>OU015746.1:79898815-79914816 GCA_907169655.1 Acomys percivali | reverse complement strand
TGTGTGTGTGTGTGTGTGTGTGTGTGTGTGTGTGTGTGTGTGTGTGTTACTGGTAATGGAACCCCAGGTTTGTGCATGGTGGGCAAATTTTCTTCCACTGAGCTGCACTCCAGCTGTGCAGTGGATTCTGATGTGGTTGCTATGGCTGCCCCCTAGCTAGAGGTCCAGAAACGTAAGAATCCCATCTGGACTGTAGTGGCTTTAGGGAGATTGGCAGAAACTGTTGTGCTTTTTCTAGAACCCTCCATAAAAGTAGCATCTATGAGAACCAAGCACCACATCTGAAATCCAGGAGGCTCCTTCTGCACTCTGGCCCCTGGGCATCCTGGTGTACTGTGGGTAGCCTTGTTAGGCATACTTCCTCTCTGAGTAAATGGCTCCTGTCTCTCTGCAGTGCTCTGACCCACGGAAGCTACTCCATATTGCCCAGGAGCTCCTGAACACAGAGGAAGCCTATGTGAGGCGGCTGCACCTACTGGACCAGGTAGCCCAGAGGGCTGGGAACCCCCTCCTCTCCATACCCAGAATTCATATGACCCATCTCCTCACATTTTGGGGGGTATTATGCTTAGAGTAGGAATGGCAACTATGAAAACGCATATAAAGTGAAGTCTGGCCTGCAAACGTGTGTTTTGTTCTCAGCGCTCCTGGCTCTGGGGCAGAAGTTCCATATGTTCACTTTGGGGGACATTGCTTCATGGAGGATGCATCATTCATATACGTGGATGGATGCTGGGGTCTGGGGAGATGTCTCAGTCAGTCAAGTGGTTGCCCTGTGTGCACAAGGGCCTGAGTTTCATTCGTAGAACTCATGTAAAAAGGCCAGGCTAATAATGGTGCCTAATGCTTGCAATCCCAGCCCTGAGGAGGCGGAGAGAGGGACATACCTGAAGTTTGCAGCAGGCCAGATGATCTAGTCTTATCTACTTGGCAGTGTTAAGGTTCAGTGGGAAGACCTTGTCAAAAAAAACCCAAGATGGATGATACTTGAGGAATGAAAGACACCTGAAATTGTCCTCTAGCCTCCACAGGCATGCACACACTCATAGCCCTGTGCACCAGCACCCACATGGGCATCCACACATGTACACACACAAAAGCACCCACAGCTGGGCTGGCAGGTACCATGCACCCCTGTCCATGAGGAAATGTGAAAATCTTCAGCACAGAAAATACTGCACAAGGAAAGCGAGGCCTGCTCTGCGTGGAGCTCCTGCCTGCACCTCACAAGCCAGAGCAGATCTCCTTCCACCTCTCCTGAGAGGGTGATGAGGAAAGGTGTCCCCCTCCATCCCTCAGGTGCTGCCCCTACCTTGGTCCTCAGCTGTAAAGTAAGACTTAAAGCTGGAGGATCCAGCTCTGCCATTCATTAAGAAAACCTAAGTGTGGCTAGAGAGATGACTCAGTAGGTAAGAGTGTGGCTTAGACTAACTTGCTGTGGTGAAACACCATGACCAAAAGCAGGTTGGGAGAGGGGGAGGGTTTATTTTGCTTACACTTCCATGTCATAGGCCATCATTGAAGGAAGGCAGGACAGGAACTTAAAGAGGGCAGGAACCTGGAGGCAGGAGCTGATGCAGCAGCCATGGAAGGGTGCTGCTTACTGGCTTGCTGATCTTCGTGGCTTTCTTTCTTTCTTTTTTTAAAAATTTATTTATTTATTGTATGTGATTGCTTTATCTGCAGAAGAGGGTATCAGATAACATTATAGATGGTTGTGAGCCACCGTGCGGTTGCTGGGAATTGAACTCAGGACCTTTGGTAGAGCAGGTGGCGCTCTTAACCACTGAGCCATCTCTCCAGCACCCTTCATGGCTTTCTTAAAGGACCCAGGACCACCAGCCCAGGGATGGTACCATCACAATGGGCTGGGCCCTCCCCTGTCAATCACTAATTAAGAAAATGCCCTACAGCAGGATCTTACAGAGACATTTTCTCAGTTGAGGCTGGCAGTTCAGATGACTATAACCTCTGTCAAGTTGACATAAAAGTAGCCATCATGGAGCGTTTTCTGTGTAAGCATGAAGACCTGTTTGGATCCCAGTACCCATGTAAAAAGTCCACACTTGGGGGATGGAGTGATAGCTTAGTGGTGACGATGCTGGTTGCTCTTCCAGAGGATCTGGGTTGATCCCTAAGACTGATGGAGGGCCTCATAACCAACTGTAACTGCAGTTCCACAGGCTTGGATGCACAAGGCACACACAGGGTGCATAGAACACATACCTCAGACAAAGCACTCATAAATATAAAGTGAACATGGACAGATCCCTTAATAGTGCACACCCATAACCTCAGCACCATGGGGGTGTGAAGACGGGAGGGCTGCTGGGATTTATCAGCTGCTAACTGAGCTCTAGACCCTGCCTCAGGAGAATGTGGTGGGGAGTGGCAGCAAGACACGCCTTTAATCCCAGCACTCAGAAGGCAGAGGCAGGCGGATCGCTGTGAGTTCGAGGCCAGCCTGGTCTACAAAGCGAGTCTAGGACAGCCAAGGCTACACAGAGAAACCCTGTCTCCAAAAACAAACAAACAAACAAAAGACACTGATGTCTTCCCCTGGCCTCTGCATAGATACAGAGGTGTCTGCACTATACACACACACACACACACACACACACACACACACGCGCGCGCGCGCGTGCGCGCACACCACACACACACTGAGTAAAATGAAAGTTTTAAATTAAAGTGAAAGGACCCCAAGAGCCCATGGCAGGTGTCTGTCCGGTTGGCTCATACTCGGTGGCCATTGTGAGCTTTTCTTCGCTCAGGTTTTCTGCACCAAGCTGACAGAAGCGGGGATCCCTCCAGAAGTCACCACTGGCATCTTCTCTAACATCTCGTCCATCTATTGCTTCCACGGTCAGTTCCTCTTGCCTGAGCTGCAGAAGAGGATCACAGAGGAGTGGTGAGTATGATCCACGGATACCCACAGGGCCCCAAATCCTGGAGCTCATCTGTCTGGAAGCTTGGCAGTTTTTTAGGAGTGGGGGATTGTCTCATGGAGACCTGGATGGCCCCTTCTCGGTGAGGTTCTGGTTCCAACCCTAGCCCCACCTCTTCTTGGGTGGTGGCCTTGACTGGGCT
This sequence comes from Acomys percivali, assembly GCA_907169655.1. Classification (NCBI taxonomy): domain Eukaryota; kingdom Metazoa; phylum Chordata; class Mammalia; order Rodentia; family Muridae; genus Acomys; species Acomys percivali. Next base: position 79,911,726 of record OU015746.1, on the reverse strand, counting down.
TTTGGTGTCTCTTAAGTTTGTGGATTTAGATGAGATTTGGCCATCTGGAAGCAGAACGATGAACAATATTGATGGTTTTATTTTCCCTCTCAGCCCATTTCTACCTTTGCTTTTAAAAATGACATTCTCCCCAGGAGTGGTTCCAGGTCCTCTTTTGTCCATTTTTAGCAAAAGATGCAAGCCATGATTAATGCAACACCATGGGAGAGGCCCACACACCCCGCCCTGCATTTTTGGGAGGCTTAAAGTTTCTCTACTGTCCTTTGCAGGGATTACATGCCGCTCATGTCTCCTGACTTTGGCTTGGGTAGTTGGGGTCTTTGTCATCTTTGTTTCAGTGTGCGGCTGGGATACTTTGTGAGTCTTCAGAAGCTACAGAGTGGAGTGCACTGTGTCCTTAAGGTGCTTAGAGCTGGGCGTGTACTTCTGGTGACAAAGTCCATGTGTGGCAGCACAGGCTTTCTCCTTCCATGCCCTAGAGACCCTACCATAAGTCCACACAGGATCTCCTCAGTCCTGTAATGATGATGACACAGAGCCACTTGCCTTCCATCCCTGGTTTCTCAATTTATAAAGTCAAACCCTTGTGCACAGCTTCATAGGCATAACCAAGATAGGGTACCAATGATAGACCTCCCCAAAAAATCCACTTAATACCAGCTTGGTTGAAGCAGTGAGTTTATTGGGGTTACTGCAGAACGGGTGACTTAAAGGTGGCCACAGCAGGGGCGGGATTCATGAAAACTACACTTCTGGAGTTCCTTCACAGCTTGAGGGAAGCTTGGCAGAATGAAAGTCTCTTCCAAGCAATAGTTACAGTTGGGAAGAGGCTTTGTGAGTCTTGTAAGTTTCAGGAGCTTCCTGAAGTTTTGGTTACTTCCTGAGTCTGGTAAGTTTTATTTCCTGAGTCTTATTACAATGTTCACTTCCTAGAATTTATTTGTCCATTTGATGCACTCAGAAGTTTTCATCATTGGCAGGGCAAAGTCCTCTTCTCTCCTTGGCTTTAGCAGCAGTGTATAGACCCACCCTTTCTAATCTGTACTTATTTAGAGTGGCACTTCACTGACCATCTTTGATAACTGTGGTGCACCATTCAAGGGCAGCACCACTGCTATGACCTGGTGTTTGGGCATTGGGCCTCAGCCTGTGCCGTTGAGGCATTTAGAGATATCTTCTTTTAATGTCCAATGACACACTGTTTTCTACTCCACAATATAGGGGTGAGGGGTTGAAAGCACTCTCAGAGAGGGTGACCAATGTGCCTACCATCAAAGCACAAACTGTCAGCACCGTCATACTTAGACTGTTCATCCGGCAACTGTGCTTCTCCACACAGGGACACAAACCCTCGACTTGGAGACATCCTGCAGAAACTGGCTCCATTCCTGAAAATGTACGGAGAGTATGTCAAAAACTTTGACAGGGCGATGGGACTGGTGAGCACCTGGACCCAGCGCTCTCCGCAGTTTAACGATGTCATCCACAGCATCCAGGTAGGGCCCCAGGAGTGGGGCATACACATTTTTTTTTAAACTCCAAAAAAATTTTATTTATTTATTTTTGGTTTTTCGAGACAGGGTTTCTCTGTGTAGCCTTGGCTGTCCTGGACCCGCTTTGTAGACCAGGCTGGCCTCGAACTCACAACGATCCACCTGCCTCTGCCTCCTGAGTGCTGGGATTATAGGCGTGTGCCACCACGCCCAGCTCCAAAAAGATTTTTTTAAAAGACAGGGTCTCAGGCTAGAAATGTGCCATTAATTTAAGACTCAGGAGATAGAGAGGCGAGAAAAATCTTTGTGAGTTTGAGGCCAGCCTGGTCTACATAGCAAGTTCCAGCCCAGACAGCAATTATATACTAAGACCATGTCTAGAGCAAAAACAAATAACAAAACCAAAAGTTCTACCACCACAGCAATAACAAAACAAGGTCTCTAGATCTGGCTGGTTTTGAACTCCCTATGTGGTCAAGGATGACCTTGAACTTCAGAATCACCCACCTCTACCTCTTTAGAGCTGGGATTATAAAAGTATGAGCGATCACACCCTATTTATGGAGTGCTGGGGATCACAAGCCTGCATCAATATGTCTGGCTTTTTCTACATGGGTTCTGGGGTTGGATTCAGGTCCTCATGCATAAGCAGCTACACTGTTGTCCCCTCTTCCCCTGTCCCAGCTCTCTGGAGACACTAGGACATTAAATTGTCACATACGCATGTGGTACAAGACTCATCTGGGCTGTGGAGCTCCATAAACAGCGCCCTCTAGAGAGCGAGGCACCATTCAGCCTGAGCGCAAGCCACTGTCTCTGTCCATATAGGCTCTTGGGTCTGGCAGGTCTACAGGTGACAAGACATCTCCAAGATTCTAATGACAATCGTCTGCATTGCCTGCCTCAGCCTTGTGTTGTCCCTGAACACTGGGTACTGCCTGGGGATACTTCCTGTTAGACATAGCCATGGTTGCACCCCTTGGCCTGGCATTTTCTGCAAAGTCCGGGGCTGTGTCTGCTGACACTGATGTTGCTTCTGGTATCTGGAGGGTGGAATCTGAGGCATGTCTACAGTGCACAGGATGGCCCACAAGACAAAAGGCTATGCAGATGGCCATGGCCAAGGCCAGACACCTTGACCTGAACCAAATGGGATCAAATGACCATTGGATTTCCCTTGGTCTCTGGAGAAATCCTTTGCTTGATCCAAGGCATATTTAATTTTTTTTTTTTCCGTTTTGTGTTTTGGTTTTTTGAGACAAGGTTTCTCTGTGTAGCCTTGGCTGTCCTAGACTCACTTTGTAGACCAGGCTGGCCTCAAACTTACAACAATCCGCCTGCCTCTGCCTCCCGAGTGCTGGGATTAAAGGTGTATGCCACCACATCTGGAATTAAATTATAGTCTTTAAAAAAAAAATCCAAGTGAGGCTGGAGAGATGGCTCAGGGGTTAAGAGCACTGGCTGCTCATCCAGAGGTCCTGAGTTCAACTCCCAGCAACCACATGGTAGCTCACAACCATCTGTAATGAGATCTGATGCCCTCTTCTGCCTGATGATCTCTTCCGTCATGCAAACATACAAGCAATAGAGTGCACATGCATGCATACATACATACATACATACATACATACATACATACATACATCTTTTTTTTTAATCCAAACTTTTACCAAGAGTTTATAAAATTGACCAACTTAAGACTAGAGAAAGAGCTGAGAACTTGAGTTTGGGATTTCTAGCACCGGGAAAGGGCAGGTGGGGTGGCATGTGTCTGAACCTGAGTACATGGGGCAAAGGGTGAAGGAGACCCCACACACACACACCAGAGGTTCCCTTTTGGGCCCCAGATTAGACACAAACTACACTCAAACACATGCTTTCACAGAGAGATTGTTAATTAATCAGGGAAGACAAGTTAAAGTGGCTGCTTTCTGACGCAGGCAGAAAAACAGCAGCAAATGACCTCGCATCTGTTACATTTAAGAGGAGAAAAAAAGGGGAGGCCTGTGTTAGAATGGGCTAGGATTCGGTGGTATATTTTGATTGGGCGTGTTAATTGGGTGAACCAAAAGAGAGGGTTTTGATTGCTCGACTTCAAATCTTTACTAGCTGGACCTTGGCTGTCAGCCTCAGGAAGAGGAAGTGGCTAAATAAAGGAGTAGACCTTTGGTGGCCAGCTTTAGGAATGTGATCTAATGGTGTTTGGCAAGGCAGAGGGAATCGGGGGAGAAGGGCAGGGCCTGCCAGAGCCGTGTTTGCCATGCTGGAGCTGGCCAGAGGCCTGGCAGCGGGGTAAGGTCATGGGGACAGGTAGATTCTGGCGCTGACCAGCAAGTTTCAGCGACGGACAGGCCCGCATACAGCATGCCTAGGCATGAGCGCAGAAGGATAGACTTATAGGCATTATAGATATATTCTGTCCTGCTTACCATCCCCTCCAAGCACATATGATGACTATTCTCTTGTTTTTGTTTTTTATTCATTGTGTATGAGGGCTTTATCTGCGGCAGAGGACATCAGATCACATTACAGATGGCTGTGAGCCACCATGCGGTTGCTGGGAATTGAACTCAGGACCTCTAGGAAGAGCAGGTGGCACTCTTAACCACTGAGCCATCTCTCCAGCCCCGACTACTGTCTTTTTGAAACACATCTACAGATGCTGCCTTCTTCATTGTTAAGCATGAAGGAGACTGACTGTCTCCCACACGCCCACAGTGGTGACTGAACTTAAGAACACCTCACTGGGCTGTCACAGCACTGTCCGCACAACCCACACAGCCCCCAGCTATCTTTGCTTTTTTTTTTTTTCCCTTTGTGATTCATAAGATAAACTAGGACCACACACTGTTCTCATTATCAGGTTGAGTCCTTCCCTCTAGGACAGGCTGTGGCCTTGTCCTCTTGAGGGAATTGGCAACTTCCTGGCTTTGGGTTTAGCTGTGGTTTTTTTCCATGATACAATTTGGGTTGTGCCTCCTCTGTGAGTTTCACTGGAGCAAAGCTTTTTTTTTTTTTTTTTTTTCTTCTTCCCTCTATTCATAAATTTCTTTCAGGGAAATGCTTTGAAACCCTATGAAGAGTCAGTTGCTTGAAATAATTTGTATATGTGATATATGCCTAAGTACATGTGTGTAAGTATGCACATACATGTATATGTGCATGTCAAGGTCAGAGGTTGGTGTTGAGTGTCTTCTATTACTCCTCATCTTTCTTTTTTTTTTCTTTTTTTGGTTTTTTGAGACAGGGTTTCTCTGTGTAGCCTTGGCTGTCCTGGACCTGCTTTGTAGACCAGGCTGGCCTCGAACTCACAGCGATCCACTTGCCTCTGTCTCCCGAGTGCTGGGATTATAGGCATGCGTCACCATGCCCGGCTAAATTTTTTTTTTTTTTTTTTTTTGAGGCAGAGTCTCTCACTGAACCCAGAGCACACATGCTTATCTCTTATACCCCAACACCAGGATCACAAGAGAGCACCATATCAGACTTTAAAAAAAAAAAAAGATTTTTTAAAAAGTATTTTATATGTATGAGTGTTTTGCCTGCATGTGTGTCTGTGAACTCTGTGCATGTCTGGCCCCCAAGGAAGTGAGAAGAAGATGTCAGATATGGCCATTGGCCATATAATTGCTAGGACTGAACCTGGGTCTTCTGCAAGAGCAGGAAATGTTCTTAACTTTTGAATTGTCTTTCCAGCCTCAACACTCAGTTTTTTCACAAGTGTAACTTTCACTAAAAAACAAACAATCCGAGTGTGGTGTCATATGCCTGTGATCCCAGCACTCTGGGAGGCAGAGGCAGGCTGATTTCTGTGAGTTTGAGGCCAGCCTGGTCTACAAAGCAAGTCCAGGACAGCCAAGGCTACACAGAGAAACCCTGTCTCAAAAAAACCATTCTCCCTACCCAACCTACCACCTAAAAAACCAAAGACAAGAAGCATGGTGGCTCACACCTTTAATCCCAGCACTTGGGAGGCAGAGGCAGACAGATTTCTAAGTTCGAGGCCAGCCTGGTCTACAAAGTTCAGGACAGCCAGGGCTGTACAGAGGAACGCTGCCTCAAAAAACCAACAACAAAAAAAATCAAAACAAATGAAAACAAACAAAACAAACAAATTAAACTAACTAATTGCTTTAGGGGCTGAGAAGATGGCCTGATGGTAAAGTGACTATAGGCATAAGGGCCTGAGTTCAGATCCCCAGAATCTGTTGCACCCTAAAGAGTTTTGAGCCCATCTCCATCAGAAGTTTTGTTCTGGGGCCTGGGGCCCTGACATTGCTAGGGGCAGGGCAGTGGACAGGGAAAGAAACAGCAGGCGGGCCCTCTCAGCTGTCAACACGGCAAAGGCAGGAGAGCCAGGCAGCATGGCAGGAGGCTCAGGGTGAGCATAGAGGCAAGTGAGCGGCAGCAAGCATCCCTGGAGGGCTTGTGTGCACGATGAAAGGTGCAGACTGCCACGGCCTGCAGCAAGAAGGCACTGAAGTGTGGCAAAAGGGAGCTGTGATCTGGAGGGAGGAGGGGAGGTGTGGGGAGCAAGAGGGACAGTACAGGGCTAGGCTTTCTGCAAGGGCTCTGCAGAAGAACTCTGAGCGCCTTCTAGGCCTGAAGACAGATGGGGGTGAGGGGATGGGGGCAGAGCTTGGCCTCCACCTGACAGTGAGGGGCGTGGACCTGAGTGTGGCGGGACCTGGGGTAGGAGTAGGAATCTCTTCCTTGGGAGGAGGTATTGTCCTAGCACTTCTTTTCTTCAGCCCAAACCTGCCCACCCAGGGAGTTCCAGTTCTCCCTCTGTCATCGTCGTCGCATCTTGAAAAGCAGGCAGCTCCGGGCCACCTCCAGGGATTGTGGTGTCCAGAAGCAGGGGCAAAACGGGTGACCCCGTGTGTGCTCCTCTCCAATCCCCTAGAAACAGGAGGTGTGCGGGAACTTGACACTGCAGCATCACATGCTGGAACCTGTACAGAGGGTCCCCCGATACGAGCTGCTGCTCAAGGACTATCTGAAGAGGCTCCCCAGAGATGCCGCAGACCGGAAGGATGCTGAGAGTAAGTGAAGGTGGCAGAAAGGCTGAGTGGGTGTGTGTGGGGGGTCTCTAAAGGATGGGCGGGTGGGGGCTGGAGAGGAACAGAGACTAATAGCTAGGAAAGTGATTTAGTCTTTTGCCATCACATGGAAGGATGCTATTTCCAGAGAAGGCACTGCCAAACACTGGCTTCATCCAGAGCTTAGGTTCCAGCAATGGGCCCCACAACGAGGACATTCTTAGTTCAGGAGTCATGACCAACGTAACTGGTGGATGGCACAGGGCTGGGTCCTGTGCAAGAGAGTTGTGGTTCCCACTTGGTGTTGGCCACAGCATGCTCAGCAAATGGCTCCGGGCCCTTGTCCCTTCTCGGCACCAGACCTTTGGAGTAGCCGGGATACCTTGAGAAAGACCAAATGCAGGAACAAGGCCCTCCCACTGGAAACCATGCCTACACTATCAGTGTCAGCCTCTGCAGTGAGAACACGTGTCACCACATGCCCAGGCTCACTCAGTTCTCCTCATACAGGGTCCCTGGAGCTCATCTCCACAGCTGCTGACCACTCCAATGCTGCCATTAGGAAGATGGTGAGTTCAGAGGATGGCTGCAGGGAAACAAAGAACAGGCAGGGAGAGTGAGGAGGTGGGGCCAGATAAGCAAGTACCTTCCCCCCTGCTTCCAGGTGGGCCCCATCAGTGAGCACACACATACCCAGTCTCCCCAGGACATGCCAGGTGCACATCCTAGTACCCCTAGTAATACCAAGTACATGCTCAGCTTCTCTATGCAAACCAGGTAGGTATATGCCCACCTTCCCATTGCAAGCCAGATGCATGCCCCACCTCCTCAGGATATGCCATGACTACACCTGACTCCTCTAAATACCTGCCAGCTCCTGCAAGCTCATGGGTTCTTCCCTGCCTTCCAGGGTCCCATGCATCCTGTGCTGTTTGCCCCACTAGCATCTATGGCACCCATACAAGAGACAGAAGGGACAGCCTGACCTGCCTGCTTCTAGGTAGAAATCACAAGTCCAATGATAGGACATATGAGGCCTAGCAGGTCATGCCACGTCCTATGTTGCTACTGTCAAAGTCCTTACAGGCTCTGTTTCTACTTGGAATAGTGTTGAATTCTAAACAAGAGCTAGAGCCATGAGCTGCTAACCTCGTCCCTATTGTACCTTTGTGCATTGTAACTTCCCATCCGGGGCCCTGGGGGAGAGTGACATGTAGAATGTCCCAGTGTGGGTCATAGCAAGTCAACTGACTCCTATATGCCTCAGTTTCCTTGTCTGTAAGTTGGGGATAACAGTGCCACTCACCTCATAGAGTTCGTGTCAGAATTAAATAATTACAATGTGAATGGTGTAGAACAGGCCTGGCATGTAGCAGCCCAGGTCTATGAATTGCTGCTTTCTGAGCGGTGAGCATCTAGTCTCCCTTTAATACCCAGCTCAAATGTCACCCTGTGTTTACCTCCCTTTTCGCTGGCAGTCATTTCATTGCTACAGTGCACGGCTCCACTCACCTCTGGGCCCGCAGCTGTTCCCTAGGTCTTTGTGTCTCTTGCAGGAGAAAATGCACAAGCTCTTAGAGGTGTATGAGCAGCTAGGTGGAGAAGAGGACATCGTCAACCCAGCCAATGAGCTGATCAAGGAGGGCAACATCCAGAAATTGTCAGCCAAGAATGGCACCACTCAGGACCGACACCTCTTCTTGGTGAGCCAGGCTGCCATCCCAGCCACAGAACTCCCTCATGTACTTTCTCTCAGGCCTGGGGCCATACTGGAAAGACTCAGAGGCCCAAGAAGGAGGGGCTCTTCTGTGGCCTCCCTGACACGAGCTCTCTCTTGCCAGTGGCCATGCCCTGGAATCTGCAAGCATCTAGTATTTATGAGCCTTGTATCCAGGATTTCCGTTCTCTTTGATCTACCTCAGTTACAATGAAAGAGTCCAGCAACCAGAAATAAAAAGAACTGTTGCCAAACATCAAGATTCCAGCTGTCCCCAGAACCCATAAACCATGAGTATGATTTATGCTTACTTATCTCCTCTGGCAATGTGCACAGCATCTTTCAGCATTACAGAACTCTGGTTTACAGGGAGAATAAAAGACAGGAAGGAATCACAGTAAGGGATCCACCTGAGTACCTGACAGAAAGAAACATGGTTCTCTTTTTCACTTTTCTATATCTACTTCTCTTCTTCCTCTAGTTCCTTTTTTGGGAGGGGGGGTGGTTTCGAGACAGGGTTTCTCTGTGAAGCCCTGGCTGTCCTGGACTCACTTTGTAGGCCAGGCTGGCCTCGAACTCACAGCGATCCACCTGCCTCTGCCTCCCAAGTGCTGGGATTAAAGGCGTGTGCCACCACGCCAGGCTCTACCTCCTTTTCTTCTCCTTGCTCTTCATTTTCCTCCTTCTTCCCAAGGGTTTAACATTTGCTAGGCAAGCACCCTATTACTGCCTCACACTCATAGCCCAGCACCTAATCTTGAATAAGTAGCTACATTTTTTAAAAGTTTCCCTTGTTTTTGTTTTTTGTTTGTTTGTTTGTTTGTTTGTTTTGGAGACAGGGTTTCTCTGTGTAGCCTTGGCTGTCCTGGACTCACTTTGTAGACCAGGCTGGCCTCGAACTCACAGCGATCCGCCTGCCTCTGCCTCCCGAGTGCTGGGATTAAAGGCTTGTGCCACCACACCCAGCACAAATTTCCCTTGTTTTAACCTAGGGCCTGTGACATAATCTAGCCACAGGTTCTTGGCTCAATAATAGTACTGGGTATGGGTTTCATCTTGTGGAATAAGCCTTCAATCCAATCAGAAAATGACTGGTTACTCCTATGACATCCACGCCACTATTGTACCATTGGGCATGCCTTGCTGGGCCAGTTGTTATTGGAACTTACAGGGTTCACAGCTGGGTACCTACCTCCTCTGGTAAGGTGCATAGCATCTTTCAGCACTACAGAAGCTATCCAATAGGGATAAAGCATTCAACTCAATTCTGACTTGGTTTCTCCATGTTCTAGGACTCAAGTATATGGTGTTTTCATCAGTAGAGTCTTATCATCAAGTCTGGAGGGCTGCCAGTAGCATTGTATTACTGTGTGGGGTTTATGGGACGTCACTGGCCAGGAACTCTCCAAGACATAACCTTTTCCTGGAACTGGGCTTTTGTTTGTTAGTCTCTGGGATTTTGTGGGGCCATTGCTGTCCATTATAGTCTCAGAGTCTACCTCTTGAGTGTTGTGCTTAAAGGTGTGTGTGCATATTTTAAAAGTATTTTTTGCTTTATGACATTAAGGAAAGCTTATGTTGGGTCCCCTGAGAGGGGCTCCTGTGGCCACTTCTCCCCATGACATCTTTTTTTTGCAGTTCAACAATGTGATGCTCTACTGTGTACCCAAACTAAGGCTCATGGGCCAGAAGTTCAGTGTACGGGAGAAAATAGACATCTCTGATCTCCAGGTGGGTGGCTTCTGGTCCCTCTCTCCCCCTCTTATGCCTCGGAAGGGGTCCAGTCTGGGATGCCTTTGATGTCTGTCTACCTCTGTGATTCGGAAGTTTCTGAGACAGCATCTTGGTTCTGGTATACTAGCCTTGGGTGGGTAGTGTTCCGTATCGTCTTGTACTTTCTGCCAGGTCCCTGATGGTCTCATGCTGAAGGGGGCAGGAGGCTGAGACTAAAGTTCACAGCCATGGCAGGGGTCAGGGAGGGGGGCCACATAGATACAAAGTAGGCTGTCACTTTGTGAGGACAGGTCTCAGGATCCCATTTAAAGATCTAGAAGTGAAACTCAGGTCATAAATTCAGAATGGAGAGCTGGGCCTGGAGAGATGGCTCAGTGATTAAGAGCACTGTCTGCTCTTCCAGAGGTCCTGAGTTCAGTTCCCAGCAACCACACAATGGCTCACAATCGCCTGTACTAGGATCTGATGCCCTCTTCTGGACTGCAGGTGTACATGCTGATAGAGGATAGAACACTCATACATAAAATAAGTAAATAAATCAGAATGGAGTGCTGGCCTGCTCACCTGGCCTGTACCCCAGGCCAGGAGCTATCTCATTCCTTGCACTATCTCAGAGCCTTGTGTCTTTGCTCCCTTAGGCTATTCAGGGATTATATAGTTTCTATCTGCTACTGAGAGAGATTTGAATTAATAATTGCTCCCAAAATATTTTCTTTCTTTCTTTCTTTTTTATTTTTTTCCCCGAGACATGGTTTCTCTGTTACACAGAGCCCTGACTGTCCTAAACTCTCTCTGTAAACCAGGCTGACCTCAAATTCACAGAGATCCACCTGCCTCTGTCTCTGCCTCCCAAGTACTGGGATTAAAGGCATGTGCCACCACACTGGGCTACAAAAATATTTTCTTTTCTTTTTTTTTTTTGTTTTGTTTTGTTTTTGTTGTTTTTGTTTTTTTGAGACAGGGTCTCTCTGTGTAGCCTTGACTGTCCTAGAATCGCTTTGTAGACCAGGCTGGCCTCGAACTCACAGTGATCCGCCTGCCTCTGCCTCCCGAGTGCTGGGATTAAAGGCGTGTGCCACCACGCCTGGCAAAAATATTTTCTAATTAAATGACTCTAACTATTTGAAAAAGCAAAGATTTGATTAAACGACTACCCACTGCATAGAAATTCCCTTGGAATTCTCTGGGTCCAAGTTAAGAAATAATTATAAGCAATGAATAACTCCAGGGGGAAAAAACGGCTTTTCCATAGTTAGAAGAAACCATTTGGCGGCAGTGAGGGGGACACTGGAGAGATGGCTCAGCTGTTAAGAGTACTGGCTGCTCTTCCAGAGGTCCTGAGTTCAATTCCCGGCACCCACATGGCAGCTCAGAACTGTCTGTAACTCCAGTTCCAGAGAATCCAACACCCTCTCACAGACATACATATAGGCAAAACATCAATTAAAATAAAAAGAAATCATACATACATATATATGTTTGGTTTTGGTTTTTTGAGACAAGGTCTCTGTATAGCCTTGGCTGTCCTGGACTCACTTTGTGGACCAGGCTGGCCTCAAACTCAGTGACCCAACTACCTCTGCCTCCCGAGTGCTGGGATGAAAGACGTGTGCCACCACGCCTGGCACAAATCAACTATTTTTTAAAAAGAAGAAGAAACCATTTTTGTAGTGTTGCTCTATGAGAAATCAGTGCTGGAGCTGGAGAGGCAGCTCAGCAGCTAAGAGCTCTTGCTGCTCTTTCAGAGGACCCAACTTCAGTTCCCAGAACCTAAATTGAGTGGTTCACAACTGCCTGTAACTCTAGCGCCAGGGGATCCAATTTTCCCTTCTGGCCCTCTCAGGCACCTGTACTTGTGTACATAACTACACACCCAAAAATAATTAACAAAATAAGTCTTTTTTTTTTTTTTTTTTTAAAGTCAGTCCTGCTGTAGTGGCTTTTATATGTTAATACTGTTTTCAACAAGTAATGGGAAAGTCCAGAGGTTTCTTGCATATCCATGGTGCCTCCAGCTGGCTGACTGAGGTCAGGGCCTCTCACCGTGACAATCTCAGGAGCAACTGTGCTCTGTGGTTTTCTGCTGAGGGAAGAGGATTAAACCTGAGAGCCTAGGAGGACATGACACTACTCCATCAACTCTCTCTGGGTGCACACCTGCAAACTCAGACTGCACCTGGCCGTGTGGGCTCCAGCACCTGCTGAGGGACAGAGACAGGATCTTCTTAGATCTTCATCCCTGCCAGGAGGTGCAGCTGGGCTGGGAGGGCTGGAAGGGAACATCTGGACCAGGGCTGCCCGGTGACATCTGCTCAAGGAGGCCTAATGGGCAGATACACTTGCCAAGCCGTCTTCTTAAACACAGAGCTGGAGACACAGCTCCCCCTGAGCCTCAGCATCCCCACCTAACAGATCTGAGCGCCTGTGGGGTCACCCTGACGCTTCCACAGAAAAAAAATAATTAAATAAGTAAAACCTCTGAGCCAGAGATCCTGGGTCTGTGTTAAAGAACAGCTAACACGGTGACTTGCATTCATTTGCTCTGTTCCTGTTCTTGTTCCTGCAGGTGCAAGATATTGTGAAAGCAAACACAGCACGCACGTTCATCATAACAGGAAGAAAAAGGTCCCTGGAGCTTCAGACTCGGTACGGCACCAGCATCTGCAGCTGCGAGAATGTCTTTGATCTGAGATCATAGCAGATGGCTCCTTCTACTGAATGAGATAACCTTCCCATATGCTGTGTGGGGGTATGGTGTGGTGTGGTGATGTGTGTGTGTGTGTGGTGTGTGCGTGAGTTGTGTGCGAGTGTGCATGTGCATGTGTGGCATGTGTGAGTGTGTGTAAGCGTGTGGCATATGTGTGTGTGGTGTGGGTGAGTGTGTGTGTGAGTGTGTGGTGTGGGTGAGTGTGTAGTGAGAGTGTG
>OU015746.1:79839305-79890685 GCA_907169655.1 Acomys percivali | reverse complement strand
CACACACACACACACACACACACACACACACACACACACACACACACATACTCACAGACTCTAAAAGTTCCCCTCCAGAGCTCCAGACCCATTCAAGATGCCATCAAAGCACTGACTCAATCACCCACAAGCCAATGGTTCCCCACTCATATTGGAACTGCCCTTTTCCCATAAGGCCCCATTCAGCACCTGCCACTAGGCTCTAGAAGAAAATCACCCTTAGAGGAGTAGAGAGAACAGGCTTGGCTTTGGTGTCTGGCTACTTCCAATAGAACCTGATGTGCTTAGTCTGTGTCCAAGTGGACTGATGGGGCATTTACAACTTGATACAGGCCACTAACTGGGGTACACATCTGTCTTACTGGATGGTCCCCTTTAGCTACCAAGCTAACCTGGCAAAGGAAGCATACTGAGGAAATCACTCTGTTGACCCTCAATGGAGAACAGCTTCCAGGTTGATGTTGGCATATTGTAGATGCTTTTGGCTGGAGCTGCCTTGCCAGTTACTTCCTGGAAAGTCTCAAACCTAGACTTCCTGCCATATACCATGTACACAGGAACTCTGGGCCAGGTCCTTTGGTCAGCCCTGATGATCTCATCCATGAAGAAAGTGTTCTGGCTTGGAAGACCTGTCCTTGGCTACACATCTGTGTACTCATGCCTTGGCTATGTGATCATCTGTGACCTGAAAATCCACCCGGCCCTCTTGTGCTGTGGATGGCATGGTTGGAGATCAAGTCACACGAAGGGTGGGCCACAGTGGATCTCAGGTCAGCTCATATGTGAACACAAAGATTGGCACTCTCTGCCATGCGTGGTGGCGCATGCCTTTAATCCCAGCACTCAGGAGGCAGAGGCAGGTGGATCACTGTGAGTTCAAAGTTAGTCTGGTCTTCAAAGCAAGTCCAGGACAGCCAAGACTGACACAGAGAGACCTTGTTTCAGAAAAACAAAAATTGGCACTCTGTCCTGATCAAGTGAGGCTTACTAGATGACAGGTGCTGGGGGACTCGTGGCCCTGTTTTATGTTTAATATAAGATATAAGACAATAAGATAATAAGGTACCAGATGCCAGATATTATGTTGTAGAGGAGTTTGTTAAATGAACATGGGGAGCAAAGGAAATAGGGGGAGGGGTATTCCAGAGACAGAGAGAGAGAGACAGAGAGACAGAGGAAGAGGAAGAGGGAGAGAGAGGGCTAGAGAGAGAAAGCCACAAAGAGAGTCTGTCCTATTATATAGCCCTGGGCAGGGCCACGCCCCCATGGCAGGTAGGTAGTGACATCACAGGTAAGCAGAATCCTACCACCCTGGCCCCTGCCAGTCTTGAAGATATTTATCTCAGGAACTTCCTTTTGACTGAGCCCCATTGATCCCAGGGCCTGAACTCTTGGCCACAGCTCATCTCAGCTTTTCCTCCATCTCCAGTATCCTGCCAGGGTACCCTGGTGACCCCCCCCCCCAAAGCTCCCTGCATTCTCAACTACCTTGTTAGGAGTAACAGTTGGGGGCCTCTGCCTGAGGTCCCTGGGAGCCAGCACACATCAGGATTGTGTGGTTGCCAGGTAACCCCACCACCTTGACATTTAGTTCCTCACAAGAAAAACAAGGTGACATGCTGAAAGTAGGCAGAGGGTAGAGGCAGCAGGGTTACAGCAGACCTGAGGATGGCCTCCTTGTAGCAAGGTCTCACAAAATGGAAGAAGACAGTGCCACAGGAGACACAGCAAGAGATCAAGTTTGGACACAGCCTTGGCTGGCTTGGTTTCCTCACACTCCCTCTGGGTTGCTTCTGCAGGCCTGGCTCACAGGCACATGTATGTTTATGCATACGGTGTGCCTGTACCCAACTGTTCAACACAGAATGGATATGCAACATGGTGAAGGATGACACCCACCAGGATCTAGGGTCCACATGATCCTTCTGGGCTGTAGTCAGGGATACCCCAGTCTCTGGCAGCAGACGCCATCTGTGTAGACTCCTGTTCACAACACTCCCCGCCCTCTGCCCCGGCTTTGCCTCACAACGATATTTTCTCAGACACATCAGATAACGTCACTGGCTAAGCTGTCATGACCCTTGAAACCTTATTTTAGGCAGCACATGGCATGATGCTTATGCACTGGGGTGGTCTCTGGGAGAAGGGCTGGGAAGAGGGGGCAGCTGCTTTAGCTCTGCCTAGTCTCTTCTGCAGTGGCCACTTTTGCTCTGGGCGTGCCCACTTGCAGAATCCTTAGCTGACACTCCGTGTGCACACCCCACAGTGGTCATCCTGCTCTCCGAAGCTAATGATGACCACTTGTCTCCTTGTAGATCGAGCCCAGAAAGTTGTCCTCTAAAACAAGACGTGACAAAGAGAAGCCTGGATGTAAGAGCTGTGGTGAGACCTTCAACTCCATCACCAAGAGGAGGTATCGCTGCAAGCTGTGTGGAGTGGTGAGCATGGGGCAGGAGGGAGGAGGTGGATCCGACAAGGGCCAGGTAGCCACTCGCAGAGTCTTCTCATGGGTGGGTGGGCAGCAGCCACTACTATCAGGGTGCAGGGGCGGTGTGCACTTCTTGGGAGTCACCATGCGCACTGCTGGTGGGCTCTGTGAGCCACTCAGCAGCCCTGCAAGACTGCTTCCAGATCCTGTCTGCATTAGTCACTTTTCTCATTGCTGTGACCCAACACTTAACAGGAATCAACTTAAAAGAAGGCGGCTTTATTTTAGCTCACAGTTTGAAGGTACACAGTCTGCTGTGGCAGGGAAGGCATGGGAATCAGCGTATGAAGTACCGGGTCATAATATAGCTGCAATCAGGAAGCAGAAAGTGGACGGGAAGTGGGGATAGGCTATCAAACATCAGGCCCTACCCCTAGTGGCTCACTTCCTCTAGCAATGCTTTCTACAATCTTCCAAAACAGCACCGGCCACCAAGGGATCTCACTCATGAGCCTGTGAAGGACATTTCACATTTAAACCAAGACATTGTTCCCTGATGCAGATGCCATTGAGTGTGAAACTATCCCTCTCTGAGCAACTATGATGCTGACAGCATTCTTTCCAGCTGAAAACTGCTAACACTGGAGCCTCGGTGCCCCAACAGGGAGTGCATGAGAAGATGTAGTGTCTCTGTCCTGTGATAGAGACGTGATAACAGTGTCCTTGTGTAAGATGCTCGGAGGCAGGAGAGGGTGGGCTTTGGCCATGGTGAGGAATGCTTTAACGGTGAGGAAGGCTTGATGGGATCATGCAATAAGGGGCCACTGGTGACTGGTGTACCAAAAACATACCATCCCCAGTCCTCTTCATGCAACCCCAAAGCCCTTGCTCCTGAAAATGAGCAACTGAGTAATGGCTTAATACTGATTTTTTTTTTTCGAGACAGGGTCTCTCTGTGTAGCCTTGGCTGTCCTGGACTCGCTTTGTAGTCCAGGCTGGCCTCGAACTCACAGCGATCCGCCTGCCTCTGCCTCCCGAGTACTGTGATTAAAGGCGTGCGCTACCACCGCCCGGCTTAATACTGATTTTAAAAGCATCCTTAAAGAAGGAACTGATGAAGCTGAGCGTGGTAGCACACACTTTAATCCTAGCACTTGGGATGCAGAGGCAGGTGGATCACTGTGAGTTCGAGGCCAGCCTGCCCTACAAAGGGAGTTCAGGACAGCCAAGATAACACAGAGAAATCCTGTCTCAAAAAAAAAAAAAAAAAAAAAAAAGAAAAGAAAAAAAAGGAGAGAGAGAGAGAGAAAAGAGCTGATGGTTTAGGTATTTTTAGACTTGAATATTGAAGTCGCATCTGGGGGAGGGATTGAAGCAGAAGGAGATTAGATAGATAGATAGATAGATAGATAGATAGATAGATAATAGATAGATAGATAGATAGATAGATAGATAGATAGATAGATAGATAGCAGATAGATAACTTATGTAACTCACAGAGTTACTTGAAGCTGTTTATTCAAAGGATATGAAGACTAGTGTTCTCCAATTTCACATTTTCATAAAATTTCACCAGGCCCCCTGGGGTGGGGAAAGGGAGGAATAAAAGAATAAATCTTTGGATGGATGATGATAGATAGGCAGATAGATAGATAGTAGATAGATAGCAGGTGGGTGGGTGGATGGGCAGGTGATGGGTGTACAGTAGGTGGTGGATAAATATCTAAGCAATGCTGGATAGATGGGATGGTAGATTGATGATGGATGGTAGATGCATGTTCAATGGATAAATAGACACAATGGATAGGTGGGTTGATAAGTGGATGATGAATGCATGGTGGATGGAGAGGTGATTGGATGTGTGGTAGAATGAGTGCATGCTGGGTAGATAAACAGAGGAGATGGCGAGCATGGGGTAGCCTGTAGGCTGCGGCTCCAGCCCCGGTGCATGGGCTTAAAGACGTCACCCAGACCAGGAGGAACATGGTGTTGCTGGGAGATTTGCAGTGGGTTTCGGGGATTGCATCTGGGGTAGGAGCATGTGGGAGATGACTGGAGTCTGCGGTCTCTAATCAGAGAGGAATGGAAGAAGTGTAGGGGCTGCTTTACCCACAACCTGGGCTGCAGTTGAAGCGGAGGGCGGGGGAGCTAATATTCTAGGCTGACTGGCTAATGTGGTATGGGCAGAGGCCCAGCACATACCAGGGCACTACCTGCATGGAATTGCCAAGTAGGGATGGGGTCAGGAGGGCATGAGAGGCCGTTCAGAGAGGGCTGAGCATCCAGGAAGTCATCGGCCATCCATGCTTCAAAGACTTGAAGGTGTTGAGACCAAATAATCCTTGCATTTGGCCATAAGAAAGCCATGGCTGGTGTGACCCAGGCAATGTCAGCCAAAGGCATATCAGCAGGAAAAAGGAAAGAAAGGAGTGATGAAAGGAAGTGTGGTGGTGCTAAGACAGAAAAGACTCATGCGCTGGGAGAATGGTGCAGGAGAAGAGAGAAAGGAGAGCCTGTGCAATGGCGCTCGGAGGAGCAGAGGGTCAGAAGGAATGGGGCACAAGGTCTCTCATTGAAACCAGAGCTAATCAGTTCATCTAGGCAAGCTGGCCAATGAGCCCCCTCCCGGGATGTGCCCACATCTGCCTCCCCAGATCTGGGACTGTAGAGGTAAGCCATCAGCCTTTACATGGGTCTTGGGACCTGAGTTCAGGTCCCTTCTGCTTGAACAGCAAACTTTCCTGAGCCATACCCCCCATGGTTTTTATATACATCTTTTTGTTTGTTTTTCAAGGCAGAGTCTCCCTGTGTAGTCTTGGCTGTCCTGGACTCACTCTGTAGACCAGGCTGGCCTTGAACTCACAGTGATCCACCTGCCTCTGCCTCCCGAGTGCTGGGATTAAAGGCGTGTGCCATCACTCCCAGCTCCATATGCATCTTCTTGAGGGCAGTGTTGTGGGTCTTTTTGTGTAAGTGGGTTATGTTCTTTTCTTCTTACACACAGGGCTGTTGAACTCTGGGTGGTCTAGGTTAGGTAAGGCCAGGTAGGCCCTGGGCACTTAAGGAAACTAAAGTCACTCTCTGGCCTTAGATGGGGCTTCCAGCATCCCGGGGCAAGCATTTCCCCCTCCCTGTGCAGGTCTTTCCTCCTCATCTACTCAGGATGCATGGCCAAAGGCACCTTCTTGTCTTGCAGGTTATCTGTAGGAAGTGCTCAGAGTTCAAGGCGGAGAACAGTAAGCAGAGCCGTGTGTGCCGAGAGTGCTTCCTGGAAGAGCCAGCAGTCCCTGCAAGCCCTAGCTCTGAGACTCCCACTGAGCTCAAACAGAATGCAGAGGTGGGTGTCCCTGGTCCCTGGGACCAGGACGGGGACAAAGGCTATCTCAGTGTGGTCCACAAGCCTGGAATCAGGGGGAGATGCTTGGAGCATGTGCATGTCTAAAGACATCTGAGGAACTAGTCAGGGCCAGGGCCTGGGAACCATTTGCACCCAGGAATCACATGTCAGATCCACTCTGGGCCTGACTGGAGGGTGCACCATGAAACTGCTGCCAAGTCTAGAGGCACTGAGGTCTATGGAGCACCTCCTGTGTGTAGGAGGGGGGTTAAGGATGGGGCATCAGCTCCTCCACCACCACCACTTTTCCAGCCTTCTTTCTTAAAGGACACAGTCCTTTTTATGGAGTAGTGGGACATTTAGAAACAGGAAGCCTTTAATTTCCAGGAAAACACACATTCTCCTTTTTGAATGTCCATTTGAAGCATGCAGTTGTGGTCTCCTTGGAGCCTAATGTCAGTCTCCCTCCCAAAGATGGTGTGGGATGGTCCAAGATGGCTAGGGTCAGCAACTGTCAAAGTTCCTGCCACCCTGGCTGGTAGATCTGCCTGGCAAGTCAAGGGCATAAGGCTGAGGCTACAGTGGGCTTGATGGGGAGGCACTGCTGATATGCCAACACTCTGTACTCTCAATGATCTTCAGGTGTATTCTGGGAGTCCTGGGGGTGTGGCCTAAGGCCTTGGAGGGTCACTGGGTCTTGGGGGAACTACCTCCAGCAAGAGGTGTCAGAACTATGTTCTTGTGGCCCAGGGGTCTTGTTTCCATGGTAGCTAGTGCTAAGCCACATCAAAAGGGAAAAGCAGGGGCTACAGGAGATGTATGTGCACATGTGTGTGATGTGGAAAGTGTTTGTATGTGGATGTGTGTATATGGTGAGTGGGGGTATACACTCTGCACGTGGTCTGGAGGGTGTAATGGGCTTGGTCCCTTCACTCTGTGACCTACATTCCAGTACTTGCTGTTAAATTTTATCTATCTACCTACCTACCATCTATTATCTTTCTACCTACCTACTATCTATCCACTATCTATCCATCCATCCATCCATCCATCCATCATCTTGCTATGTAGCTCAGGCCTGCCTGGGACTTGCAATCCTCCTACCTCATCTTCTCGAATGCTGAGATGATAAACATGTTATCACCATGCCTGGCTTCCCTTTGGTATGCTGATGTTGTCCTACCTGGAATGGTCTCACTCTTACCCTAAGAAGGCCCAGCCCCAGACCTACTTGAGACCACATGCACTCTCCTACTGGCCTCCAGCGACCCTTAGAACCATATAAAGCTGGCCCCAGCCCGTATGCAGACCTCAGATACGTCTCTGTAGTTGTCACCTCCTTCCAAGCATGGGCCCTGGTCCAGCCCCAGCCTTCTCAGAGGACAAAGAGATCACTACAGGTGAGATGACCCTCAACCTATTTTTCTGTCTCCAGAAATCTCCCTCTGTAGATCCTCGGCCCAGCCTGCTTTGTGGCACCCTGCATCTGTCGGACGATGGGACAGCCTGGAATGAGGTATGGGCAGCCATCCCCGAGTCTGATCCGCATGTGCTAGACCTGCTGGCAGGCAGCCAGGTAAGTGTTCCTATCCTTGTTCATGCCCAGGGCTGTGTGCTATGAGATGTATGCTGCTACCACAGTGCAGAGCCTCAAGCCTGAAGTGCTCATGGCGGGTCTGAGCCATTTCTTTGACTCTCTCCAGCCATGTGACCCGGGTTTCAACTTCTCCCAATGCCCAGAATAACCCTGTGCTCCCCTCTCATGGAAGACAGGTCTCTGTAACATTAAAATCCCAAAGACAGTCGGAGTGAGAGCAGACATAGGCAGGGGACACAGAGGCTGGGCCCTGCTCCTCACACATTCGTTCATTTACCCCTGGGTTCATTCATACATCTTGGGCAGATACATGTGGGCACTGCTGAGCGTTGCCCCGCCACTCTGAACCCATGTTGCTAGGTCACAGGGGCTATTATGCCTCACCTACCCCGGGACAGAGGGAAGACCTCTGTTGAAGTTTACTGAAACAGAAAGAGCCTCCTCCCAGACCTACCTGAGAGAGCCTGTTGGACAGCTTGTTCTGGTGACAGGCCGCACTGTGTTGGACTGGGCATGTCGGCCTATTTGGGTGGCCACTAGCATGAGCTGGAGACCCTGCTGATCCTCTCTCTTTCCTGCAGGCTGGCCGACTGTTGCATAGCATCCCTCTCTCTGGCTGTAATGTAACGGTGCCTGACCGTGAGGAGGGGCAGGAGGCAGGGTACATGTGGAAGCTGCATCAGGGTTCACAGACCTGGTGGCTGAGTGCCCCTTCCATGAAGCTGCAGCAGTGTTGGATGGAAGCTCTGAGTACGGCTGCCTGTGGGGATGCAGGTGGGGACAGACCAGTTTCCTCACAGCCTCAGGCCCCAGCAAGCACCGACACTCCCTGAGCAGAACTCCTACTGTCCTTCCCACTATTGTATTTGGCCTGGGTTCTTTTATGGGTGACCTTAGAAGTCATGAAGGAATGAAGGACTCCTATGACCACTGAGGATGGACCGATGGCCTAGAGAACAGTAGCTATGGGCCCAAGATCACACAGCAAGTCTTAGACAAGAGTTGGGCTTCTGGCTCCAGCCTCAGCATTGGGATCAGAGCAGGGGAGAATGGCCACTGAAAAGCAAATGTCATCTGAGCAGGTTGAGTGATGGTACCAGCTCTCAAAGGTACAAGGAGGCCAGGTGGGTGATCATATCCAACCTGGTATGATGTCACTCTCGGGAAGGCAGAGATGTCTGTGGCCTGACCTGGCCTTTGTCTGTCTATCCACTGTGTGACTTGGACCACCACCTGCTCCTTGGGGCTTCACTTCCATACTCTTGCCTTCTCCTGAAGCATTGCTCATCTACTATTCCCGCTGAGGACAAGGAACAAGGGACCTCTTATCCCACCATTCCCAAACAGCCACACTCAGAGATTGCAAGCTCACCCTCATCCCCTGTATGGTGGGTTCATGAGGTTTCAGAGCGGCCCCTCTGTGGGCAGGTGCCATGCTTGTCAGTATAAATAAATGCTGGCTGTCAGCAAGTTAGCATAACTTTGGCACCTTCAACCTGACTCTTGACAGGGTTCCCCTTGAAGTAAGTGGCTAGTAGAGGAATGTGGACAAAGGTGACAGAATGGCACGGACTACAGACTTGTCTTTCGGAACAATTCTACATCCCTGATGCTGTAGGTAGTGCGTGAGCAGCTAAGCCATATGGCAGGATAGGGGTGCTGGCACTCAAGATATGAGGATGTTACAGAGGTCATGGGGCTCAGGGTGATGTTTGCCTCTTGGGAAGCTGGAGCTTTAGAGACCAACGGTGCTCCTTCGGGATCCTAGCCTTCTAGCATCAGCACAGCATTGTGTGTGGACGACTGGGTAGGCATAAGGGCCAACTACTTAGTGAGATAAGGAAGTGTAGAGGCAGAAACGGGTGCTGGTTTATAGGTGACATTGGGAAGCACAGATGAGCTGGGGCCTCGAGTGAAATGGGGCCTGGGTTGGGGTCCCAGGTAAGGTAGGGTATGTTAGAAGTAAAGTGGGTTGGAGCAGAAGTGAGGTGGATGAGGCAGAGGTGAGTGGACAGAATACAAGTAAGACAAAATAAGATGAGCAGAGTGCAGGTGAGATGTCAGAACACAGCTGAGTCTGTGCTAGAGCCCCCAAGCTGGGCATGGGCTGCCTCAGGATTGCTCGCAAACTCTTGCAAACATGCTCTGCTTCACACTCAGCATCTGAGCTGAATGGTCCCGCCTCACCGTGAGGAAACTGAGCAAATAAGCAGAACACCTCCACGCTGGGAGGAAGGCATTAGGACCTTCTAGCTCCTACTCCAGGAACGCAGCGATGTCCGAACCAAGTTCTGCCTGGGGCAGTGGTGAAGGTGGCACAGGGAGGGACAAGGAACGAAGGAGGTGGACACACTGGACCGGCACAAGCCTTCAGCCTCTTGTCACCCTTTGCTTCTTCCTCCTGCTCATACAAGTTTGGCCCCTGCATTTCAAAGATTCCAAGTGCTGCTCATCTGAAGAACTAGCGCCTGGGGTGGAGGATGCCTCTGTGTATTCTGGCCCCAGGATGTGGACTAGTCAGCCTGAAGTTCAGGGGGCTCCTGGTGCTACCTGAGCAGAAAGGTGTATGGGCTGCCTTTCTTGTTGCTGGGACAAAAATGTTAGACGAAAGCACCTTACAGAAGAAAAGGTGTGTTTGCCTCTGTTTGAGTGTGAAACCCATCACGGTGAGGAAAATATGGCTGCAGGAGTGCTGGCTGTGTGTGTTCTCTCCAGTCAGGAAGCAGGGGATAAATGATGGCGGTCCACCTACTTTCTCCTCTTCATTCATTCCAGAATGCTAAGGCATGGAATGTTGCTGTTCACATTCAGGGTGGGTTTTCTCTTCTTAATTAAACCTTTCTGGAAACACCCGAATGACATGGCTGCAAGTTTGTCTTCTTAGTGATGGTGAATCCTACCAGGTTGACAATACCGACCATCTCAAAGCCCACCTCTTGACAGTTCTGCCCTTGGAAAGCCTCATGCCCATTCCATAAAGCAATATGCATTTAGCCCATCTCTAAAAAAGTTGCAGACTCTTCACTGTTAAAAATTTTTTGCAGCTGGGCGTGGTGGCGCACGCCTATAATCCCAGCACTTGGGAGGCAGAGGCAGGAGGATCGCTGTGAGTTTGAGGCCAGCCTGGTCTACAAAGGGAGTCTAGGATAGCCAAGGCTACACAGAGAAACCCTGTCTCGAAAAAAAAAAACAAAAAAAAGTGTTTTGCAAGCTGTAAGTGCAGAGTTTCTAGCAATCTAACTGCAAGCCTGTGGGGGGGAGTGGGGGGGTGTAACAAGCTACATACTTCTAATATACAATGGAACAGACTAACTAATGCCATTTCAAAACTGAGGATTGGGACAGAGAAAGGAGGCTCAACCCCCATCAGCCCTTGCTGCTCTTACAGAAGGCCACAGTTCAGCTTCCAGTTTCAGCTTCCAGGTGATTCATAGTTGCCCGCAGCTTCAGCTCTGGAGGATCGGATACCCTCTTTTGGCCCCTGTAGGTACCCACATGTATGTAAACATACATGCATGTACACACACAAATCAAACAAGTGTTCAAAAATGAGGATTAGAGTGAGATTGACCCAAAGCAAAACTGTTATCCTATCAAGATAAACACCAGGTCCAGCACCTGGGCTGCAGTGGCATCACCTAGGCTCCAGCTGCCTTGGGCAGTCCACATAGCTTGTCTTTTTCTTCAGTTCCACTCCACACCTGCAGCTTTCCTCAAGAGATATCGCACAGTCTTGGCATCTCCAGTGTCCTGGACTCGGCTCTCCCTTCACACGATGGACATTCAAATCTGACCATAGCACACACTGTCTGGCCTCAGTTGCTATCTAGGACTACAGTGCAAGCCTCCCAAACCCTGAAACTCTTGCATCTTGCATACCTACAGAACCAGCAGAAAGTTCTGCTTCAGGCTCCAGATGTAGTAGTCTGGCTTCCTCCTACCACAGGGCGACTGGATTGGAGGAAGCACCCCTCTAGGTGGCTGCTTTCAAGCAGGAAACCTCCGTGGCATTCACCAGCCAGGCTCTCTCCTTTCTAATGGATTTGTGGTCTACAAGGCAGAGCCTTCCACCGGTGGACTCTTGCATTTTGGGTACCTTCCCTGTTGTCCTGGTGATGCACTAAGGTTTCTCTTTTAAGGGTATTAAGGTCTTTAACAACAGCTGCTCTCCCAGCCAGAGCACTGGCTTCTTCCCTCCGTCCCAGGGGAGAAAGGTCAGCTTCTGACACAGCTTGCTGGCTAGGCTGAGTGTTAGAATCACAATTCATCTTTCCTAGTGCAAAGTGTGCCACAGAGAAGGAGTACACCTGCCTGAAGTCACACAGTAGGTGGGAGGGCCACTGGAGCTCACTCCCTGCTCACTCATTTGTTCACACACATCCCAAGTGGCCAGCCTATGGGGGAGCATTGAATTAAAGGTTTTTCTAGACCCCCTGTAGTTCCCAAATAATGAGACGGAGACCTATTACATGTGTTAATAAGTGTTAGATCACTACAGCTGGGCAGATGTTGAGCCATTCTAACCCATCTGTACTCTCCTGGCCTCTTCCCAGCCATGTGCTCCATGCCACTTGCTGTCTACTCTTGCCCCAGCCTTTTGGGCTCCATCTTCATCCTCTCTTTTTGGCCTGGTGACCACCACCACTACCTCCTCCTCCTCCTCCTCCTCCTCCTCCTCCTCCTCCTCCCTCTCCCTTCCCCCTGGGACCCCCAGACTGGGAACAGAAGTCTTGTCTGCTGTCTCCTCTGCCTAGTCATAGGCTCATCAGCTTTTGTATTACCCGATCAGAGATAATTGGGGAGTAATTTTTATACAACATTGAGACGGGATTCCTCAATAGCAACAGCAGTTACCAGATTCTGTTGCATTTAGCTCACAGCAAGTAACAATTGAATACACAGAGACAAACCTTAATACAATGTGATGAAGGTTACCTCTACAGGGGGGTGGGCATGCTGGATGCCACTTGGGCTTCTGGGATCAGAGGTATTGACTATTATCTCTGGTCCTGGCCCTGTCACATGTCCACCCTTGTTTTCTCCTGCTGACACTGTCTCCCCTGGCCTCTCACGCTCAACCTACCAGCCTGCAGAAACAGCTGGCCTCCTGTCACCCACCTCAGGGTCTTTGCACTTGTTGCTACCTGTGCTAGGCACTGGCAGTGCTCTTCCTTTAAGACTTTATTTGGCGCTGGGCAGTGGTGGCACAGGCCTTTAATCCCAGCACTAGGGAAGCAGAGGCAGGTGGATCTCCATGAGTTCGAGGCTAGCCTGGACTACAGAGCAAGTTTCAGGACAGCTAGAGCTGTTACACAGAGAAACCCTGTCTGGAAAAACCAAAAATAAAAATAAAAAAGACCTTATTTGGCCTCCTGTGAGAGCCTTAGCCCTAGTCTAGCCAGCCGTATTCCCCACACCTGTTCCTGTTTAACTCTCAGCTCTCTTGTTTATTCTAGTTCCCCATGTGAAACTGGAGCACCAAGAGTGGCCTGGGCTGACTCAGTGGGTAAAGTCTCCTCTCAGCAAGTATGAGGACCTGAGTTCGGATCTCCAGACCCCATAAAAGAGCCCAGCATGGCAGAGCCCTGAGTACATCTGTAATCTTAGTGCTAGGGTGGGCAGAGAGAGACAGGTCCCTGGCCTGCACTGGACAGCCAGCCTAGCCAAACTGATGAAACCCAGATTCAGTGAGAGACCTTATCCTAGAGACTGATAGAAACATCAGATATTGACCACTGACCTCCACATTGACATTAACCTCTGACCATCACACACATGTACACACGAACAGCTATATGTACATATCCACATGAAAACACACACACACACACACACACACACACACACACACACACACCATGCATCCTCCAAGTAGAGAGCCTGGTATGCAATGGGAGCTCAGTGAATAATTGCAGGCCACTTAAAAAGGCATAGTGTGGTCCCTGAATACTTTGGATCTGGAATTCGCAGTGTTCTGGATAGGAAAAAAAGATAGAAAAAAAAAGAGCCTGGCCAAGGTAGAGGGTGCTTATATCGCCCTGCCTCAGCTAGGGTGACCAAGGCATCAGAGACAGCTCTTGCTCATGCTCACATATCAACTTCCGTTGTAGAGACCAGGGGAACTAAATCCCAGACAGGCCACCGTACCCAAGCATGAGGCGGATAGGCGTTTGGACCCAGTGGGTCAGCCTCCAACTGTGTCTGCCTCTAACTCTGCCATGGAGGCAGCAGGGTTGGTCCAAACCCTGAAGTTCCCCAATTCTAGCATGCTGGCCACTAACCCTCTCTGCCACCTGTGTGGTCTTTGGGGTTTGAACATTAAGCACCAGTTGCTCCAAGACTCTTAACTGCCGTTTAGCAACCAGTCAAGGCAGTGTGTGTCCAGGAAGGAAGGTGCTCATTTTTGTCTCTAGATAGATAGGTCTCAAAGGAGCGGCAAGAAGTCTGGGCTCAGCCGGCACTCATGGAGGCTGCAGCATGGTGATCCCATGGCTGGATCCTTCAGTGGCCGCCTTCAGCTGTCTTCTTTGCAGGGTTCCTAATGGGCATGGGTAAGGCCAGCTGTCCCTGGGTGGGGATCTAAGCCTGTCCACCCTTCTTAGCATTCCTAGGCAGTCCTCCAACAGGTGATGGCTGCCTGCCCACAACACTTCTCCCAGTGGTCATCCGTCAGTATACGTGGAGCTTTCCTGGGGCGAAGACTGAGAGAAAAGACCTACGCAGATAACAGGTTCCTCTTCCCAGACCAGGGCTCCACCTGGTTGCTGCAGGTCTGGGTGAGACATGGTGGGAGGCAGCCAGATCAGGACAGACCTCCACCATTCTACACATTCCAGACCATAATACCAGGCCTCCTTGGCCCGATTGGCCCATGAATGTCTGAATTGGATGCCTGTTCCCAGGTAGGAGCTCTAACAGCCTCCTGCAACCCTTGGGAAATCTACCTCTTAATCCCCAGATGGACAGGGTGTGGTCCCACAGCAACCCTGGATTATCACCCAACCTATTGGTTTGTCCTTGGTCTGGACTTAAAGACCTGGTCCTGCTGGGCTGTAGGAAACACATGCCCAGATGTTGCCTTGGGTAGGAGCATTCCCGCTGTCTCTGAGGGTGGTACTCACCATCTCTGCCGTCTTTGTTTCCTCTGTAGTTTATTTTCGTGCTTGCCAAGCCAAGAATATGCTGCCCAGGGATCTCTGACCAGCTAGGGCAAGACACAGGACAAGAAGAGGCAGTGCCATCAGGTGACCAAGGACAACAGGAGACTATGCCAACAGGGCTCAGGAACACGAATCATCTCAGAAAACAATTAGAGGCTGGGAATATGTCACTACACCCTGAATTCTGGGAAAGTCAAGGGTATGCTAAGAGGTGAACTCCCTGTAGCACCCTTTCTTTTAAGCTCTGCTTTAATTGAGGTGTTTAGGCTTCAAACTCCCTTCGAACCTCCCAACCCTATGTTGGAGAGAGAAGGTTAGTAGGGAGAGGGGGGCCCGTTTACTTTTCCTGGCTGTTGAGGGTCAATTGGGTTCTTTTGGGCTATACCCGTCTCTGCCAACAGCAGACTCCTCCAAACCACTGCTCCCTTCTCTCCTTCTGTCTGCTCTAAACCATGACACCGTCACCTTCTGACTCTGGTCTCTTCAAACTGCTGCGCGCCACACCCCCCACAACACATGCCATACTATGCGCTCTCTGAGCTCTTATTTATATCCTCAGAGCCCTAGACCACGCCCCTCTCTGTGCTGCATGAGGAAGGCTGTTACCAGCTGGCAAATGACACACCTCTCATGAGACAATTAACAGGTGTGGACAAGCTAAAGCTCAAACTAAAATACC
Source organism: Acomys percivali (assembly GCA_907169655.1). Taxonomy (NCBI): domain Eukaryota; kingdom Metazoa; phylum Chordata; class Mammalia; order Rodentia; family Muridae; genus Acomys; species Acomys percivali. Next base: position 79,875,484 of record OU015746.1, on the reverse strand, counting down.
ACACTTGGAATTAGAACAAAAACATTTTTACACCGTGTTTTACAGTTTTACGCAAATAGAACTATGCTGTAGAGCTGGGCGTGGTGGCGCACACCTTTAATCCCAGCACTAGGGAAGCAGAGGCAGGCGGGTCGGCTGTGAGTTCGAGGCCAGCCTGGCCTACAAAGCGAGTCCAGGACAGCCAAGGCTACACAGAGAAACCCTGTCTTGAAAAATCAAAACCAAAACCAAAAACATATTTATATAACACAGCTGACTTTACAAAGAAACCAAAACTTCCATTACAGCTCTCCGCCCTGCATCCATGACAAGTGTGGGCCTAGAAGTACCCAGTCCCTTCAATCCCAGGGATTGGTTCAGGGTGGCCATGTGATCCAGAGAGATGGCTCAGAGGTCAAGAGCACTGGCTGCTCTTCCAAAGGTCCTGATTCAATTCCCAGCAACAACATGGTGGCTTACAACCATCTATAATGAGATCCTGTGCCCTCTTCTGTTGTGCAGGCATACATACAGCCAGAATACTGTATAAATAATAAATAAATAAATCTTTAAAAAAAACAAAAACAACAATAAACAAGCTGGGTGGTGGTGGCGCACGCCTTTAATCCCAGCACTCAGGAGGCAGAGGCAGGTGGATCGCTGTGAGTTCAAGGCCAGCCTGGTCTACAAAGCAAGTCTAGGACAGTCAAAGCTACACAGAGAAACCCTGTCTCAAAAAAACAAGAAAAAAGAAAACAAACAAACAAACCCAAAGACATAAATTATTTTCCTTTTGAAGAAAAGCAACTCTTATCCCCAAAACACAAGTGGAGAACTACTGACATCTCCAAAAACCATCCATTTCTAGGAGAAATAATTTCTTATCTCAAAGCAGCCCACCTCCGTGATCCGGGATCAACCCTGGCTGTGTGAGGCTGTGGCCTCTGTTCCTTGGAAAGCCTCACTGGAAGTAGCTTCTACCCTTCCTTTGCCTTTTACAGAGGAGGACCTTGCCGCCCCTGCCAGGTGCAGACCCGCAGTACTGGAGGAATTTATTCGGAAGGCAATGAGGGAGGTGTTGAGCAAGGCTGAGGAGGAGGAGCAGGGTGTAAAGTGTTGGATGGTGGCCCCCTGATTGCTCTCTTCCTGGAACCTCAGATGAAGTCACTGCTGTGATCTGTGACATGTGGGGCTTCAGCGAGGCCCAGGAATTCTCCGAGCAGAATGGCAAAAAGAGAAAGTTTATTACACAGCCCAGATACTTACTGCTGTCTCGGCCTGCCAGCCGCCCAAGTAGTGACACAGAGACCTTGTATTACTTATGAAAGCTTGGCCTTAGCTTAGGCTTGTTCCCGACGAGTTCATATAACTCAAATTAACCCATTTATACTAATCTACATTCTGCCCCGTGGCTTGTTACCTCTCCTCAGTACCGGCACCTGTTTCTTCCTCTGAATCTGGCTGGCATATCCTCAAGCCTAAAGCCGGCCTGTATCAGCTCTCTGCTGGTACAAAAATCAGCATTTGAATAATACAAAGCCAATGCTTACACTGTGCAGAACAGGATTAGCTCAGCAGATCCTAGCGTATCTCTCAGGGCCAGTGGGAAGAAGAGAGCATTTGGAACCCGTGCCTTGGCTGGGGCCCACACTGCTGCTCAGGTGAGTCTCCAGAAACCCTAGCCGGGTTCATCTGAAGGTTGCACACGGCTAAGTGCCGGAGACTTGGGATCCATTTGTGTCTCTTCTCACTTACGTGACAAAACACCTGACAGAAGCCACATACAAGAGGAAGGGTTTATTTTGACTCATACTTTAAGGGTACGGTTGGCTATGGTGGGGAAGTTGAGGCAGCGGGAGTGAGGAATGTTGGTGCTAGGTCCTCTTTCTCCTTTCTGTTGAGTTCGGAACTCCAGGCCACAAGGATAGTGTTACTGACGTTCGACGTGGGCCCTTCCTGCCCTCAAAATGCCTGTACAGACACTTTTCACAGGAGTTTTCATGGCGATTCTTCATTCAGTCAAGTTGACAGTGACTGAGGGTGAGCCATCACAGCTGTCAGGGCCTCAGAATCAGAAGGGCCAAAGGCTCGAGGTCTAAAGGAGGAGCAGAGGGAACGTAGTCACCTGAAAAGATGCACGTCCCCTTGTATGAGCCTGAGACAGGGCAAAAGAATGGGTACCAACAACACTTTAGTGCGAAGGAAAGGGCTGGGGCTGTAGCATAGTTGGTAGATTGCTTGGTGCATAACCCAGATGGCCATGCCAGTAACCCCAAGGACACACAGGAGGCAAGAGGATGAGAAATTCAAAGCCAGTCTATTGTTTAACAAATTCAAGGCTGGGCTGGCTACATTATCTCAAAGAGAGACAGATAAGAGTAGGGGGGAGGGGGAGAGGAAGGGAGGAGGGAGGGGGGAGGAAGGGGCAGACAGAGACAGACAAAGAGACAGAGACAATAGCCATACTATTAGAAAGGTCCTTAAATCCAATGGTTTGTGGTTTTTGTTTTTAAAAAGACACACAGAAATGTAGCATGGAGGCCACTAGACAACAGAAACTGGTAACACTTAGGGCCATAAGACAAAGACTATTGAGGGTTTCTTGGAGTCAGCGGAAACTAGGAAAACACAATTACGCCGGGCGTGGTGGCGCACGCCTTTAATCTCAGCACTTGGGAGGCAGAGGCAGGCGGATCGCTGTGAGTTTGAGGCCAGCCTGGACTACAAAGTGAGTCCAGGACAGTCAAGGCTACACAGAGAAACCCTGTAGCCTCTAAGTCAGAAGTTCTTAACCTATGAGTTGTGACCCCTTTTGGGTGAGGGGAGGGGAGGGGAGGAGCGAGGGCAGGGGGCGTCAAATGACCCTTTCACAGGGGTTGCCTAAGACCATCAGAAAACACAGATGTTTGCATTATGACTTGTAACAGTAGAACATTATGAATTACAACAAAAATAATTATATGGCTGGGGGTCTCCACAACAGGAGGAACCAGATTAAAGAAAGGGTAGCAGCAAGGGTAGCAGCGACAGGAAGGCTGAGGACCACTTCTCAAAGTGCAGAGAGTCAGGGTCTAAGATTCTAAACTGTCAAGTTTGGTAATCTGCATAGCTGCACTATAACAAGATGCTGCTGATTGTGTTACAGGTATGTGTGTGGTGGGTGGGGGAGGGGAGAAATGGGAGTGCATTGTTGTCACAGGTGCTTGAGCGTGTTGGTGGCTTGGGAGTTGAGTAGTGTTGGAGGCTAAGAGAGTTTTAAGGGGCACTATCAATACAGAAATTGTTACTTGCCCCAAAAGTTCATGTATTGAATGCCTAGGCCTCAGTATGTTGATAGGAGTGGGACTTTTAAGAGGTAAATCCTGGCGGGAGGTCCTGAGTGTCTCTTTGGGAAAGACTGTGTGACCCTACTCTCTCGGTTTTGAGATGTGACCTCCTCCCATGTGCATGCACACTTGCCATCAATCTTCCCCAGAGTTGAGCTGATGCTGGCGTCATGTCCTTGACCCTCAGAAACAGTGAGTTGAATAAACCTATCTTCTTCATAAAATTCACCTGTTTCAGGTATTTCTTTACTTTTTAAGATTTGTTTATTATTATGTATAGTGTTCTGCCTCCATGTACACCTGCAGGCCAGAAGAGGGCATCAGATCACACATTATAGATTGTTGTGAGCCACCATGTGGCTGATGGGAATTGAACTCATGACCTTTGGAAGAGCAGTTGGCGCTCTTAACCACTGAGCCATCTCTCCAGCCCTTCGGGTGTTTCTTTAGAACAAAGCAAAGTGCATTAATACAAGGCATTTAGAAAGTCCCACAGCTATGGCTTGAATGTCATGGCTTGGACAAGAAGTCCCACCCAAGTCTCTGGTATTCAGATGCTGGTCCCTGCTTAGTGGCTCTTGGTGACTGTTTGTGGACGGTTAGAGGGTGTGGCCCTGTTAGAGGAAGTATGTCACTTTAAGAATGCAAAAGACCCGTGCCACTTCCAGTGTCTTCCCTCTGCCTCCTACTTGTGGATCAAGACGGGAACTCTCAGCTGTTGCTGCCACTCATGCCTTTGCTCTGCCATCATGGACTCTAACCCTCTGAAACTGTAAACCCAATTAAATGCTTTCTTTTATAAGTTGTCTTGGGAGACGGGCATGTTGGCGCAAACCTGTAATCCCAGCACTCAAGGAAGCAGAGGCACACTGATCTCTGTGAGTTAGAGGCCAGCCTGGTCTACAAAGCAATTCCAGGACAGCCAAGGCTACACAGAGAAACCCTGTCTCAACCCTCCACCCCACCAAAAAAAAAGTTGCCTTGGTCATGGTGTTTCGTCATAGCAACAGAAAAGTAACTAAGACAAATGAGTTCCCCAACAGTGTTGAGGGGACTTGATGACTGTGGAGGCAGAGTTGAAGTAAATCCTCCCCTCCTGCTGTGTGATTCCTTAACTACTTTTCTTTCTTTTTTTTTGTTTGTTTGTTTGTTTGTTTGTTTTTGAGACAGGGTCCTTAACCACTTTTTTTTCTTTTTTTGGTTTTTCGAGACAGGGTTTCTCTGTGTAGCTCTGGCTGTCCTGGACCCGCTTTGTAGACCAGGCTGGCCTTGAACTCACAGGGATCCACCTGCCTCTGCCTCTCAAGTGCTGGGATTATAGGCATGCGCCACCACGCCTGGCTCTTAACCACTTTTCAATGACAGTAGAAGGTTCTTGTCAGACACAAGCATCTGAGTCCTGACCTACCTTCAGAATGGTGAGCATCCACCACTGTTTATAAATCACCCAGCTTGTGCCATCCTGTTATAGTAATACTAAATGGATTAAGAGACACACCAGTTGCACGCATCTAAAACTATACTTAAAAGTGTTCAAAATCCCTAGCCATCAGGAAAATCAAAATTAAAACTACCCCAAGATATCTCCTCATTCTAATTAGAACAATCATCAATAAATCAGTGAAAGAAACTCTTATTCACTGTTGGTAAGGTGCTAATTATTGCAGGTATTGTGGAAATCAGTTTGGAGATTTCCCATAAAATTAAAAAATAGAACTATGCTGTAGAGCCGGGCGTGGTGGCGCACGCCTATAATCCCAGCACTCGGGAGGCAGGGCAGGTGGGTTGCTGTGAGTTCGAGGCCAGCCTGGTCTACAAAGCGGGTCCAGGACAGCCAAGGCTACACAGAGAAACCCTGTCTCGAAAACCCCCCCCCCCCCAAAAAAATACTATGCAGCGCCAATACAAACAAAAATCACAAACATTTTAGGAAAATGGGCAGGTAATATTAATGGGGGGGAGGGAGTTATACAACCTGTGGGGGAGGAATGTGCATTCTCCTTCATATGCAGGACCTGGCCAATAATATACATATATGTGTAAACAAATGTACTTGTGGGTACCATACAACATGAAGAAAAGAGAACAAGAAAGGCTAGCTAGTAGAAGTGTGGAAGGGCTAAATGTAGATAAGAGCCACAAGTTACAAAAGAGGACAAAAAGCTAATGAGTTTTATAGTTCTACTTTGTCACTGATTTTTGTTTGTTTTCATGGTAGATAGGTGTATAAAAACATATTCAATATTGAAAGTGTAAAATCCAGTGTAACTCACCACAGTTTCAGAATGGCTGTCCTAATCTGCATAGAAACCTGTTGAGTTGTATAGTCTTTGGGTGTGGCTAATTATGGTATGTGGGTTTTTTTGTTGTTGTTGCAGTTTTGAATATTATGTTTAAGTTTCTAAGGCTTAAAAAGTGGTTGTTGTAGAAACATGGACATTGATTTTAAGGTGTTTTCAGTGAGGCCTCAGAAAAGAGACGTAGAGAGAGCTCTTGGATACTGTGAACAGAATGTTAGCAGAAATGCTGAACCGCATCGAGCCTGCAGAGGCCCTAGAAGGAGTCGAACAGGCACTGGCTGCAGTGAAAGTGCTCTTCTTGGGAGGTAGTGCAGGGTGGAAGGAAAGCAGCACTCAGTAGCAGTGATGTTGGACACCTACCAAGGAATGTTTGCTTCAGGCAAGGTGTGGACAATGTTCTCCTGGGTGCTTGTAGTAAGCACTGAGCAGTGATGTGTGACAAAACTTCATGTGGAGACACAACACACACCTCTACTCACCTCAGTTAGGGATTCCATGACCAAAAAGAATGGACACCACCAAAGTCCAATGAGGTGAACCAATGAGTTTTATTGGGGGTATAGGTATTGGGGGTATATACAGGATATAGGTGAGTGGTTCCAGGAGCAGAAATGACTCAATGACAGCTGCATCACCAAAGCCCACCCCAGTGTGGGTGACAGTTTACAAAAGTTGGGAAACCTGGGGCACACTGCACAGCCTGCCTGGACTTCAACGGGTTGGAGAGTGTCCTTTCCAAGAGACACTGGTTAAAACCTCTTCCAGGCAGCTCTGCTGGTTTCTGCTTCTTCCAGACAGTCGGTCTGTTTTCAGAGCCCTTGGGGCTCCACCTCCCTCCATCTAAGAGGCACTCTCAATTTCTGCTGCTTTTACTCTAGCAGGGAGAGGCCTAGTGGATCTAGTCAGCCTCACGGACTTCCTGAAGCTATTTTTGAGTTGTTTACCCACTTGAGGTGCTACCCTTCAAGGATAAAATGTTTCAATCGCAGAGGAAACTGTTACATAACAGAGGGGAAGAGGGATGGAGAGAGGGAGGGAAGGGGGTAGATTGAGAGAGATTAAGGAAAGGGATGATTGGGGAAGTCCACAGCCTGTCTAGTTTGCTAAAAATTAGGAAATGCACTGTGGAGGAGTGGTCTGGCTGGGCGATGGTGGCCCACGACTTTAATCCCAGCACACAGGAGGCAGAGGCAGGCAGATCCCTGTGAGTTTGAGGCCAGTCTGGTCTAGAGTGAGTTCCAGGACAGCCAAGGCTACACAGAAAACCCCTTGGTTGGGGCTTGGGAGTTAGGGGTAGAAACACCCACAAAAAGAGAAAGAGCACACTGCTGAGAGTGTTGCTGGACATTGTTTGTTGGAGAAATTAGGCTGTGGCCCATGGGTGATGGTTCATCTCAAGAGTCCAGGAACAGAGAGGAGATGCAGAAATATCTGGGGGTGGGGTGGGGTAAGAGGCTCTTAGAGGTGGCATCCGTGAGTTACTCGGGACACTGATAGGTTTTCTGAGACTGTCACACTGGACATGGCTAGCTAGGACCGGAAGGCATAGAAGAGTTAACTGAAAGAGTTAGAGCCTGCAGGCCAGCAGAGGCAAGCTGAAGAAAGCAGGTCAGTGGCTGCTACCAAGGCCCCAGTGATGAGGGCCACCACTGCAGGCTCAGAGAACAGAGCATCAAGCCATGGCGGGGGTGGGGGGTTGGGGGATTGGGGGTGTGTGGGGGTGGGGGGGTGTTTTAAGCCACAGGGGGTGGGGGGCTCTGTTTTAAGGCCATAACTCCTAATGGAATTTGCTGCTAGGGTTCAGATTTGCTTTGGACCACATCATCTCTTCTACCACTATAACAAAACAACCCAAGATAATTAGAAGGAACAATAGATTATTTTGGCTCACTATTTTGGAGGATCTGGAACGAACTGTGTTGCTGAGGGCAGACCCTCACCAGTGCTTCAGGCCTCTGTCAAGTGAGAGGTCTTTGAGCAACTTTCAGAGTCAGAGTCTCCTCCTTGGCCTGTCAGTCTTAGAAGATGTTGGACACTCCCTCCCCCATCCTGGGCCCTACTCTGGCACCACCTTCTGTAATATAGCTGCTAGTCCCGTGCCTATGCCCCTGTAAATAAACCCTAATGAAACTCACTGGGCCACAAAAAAAAATACCTTCGCTGGGGTGCCTGGCAAGCCACAGACTATCCAATCCTTTTCACTGAGACTTGGAGAGAGAGAGAGACAGGAGCCCCTAAAGGGATAGAGTCTTACTTAGCTAGCTCAAGTGGAGCCTGGACAGGAGGAGTCAGAAATGAAACACAGGAACCCCACAGTTGCTAAAGACTAAGCCGCTGCAGGTCTAGCTTGTGTGAGGGCATCGGGAGGGAGGGAGGACAGGGCTGTCACACTTGTCTGGAGTCCAGGCCCTTCTCTGTGCGTGGGTGCTAGGTATCAAAGAAGCTTAACAGGCCCCTGAGTATTAAGCCTCTGGTCACCCTTGAGTTATCAGGTCACCTTCTTACCTCCCGGCTTATCTGGCAGCAGCCTCTGGCTAATGAAGACACAGGGCCGCCTCTGGAGAGCTATGCTTACAAGGGAACTCTTCAGCTCGCCATACTGAGGCTAATCCTAACAGCCAAGTGACCTTGAGCCAGACGGATCCCTTCTCTGTGCCTTGGTTTCCCCATCTGTAGAATGAGTGCCATCTCATACCTGTCCTGCCTTCCTCCTATCCTTCCTTCCCTGTTTCTCTCACTTCTGGCTTTAGTTTTCGTTTTCATTTGGGTTTTTGGAGACAAAGTCTCAGGTAGAGGCTGGCCTAGAACTCTTGATCTTCTTGCCTCCCAAGTGTTGGGTCACAGGAGTGAGCCACCAGGATCAACTAGCCCACACCTTGTCTGACAAGTACAAAGAAAGCACAGTGGCCTTCGGGATGCTTGAGGCTGTTTGCGAGTATGACACTTGGAAAAATATCTGTTCTCTGGAACTGGAGAGATAGTCCAGCAATTACAAGGCCCTGTTGCTCTTTTCTAGAGAACTGTTTGCCAACATGCACATCAGGCAGTTCACAACTACCTGGAACTCCGTCTCCACGGCTCTGATGCTGCCTCTAGTATCTACAGACATTATCATCCCCTTCCTCCCCCTCGTCAAATATTTGTGTCTTGTTTTTTTTTTTTTTTTTTTTTTTTTTTGGTTTTTCGAGACGGGGTTTCTCTGTGTAGCCCTGGCTGTCCTGGACTTGTTTTGTAGACCAGGCTGGCCTCGAACTCACAGCGATCCACCTGCCTCTGCCTCCCGAGTGCTGGGATTAAAGAAAGGTATGCGCCACCACCACCCTGCTCTGTTTTAATATTTTTAACTTAGTGTGTGTACGTGTGTGCATGAGTGCATGTGTGAAGACAAAGGGCAATTCTGGGGAGGTGGTTCTCTTACTTCCACCTTTAGTGGATTCTGGGAACTGAACTCAGGGTGTCAGGCCTGCATAGCATCCACCTTTACACACGGAGCCATCTCGCTGGCCTTATTTCCCATTTTCTGACGAGACAATACACTCGCTCATTGTAGCAAATTCAGAAAATAAAGGAAGGAGAGTAAAAACGTGCTGAACAAAAAGAGCCTGTAACCTCACCTCCCAACGGCAATGAGATGCCGAGGGGGGGGGCCAGCTTCCTGACAGATATGCCCCCCTTGTACCCTATTGTGTTCTGTGCTCCTGAACTGGCCTTGCAGATGGCAGAAGCTCAGCCATCACCCTCCTACACACACATCCTTAAGGTGGCCTCAAGTCATCATTTCTGAACCTGAGGTTGGGTGCTAGTTGTTGACTGCTGACTTGCCTGCCGGGTAGGACTGCAAAGTGGTCAGAACCCAGCCATAACCAACACCCCATTCATCTCCTTCCCTCTAGCCTGTCATCAGGAAGCTAGTACTAGAGGTTCTGTGGGAGGCTCCAAATGGCCTGGCAGAAACATTTTAGGGGAAATTCTGGTTTTCCCCTAACATCCAGCTTGGTGGAGGTATAAACTCTCAGGTTATTAAAAAAAAACAAAAAAAAACCTCTTTTATTCTTTTTTGTTTGTTTTGTTTTGTTTTTCAAAACAGGGTCTCTCTGTGTAGCCTTGGCTGTCCTGGACTCACTCTGTACACCAGGCTGACCTCTAACTCACAGCAATCCGCCTGCCTCTGCCTCCCGAGTGCTGGGATTAAAGGCATGTGCCACCATGCCCGGCTAACTCTTTCATTCTTAAAAGGCAATACATCTTTAAACAGAGCAGAAGGCCACAATTCCTTCATGCTTACCTGACTCTTACTATCTTTGACAATGGAACTTTAGAGGCTTGATCCATTGTGAAAGGTTTTGAGGATGAAGTTCTCATCTTTCTATTGAGTAGAAACTAAAACAAAGAACTAAGAAAACAAGAGCTGGAAGGATAGATAATTCAGCAGTTAAGAGCACTTGCTGTTCTTGCAATGTGATTGAGTTTGGTTCCCAACACTCACATGGTGACACACGACCAACCACATTGGCACGCACAAGGTGCACATCCATGCAGGCCAAACACTCATACACATAAAGTAAAATAAATCAAAAGAAAAAAAAAAACAAACAGTAAGATGCTCCCTGGAGACTTTGAAGAACTGTGGGCCTGCCCAGACCCCAGCTCTGGATTCCCACCTCCTGTATGATAAGGCACTTCTGTTGTTCTGTGGGGCATTATCTGTTAGCCCTTTGTTCTGCAGGCCTAGGCAACATCCCCACCCTAAACAGTCTGTTGTCCAACACTCATGAGCACCTGGGGGCCTGAGCTACACGTGGTGGTCAGTGCCGTTTTTACACCCTTCACAGCTTCCACCCACGATTCAGGGGCACTTTAGATCCAAGTCCCACCTGTGAGCCTACAAGCAGCTGCCCTCCACTGGCCAAGAGTGGAACCACACAGGGCAGTGGGATCTCTGGCTATTGGGCAGGGAATTCTGGTGTCTGAATATGGTGGGGATGGCGTGGGAGGGGATTTGGTATCACAGTAGGGTCTGCGGATGGACCTGCCTTTCAAATGTGGCCGAACGGACATAAGCTTGACTTCGATTTAAGGAAATTGAAGAAAGCCATCACGTGTGACCCACAAGTTCAAGTGTTGAAGGGGTTATTAGTGGGTGTAACCAACCCTGACTCCAGTATGAGGAGGCATCTCTCAGTGCTCAAAAAGCAGAAGCTGGAGAGGCTGCCCAGCTGGAACCCGGGTCTGTGATCCACCAGGACGTTCACTCTCCAAGGTCACCTGCCTGGCCCTGGCTTCCAGAGGAGGGTCGGGAGAAAAAAAGGTGTGCAGACAGACGCCCAAAGGACTCTAGGGCTGACTTCAGACTCCTCAACGTCTGCCCCACCAGGTGTCCAGTCCCCTACCTCCGGCTTGCCGGGCCCCACCCCAAGGCATAGGCGGGACCTGACTAAAGTTCAGCACCAAGGTCTTGGAGGGCGTGCCCCGGGTGTGGCTAGACACAGCCACGCCCTCTAATGACCCGCCCCCTCAATTAGGCCTCGCCTCCACCTCCCCAGGCTTTTCCACTGACCACTACGGACAGCTCAGGATGCACCGGGTGTCAGCGACCCTCCGCGGCAGGGCGAGGCCCCGGGGGCGGGCCGGGAACGCAACGCCAGTCCCGGTCCCAGGGAACCAGACAGGTGAGGGCTGGCGCCGCACGTCTCAGCGCCCTTTTCACAGACAGAGAAGCTAAGGAGCGAGGGGCTGCTGTGCTGGGGACCGTGTCTAGGAAAGGGGCGTGCATCGCACCGCTAGGGCGCCTCCGAGAACGAACTTTCTCGACTTACCGCTAATCCAGCGGGCGAACCCAGCTGAGCCGAAACGGGGCAGCGAGCGGTCCGAAACCAGGCGGTGGGCACGTATTAGCGTTTGCACCGATTCGGCGATGGTCGCCCCGCGCAGTCCCGGATGCCTGGGGAAGTCGGAACCGGCTTCACCTGGCAGAGCGCGCATCCTGGGGGCGGAGGGAGCTAGCCAGGATGTCTTCTGGGCTGCGGAGAGGTGTTAAGAAGGGGGAAAGTGAGCCTGTGAGAGAGGAGATGCTGGCTGGGCGGTGGTGGCGCACGCCTTTAATCCTAGCACTTGGGAGGCAGAGGCTGGTGGATTGCTGTGAGTTCAAGGCCAGCCTGGACTACAAAGTAAGTCTAGGACAGCTAAGGCTACCCAGAGAAACCTAGTCTTGAAAAACCAAAAAAAAAAAGAGAAAGAAACCGCCCCCCCCCCCCCAAAAAAAATAGGAGATGCTGAGGTCATCCAGCAGCCAGGACCCAGGTTGTGCCTAGGCTGTGAAAGGGCAGATCTCCCGAAGGAGGGAAAGTGACTTTTAAGTATGTCATTTCAGAAAAATGTGTCGAAGAGGGTTCTACACCTGATCTTAGCCAAAACGCCGAGAAGCGATGCTGATGTCAGCTTTGCTAACTCTTAGAAACACAACCAAAACTGAACCCCTCATTTCTCATAAGAGCTCAGGCCGGTGCATTCAGGAGGTGTGTGTTGCCTCTGAGGAGGGCCTAGCCTTATTGCACTGGAGGAAGGTGAGAACTAGAGGTAGCATTGCCCTCAGAGCGCAGTGGCTCTCAAATTTCCAAATGCTGCGACTCTAATACAGTTCCTCATGCTGTGGTGAACTCTCCCCTCCCCCCAATAAATTTGGTTTTGTTGCTACTTCATAACTGCAATTTTGCTACTGTTATAAATCTTAATGTAAATAACTGTGTTTCCCAATGTTCGTAGGCTTGAGAACTGCTGTTAGTGGGCCCATTGCTGGCCCCACAGGTGTGGCTAGTTTTAGCTTCCTAATTGTTACTCTACAGGAGTGCTTCTGGGATTTAAGAGGCTAATCCTGGGCCTGGTCGTACTGGGGAAAGGGGCACTCTTTCCAGCACCTTCTGCACAGCAGTCTAGAGGAGTGTCACTAGCTAGGTTGAGGTGGATGGCCTTACAGAAAGTTATCCTGGGGTAGCCTGAGGCCCTGCTGAGTTCACAAACAAAAGGCTATTAGCATAGGAATCTCTGGAGAAGGTCTGAGAGTCCAAGTGCCTGGTTGTCCCTGCCTGGCTTCTGGGAAGATCAGTGTCCTTCCTGTGTGTCCTTTTGGGCCCAGTTTCCAAGTGCATCCCAGACACAAGGCCCCTTGTTGGAGTTTGGTTGTAGCCCCCTCTTACCTGGGATGGCTTACCCTTGTCCCTCAGTTCCCTTCTGAGAGCCAAGGTGAGTGCTGTATTCCTACCCCAAGGCTGTGGACAGGACCAGCTGAGTGTGGTGAAAGCCCTTGCTCTTTTTTTTTTTTTTTTTTTTTTTTAAGATTTATTTATTTATTATGTACACAGTACTTTTTCTACATGCATGGGTACCAGATCTTATTGCAGATGGTTGTGAGTTGTGAGTTACCATGTGATTGCTGGGAATTGAACTCAGCACCTTTGGAAGGGCGAGCAGTACTCTTTTATCCTCTGAGCCATCTCTCCAACCCCCCAGCCCCTGCTCTTGAATAATGCAGTACACGTGGGGCTTCTGTAGCCTGTGCCCTGTGGAGTTTGTTTAATGGGCTGGGAAGGGGAAAGGAAAGGAAGGGCCCTGGAGCTATGTGGAGATTGGTTTGGTGTTGTCAGAAACACTAATAGGGATGTCAGATAGTAACTGAGCTGTGTGGTTCCCACAGTCTGTAGAATGGGCCCGTTACTGAGTAGGCCAGAGGTACTCCGGAGGCCTGTGGTCTCCTGTGGGTGGGAAAGGCGGGGCAAAGGGCAGGACTGAGAGTGTTGTCATCCTTCCCATCCCACTCAGCCAGGGTCTCCTATCTAGACTGGATGGAGGGTTTTGGCTCTGCTCCCAGGGCAGCTCCCTGGTCCGGGAGGTTTTCCAGGAACACAGGGTTCCAGTGGCTGGAAGCCACCTCCTGCTAACCCCCATGGGACCTTGAAAAGTGCAAAAAGAGAAGCTCAGTGGCCAGGTGTAGGTGGGTCTCGTGAGCATGTTCTTGGCTTTATTCCTGCAGCCTGCTGTGCTCATACTGCAGGGGAGAAAGTGAGGCCCAGTGATAGCCAGTGAGAGTCAGCTCCCCTGCCCTTGCTTTATACAGCCCCAGAAGATTCAGGGCTACATGTTCCTTGGTTCTGCCATGGGAAGAGGATACTTGTCTATGATAGGGAGTCAGGCCTAGTTGGCCCATGGCTTCAGGGGCATGGAGAGATGGGCTCAGCAAGGACAAGTGACTTCCCTAAGGGCTTTTCATACTCAGTGTTAGAACCACATGTTGTCCTGACTGCTGGTTGTCTGAGGAACCCTGCTGTTAAGGGTACCTGTGTATGAATAAGTCAGTCATTGCTAAGAAGTTTGACACTCCTCCCTGCCACCTCATGATTCACATTTGGCATTTGGAGAGACACAGAGCAAAATTACATAAGGACTCACAAGCCTGGCTACCAAAGTCCGGGTAAGGCTATGCCCAGAGGCCTGCCTTTCCTTTCCCTTTACTCACACAGCCGCTGCCAGCATAAAACGGAACTTACTAAAAAGGTCAGGGTGAGGGAGCTGTAGGCCCCAGGAAGGACAGAGGATGCTGGCCCCCCCCCACCCCCCGCCTGTGGTCCAAGGTTCCAGATAAAAGTTTAACAAGCAAGACTCTTTCCCAGGCGTCCTGTTGGCCTCAAGGACTCGGGGAGGAGAGGGGAGGAGGGTGGGGCCCCACATGGATCTGGCTGTGTGCCCCTCAGGGTGGAGGATCTGGGAACATAGCTACTGCAGGTGGACTGGGTTGTCATGTCAGGTGGGACAGGGTGTAGATCCTCATGGGCTGGGAAGGTCGCCATGTGGTGCCCATCTGTCCTGTGCTCTAACCCCAAAGCCTAGAGGACCAGACTGGATGTGTATGTGTGTGTGTGTGTGTGTGTGTGTGTGTGTGTGTGTGAGATTTTCATGTTTGCGTTAATCCTGTTTGATTCTTTTTTTTCTGTTGCTTTTCACTCTCTTGAAGATTTAACTTCCACAAGGAACAAAAACACGTGGCCCCCACCTGGCCCAGAATTGTGTGTGGGGGGTTGAAGGGTCCAATGCATGGCCACAGTGAATGATGGGCTTGGCAGTGTCCAGTGTCCAGTATCCAGTGTCCAGAGGGAGTTCAGAAAGGAGGCTGAAAGCCACCTGCCCTCAGCTTAGCCAAGGAGTGCCTTCTTGGGAACATGAGGTGTCTTCAGGTTCGGTTAGGAAGGAGATTGTGCCTGTTGGGTCTGGAGGGAGGTTTTGAGCAGTGGAGAGAGAGGCAGGCGGGGCTTGATTGGTAGATGCCAGGCATGGGGGGGAAGAGCCTGTGAGGTGGTGAGGTGTCGGACAGGATTAGCTGTGGGTCTTTAGGTTGAGCTGGGAGGGTGCCTCTCTCTAAGTAAGTACCTTTTTGTTTGTTTTTCAAGACAGGGTTTTTCTGTGTAGCCTTGGCCATCCTGGAACTCACTCTGTAGACCAGGCTAGCCTCCAACCCTAGAGATCCACCTGTTTCTGCCTCCCAAGTGCTGGATTTAAAGGTGTGGACCACCATACCTGGCTCTTGGTAATACCTAAAGCATCCCTGGAAGAGGTCTCACATCTCTGCCTGTCCAGTGCTTTCACTTAAAGGCCAGATGAGACAAAGGAAGCCCTGGTGCCCACCCTGGTGTTTGCCTTGAGCAGGTTTGTTGGCTTCAGCCTCTTCATCTGGAAGATGTGTTGATCTCAGAGCAGAGTCGTCTACTGGCCTGTCAGGACCAGGGATGGGTGAAAGGGAACCTGATGGGGCCTGGGGCTGTAAGGGAGAGAGAGACAGAGATAGACAGAGAGACAGACACAGACACAGAGAGAGAATGAGTGTGTGTGTGTGTGTGTGAGAGAGAGAGAGAGAGAGAGAGAGAGAGAGAGAGTGTGTGTGTGTGTGTGTGTGTGTGTGTGTGTGTTGGACTGGAGTGTTTGAGAAATAGCTTAAAGTCCTACTGAGGGATGTTGTTCCGTTGGTGGAATACTTGCCTGGCACACATGATGTCCTGGATTCCATCCTGGGCATGGTATGGACCTCTCAGTGGGAAGGTGGAGACAGAAGGATTAGTTGATTCAAGGCAGTCTGGAGTACATGAGATACTGGCACTAACTCTGTGTACTAGCCCTGCCTCCGTGTCTCTACCGTGCAGCCCCATCCTCCCCTGTAACCTACTAGAGCATAAAACCCATTTTGCAGATGGGGAAGTCTGAGGTCAGTGTGAAATGTGGACTGGCTTGCTGCTGGGTCAGATATAGCAGCCCACGTGTCTGTTTATCCCTGCTCTAGGATGGAGAAAAAGTCTCGGGGTTTGGGTAAGGAAGATAGTCCCTGCCAGGGCCACTTTCTCTTGAGCTTCCTTCAGCTCCATTTAAAGAAAGTTGGGCCTCCTTGGCCAGAAGGCTCCCTTGAGTAACACAAGGAGGAAGAGCTCATCCCCACTGCCCCATCTAAAAGCTCCTCTATTTAGCTTTTAATGGAAAGCCAGTAGTTAAGATGCTGGGGCTCTCCACCCTGTGAGTCCTCTAGAAGGCTGGCTACAAATGTCATGTTTGGGACCAGGACTGAATCTGAAGCCCCTCCAAGTGTACCCCAAGACCATTCTTTGCACCCTGCCTTCTTCCACGTCTTCTGCTCTGGGGCGGCCATCCTTCTTGTTGGGTTTGCCCTAGAAGTGCTTTTCTTTAGCTCTTTGACAAAATTCGACAAAAGCTCCGGGGCTTCTGATAGGCAGTGTGGCAGGGCTGGCTGGTCCTCTTTCCTTGCTGCTGTTGGCTTCACCCTTTATCCCTTACAGTTTTGAGAGTCAATGACAGGGCAGGAAATCTGCCTTTTAAGATTCGTGACTGGCTGGCTCTGAAGTGTACCAAGGCCTACAGTTGCTAGCTGAGGACATGCACCCCCTCCCAGCAGAGTCCTCCCTAAAGCACCGGATGTGGCTGTTGACAGACATAGTGTGAACCAAGTGGGGACACTGCGGTGCCCCACCCACTCTGCAGCAAAGACATATTTTAGGGGAAGTAGACTGCGGTGGTTTCCTTGATGAGCCACAGACATTCATCTAGTTCTCTCGAGACGCTACCCGCTGGTGGTCCATTTGCAGGTGATGACACAAGCCCAGGGTAAGAGAAGTCCCGTCCCCGCCCCCCCCCCCCCCCGTGATAAGGCGACTCTCAACCTAGGCTCCCTGCTTCTACAGCTGGGGCTGGTCCAACTTGGGTGCACAGAGCGCTTCTGTCTGTCACAGCCGTTCTACGTGGCATATACTTCCGCTGCTGGCTGGCCACCCCTATCAGCCAGCCAGGACCCTTTGTGATGGAAGCTGTAGTCTAGTAAAGCACTATGCTGGTGGACCACTGTGGGTGCTGCAACCTCTCTACCTCCTCTCTGTCTGTCTGCCACCAAGCTGGTAGCAGGTGGTGAGGGTGGGCCTCTGCTCTGCTTGCTCAGCTGCAAAAGAATGCAGAAGTTGTCACTCTAAATTGAGGACTGGGAAGTGTTGGCTGCCTGGCATCCTGGGGAAGAGCCTTGAGGCTGCCCAGTTTCTGCCTAACCATGTCTACCACAGCTCCAAAATCCCATGTCCACGTCCCTGGCCAGGGGGATGGTGTAGTTCCACATTCCAGGATACCGCAAAGGCGGAGGGAAAGTGTGGACTCAGGTTGGTCTGTGGGGTCAGCTTCCTTCAGTCCAGCCCTGGTGTTTATGGAGACAGACCTGGTACTTCAAGAGAGGTGAGACTCTGGAATCAATAGTTCAAATTATGGCCAGAGGTGGTGGTGCGCACCTTTAATCCCAGGCCTTGGGAAGCAGAGACAGGAGGATCTCTTGAGTTTGAGGCCAGCTGGTCCACAGAGTAAATTCTAGGACAGCCAGGGCTATATAGAGAAACCCTGGCTCGAAAAACAAACAAACAGAAAGGTTCAAATTATGGCTATGCCTCTATCAGCTAGTGATCCAAAGCCAGGGAGAGCTAGCCTAGTGTTAACAGTGAGAGTGTGTGCTCTTATGCGTCTCCCTGGCCCTTTTGTGTCCCTGTTAAGTGTCAACACTGCTCTCTCTGCTTCATAGCATTTTGCTATGGTTTGGGGCTGTGTGTTAGCACAGTTTTTTTGTGGTATGTGTGTATGTGGGTGTATTGTGTGGTGTGTGTGTGTGTGTGTGTGTGTGTGTGTGTGTGTGAGAGAGAGAGAGAGAGAGAGAGAGAGAGAGAGAGAGAGATGGGTGAATCCATGCCTCTTGCTAGAGATGTGAGTACTTTCCAGATTCTTGCCACCCCACCAGGCTCTGAGGTGAATACCCTGCTATAGGAATGGAGGTGCCTTCATGCTGTGGACCACATAAGCCCTCATAGTCAGCAGAGTCATCCAAGAAGGCTTGGTCAATATCACAACCTGGGGAGTCACTTTTTTTTTTACCCCAAAGGATACTGGTTTTCTTCATTATCATTATCTTTAGAGGTTGGTGTATCATGTTAGGATGGAACCCAGAGTTAGGCAAGTGCTGTACCACAGAGGGATGCTCCCATCTTGCCTTTTTTTTTTTTTTCCCCTTTTTTTTTTCCTTTTAATCTCAGCCACCTTGGGGCTGGAGAGACGACACCATGCTTAACAGCACTTGAAGCTGGGCCTGGTAGGTTGTATTTGTAATTCCAGCCCTTGGGAGGCAGGGGCACAGGTCTCTATGAGTCCCAACACCAAGAGAGCACTTGCTACCACTGTGGAGCACCTGAGCTTGGAACCTATGGCAGGTGATTCACAATAGCCTGCAACCTAGTTCTGGGGAATAGACAGAGGGCGCACATACACACATATACACACACCCCTTAAGAAGTAAAATAAATCTTAGCTATTTTGAAGAGTGAAAGATCAGCTGCCATTCAAGTTTCTTGGCCTGCTGTGTAGTAGTAATAAGCATGTTTTTGTAGCTGCTGGCCATTGCATCTATTTCTTGTATTCCTTGCTTCCACATTAGTTCAATTTTAAAAGAAAATTATATGTTTAACTCTCATTGGCAAGATCTCATTGCAAATCAAAGAGATTGGAGCTTTGTTTTTCTTTCTAAATAGCTTTTCCTACTTCTGTTCATCTGAGTTAATGTTTGTCTTTCAGTTATTAGGAAGTAACAAAGGCAACACTTTTCATGTCTCTCCCTCCTTTTCCTCCTCCTTCCCTCCCTCCCTCCCTCCCCCCCCTCCCCCCCCATTCCCACTCCCTTCTTCTGCCTTTGGAACAGTTCTTAGCTGATCATTGTTTATGGTCATTTATTGTCTTGTCCTCAGCTCTCAGACCCTATAGATTTACTTAAGGTGGGCCTCCTGGGGCGCTGTGGAAGTGCCTCTCTGCCCTCAGCTGAACACCCCACAGCATCACAGCCCCCCTTTTTCTCCAGGCACCTGTGCTCAGCTCCATCCGCCTCCTCGGGGCACCTTGCAAGTTGTCCGTGGAGATGGCACCTCCTTGGGGACTGTGCTCATGTTCCACTGCCCCTCCGGCCACCAGATGGTGGGGTCTGGTCTCCTCACGTGCGCCTGGAACGGGAGCATCGCCAACTGGTCTTCAGGAAGCCCTATGTGCAAAGGTAAGCCTCCCTGCTTCCTGAGCTGCTGCACCAGCTCAGCTGCTTGGTGGGGTGGGGGAGATGGGGGCCCCCAAATCCTGTCACAGCGAAGGTTGTTGGTCCAGTCATAGGCTAGCCCACATTGAGGGTTGTCTTCCCCCTGTTGCCTGCTGTCACATCTGAGTACAGACATGGTGCTGGTTCCAACCCCTGCCGCTGCCCTGGCCCCTGACTGGTCACTAGTACCATCTGAGCGGGCACTCTGTCATCTTTGAAGAGGGGAGAAACAAACCTACCCACCTCCTTACCCACTCTCCCTTCCTTCATGAATGCCTCAGGCAAACCCTGAAGGGTGTTCTAGGTGCCGAGAATTCTAGGAATTGGCAATGCAGAGGGCCGGGATTGTGCTAGCCCTGCATCCCCTGTCTCAGGGAAGGAAGACTCATCTTCTAGTTGTCTGGTTGTGTGTGTGGAGAACCTGTCTTGACTGTCCAGGCCTCATGAGTGAAGGATGGTATGTTATATTAATGCACAAAATCAAAGTAGTTTAGTGCTTATATATGCTGCAGGATTTCTCAGGGCCTTTACCATCCTTGTGTTGGCTTAGTCTCTTGATGTGAGGGTGTCTGTAAGGACTAGGTTCTGAGAGGCTGAGACCCCAAAATGGTAGGGCTAACCTGTCAGTGTCCTAACCCAGGTTGTGGCCAGGTGTCCCAGGAATGAGCTCTATGTGGTTAGGAGGCCTGTGGGGACAAAGGGCACATCCTTGCTTCTTGTGGATGATTGTTACTTGCTGTCCTGTTTCAACAGCATTATCCACCATTGGCCAGAGCATGTCCAGTCTGAGAGCTTAAACTGTAGAGGGTTAGTATGCAGTCAAGAGGCTGAGGATGGGCTGGGGTCCTGAGGTTTAGCTGCCATAGGTATGTTGTGTGTATATGTGTTTGCTCAAATTACAATCTCAGGGTCTTTTTCAAAGAATATTACTGAGAATCTAATGGAATGTGTTCTCAGTGACCATTGGTTTTGCCCCTTTCAGGGAGATGAGCTGAGAAAGGCCCCTGATAAGTTTTGCTTGCTTGGGCATTATGAAACGTGACACTGCCTCTGCTGGTGTCTCGTGCAGCCCAGGCTGCAGAGGGTGCGGGCCTCCGTGCTGCATTCCTCATTAGAACTTACCCACTTTACTGTTCTGTGAATTCCTGTGCACCCTGCCAAACCCTGCTGAATGCCCCTTCCTTTTGAAAATGTCTTCCCTGATAAATCCCTTTAAATATGTTTTTTCCCCCAAATCTTTGCCTTAACCACTGGAGCCAGAATGCCTTCCCCTGAAAGCAAAGCCTCCTGTGGGCCCCACCCTAACGACCCTGGGCCTAGCAGGTTCTGGTCAGCTGTGCCAGGAGCTGGTGGTTTTCTTCTAGCTGTACCCCCACATGAGACCTTCGGCTTCAAGGTGGCAGTAATCGCCTCCATCGTGAGCTGTGCCATCATCCTGCTCATGTCTATGGCCTTCCTCACCTGCTGCCTCCTCAAGTGTGTGAAGAAGAGTGAGCAGCGGCGCGCTGACAGGTACAGTGGCCTGGTGTCCTACAAGATGGACCTAGCTATGCATTTGCTTACCACACATGCCAGGCACCCTGGGGCAATTTCTTGAGGGTCCCACTGATCCATGTATCCTCATGGGTGTAGCCACAGTATGTGGATTTTGGGATCCTGGGGCTGGGCTGTGAAGACACAGGACGTGTGTGTGTGTGTGTGTGTGTGTGTGGAAAATTTGAGGGTCTATCAGGGATTCTCCTATCTCCACCTCTGGTCTCCCTGCTGGGATTATAGACACTCACATTATGTGTCCAGCTTTTTACATGGATTTTAGAAATTTGAACTCAAGTCTGCATGTTGCACAACAGCTGATTTTCCCCTACTGAGCCATCTCCCTGTCCCACATACAGGGGACACTTAGTGAACCTACACACACATAGGACAGTCTATTATCGTATTAGTGGCTTTTGGGACAGCCACAAATGGATACTCCACACATCAGGTGGCCATTACTGTCCTCACAGACTGTGGGTCTAGGATTATGGCTTACCTGCCACACCTGGCAGTAATTGACTCCTTGTTCCCATTGTTTCATTGTGTTAAAGCATCCACATGAACTCACCATGTTACTAACTATTAAGGGTGCTACTGGGGCCAGTGAGACAGCTCAGTGGGTCAAAGGTCTCCTGTCTAGTCTGATGACCTGAGTTCTAGTCTTGGAACCCACACGATAGAAGGAGTAACTGATCCCCACAAGCTGTCCTCAGACCTCCACATGTGCTCTGCAGTGCATATGCCTCCCACCACAAAATGAAAGTATAATTTAAAAAAAAATCAAAGTTCTATCAGCCAGGAGTAGTGGCACATGCCTATAATCCCAGGGGGAGGCAGAGGCAGGCAGATTCTTGAGGATTTGAGGCCAGCCTCATCTAAAAAGCAAGTCTACGACAGCAAGGCTGCACAGAGAAACCCTGCCTCGAAAAACAAAAATAAAAATTAAGAAGCCGGGCGTGGTGGCGCATGCCTTTAATTCCAGCACTCTGGAGGCAGAGGTGGGCAGATCGCTGTGAGTTCGAGGCCAGCCTGGTCTACAAAGTGAGTCCAGGACAGCCCAGGCTAACACAGAGAGACCCTGTCTCGAGAAAAAAAAAAAAATTAAAGCTCTGTATTTGCTGTTCAGCACTACAAAAATAAATGAATGAATAAAACTATGTTTTTTAAAGGAGTGCCATTTGTTCTGTGGCACTAACAGCACGCCGTGTTCAGCAGTCTACTGACTCATGCTAGAACTTTCCACATCTTTTAATTTTTTATTTTATTTTATTTTGCTTTTTTGAGACAAAGTTTCTCTGTGTAACATCCCTGGCTGTCCTGGGACTCTGTAGATTAGGCTGCCCTTGAACTCACAGCAGTCCACCTGCCTCTGCCTCCCAAGTGCTGGAATTAAAGGTGTGCACCACCACCCCAAACTTTACACATCTTATTTGCTAAGTTGCTTTTCACTGGATTCCACACACTTTTTCCTTTCCCCGTCTCTGTCCCTGTCCCTGTCCCTTTTCCATGTCCTGTTAACATCTGAACAGCACAAGTGTCCCACTCTCACTGGGCCACTGCCACCCAGGGCATTGTGGAGGTGTTTCTGCCTGTGCACAGCTGTTGGGAGATGAGCAACCCAACAAGGCCCTGTATCCTGAACTCTCTCCTAGGGCGGCACAGCTGTGGTACCAGCTGAGAGGCGAGGACCTGGAGACGGTGCAAGCTGCCTACCTGGGCCTCAAGGGACACAACCACAATAACAGCAGCAGTGTTGGTGGTGGCGCCAGTGGTGGTGGTGGTGGCGGTAGCAAGCCAGGGATTCAGCACAGCCAGGCTCATGACAACCACAGCTTCACCACGTGAGTTACCTAGGTCACAGGCTTGGGGTGTGCTAGGGGTACAGAGGCCCAGGGACTCTTTCTCCAAACTAAGCTCTGCCAGGTCCTGGGACAGTGGCCACCCCACATTCTGGGGACCCTGGTACACCTACTTCTCTGGTGCCTCAACTCCCAACCCCCAAACTTTTCTAGTGCCCTGCCCTGACTGACTTCAAGGCCTCCCAATTGCCTTATCTAGTGTGGTCATCTTGAGTTTACCCTATGCCCTACCGCTGTGCTGTCTGCTGTGCCACAGTTACTCACTCTCCCCTATCTGCATTCCACATCCCCTCGCTTTCTCTTTTTCCCAGCGTCAGGTAGGCCGCAGCTATGGCTCTTTCTCCCTTCACGCACTTTATCTTTTTACTGAACTAGTAAATGCATGCCCTTTGTCTGTCTGTCTGTCTGTCTCTTTCTTTTTTTTTTTTTTTTTCGAGACAGGGTCTCTCTGTGTAGCCTTGGCTGTCCTGGACTCTCTTTGTAGACCAGGTTGGCCTCGAACTCACAGCGATCCGCCCGCCTCTGCCTCCCGAGTGCTGGGATTAAAGGCGTGCGCCACCACGCCCAGCTCGTGTCTGTCTCTTTCTCTCTCTCCTCTCTGCTCTCTGCTCTTTCCCTCCCCCCTCCCTCCCCCCTACCTCTCTCTCTGTCTGTCTGTCTCTGACTCTAATAGGATCTCATATAGCCCAGGCTGACCTCGGGCTTGCTATGTAGCCAAGGCTGACCTTGAACTCCTGGCTTGCTCACCTCCACTTTCCAAGTACTGAGATTACAAGTGGGCAGACTTAGTCTGTGTGGTGCTAGGGATTCTATTCAGGGTAAGAACTCTTGTCAACTGAGCCATATCCTCAGGCCCAGGACATAACCTTTTCTGACTAGAATCCGGCTACTTTGATGGTAGGTAGAGTAGAAAACACCCCAGGGTTGCTGCTGGCACTGGTGTGCCTGGCTTTGTGCTCAGCATCAGGTCACTGGGCTCTTGAAATGGAGACAGGCTTCTGTCTTTCATGCTATGGACTCCTGAGGGGCAGGCTGGAGGTCTCACAGACACCCTGTCCTGATCAGGGTTCCTATTGCAGCGGTGAGACACAAGCATGTTGTTGGGGAAAGGGTTTATTTGGCTTTCACTTTCACATCATAGTCCATCACTGGAGAAAGTCGGGACAGGAACTCAAACCGGACAGGGACCTGGAGGCAGGAAGGGATGTAGACGCCATGGTCCTGCTTACTGGTTTGCTTTCCATGGCTTGCTCAGCCTGTTTTCTTATAGAACGCAGGACCACCAGCCCAGGGGTGGCCCTACCCACAGTGGGCTGGGTTCTCCCACATCAAGTACTAACTAAGAAAATACATTCAGAAATTTAGATGCACCAAGATAGGAAAGATGTCTTCTTCAAGGCTGTCAAATACAAATAGCCAAAACACTAAGAATGTAACATTTATAGAATTCCTGGTTGTGTCATGGTTCTTTTTGCTATAAGTAATCTATTGTGTATATGTGTAATAATATAAATGTATATGTAAAAAAATAAAATAAAATAAAATGCCCTACAGCTAGATCTTACGGAGGAATTTCCTGAATTGAAGTTCCTTCCTTTCAGATAACTCTAGCTTATGTCAAGTTGACATAAAACTAGCCAGAGCAAGTCCAGTATGGGGCCGCACACCTTTATTCCCAACACTTGGGAGGTTGAGGCAGGCAGATCTCTTGAGTTTGAGGCCAGCCTGGTCTACAAGGTACAAAGTGAGTTTTAGGATAGCCACGGCTACACAGAGAAGCCCTGTCTCAAAAAAAAAAAAACCAAAAAAAAAAAAAAAAAACCAAAAAAAAAAACAGAATAAAACAAAATAAACTAACCAGTCCAAACCCATTGCCTCTCTGGTGTTGCCACACTTCCACACTGAGCTGTGAATTCTTGTCATGGGTCTTCTGTGCAGACCTGTAGCAGTTAACTTTTCCCTTGCTGTGATAATAACACCACTATCAAAAACAGCTTCCAGAAGACAGTTTATTTTGAAGCCAGCAGAATACAAAACTGAGAGATCACTTCTCAACTGCACACGGCAAGCAGAGAGCAAACTGGGAGCCCAGAGAGGCTGTAAACTGTCAAAGCCCACCCCCAGTCATGTGCTTCCTCCAGCAAGGCTGCACCTCCTAAGGCCCCACCCCCCCCAAACAGTGCCACCTGCTGGACAAAGTGTTCAAATACACGAAACTGTTTCTCAATCTGCAAGTCCTGACACCTTTGGGGGGGGGGGTGTCAAGCGACCCTTTTACAGAGCTCACATAACACCATCAGAAAACACAGGTGCTTATATTATGACTCATAACAGTAGCGAAATTACAGTTATAAAGTCACAACAAAAATAATTTTATGGTTGGGGGGTCACCACAACATGAGGAAGTGTATGAAAGGGTTGCCACATTAGGAAGGCTGAGAACCACTTCAGCAGAGTCCTAGGTTGCCGGAGACAAGCCTGTGGTCTCTTGGCTGAGCTTGAGCCGCTCTACTGTCAGGACATGAGGGCCTTTTGACCTGTGGGCTCAGAGTCCAAAGCGATTGTCCTCCATCCGCAGTGATTTGGGGGTTACACGAAGTTTATTGACTTAAGATTCTGGTGTCTTACAGAGGTACCACAATGTACACTTTGAGTCTTCTTTCTGTGTTAGTTTTGTTCCTGTTGTTTCACAGTGAACTTGTGTTCGCTTTTTTTTTTGTTGTTGTTTGTTTGTTGTTGTTTTGGTTTTTTGAGACAGGGTTTCTCTGTGTAGCCTTGGCTGTCTTAGACTCACTTTGTAGACCAGGCTGGCCTCGAACTCACAGCAGTCCGCCTGCCTCTGCCTCCCAAGTGCTGGGATTAAAGGCATGCGTCACTATGCCCGGCTTTCGTGTTCTTTTTGAGGGGGAAAAAATAATCAGTTTTTTGAGTCGGGGCCTCATGTAGCCCAAGCTACCCTTAGTCTCACTATGTGGTTGATCATGAACTTGAACTCTGGATTCAGCTGCTTCTGCCTCCTAAGTGCAGGATATTGAAGGCGGTTGGCACCACTCTCAGCAAGAAAGGTTTCACAAATACACAACTGTCCTGGCGGGCTGCCCTCTGCCCCTCCTCGTCCCTTCACTTTCTTTGGCTCTGGTGGCTTCTAAGCAGCAGGATCCCTGCATGGCTGCACTCAGCTCCTTCTGATGCCATCCTGGGCCAGCCCGATGCTGCTCTTTGCTCCACTAAGCTCACCTAAGGCAGCAGGGCCCCTGCTCAGCCTTTTGGCTCCCCTGTGGGGTCTCTGCTGCTCCACACCTCAGCTGCCTTATTTTTTCTGCAGGAATCAAGATGTACTTGTATCCTACACTATTTAGATGACCCGAGTCCAAGTCTGTGCCTCTGCCCTGGGCTCATTTGAGAGCTCAGTGGATAATGGCCATCATTGTTTATTACTGCATCTAACCCTGTACAGGAGAGGAAACTGAGGCATGGAGACGGCCACTTGTAGTTCTATGTCCTATACGACGTATCAAGTCTGATGATTTCAAAGGGAGTACCTGTTTTTTGTGTTATCACATGTTGGAAACTGGCTCCGCCTCCAAGCTTTCCTTCTAATGATGGGTCCTGTTTACCAGGGTGGTCTGAGGGCTTTGAGTCTTAACCTTGATTGACTGCTATGTTTCCCAGGCCTGTTTTTTAATTTCTGGGCTTAAGGTATCCTCTTGCCTCAGCCTCTTGAGCAGCTGGAGCTACAGATGTATGCCTGGCTGTCTTTTTTTTCCTTAAAATTTTTAAAGATTTATTTTATATATGTGAGTGCTCTATCTGCATATATGCCTGCAGGCCAGAAGAGGACATCAGATCCCATTATAGATGGTTGTAAGCCACCATGTGGTTGCTGGGAATTGAACTCCGGAAGAGCAGATAATACTCTTAACTGCTGAGCCATCATCTCTCTAGTGCCTGCCTTTCTTTCTTTCTTTTTCTTTTTTTTTTAAAAAAGATTTATTTATTTATTATGTATACAGTGCTCTGCTTGCATGTACTCCTGCAAGCCAGAAGAGGGCACCATATCACATTACAGATGGTTATGAGCCACCATGTGGTTGCTGGGAATTGAACTCAGGAACTTTGGAAGAGCAGGCGGCGCTCTTAACCACTGAGCCATCTCTCTAGCCCCCATGCCTTTCTTTCTTAAGTAGCATCTTTGGGCTAATCCTAGGAGTGGGTTGTTTAGGTCTGACTGGTTTGAGTCTTTGTTGCAGAGTTCCTCACAAGTTAGTTCAGCCAATTCTTACGAGGAATGTAGCTCTCAGGAACTAACCAGGATTTGTGGTTTAGTTGAGACTGTTTTGGCTAATGCCATTTTCTTTTACATAGTCAGGTCACTTAGGCTGGTTTCCAAACTTTTCTGTCATCCCTCCCCTGGGGCATTTACTCTGTTGCAGTGCTATGACCAGACCATCCTGTGGGATGGGAGAAGTTAAATACCATTGCTGGAGGCAACCCTATACCCAAGATACCTGTAGCTTCACTGGCTGGACTGTGAGGCCCAGACATCCTGGGGGTACTACTGGGGCCACACGTCTACCTCTCCCCACTTTGTAGACACTAGTATCAGCCCTTGGAGATTTTACTGTAAATACTCAACACATAAGGGTCGTCACAGAGCTGTTAGGCAACTGTGTTCACCTTCCTGCTGTGTGACAAAACTTCACGGGGTGACACATGACAGTTCATCAGAGATACTGTACAGACACCACCGGAGTCCAGTGTGGTGAGCCAGTGAGTTTTATTGGGGTCATTTACAGGAATATGAGTGAAGGGTCACAGGAGCAGAAAGACACTCAAAGACAGTGTCATCACCAAGGCCCCCATGGTGACAGCTCACAAAAGCTGGGAAACTTGGAGCATATTGCAGAGACTGCAGGGGACTTCAGTGGGTTGGAAAGTCCTTTCCAAGTGACACCGTTGGTCTAAACCTCTTGCAGGCAGCTAAACTGGTTTTCTACTGCTTCCAGGCGCTGGTCTGGTTTCAGAGTCAGCTTTGCAATGTTGTTCTCAGAGCCTTTCCTTGCAGCTCGGCTTCCCTCTGAGGGAGACTCCAAGCTTCTATTGTTTACTCTGGCAGGGAGGGGCCTTAGGGGATCTGGTCAGTTTCAGGAAGTTCCTTGGTGTTGTTTACCTTCTAGTTTAAGGGACTAACCTGCAGGATGGAATGTCTCAGTCTCAGAGGGAATGGTTACACAACACTCTTATCTGGGGAGGGGGGCAGCGCTGGGTGACATGGATGCTTTACCTGGAGTGACCCATCAAAAAATAGAAGATGCTGGCTTGGGGGCCACTCTTGAGAGTCGGTTCTAGTCATCATAGCTCTAGAGGAAGGAAGTAGGAAGTGATTCTGAGGTAGCTGAGGCCTTCCTGGGAGCTCTCAGTCTGGTGGTGGGGCCTGAGAAAGGGCTGTTTCAGAGCCAGGAGTGGTGGCGCACACCTTTAATCCCAGCAGAGGCCTGGTCTACAAAGAGAGTCTAGGACAGCCAAGGCTACACAGCGAAACCCTGCCCCACCTGCCGAAAAAAGAGAGGGCTGTCTCCCATCAGGTCTTCCTAACATGGAGGCTTGAAGCCCCTAGCCTTTCCAGAAAGAAAGGTGCTCTAGAACTGAGGCCATCTTCCCCTCAGGCAAGGCCCACACTGCCTAAGTATTGAGCCTGCTTTCTGATTTTATGACATACACTCTAACCAGTGTTGCCAGTATGTGTGGTACTATCCTAAATTCTTCCAGGTGCTTGCTGTCTTCCTAAAGGAGTAATGAATTTGTCCCATTTATTGCAAGGTTAAAATGCTTGCGTTAGCTGGGCATCATGGTGCACAACTTTAATCCTAGCACTCTGGAGGCCAGAGGAGCTCTGTGAATTTGAAGCCATCCTGATCTACATATCTAGCTCCAGGTCAGCCAGAGCTACACAGAGAATGTGTCTTAAAAGGAAACATCAAAAGAAGAAACTTGGCTGAGAACTGGGAGTATATCATAATAGCTCAATTGGCAGAGGGGTTGCCTAGCATACACAGAGCCCTGGGTTCAACTCCCACTATAAGCTGGGCTTGGTGTCTCCATGCCTGTAATCATTCACCTATTCACAAAACTACTAGGCCATTGCCTTTCTTTTTTTCCCCAAAGATTTTTATTAATTTATTGTGTATATTGGGCTGGAGAGATGGCTCAGAGGTTAAGAGCACTGGCTGTTCCTCGAAACATCCTGAGTTCAATTCCCTGCAACTGACTCAACCACATGGTGGCTCACAACCTTCTATAATGTGATCTTGTATCCTCTTCTAAGTAATAAATTAATAAATAAAAATTTATTGTGTATACAGTGTTTTGCCTCCATGTACACCTGCATGCCAGAAGAGGGCACCAGATCTCATTATAGATGGTTATGAGCCACCATGTGGTTGCTGGGAGTTGAACTCAGGACCTTTGGAAGAGAAGCCAGTGTTCTTAGCCTCTGAGGCATCTCTCCAGCCCCTAGGCCATTGCTTAATTTCTGTTACTGGTAGTTTTCTTGGGAGGGATGGGAGGAAGCAATGCTCCGCTCTGGGAGTGTTTCTGGGAGCTAATGCTGGAAGTAACTTCTCAGGAGAGTCCACCTGCAGGAAGGAGACAGAGATAACACTTAGGAAAGGGACACATGTGAGAAGAGGGGTCAGCCAGACAACCTGAAGAAAATAGAGGCCAGTAGTGACAATTTTGGTTTTGGCGTCTTTAAAAAAATATATATACAGGCATATTGTAAGAATGTGTTTTCATTTTGATCCCAGGCGTGGGCATATGGGGCTGCTTCGGACTGTCCACAGCAGCTAACTATGATTTGCCTCGTGTTCTAGCAGAGGCGTGGTTTTGCCAGCTGTAGATCATTATGTCCCAAGCAGCGGAGGCTGAGAGGCAAGGCCCGCCTAGACTGCCTTCATCTGGGATAATGTCTGCAATCCTTCCACAGTGTGATGTTTGGAATTCTGAGAACGGTTTAGGAGGTATATAAATGCTGGAGCCCCGGCAGGCAGATTGGTGGTTGTTTTGGGAAGTTGGTTGCAGTTTGCTTACAGCCAGTGGTCAAAGAAGAAACAAAAGGACAGAAATTAGATTCAGGGATTTTCCTAATTCCTCTCTCCCCCTATCTTGTGTTAGGGGTAAAACTGGGGGGATAAAGGGTGGGAAAAAGAAGAACCCACAAAGTAGCAAAGTCCAGCTACAGAAGAAGCCTCAAGTCTAGGAGCTGGAGATGAGAAGAGGATTGCCAGGTGGGCAGGGCCAGGTCTCCTCAGCCTGGAGAATTTGCCTTGTGTTTGGGAAACGAGGGAGCTGAAAGGGATTGTGGTATAGAAGTAGGTTGACCCAGCTCCAGACCTCCAAAGGGGGCAAACCCAGAAGGAGATGAGGTGCCATCTTGTTCCTATCTGGGACATTCCAGAGTCCTGGCCAGGCAGCTGTGTTGCTGTGGGTCTCATGTACCCTGAAACCTCTCCAGAAAGTTCTTTTCTCTGGAGCTGGCAACAAGAGTGCTAAGAATCCAGGAAGATGAAGTAACTACTGTGGCAGGGCTTGGGGTAGGACTTAACAGCAGCAGGAGATGGCCTCTTTGGGCAGTGGTCTAGCCTGAGTCCATTAAGGCCCCCGGGGGACCCCAGAAGAAGCCCATCCCTCTCTAAACATAGCTTCTGCCTCTTCTTCCCACAGAGACCTCAGCGACATCAGAGAGCAGGCTGGCATGACCCGCAGTGTGGACAAAGACCCCTGGACTTTCGGGATGGGAACTGCGAGCACTGGTGGCTCCCCTAACTCTCCGTGCACCTACGTTAGGGTCCACGCAATGAACTCTGCAGGGATGGCCCCTGGAATGCCCATGAGGTCCAAAGTATACCTTCCAGGGTGACCCTACCAGCCAGAGGGTCTGCAGCTCAACACTTGTCCAGCTGGAGATGAGCCAGGGCAATCACCTCCAGCTATAGGGCGCCCTTGGGAGCCTAGCTGACATCAAAGGCTGGGGTCCCAGTAGAGACTGGTCGGTCTTGGAGAAGCCCTCCTCTGGCTGTTACAGGGACCTGCTCATTGAACTGCTACAAGGGATGAGGTCCCAAAGAAGCCACACCACAACCAGGGTTCTTTTTAAAGAGACTGTGAGACATTTTAAGCAGATGTAGTTTTGCATAATAGAATAGGAAAATATTAATAAATACTTTCAGCAATACAAGTAGTCAGCTCATCATCCTCTGGGGCACAGATGTGCTGCCTGGAAGCAGAGACCCTCAGGACTTTATTTGTAAATTGCAGGTGAAGGAAATAAATGTTTTCTCTTCATAAAAACACAGGGGGCTGGGGGGTGCAGCTTGGTTGGCAGAATTCTTGTCTAGCATCAGAACATGGCTTCGGCGTCCAGCACCACACAAGCCAGGCACAGTAGATTGCACCTGTAAT
The DNA here is from genome assembly GCA_907169655.1 of Acomys percivali. NCBI lineage: Eukaryota > Metazoa > Chordata > Mammalia > Rodentia > Muridae > Acomys > Acomys percivali. Next base: position 79,844,376 of record OU015746.1, on the reverse strand, counting down.
CCCGGTGCTCGGGAGGTGGAAGACGGAGGATACGAATTTCAGGGTCATCCTCAACCATATAGTAAGTTCAAGGCTAGCCTGAGCTACATGGGAGAGACACCAAGTAAAACTGTAAATCTCATTTAAGGTAGAGACCACAGTCGCAGTTGCCCATTAGGCAACTGTCATAAAACTGACCATGTGTTCTCACCCCTGCAGCTTTGGGCTTGCTGCAGACCATACTGGTGAGCTGCTGGCTACACGGGACTCACATTGAGCGCTGATTACTCACAGGTCTGGGGTTGCTGTCAGCAGTCAGCAGAGACCTTTTGGAGTCTTGAGTGGGAGTGTCCTCCCTTCCACAGCTCCCCATAGTTTGCTCACCTGATTTCCAAGGTGAGGTGTAGTGAACCCCAGGTGGGGCTGTTGCCTTTCAGCCTCTGTCCCTTCTTCCATATCCTGCTCACTAGGAAGCTGCATAATCACTGGAGTGGGAAGGCAGAAGAAAGACGTGCCAGATACGTTTTAAAACCATCACATCTGCTGGGGTTACAGCCATAGGCCTAGCCGCTCAGGAGGTTAAGGCAGAAAGATCACTTACGAGCTGGGAGTTGGAAGCCAGCCTGGACTACATGGCAAGACCCTGTATCTCAAACAGGAGCCTAAAACCCATCATGGCTCAGTGGTAGAGCCCTTAACCTAGCTCCATGTGACTGGGAATTCAATCTCCAAGTTCAAACCATTGCAGTCAACTGGAAGGCAGCAACTTGTCAAATCAGTTTTATAAAGGCTGGCCCTGCCAGGCGTGGTGGCACACCAGAGGCAGAGGCAGGTGGATGTCTGAGTTTGAGGCCAGTGTGGTCTATGTAGTTCCAGGATAGTCAGGACTACGTAGAAAGACCCCATCTCAAAGAAACAGGAGCAGGGCATGGTAGCGCATGCCTTTAATCCCAGTACTCGGGAGGTAGAGGCAGGCGGATCACTGTGAGTTCGAGGCCAGCCTGGTCTACGGAGTGAGTCTAGGACAGCCAAGGCTACACAGAGAAACCCTGTCTCAAAAAATGAAGAAAAAAAAATCAAACATGAAAAGCTGACTCCAGTAAAGTGGCTCACTCTATAATCCCAGCACTTACCTGAAGGCAGAGGCAGGATTATGGCAAATTCAAACCTGGCCTGATCTACATAGTAAGATTGTCTCAAACAATATATAAGTGAAAAATAAAAACAGACTCTAACATACTCCCTAGCCTCAGGCTCACTCTGAAGAGGAAGCTCTATGTGCATGCACACTGTGTATCTGGAGATGCCTTTCTTGCATTAGTTAAGGTAAATTTTCAAGTTTTTTGTTGTTGTTATTTTTGTTTTGAGCCCCGTGTTTGTCTTGGCCAGTTAAGAATATACTTGCATTAAGTATACTTGCAGTGCCAGTGAGATACCTCAGTAGATAAAGGTGCCTGCCACTGGGCCTAGTGACCTAAATTCAACCCTCAAGACCCACACAGTGGGAAGAGGAAACCAACTCTGTGGGCTACCTTCTCACCTTAAGACATGCACTGTGGCACATGTATCAGATCTCTTGAGTTCGAAGCCAGCCTGCTGTACAGAGTGAGTTCCAGGACAGCCAAGGCTACACAGAAAAAACACTGTCTCAAAAAAACTGAAAAAAAATGTATGTATGTACACATGAGTACAAGCACTCCATAAAAACCATAAGATGACATTGGAGTCCATGAAACTAAAACTACAGGGTTCCACCAGGCGTGGTGGCGCACACCTTTAATCCCAGACCTCGGGAGGCAGAGGCAGGCGGATCGCTGTGAGTTCGAGACCAGCCTGGTCTACAAAGTGAGTACAGCATAGTCAAGGCTACACAGGGAAACCCTGTCTCCAGAAAAAACAAAACAAAAAACTACAGGGGTTATGAGCCACCCAATATGGATCCCCTCAAAGAGCAGTAGTAACTCTTTCCTTTTTTTTTTTTTTTTTTTCATGTTTTGAGACACAGTTTCTCTGTGTAGTTCTGGCTGCCCTGGAACTTGCTCTGTAGACCAGGCTGGCCTCAAACTCAAGAGCTCCACCTGCCTTTGCCTCCTGAGTGCTGGGATTAAACACGTGTGCCACCACTGTCTGGCACACACACATACTTTAAAAACAATTATATACACTTATAGCCACCCACAATTTGGGTTATGGTGTGCCTCTATACATTGGGAAAAGTTGACTGTGTCCTGTGTCTTCCTGGAGGCACAAAAGACATGTTGGAGTCATCAGTAAGAGTCTGAAGAAGTAGGTAAGAGGAAGCTGGGGCACTACCCTTAGACCCAAAGGTTCCTTGCCTGCTGAGGCCATGGCGTTATTTTCTTACATAAACAATTCATGTATATCTGATAGTAGTCACATTGTCTCTCTGATGAATGCACCACCATTATACATTTATTTACATTTAAACAATTTTGTTATATTTTATATATTAATTTTAACATAGAATTAAAATATTTTCTATTTAAAATCCCAGCTAAGAAGCCACTGAGTGTTTTATGTTCTCAGGATCAAATCTGCGGACACCTTTGCCCTGATGCCCTCATGTTGTGTAGGTTTCCAGGCCAGTGGCATGTAGGCTGGCAGCATCAGAACAGCTCTCCCATCTTTGGTTGACTGGAGAGCAGTGTTCTGAGGGTCTTATGGCCTCAGCTCCAGGTCAGGTCAGCTTTGCTCCGGTGGATTTGGACGCTGGTCAGAAACAGCTCAGTTTTTCCCAGAACTTCAGTCCATCAACTAGTGTAACTGGTGTTTGGCTGCTTTGTGGGTTCTTCTCTCTTCCACCCTTCTCCACCCCTTTTCTTCCACCATTTTTGTTGTTGTTTTTGTTTTTCAAGACAGGGTTTCTCTGTGTAGCCTTGGCTGTCCTAGACTCGGTTTGCAGACCAGGCTGGCCTTGAGCTCACAGCAATCTGCCTGCCTCTGTCTCCTGAGCGGGGTGGGGGTGGGTGGGGGGGAGTGGAGGGTGGGGGAGTGGGAGGGAATTAAAGGCGTGTGCCACATAATTTTTTTTTTTAACATTTAGCTATTTTTTTTTATGGGTGTGAGTGTTTTGCCTCTATGTATTTGAGTGCCCACAGAAAGCAGAAGAGGGCACTGGATACCCCTGGATTAGAATATACAGACAGTAAGGACCGTGTGGTTGCCAGGAATAGAACCCAGGTCCTCTCCAAGAGTTAGGAAGTATTTGAACTGCTGAGCTGTCCCTCTGGTCCCAGCCTTTTTACTTTTCTGTTGGAGACATTGTTTCACTAAGGTTGGCTAGTCTCCGCCCGCCCCCCGTGCCCCCCCCCCCCCCCAGACCGGGTTTCTCTGTGTAGACTTGGCTGTCCTGGGCTCACTTTGTAGACCAGGCTGGCCTTCAACTCACAGCAATCCACCTGCCTCTGCCTCCTGAGTGCTAGGATTAACAGTGTACACCACCACTACCCGGCTGGTTGGCTAGTCTTATATTCAAATAATTGCTGCCTCGGTATCCCAAATAGCTGTGATGATGGTCCCAAGTTACCAGGGACCCTACAGTTCTGTCTTTAGTTTGTGAGATGGTGGTTTTACTGCCTTGCCCAGGGTAGGCTCCAGTTTGTGTGCTCAAGAGATCATTCTGGGGCTGGAGAGATGGCTCACAGGTTAAAAGCACTGACTACTCTTCCAGAGGTCATGAGTTCAATTCCCAGTAACCACATGGTGGCTCACAATCATTTGGAATGAGATCTGGTGCCCTCTTCTGGCATGAAGGTGTATATGCAGGCAGAGCACTGTATATGTAATAATTATAAATAAATGAATCTTTTTAAGAAAAAGAGAGACCATTTTGCTTCAGTTTGCAAAGTAGCAGGTAGCATCCTCACTTGTGCACCAAAACAGCCCAGCTCCTACATGCCACCCCTCTTTTTTTTGGGGGGGGGGGTTGAGACAGGGTTTCTCTGTGTAGCCTTGGCTGTCCTGGACTCCCTTTGTAGACCAGGCTGGTCTTGAACTCACAGCGATCCGCCTGCCTCTGCCTCCTGAGTGCTGGGATTAAAGGCGTGTGCCACCACACCCGGCTGCTACCCCTCTTTTTGAGACTGTATTTCCTGGAGCCCAGGTAGCCCTGAATTGAAAATGATCCTGAACCCCTCCTGTTCTTCCTGTCTCTACCTTCCAAGTGCTATACTGGCAGGCACATGCTATCACATCCAGTTTATGTACTGCTAGAGCTCAAAACCAGGCCACATCCTCAGCTATTTGCTTCCCTAAAACTCTGAAAACTAGTGCACCATTTGGATGAGCCACATTCTGCTGCATCTTTCATCTGCTGGCTGACCTGTGAACGGACTCAGCTTCTCTGGTACCGAATGCAATGCTGCTATGCACATTGGTGTGGCCATCTTTCTTTGAGACTCGGCTTTCATTTCCTTTGTTGATAAACTAGAGCAGAGCACCATAAGACCACTGGAACCCCAAGACCGTGTCGCTCAAACTTTGAACTCCAAACTGCCTAGCCTGCGCACCCTTCATGTGATCTCCCAGTGACTTCCTGACATCGCTCCTACTGCTGGTCCCCTGACGCCACTCCGGCTACACTGGCTGTCCCACAAATACAGAAAGGCCACTCTTGGATCCTGAATGCACCATAGAACACTTCCCCTGTTATCTGGTAGCACCCTCACTTCAGCCAGCTCTGGGCTCTGATGTAGGCAGTTGGTCAGCACTTGTGAGTCCGCATAAGGTCGTGGTGTTGGTCCTCAGCACCATGTGTGCACGCACACCCCAGATAAGAAGCATCCATCTCCACTGGCTTATGGGTATATAAACTCATGATATGACCACTCTGTGGTATAGTTAAAGGGGAGAAGGGTTTGACTGCAGGCATTAGATGATGCTAGAGACATCAGGAAGAGTCCAGGGCAGAGAGAGAGAAAGAAGTAGGCTGAACATGGCCAGCAGAGCCCATGGTCTGGGCTATTGTGAGACAAGGGAGAATGAGAATAGCAGGGGAGAGAGAATAGAGAAAACATAGCAGAGAAGCAGGAGTTGGAGAGGGGTGGGGGAGAGAGGGAGGGGTGGGGGAGAG
>OU015746.1:79811831-79832388 GCA_907169655.1 Acomys percivali | reverse complement strand
GTGTGTATGTCTGGATAGCTGGTGTGCATGTCTGGATAGCTGGTGTGCATGCCTGGATAGCTGGTGTGCATGTCTGGATAGCTGGTGTGCATGTCTGCATAGCTGGTGTGCATGTCTGCATAGCTGGTGTATATACCTGGATAGCTTAGTTTACATGTCTGGAGCATGGTGCCAGCATCTCCTGAACACATGGCAAAGGTCTTCCTGCTAGGAGGCTCAGTGGAAGACACAGTGACAGGCAGCAAGCTTTCCTTCACTACAAAGCCATTCCTCAGAACCCACTAATCCCCTAATCCACTAACTCACAGATGGATGGAGCCATTTGAGAGGGCAGAGCCTTAAGCACCTCCTGGTAGTCCAACCTGGTCACACCTCTCTGTGTGGATTAAACTGAGTGAGTTTGAGCTGTGGGTTAGCCAGAGACTCCCTTGCACTCTGTGTGTTTGTGTGTGTGCATGTGAACAGTTTTGTGTATGTAGTGTGTGTGTGTGTGTGTGTGTGTGTTGCATATGACGACCAGAATTTGCATCACAGATGTATATGGGCGCTGTGGATCTGAACTCAGGCCTTCATCCTAATCTCCTTTCCTTGGTCCCATTACTCCAGATGTTGCCTTCCTTTTTATTTTATTTTTTGTGTCTCCTCTCTCCCAGGCTATCCTTGAACAACATTGAGAAGGACGACTTTGAATTTCTGGTCTACCTGCCTCTGCCTCCTGAGTACTGGAGTGCGCACTGCCATGCCCAGTTGATGTGGGGCCCGAGCTGTACCTAACCCAGGGCTTCATGCATGCTGGGCAAGCAAGCACTCCACCACCTGAGCTACAGCCCCAGGCCTCTTGGTGCCTCTCAATGTTGTATCTGCCAGGCCTCCACCACCCACTCCTTGGTTATAAACCCCACTCTGTTCTTAGTCTTCAGAATAAAGTTGAGTTATCATCTGAGGCTAGATTTTATTCTGTCCCTCTCCTACAGCGCGCCTGAGTAAAGCTCTGGCTTCCTTTGACCATGTCTAAGGAAAGAGGCTGCCAGCTGCTTTGCCAAAGGGGAGGGGCAACATCAGCGGGCACTCTAGAAGTCTGCACAGCCTTTCCACGTTCAAGTCCCTTAAGTAAACAGCTTCTTCCAGCAGGGAAGGAGCAGCCTGTGGCCACCCTACCCCGACCCTAGGGGAGAGGAGAGCCTATCCCTAGACCCAGGGAGTACCTTGTATTTCTTGTAGATCCTGGTGTGGACATCAGTGTGCTTTGTAGCCCCTTGTGTACCTGTAGCAATCCTGTCATAGACTAAGGCCTCCTATCATCGAAAGCTTGTATGTGTGTGGGGGTGGGGTTGGGGCTCCTATATGGTCTAGCATGTAGAACGTCTGTGAGCTGGGGCGGTGTCCTTGCACCAAATGTTGTACAAACTCTGGAGTGCCAAAGAGCAAACAAGCTACAGCTGGGATGCCACCAGGCTGCTGGACCTGAGGTAGGGGCTTGCTCCAGGCCTCATTTTCCCTCACGGGACCAAGTAAGGTCCTCGGATGCAGTAGATGGAATGTCTATAAATGGGTGATACTGGGAGCTCTCAGTCTCACCCCACTGCTAAAACACGGTGATGGATATGGAATAATCGGGGTCAACTGTACCCCAGAGACCCTTCAGAATGGTCCCAAGGGGGCCTCTACGGGGGCTCCTGCAGGATGTAGCCTCTGGATCTAGCCCAGACTTGCCCATGCACACATGTAGGTCAGGTGTACATAGAAGATTTGCCTGAGGCCACACATTGTATAATGAAGGAAACTGAGGCACAGTCAGACTAAATGACTTCCCTAATTAGGTTGCAATGCCAGGCACTTGTTCCCTTTTGTAAATCTGATCCACCCAGCTCATTGTTAGTCTCAATTTGTCACTGTTGAGGCCCTGTCGACTTTGGTGGATCCCTGGGTGTCAGTGAACGCCCAGCAGCCTTTTTTTTTTTTTTTTTTTAAATCCAGGTCTGTCCTCCTACGTGACCTTGGGTAATTCTCGTCTCTTTTTAAGACTCGGTTTCTTCATCCAGGACGTGGGGGTGGAGCGGCCAGGGAGCAGCATGAGAAAACAGAGCCAAGAAACACACACCTACCTCCTAACCTCCGCAAACAGCAGGCATCGAGCCCGGAGGAGGGGCGAGTCTTACACGAAGGGGCGCGGACTCCAGGAGCTATTGGAGAAACTGTGCTTGGGGTGAGCCTTGTGCGGGGCCGGGCTTGAGTTCTCTGGTCCAGGCTGGGACCCAGACAGTACTGACCTTCTCGGCTAAGTCATTTAAACTGGCTGGGGCGAGACTCCCGGCACCAGGACATCCAAAGCGCCTTAGGGGTGGGGCTCGCTGGGGCACGTGGTTTAGAATTCCTGGCGTCCCCGGAACTTAGGATGCCAGGGGGCGTGGTTCAGAGAGGGGCGTGGTTTAGAGTAAGGAACTTTGTTTTAGAGCCCAGCCCGCCACGCAGCGGACACGTCCCGGGAGTTCCAAACGGAGAGGGGCGTGGCTAGCTGGAGGGAGGGGCTGGGGCTAGAGACGCAGTCGCCGTCGTTGGGCGGGTCCTATAGGCAGGAGGCGGGGCTTAGGGCCAGGCCTGCAGGCGGCGGTCACCGGAGCCATCGGGCCTGGCGGCGGACAGCCCAGGACAGCGGGGCGGCGCCGTGTCCACCGCCATGACAGGTGGGCGCAGGGCCAGGTGGGCGACGGGAGCCGAGTGACCTTGGCGTCAGCTGGCGCCTGCAACCCGGGCATAGCGGTGCGCGGTGGCGGGGTGTCCCGGGCTCTGAGCGGCTGGACCGGGGCGCCAGGGGTCTCGGGTGCAGAGTGGGGGGCAGTCGCGGTCCAAGGAGGCAGAGCAGCAGGTGAGCGTCCTCTGCACCTGTGCAGCAGACGGTGCCTCGGGGCGGGATGGATCTGAGTGAGGGAAATGGTGTGCATCTCCAGCCTGAGACTCTAGAGCGGCATTTGCACACATCCCCGCGTAGGCGGGACCCGCGCTGCGAACTTGGACAGCAAGTAGTACCAAAGAGACGCCCGGGCTTTCCTCTTGCTGGGGGTCGGGGAGTGTTCGAAACCCCAGCCATATCCCTTACTCTAGACGGGTCTAGGAAATTCAGAGTCGATAACTAGATCTCTGTTCTTCAGGCTTGGTAGCCCAAGCCCAAGCCTTTGCCCTGGGGACTCACCCACTTTATTCCCGATCCCAGCGGGACACAGTGACATTGCTGTGCTGAGTTTTCCCTGCAAAAGAATGCCAGGAGAATGAGTTAGTGAGGGACCTCCGCTGACAGAGAGGCTGGGAAAATGTGGAGGCTTCCAGAGGCCACACTTTGTTTCTGGGAGTCTCACTCTTAATGCACTCTTATGTTTGATGTGGCAGAGGTCACCTGGGATGTCCCAGAGAGTTGGGGTAGTCACAGAAGTAACCAGAGTCAGCATTGGTGGTGCCCAAAAATAAGACCTCATGGCTGCACCCTGGTGACTTCCAGAACCGGCTAGAGGAGACCCCAGCTACCACTCTTTCCCCTTTGTCAACCCTTCAGGCCCTTCTTGTTTGAGGCTGCAATTTCTGAGTTATTGACTGTGTGTGGAGCCCTGCTTGAGTCCCTGATATGCTCGCTTGTTTAAGAATGGCTGTGTGGGGACGTCAGAGATATTATCATGCCTGTGTAGGAATTTGAAAGATAAAATCTTAGGTTGGGTAAGTGACCCCAGACCACTCCCTGGCCAATGGTAAGAGCAGAATGGGAGCCCTGGCCTCAACTTTCATGCCTGGACCCTGCCCTGCCTTTGGCTTCCCAGATCCTCTAGGAAGTTCCTCAGGATGTGTGGGACAGATCTCAGCTGTGTTGGTCTCCAAGGGTCCATTGCAGAGACAGGATGCTGGTGGAGAATGAGGCATCCCACCTCCAGGACACCAGGCAGTGGGGGTGGGGAGGGGCGTGGGCTTTAACTGGGAGGACACAGCCAGGCTCTGACTGTGGCAAAGATGCTCTTTTCTCTCTGCCATCTACTTGCTGGTGTTTTTTATACTTCTCACCACCCTTACTTATTTCTGGTGGGAGATGGAGACTGAAAAAAAGAAGCCGGAGGGGGTTGGATGGGCAGTCCTGGGGCCACACACAGGTCCATTCTTCTTGGTTCAGTGCCCTAGTGTGCTAGCTGGGGGGGGGGGTGGAGGTGTCTGCTGCCCCTTTGTCTGTCTGTCTCTGTCTCTGTCTCTCTGTCTCTGTCTCTCTCTCTCTCTCTCTCTCTCTCTCTCTCTGTCTCTGTGTGTGTTTATGTGTGTGTGTGTATATATGTGTTGGTGGCTATAGAACACTGAAGGTTGTGTCTTCACAGAATAGGTAGTGGCCTATGGAGTGAGTGATCTTAGCCAAACCAAGTACCTATAACAAGAACTCCTGGGAGAGATTCAGAGGGGAGTTGATGCCCACTTTCCGGACCCCAGGAGAGTGACTGGTGAATTCTTGGAAGGGGGCGGAATAAGCAGGCATGAATCAGCAAGGTCTTCTCAGCCTACTGCATGGGTCGTGACTCTATGGCTGTGAGCTGCAGACAAAAGCTTAGTCAGGTGCTTCAGCACCCCAAGTGCCAGGATGCGGACTTAGGTCTGGGCTGCAGAAGTTCAAGATGGGGTGATAGGGCTGTGCTCCTGGTACCAGCTGGCAGGGAGGGAGAGGCTCATGGATTCTGCCCAGTGATCCATCTCCCTTTATCTAGTGAAGACATTCCTGGTCTTGTTTACCAGAGCCTGGTATCCAGGAAGGGCCTTGCCTGAGTCTCCGTGATACCCAGTGGCTGCCTGTATGTGGTTGCAAGCAGAGCTTAGAGCCACAGGAAGCACAGGAAGTAGACTGCTCTGAAGCTGCTGGCCTCAGCCCTGGGCTGGGCCACCCATGGCAGGTGACTCAGGGCTCCTGTGAGTCATGGCTTCTGGGCAGCAGAGGCCCATCTTGGCTAGCGGCTCTCAGGGTAGGAGAAGGGCACTCTGAGGCGTTGGCCACTGTCCACCAGCAGACCCCGCCTTTGCACCTTGGACTGTAGCCCACTCATTGGAGAGCTGTTCAGTGAGTGCCTACTGTGTGTGCAGCCCTGTACACACCAGCACATGTGAAGACAGCCCGACTGGGCCTGCTCCTGTCTGGAAGAGAGCAGACCTCTGAAGTCACACTGATCCAAATGTTGATGACAGAAACAGACTGTCATCACCAGGCAGCCCCATTGTGGCTATGCTGCCTCCAGGCTGATGGCAGTCTTATAACCATACTGTGCCTTCATTTTCCTCCCTGAAAGTGGGGCCGTTGCAGAGCTGGTGGGAGGATGGAGGTTATTATAAATGGCACCACAAAATGTCTGACCTGAGGACTGCTCTGTGAGTTGGCTCAGTGTTCATCTGAACTCTCTAATGAATGCTACAGGCACTGGGGCACCTGCCAATGTGGTAGGTCACTGGGTGTCCCTGGGCTGTTGGTAAGTGTGTCTTCTACACACACTGTCAGGGGCTGGGCCAGTATTCGCATTCCCCAGCTGCCATGATGAGGTGGTGCTGATGACCTCACATGGGGATGAGATGGCTGAAGAGCCTAAGTGTGGGCCTTGAGGGAGCAATGACTTTCAACCAGGACAGCCCTAACCCGATTCTCTGAGAGTAGATTCCTGGGCCAACGATGTGTTTATGGGGTCTTTGGTGGATGCACTCCCACTGTTACACTGTGAGCTCCTGAAAGACACCCCCAAGCTCCTGGCATAGGGTGGGCGCACTGATAGGCTGTGCCCACCTGGGTTGAGCAGGATTATCACCTTCTGCAGTGGGAGGGTGCAGGCATCAGCAGACAGACCATCCGAGAGGAGGTAGCAGGGGAACTAAGATGTGAGGAAGGCAGCCTGTTCATTCCATACCCAGGCATGAAGGCAGAGACAGCACCCACTTTTCCTGACATGGTGACCCTATTCCATAAAAACCCAACCTCCCTAATCCAGTTGCAAGCAGATACATTGGTTTTAGATTTATTTTCTGCCTAAGAGTATTTTGCATACATGGATGTATGTGCAGCACATGTGTGCCTGGTGCCAAGAAAGTCAGAAGAAGCTATCAGATGCCCAGGAAATGGAGCTATAGCGCATTGTGAGCCACCATGTTCTCCCTAGAGCTACAGGTGCTCGTAACTACTGAGCCACCTCTCTAGCCCCTGCACTTGCTTTTGTTGTTGTTGTTATTGTTGTTTGTTTGTTTCCAGACAGGGTTTCTCTGTCTATGTGAACCCACCTCATAGACCAAGCTAGCCTTGAACTCACAGAGATCTGTCTGCCTCTTCCTCCCGAGTGCTGGGCTTAAAGGCGTGCGCCACCACGCCCAGCCCTCTGCACTTGCTTTTAAAGAACACCTGCGTACACCGTGACAAATGCCTGCACCTGGGCAAGCATTAGCACGGCAGCATCTGGATGGTCCTGGGACTCAGAGAGATCCTTTGGGCTTTTTCTCAAATAGTCTGTCCCAACTCAGGCTTGCTCTGCTTTTCCATGACTCCCTCCTCCTGCCCCAGATTATCCCACACACATCAACAGTGGGATTTTCCAAATAAGTAAGTTTACTTTACTTATTTGATTCATTTCTTTTGAGCCAAAGTCTTTCCTTGTTTCCCCTGATGCCTCCGTTTGTCCAGTAGCTAGGACTACAGGTATATACTGCCCAGCTCTGGGCTTCGTTTGGGAGGACAATTGACTGACGATTGAGCAAATGGACCACCCTTCCCTCCCTCACATCGTTACCATTCTCTATCAATTTGTTATTATTGGCTGAAGCCCAGACTCTGCATTGGCATTCCCGCCTTGTGTTGGACATTCTGTGGGCTTTGACAAATGCTTTCTGCCAGCACACAGAACAGCTTCACAGGCTAAAACTCCCGTGTGCCCTGCTTACTCATCCTTCCCTCCCTCCCTCCTCATGCCTGGCAAGCACTGCTCTTATTTTCTGCAGTGTGGTGTAATTAGAGCCATAAGTTGTGGGCTTTTTTAAAAAAAAAATTTATTGTTTATACAGTATTCTGCCTCCATGTGTGCCTGCATGCCAGTAGAGGGGACCAGATCTCGGTATACGTGGTTGTGGTTGTGAGCCACCATGTGGTTTGTGGGAATTGAACTCAGGACCTTTGGAAGAACAGACAGTGTTCTTAACCTCTGAGCCATCTCTCCACCCTGAGTTGTGGGGCTTTTCAGACAAGCCCTTTCACTTAGTAATGTGGGTTTAAAGCTCCTCCATACCTTTCCATGTTGCTCCTTTGTTTATCTTTTGCAGTGCTGAAGACTGACCCCAAGACCTTGTGTGTGCTAGGCAAGCTCTCTACCACTGAATTGTATCTTCACAATTTTTTATTTTGACATAGGGCCTCACTAAGTTGCCCAAGCAGGCATTGAAGTTGGAGTAAGCTTCTGTCTCAGGATAGATTATCTTTACTCTCACATCTTATGGTGTGTGTGTGTGTGTGTGTGTGTGTGTGTGTGTGTGTGTGTGTGTGAGAGAGAGAGAGAGAGAGAGAGAGAGACAGAGACAGAGACAGAGACAGACAGAGAGAGAGAGAGAGAGAGAAAGAGAGAGAGACAGAGACAGAGAGAGAGACAGAGAGAGAGAGAGAGAGAGAGAGAGAGAGAGAGAGAGAGAGAGCCTATCACAAACACATACAGAAGTCCATCATCTTCACCTTCTACTTTTTTCCCCTTCTGAGACAGGGTTTCTCTGTGTGGCCTTGCCTGACCTGGACTCACTGTAGCTCTGCTGCCTCTGCCTCTCCTGGGATTAAAGCAGGATGCCACTGTACCCTGCTACCTTCTCCCTTTTTAAAGACAGAGTCTCTTCTGTTCATTGCTATGTGTGACAGGCTAGATGCCCCATGAGCTGCTGGTGATTCCCCTGTCTCCACCCTAGCTTTTGAGGCAGGGTCCAAGAGTTCCCCAGTTCAGCTAGACCCCCCTGTCTAGTGAGCTCAAGGGATTTGCCTGTCCCCACTTCCTTGGTGCTGGAATTACAGGCATATGCCCACACTCCTCGGTTTATTAGAATTCTTAGGAATTTAACCCCGGTCCCTATACCTGTGCACAGCTCCAAGCCCACTGAGCCATCTTCTTCATGGCCTCTTTTTGTTTGTCTCATTTTTGTTTTTTTGGTCTCACGTTATTTAGCCTAGAACTCATACTCCTCCTGCCTCAACATTCCGTAATGCTAAAACTACAACTGCACATCACCATGCCTGCCATCCTGTTGTCATTCCTGATGTTAGTAATGGGACTCATTTTTGTCAGTCTAGCTAAATGTCCATTTAATTCTTGACCTTTCAGTGAATAAACTGTGGTTTTGTGGATGTTTCCCTTCTATAAATGTTCTCTTCTCTCGATGATCTTCATCCTAATCTGCTATCCCCTTCTTCTTTTGGCTTTTGTTTGACTTGCCTAGTAGTTCTCCCTACTGCCCTTGCAACTTGGTGCCTTTTTAGAGGTTGGTGGGGTGTAGTGTTAGACCGCTAATTTTAACTTCTTTTTGAGGCAAGGTTTCAATATGCACTATGTAATTCCATTTAGCCCAAGCTCTCTAGGTAGACTAAGGTGGCCTCAAGCCCATAGAAATCCACTGCTTCTGCCTGCAGAGTGGTTAGATTAAAGCATGTACCACCCCTGGCCCAAGCTTGCTCTCTTTTAAATGGAGGGACTTTTTTTTTTTTTTTTTTCCGAGACAGGGTTTCTCTGTGTAGCCTTGACTGTCCTGGACTCACTTTGTAGTCCAGGCTGGCCTCAAACTCACAGCGATCCGCCTGCCTCTGCCTCCCGAGTGCTGGGATTAAAGGCGTGCGCCACCACGCCCGGCTTGGGGGACATTTTTAAAGGGACATGTGGATGTCCCTTCTCCCTCCCAGAGATGTGCTTGCTCCGCCCTTGCATTTTGGTGTGTTTGTTTCTCATTTGTCTCAAAGCTGTTTTCAGTTTGTTTTGTGGTTTCATTTTGACCTATTAATTGTTTAATTTCCACAGATGCGTGAACTCTGGTGGTATTGGTCTCTAGCTTCATGTCACATGATCAGAAAACAGCCTCTGTTTTAAAAGCTTTTGAATATATTAAGACTTTCTGTGTGGCCTAGGATCTGCTTGTTTTGTGACCTAGAGTATGGGTGGTGTGCTCTGTGCGTGACTTTGAGGTGCAGTTTCCAGTATTGTTCAGGTCTTCATTTCCTTATTGATCTTTTATCTGCTTGTCTGGTCCATTGTTTAAAGTGGTGGTTAACGGCTGTGAGTGTTACAGAGCTGCCTGCTTCTCCCTTCATGTCCACCAATATTTCCTCATATTTGGGCCTGTGATACATGGTGCATATGTGTTTACAGCTGTTACATATTCCTGATGAATTAACCTTTTATTAACACCTCTTTGTAATCTCTTGTACCAGTTTTGACTTAAAAGTCTATTTTGTCTAATAGTAATACAGCCATTCGTGCTCTGTTTTGGTTTCTGTTTACAATCAAGTGTGTCCAACCTGCACCTATGCACCACATGTGGGTGGACGTGACTGAGGACAGCTGTGAATGTGGCCCAACACAAAATCATAAACTTACTTAAAGCATTATGAGATTGTTTTTGAACATAATGTTTGTGCATGACAACTTCCCATATTCAGATGTCAAAAGGTTGGACACGCCTAAGTCAAATGTCTTTTTTCCTCCTTTCACTTTCAGCCTATTTGTGTTTTAGCCCTTTACTGAGCATCTTGTCAGTATTTAGTTGGATCATATATTCCTAAGGCCGTTCTACCAATCTTTGCCTTTTGAGTAGAAAGTTTAACCTATTTATATTTAAAGTAATTGTTGAAAAGAAAGATTTATCTCTGCTATTTGTGTTTTGTAGATGTTTTAGCCTGTTCAGACGTTGTTTCTACCTTTACTGATTTCTTTTGTATTCAGTTAAATCTTTTTGTGGTAACATTTGATTCTCTTATTTATTTTGTGTATGTTTTATAGCTATCTTCTTTGTGGTTAACATGAAAGTTGGTTAACATGAAAGTTGCAGGTGCACCCTCCAGAGAGACTGTTGCCCTTCCATCAGGTGTGACCCTGCAGTGGTCAGCACTAAGGGTGCCATCTTTGGTCCCTCGTGAGGCTGTGCTGGCTCACCCTCTTGCTATCCCCGTGTGTTCTAGATCAGACCTACTGTGACCGGCTGGTACAGGACACACCTTTCCTGACAGGACAGGGTCGCCTGAGTGAGCAACAGTTGGACAGGATCATCCTCCAGCTGAACCGCTACTACCCACAAGTCCTTACCAACAAGGAGGCAGAAAAGGTGCTGAGGGGTGAGCTGGGCCAGGGCACCTCTTGGGCACCTCCCCTCTCTGAGCTGGGAGAATCTGCACAGGCCCTGAGTTGCTTTTCTGAGGAATGGCACAGCAGGCACTGCAGGACCTCACAGCAGCCACCTGGTTTGGGCCGAGCCTGTGGATTCAGATCATCAGCTCTTTATGCGTCAGTCCCTTCAGATGTTCTAGTGGCTGCTGGTCCCTTCCAGAATTTTCAGGAGGTGATACATAGTGTCTTCATCAGGGCTACTGTTGCTGTGATAAAACACCATTTGGAGAGGAACAGTTTTATTTGACTTATGTTTTCACATCCATAATCTGTCACTGAAGGAGTCGGGACAGGAACTTAAGCAGGGCAGGAACCTGGAGGCAGGAGCTGATGCAGAGGCCATGGAGGGGTGCTGCTTACGGGCTTGCTCCTCATGGCTTGCTCAGCCTGCTTTCTTATGGAACCCAGGACCACCAGCCCAGGGATGGCACCACCCACCATGGGCTGGGCCCTCCCACATTAATGCTCTACTGGTTGGTTTACAGCCTAATCTTATGGGACATTTTCTCAAATGTGGTTCCCTTCTCTCAGATGACTCTAACCTGTGTCAAGTTGATATAAAATTAGCCATTACAACATGACAACACGGCCGGGCGTGGTGGCGCACACCTTTAATCCCAGCACTCGGGAGGCAGAGGCAGGTGGATCTCTGTGAGTTCGAGGCCAGCCTGGTCTACAAAGTGAGTCCAGGATGGCCAAGGCTACACAGAGAAACCCTGTCTCGAAAAAAAACAAAACAAAACAAAACAAAAAACAACATGACAACACATAATAACATAAAAAGGATAGTGGGATGTGTGACGGCGAGGAAGGAGGGATCACATATCTGAACCTGGAGCTGGGCATATGGCTGGGTTGGTAAAACGCTTTCTGTGTGAACATGAGGACTTGAATTTGGATCCCCGAACCTGTAACCCCAACAGACATAGAGACAGGTAGATAGAGGCCAGGGGCTTGCTGGCTAAAATTGGGAATGCCAGGTTCAGTGGAAGACTCTGTCTCAAAAAAATAAGGTGCATCTGACATCAACCTCTGGCCTCTGCATACACCCACATGGGTGAGTGTGCGCACACACACACACACACACACACACACACACACACACACACACACCCCACCCCACCTACTGTCTGGACCTACTGTCACCCTGGGACCACAAAGTAAGTGATGACTCACTGATTTTTCCACCTCTTCATTCTTCTTTGTGTTTGTAAGGCCAAAAGGCCCACCCTGTACTAAGTGGGCAGTGGAGGCTGACCCCACCCACATCCAAGCCTGCTCTACTGCTAGGCGGGCTTGAGGGGAGCTGGTCCCACTGGGAGCCTCAGCGCCCCATCTGTGAAACAGGCAGGCCATCCCACTTGGTCCGGGGACTTGGCTTTGCCCTGGTCCCCTGATCCAGGTGAATAGCTCCCAAGCACACCCTTTCTGGACCATCCTTGGTTCTTACCCACATCTTTACAAATAGCTGAACTCAGCACCCCATTTTATCGAATGGACTTCCAAGGCCTTGGTCCTCAGGCCTCACAGCTGCAGACACCATAACGGCTCTGCTGGTTATGGAATTTCAGATGTCATCCTTGGGCTTTGTGTCACAAGAGCTAATCCTGTCTAATCTCTCCAGGCCTGCAGAAGGGGACCCTGAGAAGGAAGCCCCAGGTTTGGGGGACAAGGGATAAGAGTTGGGACTCGCCCTCCCCAAGTTTCAGCACATGTCTCGTGCAGTGCCACCAAGACTGGAGGGACAGGATAGGACAGTGAGTGCCAGAGACCCACTAGAGGTTTGGGGGCCCATTCCACACCCTGCTCCTGTTCACCCCTTATGGGTAACCACAGATGATTTCTTTTCCGGGAGGTTGTCTCAGGGCATGCAAAGTTGGGCAGGGAGAGAAGCCGGGTCAACTTGGGTTGTCTGTCAACTCAAACATTACAGTGTGAATCACACAGGGATTTTTTTGAAAGGCTCAAATTTGTCTCATTGTAGTACAAGAGCTTCAGACTTTTATGCCCAAAAGGGGGAGGAGCCCATCTCACAGCCCTGCAGGCTCCTGTTATCTCTGGTCAATGTTCAGCTATAGCCACCAGGGGGCAGCACCAGACCATAGCCTCCTGGTTCCCTGCTGGGTGCCAAGTGGTCTGTCCACTGATCTTCCCAACCACATCAGAAGAAACTATACTTAACTAGTTTTTGAGTTGCTAGACTCAGTGTTCCTACAAGCTGAAAAAGAATAGCAACTGTCACGTATGCCACCATTCCTTCTCTGTAACAACCTCAGCACTTGGGATTCTTGTCTTATTACAAAAACAGCCCCAGAGGCCATGTGGGGAGAAACTACATAAGTCACATCACTTAGGGTGATGTCCCCCACACCTTGCTTTCTTGATGACCTCTCCCAGTCCGTTGAACTGACAACACAAGTATTAGCCAAGACTTAGCCTGCAAGTAACTGTTCCAGAGTTGGGTGCCACACGGGTGGTGTGAGGCATTGTGAAGGTTCTGAATCAGCCTGTGGCACTGAGGCTGGAGTCCTGAGCACCTGCGTCTCCGCTGCCCCCTCCAGCCTATCCCCTTTCTTCTGCCCCCAGTTCCGGAACCCCAAGGCATCCCTGCGTGTGCGGCTCTGTGACCTCCTGAGCCACCTACAGCAGCGTGGAGAACGGCACTGTCAGGAATTCTACCGAGCACTGTATATCCATGCCCAGCCCCTCCACAGCCACCTGCCCAGCCGCTACACTCCTCGTAAGTCCCGCCCCCATATCCTACCTGCACCATTCCATGCTCACCTGCCACAGCCTGGGCATCGCTCCCTTCCCCATCCCTCCTCCACGGTCACCCAGGAGAATAGCACAGGCTGACATGGCAGTCTGCCTCTCCCTCTCTTTTCTCTGACATTCCCACCCCCATGCCAGTTTTCACTGGAATTCGCTGTTCCTCGTATTAGGTCTGCCTTCCCTTGTTTACTGTGGCTGCGTCTTTTTCGTCTTCAAGTTTATAGCAGCTTCATTCTCACCTCTCTGTGCTGCTCCTTCGGCCATCCCAGCAGAGTTAGTAAGCCTACAGTAGACTGACCCCCAAGTCTGTGTCTGCCTTTTGTATCCTCTTGTCTATTCACGTGAGGGGTTTTACAGCGCATCCTTGGGTGTAGGTGTGGGTGGTAGGTGAGAGACTAGGCGATCTCCAAGCCCCAGGTAATATGTGGGTCCCAAAGGTTTGAGGGAGTGGGGCAGGTCACTGGAGCTGCTAGGAACTGGATGTTCACAGACAGGCCAGTATGCCCTGCTCAGTTCCAAAGTTCTCTGCTTGGGGACCTGAGGGGAGAGTGCTGGTGCTCCAGACTAGAAAGATGGGGTGACGCTGCCCGTGAGTTCAGCTGGGACTCTAGACTGGTTCTCTGATCTCAAAGAGTCTTTTCCCAGACCTCACATGACACGGTGTGGACACTTGAGGACAGAGTGAACAGGCTCCCCCCTCTCATCTCTACTCTAAGCAGGTCACTGGGTCCTTTAGAACCCAGCTGGAGCCAAACCACATCTCTACTGGAAGTAAAGCACCTTTTGTGGTTCCCGGTGCCCCGGGGCCTGTATGGCACATCATCTGCCTGCTAACCTCCTGGAGAAGTCTGGGGAAAAGCTCTGGCCTGCTGCGTCTGTTGTGGCAGCCCCTACAGTGCCAGCAGCTGGCTCTTGATAGTGTATATTTGTCCTGCATTTGGTGACTTGTGGCAAAGAGGGTACTGGCCTACTCCACACCTATGATGTCACAGAAACTGGGCCAAAGACAACCCAAATTTATGCCGTGTCTCTGGAAAGCTGACTTCACTACATCACCAGCTAGGCCTGCTGAGGGTACCCAGGACAGTGACCATGAAGAAATATGAGGGAGCCTATCACCTTCAGGAGGCAAAAGCTGCCTTGAGTTTCCCTGGGGGACAACCCCACTCTCAGCTCTGCCCTCCACTAACCATCCTTTGTAATTTTGTTTCCAGAGAACTCAGATTGCAGAGAGCTGGACTGGGTCAGCGAGAGCCGCGAGCTGAGTGACAGGGGTAACGGCCCCGCCACCTCCTCTCTCTTTTTCCCTTTCCCTCAGGGCTCTGTCTGTGTCCTAGGGGCTTCTCCATCCCACACTGGGCTTTCTTTTAGGGGACAGGTCCCGCTTAGTGCTCACCAGCTGGTACAGACCACTCACACTTCTTTCTCCCCAGGACCCATGAGCTTCCTGGCAGGCCTAGGCTTGGCAGCCGGCCTGGCACTCCTCCTCTACTGCTGCCCGCCAGGTGAGTAAAGGCTGCCCCCAAGCCCTTGTGCAGACATGGGAATTGGAGGGTGACAGTGTAGCAGGAAGCCAGCAGAATTGAAAGTCAGAGAGCCCTTCCTGTGGGGAGACCTTAGAGGCTTTAGGAGCCCAACCCCATGGAAGCCAGCAGTTTGCAGCCAGCCTTGCCTGCTCTACCTCCCCTGTCCTGTGATGCCTGAGTTTTTGTCGTGTGGGAAGGCCTTTGGGGATAAGGCCAGGTATAGGCTTATACAGCCTTGTACTGAGGGTCATGGGCTCTGGGCTCATAGCCTGTTCTGGTCCTTGAACCCAAATGCGAAGACCATGTGTGAGTAGGGTGGTAAGGGAGGAGCCATTGGGCAGCCTGCTTCACCCCAGAGGAGCCGGGACAGAGTTCCCTTCATGGCTGCTCCTTGGGTTGCTATTTCTCTCCCCGTTGTCTTCCAGACCCCAAAGTGCAGCCTGGGACCCGTCGCATCCTTGCCTTCTCACGCGTCATCACTGACAGGCATGTCAGCCGCTACCTGCTGGCCTTCCTGGCAGATGACCTCGGAGGGCTCTGATGAACCCAGACCCTGGGCCTTACCTGCTACTTAACCAAAGAATCTCTTGGCCACCCGCTGTGGGGCCTGTACTTCTTTTTCTAAATACTTATTTTTCATTATTTATAATTTCTACGAGAACACATCACCTTTGCTCTACTCAAGGTGCTTAATATTAAATGTCCAATCTCTCTGCCTGTGTCATGTCTTCTTGAGTTGAGGGGTGTGTCTGTCTGTCTGTCTGTTTCTGACTCTTTGTGTGTCTCTTGTGTGTCAGTGTGTGTGTGTCTGTGTCAATATGTATGTGTCTGTGTGTGTCTCTCTGCATGTCTGTTTCTATGTGTTAGTTAATGTTTTAACAATGACTGCTCACCTAGGACTGGCCTAGGTGCTCTTGACTTTGAGTCTAGCCTTGTCCCAGGGACATCCTTCCCCAGGTACCCCACCATTCCATTCCCTTTTTCTTTAGACACCATCATCTTCTCAAGATAGGCCACACCATCCCCACCCCCTTTACCATACACCCCACACAACCTCACCCTAGTTACCACATACCCCCCACGATCTCCCCCTTTACCAAATACCCCACACCATCCCCACCCTCTTTACCACATACCCCACACCATCCTCACCCCCTTTACCAGAAACCCCACACCACCTCCACCCCTTTACCACATACCCCACACCATCTTGTCTGAGGAACTCCGTCCATCCTGTCTCAGGATCTGTCCTGGAAAGGTCAGATGAATGTGGTGGCAGGAGGGTGAGCACACAAAGCTGGCTGCTCTGCCTTTGCCTCCCACCTCTGACCCCTCCTCTCCAGCGTATCCCTGCCTTCTGCTGTGTGAATTACACTGCCTGGGGCTGGGGTGGGTGGACACCCTCTAGCCCTCCACTGCTACTCCATCCCTGGGATCCCCCAACTACCCTCATCTTACAGATGAGGAAACAGGCCAGAGCCAAGGCCACACAGCAGAAAAGAGGCCAACATGAGGCTATCTCCTTCCTCCATACCACAATGGCCTGTTCTCACCTCATTAGTGCAATGCACACCTTTGACCACGACATCACTAAGGTTCCTTCCTTGAAGGAGATACAAACAACACCAACCGCTCCTCCTGAGGTCCCCGAAACAAACCAAGGTAGGATTCTACCAAAGTTCACTCTGGAGGGTTAATGGGTTGAGTGGACTATTTACAGGGGCGTGGGTGAGGGATTATGGGCAGGAGCATAAGGGGGCATTAAACAGCTACACTGGAAGGCCTGCACCCAGCATGGATGACCCTCCCCCCGTGAGCACACAGATGGCACTTCCTTCCCCACATTTATGCTCAAGGCCGTCCCCTAGATCCTGGAGGCATGCGCAGTTGGCACAATTGCATACATCTGATTGGAGGTGTGGCTGTATACTCATGGGTGGGCATAATGAATCTTCCCACCCCTTCCTTCTATGAGCAAAGTCAACAGTGGACAAGCCCAGCTGTGTGAGCTTTTGTGAGCAGCTGCAGCCAAACTATTGAAGATGGCAGCGGTTTGGGCCAGAAGGTAGTCCCGGATGGCAGCATGCATACAAACTTACATACATGTGCACAGTAGTCTGTACAGACATGCTCATGCTCTATATGTGTACACGTCCACTCCCATGTATGTCATATGTGCACATGCACAGGGCCATTTGCATGCACACTCATACATACAAGACCCCAAACCCAGGTTATGAGTCAGGACACCTGATGGGTTTGGGCCAGCATGTTTGTTAGACCCAGCTCAGGGTGCCTGAAGGGTTTGTTTTTGAGTGTCTCCTGAGCCAGTTCCTCCACACCAGCCTTTTTTGAGGAAATACAACACTGCCAATTCACAAAGTCATCATGAGTCTGTGCTTTCCACTGAGTTTCCGGGGTCACACGTGCTGTCTTGGAAAGTACCCAGGCAGGCTCACACTGAGATGACCCAGTTGTGAGAGGAGGTGGGCATGGTATTGGGGTTCCACTCCAGTCTCTGGCTCGTGGAGCACCAAACACAAGGAGAGGGTTCTGGTAGCCACCCTGCTGACTGGCTCACCCGGGGCCTTAGGCTGGTGTCCTGCGGGTCTTGTGCGCACATCTCACTGGAGAACTGCAGATGAAGGCTGTTTCCTCAGTGCCTTCCCACTGTGCCCAGTGAGAACGAGTGGCTTTGAGGACTCTGACTCCCCTACCTCAGAGGTACAGGAACCAGGGATGTACTTACTAGTTTCCAGACCTCAGTCTGTACCCGTCTAATCACGGAGCTCCACTCTAGGCACCCACTTATATGCACAGCTCCATGGACAAGCCCCTGCTGTAGGACGAGGGCCAGAGAGTGTTGTATGAACTGACCTCTTTGTTAAAGGGTTTTCCAATACATGACATAGTAAAGGGGACAGACACCTGGCCAGAGGTGGCACACACTTGTGTCAATTGTGTGTACTGTCTCTACTTGGCCCTCAAAAGTGAAGAAGAGTCTCAAGGGTCACTGAAATCCTAACTTCTGTCAGCCAAGGGCTGGGAATGCCTAGGATGGTGGTTGGGAAGGTGCTGGGCTGCTCCACATTTGACACCACTGCAGATGCCTTCCTTAGAGATGCCTCAAAGGCTTGTGAGGCCTGGTCCTCTAGGCTGTACTGGAGGGGACCAGCATAATGTAGACCTGCTCAGCCTCCCAGGATTTCTAACTTTCTCCTTCTACCCATGACTCTAGGGCCCTACCCTGAAGTCCCTGAGGTTGTCAGCCCCTGGGCACAGGCTGATCCTGGATTCCTCTCCAAGAGTGTCCCAGCTGCTTGAGCCTCGTTCCGTAGCTAGACTCAAAGCCTGTGCCTGAGGTTTTCAACATCCTGGACTTTAGCTGCTGCCTGTGGCTGGGCTGGTTCTCCAAAGGACTTTTCTCTTAAGCTGAATCCCATGGAGGAGACAGTCAGGGAACTCCTTGCCTGGACCTTAGGATCCCCCTTGGACCCTGGCCTTCCATCCAGCCACCTTCTCACCTAGTGTGTGAGTGGCCACAAGGAACAAGGGGCACCACTGTCCACTCGTTCACTGACACCCCTTGCAAAACAGGACAGCTGGGGTCACGAGCCAGAACAACACAGTGCAAGAGGTTCCTGTATATGGAGTAAGCCATTCCCTCTGTGGGCACCCTTTGTCATCCATCCTCCAGGCATCCTTTGGGTCCTGGGTAAGATGCCACTGACTCCTAGGGGCTATCTTGAACACTCAAGTGAAAATAGGGTCTCTTCTTTGGGCAGTGTTCCCAGGAGGCAAAGGGCTGGTGGGGGTAGCGCAGGATGGAGGAGCCTTTCAACACAGGGAGTTTGAGGTGAAGGGGACAGTGGAGGAGGTTCTGGAGTAGAGAGTGTGGAATGTGATGAAGTGCTGAGTAAGATGTACCCAGGTCAGTGGGGACCCAGGGCCACATGACGTTGGTGCCCAGAAATGATTCTGCATCTTGCATAACCCAAGCTGATGAATGGTGGTGTCAATATTTCTAGATCCTGCTGGGTCAGCCCCTGCAGGCTGGGCCATCTCCCCTTGGCAGATAGCTCGAGGACCCCTGCCAAGGTCTCCTAGCCACAAACCCAATCAGCCACAGACCACGTTTACTCTGGTGGGGCCTGAGTCCCATCTAGGGGTTTCCTCTTTTGATGAAGAGGGAACTAACCATGTGTTGGCCAACATCCGGCTGCTAAGCCCAGGCATGCAGGTGGCTGCTAGCCAGCCCACATGTTGGGGGGCACACTAGGGACACAGTGCCAGGAGGTGTGGCCACAAGCCAGGTCTGATGAGATCCGGGCCACCTGCACAGGACTCTGGTGACTACAGCATTCTCAGTCTCTTTTCAGCCAAACTCTTACTTTGTGTGCTCCACAGTTTTGAGTTTGAGTTCTGGGCTCAGCAATCCTTTTGCCTCAGCTTCCTGAGTAGCTGGGACTACAGACAGACATGTACCCCTGCACTCAGCTCTTCCTCCTGGAACTTTTATTTTTTAAGCAGGGTTTCCTGTAGCCCAAGATAGGTAGCTGAGGATAACCTTGAACTTCAGCTCTTCCTGTTTCCACTTCCTGAGTGGAATTACAGGCATGCATCATAACACTGTTTCCCTTGGAGTATTTAAAAGAGGGTTGACCATTTTTCCCCTAGATGTGTTCTCTCATTCATCAATTTGGGTACCTGACTGGTCAGCTGCACCCAAGTTTGCAGGGGCTTCTGCGATGTCTTAGGGCCCCAGTTTCTAGAGGGACTTACTGCTCATCTAAGTGAGGGATACATAGGGAGTGAGAGTTTGGAGGGAAGCCCTGGTCCCTCACTACATGACTTAGGAAGGATGCTTAGAGAGGGCTGGAGGGGGTCAGGTCTTATGCCTCAGAGCACAGGGCCAATGTGAGGGAAGTGGGAAAGATGAAGGCCTGGAGGCTGGGAGGTACAGTGGGAAAAACAGAGCAAGGAAAGGCAGGCCTGGGAGCTTCTGCTGGGTGAGGGAGACCTCTAGGTGAGACAGGCTTTCAGGCCACCTACTCCCAAGAGGGTCCCTGCTGCCTATAGGCAGTGCTGGATGCCACTTTGTACAATGTGTCCAACAGTCAGTACAGAGATGTGCCTAAGTGCCAGCGCAAGGTGGGCCAGCAAACAGTGAGTGTGGGAGTGGTTAGAGAGCAGGCATATGACCCCATCCAGGCTAGCTGGTGACTAGAGACACAAGACTGTTTCCCAGGCTCCCACAAGCTGCCTTTCCCCAGCACAGGACAGCCAGAGCCAGCCTCAGAGACACCAGGAGTTATCAAATGCTTTGGGCAGCTGTGGTGCATGTTCCCTCCAGCCCTGCATCCCTAGTTACCTAGGTGACCCATCCTTGAGCTTTGTTACTTGAGAAGGCCTGAGGGACACTTCATGAACTTGGAGAGGCCAGTAATACCACTAGTAAGCAGTAAGGTTTATGCGGAGTCCTTAGTAGGGCTTAGTCTTACTTTGCTACAAATAGCACAAGCCCTGAACATGCGACTGAGGTCTGCAGTGTCCATGCCATAGAGTGCACCAGGGAATGTGCACTTCTGGGGCTGTTGGCAAAGGCTGTTTGTAGCACTTGGCATGCAAACTCAGCAGTTGAAGTCAAGAAAGTTGCAGCATCTTTCAGGCCCTGTACCCAGGAGACAGACACACTCCTATGTCTGCCCACCATCTCAGGGCACCTGTATTCCTCCCAAAATCCTGAGGCCAGCAGTGTAGGCTCCAAATCAGCAAAGAATTTGCCTGGTAAGATGTCCTGTGTGGGGGAGTTCCTTGACTACTCGTGTGTGTGTGTGTGTGTGTGTGTGTGTGTGTGTGTGTGTGTGTGTG
>OU015746.1:79799402-79811821 GCA_907169655.1 Acomys percivali | reverse complement strand
AGAGAGAGAGAGAGAGAGAGAGAGAGAGAGAGAGAGAGAGAGAGAGATACTTATGGCGTACACGTGTAGAGGCTAAACGTCATAATCAGGTGTTAGCTTCTATCACTCTCCACCTTAGTTTTGGCTGTCTGGCCAGGGACCAACAGGGCTCCTCCTGCCACCTCACATGGCACCCCAGCACAGGCCACTGCACCTGGGTTTTTACATGGGTCCCAGGGACTCAAACCTCAGTCCTCACACTTGTGCAGTAAGCACTTTACCACTGGGCCGTCTCACCATCCCTTCTTGAAACTTCTTTGCGTGTTCTGTGTAAGGGCTGTTGAGCCTCAGATCCCAACATCTGTCTCAAGACCTACCCTCTAGGGAGGAAGACTGAGAGTTCAACCAAGCACTCCAGAGAGGATACCCTAGCTAGAGTGTGCTAATGCTCCTGCAGGGAGGGGCTGTCTGGCAGTGGAGGACGGGGTCCCAGGAGTAGAGGATGGCACGTGGAACCCAGCAGGGAAGCACATAAGCTTTATTGTCGGTCCTGATTAGAAAAGTAGGGCCTGAACCCGAGTAGGGAGCTGGGGTACTTCCCAGGTCACTGGTAGAGGCACCAACATGACCTGCAGTCCCCGTGGGCACGGCTGCCTCTTGGTGGCTGCCATGCCCAGGCACTGATGGCTGTCCAAGGTCCCTGGGTTAGGAATCGGCAGAGGCAGCAGTCTTGATTGGATGTAGGGCCACCAATGCATCAGCAAAGGGAGGGCCATATCCTGGTCCTTCGGAATGTCCCGAGACAGAGGCCAGTGCTGGCCCCTTGTCAAGCCCAATCGTGGACTTGCTGCATGTCTTTGGGTGGGCAGTGACCATTCTCTGAGCATGGGTTTCTGTGGGGCTATCCAGTTCTGATCTTCACGGCCTCGCATTCGGGTTCCACATGCCTCAGGTGGCCGCCCATCTAGCAGTCACAGATGAATGGAAGTCCATCCCTGACCCCGGTCGAGTGGTGGCCAGCTTGGGCTCTGGTGGTTGAGGGGAATGCTCCACACAGGAGATGGACACCTTGAGAGCATAGCACTTTCGGGGGTCTGGACAGCTGGGCTGCCGGTCAGGTACCTTTAAGGATTCTAGAAACACAGAAAGAGAGGAGTGAGTGCTGACAGGCCAGCTACCAGTGCTCCGGGTTGGAGGGGTGCTGAGTCCATGCTAGTGACCAGCTTGTGGGCGTCAGGGCCTCTCGGCCTTGGGTGTAACGTTCTGTCTACCACAGACAAAGGTGCTGCAGCCCTTTTCTCAGTGAATGCAGTATTCCTCAGTCTCTGTCAGGACTTAAAAGGCCATACCCATCATAGTGATAAGAGGCAGTCAATACCAAAAAATAAAAATAAAAAATAAAGAAAATAAAAAGCCAGGCAAGGTGGCACATGCCTTTAATCCCAGCACTCGGGAGGCAGAGGCAGGCAGATCGTTGTGAGTTCGAGGCCAACGTGGTCTACACAGTGAGTCTAGGATAGCCAAGGCTACACAGAGAAACCCTGTGTCAAAAACAAACAAACAAACAAAAAAAAAAAAAGCAAGAAAAAAAGAAAGAAGTGGCCTAGTCATGCCCCCTGTGAAGGGATAGCTGGCCTAGAACCCATCTCCCCTTAAAAGTCTCCCTTCGGAGTGGTAGCTGCTCTCAGCCTCCCCTCCCAACTCACCTGGGAGTCCTACTGCCGGGGTGCCACGTCCATTACAGGCTTCTGGACCCCAAAGGCCGTAATGAAGATGTTGACCACCACGATGATGAATACCAGTCCCGTGGCCAGGTTGTTAAGGAAGTCCAGCTTGGCGTGCTTGGCTGGGTTGTTAAGGTCGTACTTGACTGTGGATGAGAGGGAACAGATGCTATCCAGAGAAGCCTGGCCTGGATCAAAGTGTCCAGGGAGTGTTGAGTGGACACTATAGGGCTCTTGGCCATTTTTAAGGTTTTGTTCCCCCATTGAAAGCTTGCCTGTTTTGCTAAAATTAGGCATGGATGTCCCTATCTGCTTTGTTTCCCACTTTCTCCATGAGGAAAAGAAGCCCTGGCAGGGTAAATGATGAGCTGTCACTTCTGGATGCCAAGCCAGGCTAGGTTTCCCTCAGAGGCAAAATCGCTAAGCTCCTCATGAGCCTTAGTTCATGGATCCCCTGATACACCTTAGGTTCTGCCACTATACCCTGCGATATACCTTAGCTTCTGTCACTATAACCATTTCACAAGTAGAGACTGTGAAGTCCCAGAAGCTCCCCATCATTAGCCCATATTATCAGAAAGTGAATCTGGGGCCCTTGCTGTTTCTGATGACATCTTCAGCTGTGAATAGGCACCAAGGATCCCATGGCAACTCCAGCCCACTTCCCTATCAGCTATCCACACATGCCTATGGTCATCTGTGGAAGGGACATTCGTGATTACATTTGGGAGCTATCCATCCATGCCTACCAAAGGAAGTGGGTCACGTGATTACATTTGGGAATTAGTGGTTATACCCTGGCTTTGCACTCAGAAGCAGAAGGACGCTGGGCTTCCTGTTCATGGAGTCAGGGGTCCAGGTTCAGGGTCACCTCGGGACCAGAATCGTCTTATCGCCAGAAGCCCTGCCTTTCTTCATTCTCTATTCCAGAGTGCCCTTCTTATCTCCTGCCCCAGGCGCCCCTCCTCACCTCACAAGCCAGAGTCCCTCATCACATCCTGACCCAAACGTCTCCTCCTTGCTCCCAAGCTAAGGGTCTCTTCTTTGTCTCCTGTGTAACTTGGCTGCTCTTTGTTACTGGACACAGGCCTGAGCTGCTCTGGCAGGGAGCACAGGCTGGCAGGAGCTATCCTGTGGCATAGGGACCCACCCTTCCCCGTGTACTACCTCACCTTCTGGACCCTGAGGATCTTTTTTTTTTTTTTTAAATTTTTTATTTATTTATTTTATTTTATTTTTTTTGACCCTGAGGATCTTAACCCCATTCTGCTTTCAAGGAGCAGGGTCCAATGTGAGGAGCCACAGCCTGGACCACGAACCTACCTACTTGAGGGCCAACCATTTCAGGTGCAACCACCACACCACCCACCGCCACGCATCTCCCTACCCATCCCTGGGGCTGTGCAAGCAGCCGTGGGTCCTACCCAGGAAGATAAGCAGCACGCCCACTCCAATCTGCAGCACAAGAGAGATGGAGATAAGGACCACCAGGGGCACGAAGAAGGCAAAGTCCTGGCCCTGCTCCACCACGGCCTTCAGCTGCGATGCGTTGGCCATAAGCAGTGCGATGTCTAGCATGCTCTCTGCGGCACTCTTCTTGTTGGCATAATGGTTTACGTTGATGGGCCGGTTCCTCCAACCCCAGCGTGGTGGCTATGGGGGAGCAAGGTGGTCAGCGGGGCAAGGGTCAACATGGGGCTCTACAGGAGAGGTCAGGATGGCGTCTGAGCCTCCCTGGGGCTACAGGAAGTTGCCAAGGCATCTGCAGGGATGGCTTCTGTTGCTCCAACCCTGGCAAGTGCTCATTACTCTAAGGAGATCCCTGGAGTAAAGTTCTGCAGAGAAGGAATCCAGAGCACCAACGTCACCACACACTGGTCTCTAGCTGGGAAAGACAATTGCCTCACTATTCCCTGCAGCTGGTACCCTCCTTGCCTAAAACCCTGGGTCTCCTCTCCTTCAGGGTACTAGGAAGAGAAACTAGGTGGGAGTAGACAGGCCCTTGCATGCTGGCCTCAGCTTGACCTAACCCTTCCTGGGCTGAGCACAGTGTCTGTCAGTCCTGCCTTGGTTCACCCCCTCAATGCAACCCCACTCATCGCCAACACCCTCAGCTTCTACATCACCCTACACGATGGTCTGGTCACCCCATTTAGCTACATCTACTCATGGAGATGAGGTGCCAAGAGCACACAGCAGGCGCTCAACAGATGCCCCACCATCCTGCATGCAGGAGAGCAGGATGTCTGTCTCCTGAATTTTCATAGTAATGACAGAGACGTAGTTCTTAACTTCTTTTTAAGGGTAGGCAAGTCTTGGCAGCATCCTCTCCTCTCTTAGAGCTAGATCCAGCCCCGGCCCCTGCCACTCCCTGGAGGCCACCTCCTGGGTCACCTCCCACCTCTCTTACATGGCCAGTCACAAGGAGCCCTGCAGGACTCTACCCACAGGGACTTCCCCTTCTAGAGACTCCCACGTTCTGAGGTTCTCCCTGGAGAACCCTGCCTTCCAGAACACCCCCACTGTTTCCCCTGGTAGGACCTGGCCCTCTTGTGTCAGGAGAGGTCACTTCTCTGCTTCATTCTAAGGCACCTGGCTGGCTTCCTCTTTCCACTGAGCCTCTCTCAAGCTGGCCCCTTCTCAGCTACCTAGAAAAATCTCACCAAACCTAGGCTTAGCCCTTTGTCCACTGGTGCCCCGAGCCATCGAGCCCTGCATTATAACCTCCAGGGAGTGGGCACAGAGCTGAAAGACGTGGCCAAGGCCTACTATTGGCAGCCAGCCACATGGGGCCACTCTGAAAGATCCTGTTTCTAGGCTCATGAAAGATGCAGGGAATGGAGGCAGTGCTGTGGGGCTGGGGCAGGAAGCCACTGCACTCACGTGACTACCTTCTGCAGGCTGGAAAGCCCAAGGCAGGTGCCACTGAGCTGACAGAGCACAGGCCTTCATGTGCACAGTGTGTATCTTTTTTTTTTTTTTTTTTTAAGATTTATTTATTTTTTATTTTTTGGATGAGTGCTCTATCTGCATGTACACCTGCATGCCAGAAGAGGGCATCAGATTCCAGTATATAGAATGTTGTGAGCCACCATGTCGTTGCTGGGAAATGAACTCAGGACCTCTGGAAGAGTGGGGTGCTCTTAGCCACAGAGCCATTTCTCCAGCCCCCAGAGTGTGTATCTTTTTTTTTTTTTGAGACAGGGTCTCTCTGTGTTAGCCTTGGCTGTCCTGGGCCAGAGTCTGTATCTTTAACCTGTAACTTCTTCTGAAGTTACACGCTCAAGAACGAAGGCAGTACAGGTGGTGGGAGGGAGGCACTGGCAGGCTCTGCTGCCTGAACCTGACCTAGCAGATACTAACCACCCGCTTTCAACAGAGGCTGCACTTTGAGTAGCGTATGTGTATGGGTATTTGTGTGTAATTTCATGTGTATATGCAGTTGTAGTCATTGTAGAAGTTTATACATTCATGAATGTACAGGGATGTACATATGTGCTCAAAGTACTGGCTGTGTACGTGCATGTGCACACATCCGCATGCACATGTGTCACACAACACATACATTTTACTAGGTGTGGTGGTGCATGCCTTTAATCCCAGCACTCGGGAGGCAGAGGCAGGCAGATTGCTGTGAGTTCAAGGCCAGCCTGGTCTACAAAGTGAGTCCAGGACAGCCAGAGCTACACAGAGAAACCTTGTCTCAAAAAAAAGAAAACAAACAAACAAACCCACTTACATTTACCACATAAGCATCTACCCATAAGCACACACAGATGAACATGCCTACACATGTATGCATACATACATATATAAACACAGAAAGCAGAACTTTGGTAGCTTAGCTGGAACAGAGACCTGGAATGAAGTGAAGCAATAAAGAGCCCCAGGCTGAGCTTGCTGGTCACTGGGCAGCAGGAAGAATGTCTTTCGATTCTGAACCATTTAAATATTTTGTGACCACAAGAAGGAGCTGCCTCATGTCCCTGCCTTCTCGGCATGCTCAGTCACAAATGCCTATTCTCCTCATGGCCTCACTCACTCAAGGCATCAACTGAAGATCTGCACTCGAAGTGAACTCATGTTTTGGGGCTCAGAGCTCTGGCAGCTGAGACCCTGAAGGGGCTGAGTGTTCAGGGGCTCCCTGTTTCTAGTTCAGAACAGCCAGTTTTTCTCAGCTGCAGTGTCTCGCTATGCCACAGAGCTTGGTCTTAGGACCAGCAGAGGCGACAACTCATCAGCCATCTGCTTACATCTCATCCTGTAGGATGGTGACATGGGCTTTAGACTAAGGGATAGGCCCAAAGGCAAGGCAGGCCATTATGGTGTTAAACTACCCCTCACAGCCTGGCCCTGTGCCCCTGACGTCTCCTCACCTTCATATCTTGGGCTGCCCTCTGGGAAACATATCTGCTACTGAGTAATGGGACAGATTACTCTCCTCTAGGGACCAGAGATGGGGGCTCAGGGACCCTGCAGGATACCTTTAGAGAGGGGCGGGTACCAAATTTAAACCCAGGATGTAAGTGGCACACCTAGGGTTGCACCTGCACACACACCATTGGTGTCCACCCTGGCAAGGCTCGCCGGGGCTTCATGCAGCTGGGAAGGGGCCTACTTCTGGAGTCGGATCCTCAGCTATGCTGGTGACTGCCACAAAAGCCTCTCCCGGGATGTACAGTAGAATGGATCCAAGGGTGCCTGGGAGTCTTGTGGGCCTAACTATCTGCCTGAGCATACTGGGAAGCCCTTCCAGGTCTGTGCCAGTGACCTGGGCAAACCAGGGAGAGAACACACTGGTTAATATGTACCAGGGCTGGCAGGAATTCCCCGAAACCTCAGCAGCAGCTGGGGAGTGGCATGAGGTGGGCTATTTTTCTCTAAACACCAGGATGGACCATTGAGGGGTGCATACAGGGGCTGCACTTGTAAGGGTCTCGCCATGTGGTCTAGGGCCACCCGATTGTCCATGGCTGGGATGGGAGGAGAGTGGGCACCTAAGGGCTGACTTAGTCATAGCGCAATGACTTGTCCCACAGAACAGAGTGCCATCCTTTATGCACACACCCTGCCATTCCCCATCTCACCACACTAATGGCCAGCAGTATGACTGCTTATCAGTAAAACGGGCGGACAAGAAAATGCAGGGGACTTTATAAGGTGGGGCTCGGAGGCCCCTGACCTGTTGGGACATACTGCATCACGTGGCAGGGCCAGGATGTTCCTTTACTCAATGCCTGGCTCTCCCCAGTGACTTGACTTCAGTCAGTGAGTAATACCAGAACATGAAAAAGAAGGAGATAGAGGGAAGAGAAAGGCCAGGCCAGGCCAAAATATTGTCCTAAGTGACACCCAGTGGCGCAAGCTAGATAGAGTCTAGATAACCCCAATCTGGACTGCTCAGAGGCCCGGTCACACACTAGTAGATGGTAGGGGTTACCGTGGCATAGGGGCAGGAGCTGCGTGCCTACCCCTAGGCCAGATCCAGCAGGAAGCCACCTGTCCCAGCCTTCTGCACCCTAGCCTACACTGCCCATGCCCAGGGAACCTAAGACACAAGACCAAGTCCCCTGGTTCCACATGCACGTTCCAGGCAGGAAACCCCAGCGAGGCAGCAGGAAGCATGGAAGGTGGGGTCCCCACAGCAGCTGGGCCATGGGCTGGGCAGACTTGCTTCCTGTGGCTCAGAACTGACTAGGAGTGACCCAGAGGCCCACTAGGGTGGCCTTTAGAACTTGGCTAAAATCCTGACTGTCCCAGGATCTGCCAGGCAAGCAGAAATGGAAAAAAAGGAAGCTTCTCCTGGCAGCTGAGGCCAGGCAGAAGGAAGGCTGGCGTGCAGGACGCAATGTCATGGCCTGGAGACAAGAGACACAGCCGTAGCTACCTCAGCATGGGTTCTGTGAGAGGCAAGAAAGCAGGGGAGGCACCACAGGGCTATGGCTCAGCTCCATCTCAGCGGCCTCCCTCCTGTAGTGTCTAACACGAAACTGCCCCCAGCGTCTTCACATGAGCATGGCATTTCCACACTAAACTGGTGTTTGCTGCTTCTTAGCTGTGATGTAAAAGTAAGCTAATTCACAAAAATTGGTTCAGTCTCTGAACACCAAAGGGGCCTTTGGGTGATTGGCCCTGGGGCACAGGGCATCCAGAGGGGCACAGACAGATCTCCCCAGAGGATTGACCAGGGTAGCTGTGCTGAGCCTTAGCCACCTGGGAGGTAGCGACGCGCCTTTTTCCAGAAGGGAAACTGAGGTTCCCTTTGGGTCCCCATCCTGGGGGCAGTGTTCTCACTCCCAAACTTCTGTGGGTGTCATCACGAGAGGGTCTCCATAGCTAACGCCAGCCCGTACTGCGTTCTGCTGCAAGCTCTTCCTTTCTGTCAGCCATACAGTTCTTACTTAGTGGAAGCACTGCTACCACGCCATGCCACGCCACTTCCTAGATGATAACCTGAGGCACAGAGTGCTGACGTGACAAGCCCTAGAAAGTTGGGGGTAAGATCCTGAGGTTGGAAAGGGGGCGCAGGGCATTGAGCAGAGTGGCCTTCAAGGCTGACCACACCTCAGAGAAGCATCCTGTCCCCAGTGGCCCTAGACAACACCTCCCACTCAGCCCTGTGTGTTCTCAGTAACAGCCTCTGGTCCCACTTGCTGCCTCTGCCTGGGTGGCTCTTCCACACCCACCAGAGGGCCAGATCTGTGTTCCTCCGGCCACCACTGGGAGCCTTCCCTGACTCCCATGCTCCCTACCCTCAGCAGGCAACTTGGAATAACCTGGAGAAGCCTGCATAATTGCTTTTACTCTCCAAGCTGGACTCTTCAAAAAATGCTGTGGGTTAGCCGGTGGTGGCGCACGCCTTTAATCCCAGCACTCGGGAGGCAGAGGCAGGTGGATCGCTGTGAGTTCGAGGCCAGCCTGGACTACAAAGTGAGTCCAAGACAGCCAAGGCTACACAGAGAAACCCTGTCTCAAAAAAACAAAACAAAACAAAACAAAACAAATGCTGTGGGTGTGTCCCCCTCCCAAGAGAGTGACCCCTGAGCATCCAACCCAATTCTGCTGTGTTCATGCTCAGACTTCCCTTGGGAGGCACAGTTCACCCGGATGTCTACAGAGCTGAACAGACACAGTACTGAAGAGAAGGCACAGCAAGGCAAGGCCAAGGGCGGGAGACAGGCAGAGGCCCTCTTCAAACCAACTTCTCAACCACCTGACCACACGTTCCTCACCTGCATCCCTTGTCCTTAAAGGCAGAGACAATCATTGGTTGTTCCTTTTAGACCCATATACGTAAGGCCTCGAGAGATGGAGGCCCACTGCTTTCCAGAGTCACACACTTTGGCAGAGCCCAGTCTCAGCCAGCACACCTGAATGAGTCCCAAGGCTCAGGGACAATCATCTGCGCTCCTGCCTCTTGCTCTTCTGGTCCCTCTGCCCTGAACAACCCTGTTCCCACGGTATGGGGCTGAACCTAGGCAGAAAATCTCTGTTCCAGACTCTTTTGCACCGTGGAGACTTGTGGAAATTCCCAACCTGGTGCAATTCCCCACCCCAATCCCTGGGGGAGTCGGAAAAAAGGAATGTCCAAAGTCAACAAGTCACAGAGGGCCAGAGGGCCATGCCGGGTGGTACAAGTGAAGGCTAGGCCCTGGCATGTTCAGGCCCTACACTGGAGGTAGACTATGAGGTGAGGGGTCAGGAGGATGACACCTAAACTTGGACATCCAACCACTGCTACGGCCTCAGCAAGCTAGGCAGAGCACACGCCGTACAGGTCCTCAAAGTCCTAGAGTTGGGCACCCTAAAGATTGAGAGGGTTCTGTTTTTCATAGGCAGGTGACCTCAGCAGACCTACAGCCATGGGTTTTCCCTACCACTCTTGCATGCAACCCTGTTGTCACCGTTGTGGTGACGTAGTTGTCTGCCTGGAGCTGGCCTCCAACCAGAAGGCGGCAACTCTTCTCCCGCCCACCCTAGGGCACACAGGAGGAGACAGCTCGTAGGCTCTGAAAGCAGGAGGGCGGTGTAGGAGGCAGGAGAGTCCCGGAAAGCGGGATGCCTGCCTCCTCCACCCGAGGAGTGGTGCCAGCCAGACGCGGGCTCTGCACAGCGGGGCGACGGCAGTTCGCTAGACCGCCCGGCGCCTCTGCCCACCTGCTGTGCTGTGGGGTCACCACTTGCGCTTGGGACAGATCAAGCACGACTTTGCCCAGAAGCAGCGGCCACCACCACCACCACCACCACCCCGCAGTGCGGACGCTGCCCGCATCGGGCCGACACCCACAGGTGCCCTCTGCCGAGCCGGGCCCAGAGAAGGCTATGCGAGCCAAGGTCACACAGCGGTCCGGGCAGGAGGTGCTGCGGTCTTACCAAGGCGTCGGGGGAACCGGGGGAGCCCGGGCGCAGGTCGCCGTTGAGCTCGTACTCCTCGGTGCCCGCCTCCATGGTGCGGCCGCCCTGGCCGCCTAGCACACGGCCTAAGCGCGCCCGCGCCTCTGCCGCGGGCTCCGGCTGTGAACCCGCCCCTAGCCCGCCCCAACACTCCCCCCACCTCCGCGCGAGACCGCCCCCAGACTCCGCCTCCACCCGGGGCGGGCCCGGGCCTAGATGCTGGCTGCTAGAATCGCGCTGGGCCAGGATAACCCCTCTGGGGCCTTGATGTCCCCAATTCTCAGACTCCTTCAGGGTGACTGGGCAAGCAGCCGGGCGCCTGTCCGAGGGTCCCGAGGGGCCGTGTCTCAAAGTCACTGTTCAAGGCCCCCTCTGAGCTTTGAACGTGAGCACCAATTCTTTATAAAAGTGAGGCCAAGGGCGTGCCCGTTACTGACCCCTGGTGAGGTTTTCCCCTGGGCAGGGCGCGCCCTAAGGGTGTAAATCCTTTTAGCATAGTGCCTGCTAAGCACTCAACCCAGGAAAAGGGTGTCAGCGCTTCCTCTGGGCTTTCCACTCTAGGGCCCTAAGCTGTTTTGCCAGGAGAATGGAGATGTGCATGAGGGCCTCCTGCATAGACTAGAGGCCTGAGGGGAGCAGAGGGGATCCTAATGCAGCAGCGGCAGCGGCCAGAAGGACCTGCATGGTCCTGGCATCTGTACACCAAGGGTGTGAGGCATTTCTTACGTACTGCAGGCTTTGACTCAATGGACCTTTGTGTCTCAGCAGCCTGTCCTTGGAGCTCTCAGCTCTCCACACCTAGCCTAGGAAGCCAGGTGGAGTATGAAGGGATGGAATGTTTTTTTGTTCAGGGAGACACCAGATGCAGGAGTTGAGGGTAAAGGTCAGCTTTGTTTCTTCTTCCTCATGTCTTTGACCTAACTCCCAGGCCTCACTTCTCTGCATCACTTCAGGAGTGCCACACCACACTTGAGCTTTCTCTCCTGGTGTCTCCTAACATCACAGAAGGAGTCAGCAGACCATTTGATTCTTCGAGAGATTAGCTGGGGCCCAGAACTACTGATCTGTGGCTGAGTGGCTCACGCTGTCTCTACACACCATCTTCCCAGCTTGTGTCTTAGCATAAGGCTGGAGTTTGCTAAAGGCCAAGCAAACCTGTTGTCCCTCTGTCCCCTGTCCCCTTCCAGAAGGAAGAGGATTAGAGTGGTTAAGAAATGGTACCTGCCCTGGTAGTGGTGGCACAGGCTTTTAATCCTAGCATTTGGAGACCAGCCTAGTCTACAGAGCAAGTTCCAAGACAGCCAGGGCTACATACAGAAACCCTGAAATAAAAAAGAAAGAAAGAAAGAAAGAAAGAAAGAAAGAAAGAAAGAAAGAAAGAAAGAAGAAATAATGTGGTGCCTGCTCTGGAGAGATAGTTTAGTAGTTAGGAGCAGTGGCTGTTCCCACATGACAGCTCACAACCATCTCTAACAGCTCTGGTTCCAAGGGATCCTCCATTCTCTTCTGACTTCAGTGGGCACCAAGCACATCCATCTACATAAAATAAAATACTTTTAAAGAAAGAAAGGAAAAAGAGGTGCCCAGTGTTGTCTGTATGCCAGGTCCTGTTGCAGGTGCTACAAGCTGAAACCAGACTGTGGAGGCCTGCCCTATGGAGCAGATGGACAGTCAGACACTATACAAGAGATGCTTTGAGAAGCCTGGTGCCATACTTCTTCAGAACAGAGCTAAGGAGTGAGGAGCGCTGCAGAGAGAGCCCAGCTTGTTGATCTTGCAGAGGCCTGAGTTCGGTTCCCGGCACCACACTGAATGGGTGATAAACACCCATAATTCCAGCTCCAGGGGATCCAACACCTTTTGCACATGCATTGAGATGCAATTTATTTATTTAATAAATAGCAATTATTTAATAATTTACTTATTTTTGGTTTTTTTGTTTGTTTGTTGTTTTTTGGTTTTTCAAGACAAGGTCTCTATGTGTTGGCCTTGGCTGTCCTAGACTCCCTTTGTAGACCAGGCTGGCCTCCAACTCACAGTGATCCGTCTGCCCCTGCCTCCTGAGTGCTGGGATTAAAGGTGTGCACCACCACACCCAGCTTACTTTTGTTTTTTGATATGCAGTCCCACTATGTAGCTCTGTCAATCCTGCAACTCACTATGCAGATCGAGCTGGCCTTGAACTCACAGAGATCCATCTACCTGGCGCACAACTTCAGATACACACACACACACACACACACACACACACAGAGAGAGAGAGAGAGAGAGAGAGAGAGAGAGAGAGAGAGAGACAGACAGACAGACAGACAGACAGAGACA
>OU015746.1:79789060-79799302 GCA_907169655.1 Acomys percivali | reverse complement strand
GGAGAGAGAGAGAGAGAGAGAGAGAGAGAGAGAGAGAGAGAGAAGGAGGTAATCCAGGCAGTGGTGGTATACACCTTTAATCCCAGCACTCTGGCAGGCAGAGGCAGGCTGATCTCTGTGAGTTTGGGGCCAGCCTGCT
The DNA here is from genome assembly GCA_907169655.1 of Acomys percivali. Lineage (NCBI taxonomy): Eukaryota > Metazoa > Chordata > Mammalia > Rodentia > Muridae > Acomys > Acomys percivali. The sequence goes on along the minus strand of OU015746.1, from coordinate 79,799,163 downwards.
CTATAAAGCTAGTTCCAGGACAGCCAACACTGCACAGAGAAACTCTGTCTTGAAAAACAAACATGAAAGAACCAAACCAAAACAACAACAGCAAAATACCTTTGTCTCGTACCCTGTCTTGAACAAACCAAGCAACCAAACAAACAAAAGGGTGACAGAGACAACTCAGATGATAAAATGATGGCTTCAAGTGTGAGGACCTGATTTTGATCCCACAATCTACCTAAATGGCCTGGTATGATGGTGTCTATTTGAAATTCTAATGATGACAAAATGGGAATAGAGATGCAGGTGCATTCCTGGAGCTCATGGCCAGCTAGCTTTGCCTTCTTGATGGCTTTCCAGGCAAACAAGTGACCGTGTCTCAAACAGAAGGCGTACACTACCCGAGGAATGACATCCAAGCTTGTCTTCACACATGTCTGTATATACACACACACATACACACACACACACACACACACACACACACACACACACACACACACGAGGAAGGACAGCCCTGAGAAGTAAACATTCTTCCTCCACATCTGGAAAAGGATTAATCAAGAGCTCTCAGGACAGTAGGCCACACTTGGGACTCCCAGGGCACACGTATGTAGTGGCCAGTCTGTCCTGTCCCAGCCTCGGTGACCACTTCCAAGTTGAGTAGGTGGTCTTCTTGAGGGTGTTGCAAACCAGTGCTTGTTCCTCATGCGTGAATGGGAACACTCAACTGTTATGGAAGTTTTGGTTTCTCGGTTATGTCATGTAAACATGTTTTTGTTTTAATTCCAGGTGTGGGATGTGGGACTGACCACAGCAGCAGACTGTTTGCCTCCTGTCCCTCTGAGAAGAGCATGGTCTTTGCCAGCTGCAGTTAGTTTAATTCTAAGGACTCTGGAGAGGGGATAAGTGCCAGAGCCCAGAGAGAGAAAAGAAGGGAGAACCACAAGAAGAACTGTTGGAAGAGATGGTCGGAGGAGGAAGAGAAGGTGGCTGCTGTGTTTGCTGTTGCTGGCTGAATAGCCAGACAATGAAGATTGGTATTGCCCGAAAGACCCTAATGTCCCTAAACATTAGGAAGTAGCCAGAGAGAACTACACGCCTTCTCCACACTAACTTTCTCGCCTACCTGGTGTTGGGGTGTTAGAAGGGATTGCGGTGGAAAAGGGAGAAAGAGATATAAGGAACCCCTGAATAAAAGTAGGTTAAAAAAAAAGTCAAAGCCTACACTCAACTCTTCAGGTTAGTTTTAGAAGTGACACTGAAGGCACAGAAAGTGGGAAGCAGGCCCTGATCTTGATGCTCTGTACCTCTGTCACTTGAGGTGACAGGAGGTTAGGGACAGAGACTGAGGGCAGGAAGGTGGCCCGGATTCTAACTTGCCTTCTCTGTTTCCATGACTCTTCAATGCTTTGCCCATTTGGGAGTTCTGGGGATTAGGGGCACAGGTGCCTACCCTGGGAGGCAAGGGAATCTTACACTAACTACAGGGTATAAGTTCTCCAGCCCACAGGTCAGCCTACCAAGTCCCTCTAGCCCAACACTGGAGCAGGAGATGGGGAGCACCAGGGCATGGGAGGGCAGCCATGACAGTGCCTACCTATGATCCCTTAGCCAGGGGCCTGGCATGTCTCATGGAGCAGAAAGAGGGAGGCTGTCTTGGCCTATTGTGTTAGTTTGTTTTTATGACAGCATAACTGAGCAAAGAGACTTAAAGCAGAGATTGATTTGGCTCACCGTTTCAGAGGTGAGCCTGTGACCTGCTGGCTTCATCTGGCTCCATCACAGTAGGCCAGAGGTGAGGTTAAAACATAATGGCAGAAGGGTATGGTAAAGAGAAAGATGCTTACCTTAGAGTGTCCAGGAAGCAGACAGACAAATGAAGGGTCCAGGGAAAGGTATGCCCTTCAGGGGCGCACACCAGTGCCCACATCCGCTAACTAGGCCTCACATCATTTCTACCACTTCCCGGTAACACTCTCGGATTACAGACCTGTTGGTTAAATCAGAACCCGGGGATCCAGTCACCTCTCCATGCTTAGGTCCACCAGCTGGGGACCAATGAAGGAGCTCCTGGGGGACAGTTCATACAAGATCATACTAGCAACTTTATACCTGAGGATACTAAGGCCTAGAGAGATTGTCACAGCATCAGTATTGCCTAGGGTATTCTTTCAGGCATGGTCTGACATGTGGCCTGTCAGAGTGGCAGTCACCGTTCACCACTGAGGTCACTGACGCCTCACCTACTGTTGACTAGTGCTGGGAATCTGGTGTGTGTGTGTGTGTGTGTGTGTGTGTGTGTGTGTGTGTGTGTGTGTCTGTCTGTCTGTCTGTCTGTCTGTCTGTCTGTCCGCCCGTCTGTCTGTGTGTCTTTGTGTGTGTGCATGTGTATGTGCACGCACTTGCACATGCTGGGGATCAACCCTGCAGCCTTGTACATGTTAGGCAAGAACTCTGCCATTGGACTACATTGCCAGCCCTGCTGGAAATCCCATCTGTGGATGCCAACTGTGAGCATCCATCCCCAGTCAGTAGGCCCTTCCTAACCTCATGGGCAGCACTGTCATGCGAATGCTCCAGGAGACTGGGTGGAGTGTGTGTGTGTGTGTTTTCTGGCAGGCTGCGGGTGGCAGGTAGGCCTCTGAGGCACCATAGGAACCTGTCTGTTCATAGAGCCCCTGAGAAACTCCAGTTACTTCAGAGGACTACAAGAGGACAGTGGTGGAGCACTTTAGCAATTATACTCTTTGTTTGTGCTCAGTGTCCCACCCATGGCCTCAGGCCTACGTTTATTTTCTTCCTTCTTCTCCAGCCTCAGTTTCTTCATCTGTCAGTGAGATAGAGGAAAAGCTGAGGCATGGAGAGCTCTGCTACCTGGCTGCCTTTCCTAATGAGTCTACAGAGGGATTTTCAATCTGCTGTGTCATCCTTTCTTGCCAATGGAGTTCCTCTTCCCTCTAGGCTAGGGGATCTTTTGTTTATCACACTTTTCTCTGCTGGATCTGACCCAGGACAAGTCTTAAAGGGACAGCAGCTACTGTATCCCTGCTCCCCATCTGCATTCAAAGTCTGCTGGAAATGCTGAATAGATAAGACATCCACAGCCCTCCCCTAGATGCAGGCCCTGAGCTGATGGTCCATAAGGAACCACGACCATGGGAATAGATTCAGGACAGAAAAGGACCCAGAGAAGTGTGGCTGATCCCTGTGTATACACGAGTCCCTCCCCCGCAAACATGTCTGCATTTGTTTGCATGAGGGCACTGAGTCTTCCCCAATTAGCACAAGGCCAGTGTCTCTGGCTATATCGCCAGCACTGGGAAATTCTCCCAAGTCCTTCCAGACTGATAGAAACAGGATGGGCTGTGCTGAGTACAGTTCAGATCCCTACTCCCACCCCCACCCCCACCCTGTGGGGCTTAGGGTTGTATCCTAGTCTGTAAAGCCAGAGCTCTAAATGTTTTGTTCCCATCCCTTCCAATAGTGCTACTTCAGCAAGCACTCTACCCTCCTAGCTGAAAAAGAGGTCTCAGGGCTGGGGTAATGGTTCAGTCAGTAAAATGCCCACCTTGACAACACGAGGACCTAATGATTTCAGTGCCAAGAATCCACATTTTAAAAGCTGGGTATGGTGGTGTGCCGTTGTAATGCCACACTGGAGATGTGGGGACAAGCACATTCCTGAATCAGCCTAGCCTACTGGGTGAGCTCTAGGCCACTGAGAAATCCTGTCTCAAGAGAGAGAAGAATAAAAAATAAAAAAGTTGCTGGCACCTGAGGCCTTAGCAGGGCAGGCAGAGGATAGGCACAGGCATTGTCACAGTGAACAGACCCAGAAGTGACACTTCAATGTAGAAATAGGGTGGCAGTTATCCTTGGTGGTCCAGATCCAACCATGCTGGCTTTGGGGCATGGGCTAGCCCTCTCACATGTCGCTGTACTATGCCACGAAGGCCTTTGCAGAGAAAGTGGGGGCCTTTCCTCTTATCCATGTGCCTGGTGGAATACCCTGACCTGAGCCCCCATGCAGCACAGAGGTGTGGCTTGACTAATGAGGACACAGTGAAGACTTTAGTGGCTAGACATCTGTGGGGCAGACCACGTCTTCACAAGCGAGAGTCTTGGGAAGCAGCTCCCCCCCCACCTCACCATGCTCCTGTCTCCAAGAGACCTCAAAGCTGGGGTGCCATTCCATCTCACAGAGGGAGAGAATGAGGTTAACAGTGGATGTGGCGTGTCCTATTGGCACAGTTCCCGCCCCTGCGAAGGCCATCCGGCCACAGAGGCAGGGGAGTAGCATTTCTTGGCCCTCAGCCCCACAGTCCTGAGTATAGCTTCATTCATTAATTCTTCCTTCCTGCTGACTGGGAAATGAATGTAATAACAGCCATATTGGACCTCGAGGCGATCTTGAGCAGGGGAGCCTTGCATAGCAGAGCCAAAGACAGAAGCAGCCTGGATTCCCAACAACTGTAGCACACACTCTGCCTGGGCGTCCCCTCTCTAGACGTTTTACTGTAGGAAAAACAAATTATCTTGTTTTGAAGCTGCTGTAATTTGGTCTTCTTCTGACAGTCATAAGCTGAACTCAGCTCTAATTTTAAAAGCTTAACACTGGCTGGGGATGATAGAGTACTTGCTTAGCATGCTCAAGGCCTTAGGTTCAACCCTACTTCACATAAAACCAAGAGTACTGGTGCATGCCTGTAATCCCAGCACTCCTGGGTGCAGGCAAGAGGATTATAAAGGCCAATCTGGGGGCTGGAAAGATGGCTCAGAGGTTAAGAGCACTGCACTGACTGCTCCTCCAGAGGTCCTGAGTTCAATTCCCAGCAACCACATGGTGGCTCACAACCATCTATAATATGATCTGATGTCCTCTTCTGGTGTGCAGGTGTACATGCAGACAGACTACTGTATATATAATAATAAATAAATCTTAAAAAAAAAAAAAGGCCAATCTGGGACACATGAGGTCTTGTCTTAAAAAAATAAACAAAACAAAACAAAACAAGCCAAAGCCCTCTGAAGGCTTGCAGGGAAAGCCCTCCCATGCCTGAGTAACCCACTCTGCTGCTGCTCTGCTCTTCTTTTTGTTCCTTTCAACCTGAGGGCCATTGTGCTCCTGCCCAGTCTCCAATAGCTGGCTGTCACCTGAGGACCATGCACCTGTCCCCTGGGGGCCTCGCTGCACCTGGGTAAGAGCCTGAAAACCCGTGTTTGCATGTTTGTGTGAGCATTGTGTGCCCCATCCTGACCAGCTTTTGGCCACAGTCAGCCTGGAAGGGAAGGGCATCTTAGAGCTCAGGTGCTGACGACTGTCCACCCTCAGGAGTCTGCCTGGGGCATGGCCTGGCTACATCCTCCATCCATCCTCTAGGCATGGTGCCAGGTGTCCCTTGGCCCAGGCTGTGATCAGCAAACCACTAATGACAGGGGTTGCCTGGGCTCCTTTATTCTTGGCCCTGACATGGACCGCACTCCAGTCATGAAGCCGCTGGTCAGAGAGTGTGGGAGTGAGGGCAGCAGGCCGGCAGGGGTAGACGGCCTGCGGCTTGGCAAAGAAATATCTGCAGGCAGTTATCTCTCCCTATACCTCCTGCTTCTCTTCTGATGGTGCAGGTTGAGCTGAACTTTAGCCACTGGACTCAGCCAGTCTGGGAGCCAGAGGCCCAGCTTGGGCCACAAGATAGTATCTCCTTAGTAAACAGGGTCTAAGTGCTCTGTGCTGACCCACTGGGGACCCACAGAAACTGTGTCAGGCACCAGTAGGGGACTCTTAGCCAGCTATCCCCAAGAAGAGTCCCAAAGAAGCCTGGGGGTATCTGGGCTTGCTTCTCTACATACTGTGCTCCCCAAAACCCAGCTCTGGGGGGACTCAAAGCCCCCATCTTTCCTTTAACCCTATATCACCGAGATCCCTTCCACAGATGATGTAGAAGGCTGAAGGGATGCATTCTTGCTTGGCTGCAGCTGTGGAGACTCCATACTGTAATGGCTTTTCTCCTAAATAGTTAAAGGAAGGAGCACTTCCCACCGAGCAGTGAGTACCCACAAGTGAGATGTCTGAGCCTGGTCTGCGTCCATCACTGTCGGGGGTTGGCATGGACACAACATCAGATCCAGGCTTGGGGTGGTCATGCCTATGGAAGTGGAGAACTACACAGGCTGTGGTGGCTCACACCTTTAATCCCAGCACTCCGGAAGGCAGAGGCAGGCAGTTCTCTGTGAGTTCGAGACTAGTCTGGTCTACAAGATGAGTTCCAGGATAGCCAGGGATACACAGAGAAACCCTGTCTCAAGCCCTCCTCCCAAAAGAGACTTGAGAACTGAGGTTGAGCCCAGTGGCTTCGATCTATGCTGGCCAGCCCCTGACTACCCTATTCAGCTGCTTGGATCCACCTCACAGTTGTTTCTGCCTCCCATGATGAACTGCTACTCACCTCAGCCTTCAGGATGCCCAGTTTTATGCTCCCAAAGAGCCCATAGTAAGACAGAGCTTTGATCCAAGACTGAGGAGCCTCTACTGCCACCCTCTGCCCATATGCTGTGCAAGGACAAGATATAGGCCAGCTGTGTGCCCTTTGACCTATGACCTTGGTGTCACAACTGGCCTGCTCACTATAGTCTGGATGGTCATAGCTCAGTAGTTTCTGTTTCATTTCTTTCCCTCACTCATAGGCTAGCAGAAGACTTGGGAGTTGACAAGCTGTGAAAAAGTAGATATGGAAGCTTTGGGCCTCATGCCTTAAAGAAGAATTCCCAGAGAGGAGGCCAGGTGTACCCCGAAAGCTCAGGAGGGTCCAGAGCAAGCCTAAGGGTGACACACTGCCTGTCCAGCCTGTGGGTGTTGCCCCATGCTCTGCAGAGCTGCCTCTGGGGCGGCTCCCCAAAGGCCACATTTCCTGTCGTTGGCTCAGATGGCGTCGGCTGGCAGGGAGCCTGGCCCAGCAGGCCTGTTGCTGGGCATCTTCTGAGTGGATAAGAACTTCCTAGCACAAAGGGGCATTTATGTACAGGGATGGCATGTGTCCATGTGAACACAGGGAGGACAGAAATAGCCTTTCACAGAGCACCAGCAAGGCTGGGCTGGCCTGCCTTGCACAGGGGCCAGATTTCCACCTCCTTCTTCAAGCTGAACAACCTGTCTGGAGTCACTTGTGAGATACCTTGCCCTGGCCAGGGGACCCGCTGACACCATCTGCTGAGATGGGGAAGAGGGAGAGGGGGAAGAAATGAGAGAAGGGGAGGGGAGAGAGATGGAGACCCAGGTCACACCTCTGCTGAGACACTATGGTGTCTCAGGACACAAATCACTTCTGTCTGGTCATGACAGAGGGACTGCCCTACTTCACCTCTCTCACTAATCTGAGAACTGGTGTCTCACACTCGGGGTGTGACTTCTGAGTCCCTGAGAGTGCCAGCTTCCCTAGACGTCCAACTTAGCCTGTGTTATTTCTTCTACATCTATTGTCCCTCTGAGCACATCCAAAAAGAATGATGTTCCTAGCTGGGAGGTGGTGGCTCATACCTTTAATCTCAGCTCTTGGGAGGCAGAGGCAGGTGGCTCTCTGAGTTCCAGGTCAGTCTGGTCTACAGAGTGAATTCCAGGACAGCCAGGACTACACAGAGAAACCCTATCTCTAAAAACAAAAACAAAAAACAAACAAACAACAAACAAACAAAAAGAATGCTGTTTCCCTTGGTACCATCTGTTGGTAACAAGCCACAGACTTGGAAAGTGGGGAAGAAAAGGGGTTCAGGGTTCTGGCTCAAGGTCACGGCCTTTGCTTGTGGCCTTTTTGCTGGTAGAGTTCTGAGGTAGCTGAGGCATCACATCAGGAGAGGAAGAAAGCAGTCTGTGTGTGTGTGTGTGTGTGTGTGTATGTGTGTGTGTGTGTATGTGTGTGTGTGTGTGTGTATGTGTGTGTGTGTGTATGTGTGTGTGTGTGTGTGTGTGTATTTTGTTCTTTGCTCCTTTTTTTAGAAAGCTACCAAGATTAGTCGCGGGGAGCCAGAAGTGGTGGCACAGACCTTTAATCCCAGCACTCAATGAGGCAGAGGCAGGTGGATTGCTGTGAGTTTGAGGCAACCTGGTCTACAATTCAAGTCCAGGACTACACAGCCAAGGCCACATAGAGAAAGCCTGTCTTGAAAAGGGAAAAAAATTAGTAGGGGGTAGGGGGTGTGGGAGAAAGAGAGAGGAATTCCACCCTGATGAACTTCCAGAATGATTGTCATTTTCTGAAAGTCATGCTTCTAGCCACTATGGTTAGAATGAGTTTCTTTTTTGGGTTGAGTTTCTACCCTCTGTGTATGCATATTTATGTGGATGTATGCATGTGCATATGTACATATGTGAGCACATGCTTATGGAGACCAGAGGTCAAATGCGTGTGTCATTGCTAGGAGCTGTGTCAAAGTCGTCGTCATCATCATCATCATCATTTTGAGATGGATCTCTCACTTTCCTGGACCTTGCTGTGCTGGCCAGCCATTGAGCTGAGGGATCTGCCTGCCTCTGCCTTCCAGTGATGGGACTGTAAAGCCATGTCACCATACCGGGCTTTTTTTTTTTTTTTCTAAGTTGGGTCTGGGGAATCAAACTCAGGTCCTGTTTCTTTCTTTTATTTATTTATTTATTTATTTATTTATTTATTTATTTATTTATTTATTATGTACACAGTGCTCTGTCTGCATGTACACCTGCATGCCAGAAGAGGACGTCAGATCACATTATAGATGGTTGTGAGCCACCATGTGATTATTGGGAATTGAACTCACGACCTCAGGAAGAGCAGTCAGTGCTCTTAACCACTGAGCCATCTCTCCAGCCCCCAGGTCCTGGTTCTTGCAAAGCAAGCACTTAACCATCTGGGCTCTGTCCCCAGGCTCCTTTCCACTTTTAATAGTACCACACAATGACAACTAGGTCTCAACACATGCAACCCAGGAACACATCCCAACCGTAGCCAAACCTTCGTCAATCTGTTGGGAATTTTATAGCATCTGCATGTTAAAAACTAAAGCTGATATGGTGTCTTAGAGAGATTACCAAGTCACCGAGCCATTAAAAGCAGAGATTGAAAACTCAAAGGCTTAGCTGCTACAGGGTCTCTTTTTTTTCAACACAGACAAAGGTTTGTGATAAGGCATCTCCAGATTTGAGTCTCTTCTCTAAGCTTTTGTAGAGCCTAGTGTCTGCCCTCAAGGTAGCCTTAGGCACAACAACCAAGGAGTAATTTAGGTTTCCAAGAGTGGGAGTGACAGAAGCACACTAAATTATATATTATATTCACTTGGGGGGGGATGTTGTGACAGGCACTGTAAATGCTGGCCATTGAGGCCAGGCACCAACATAGAGGTCTGTTTACAGAAGACTCCAGAGAAAAGACAGGCTACCTAAGCACCTGTGATTATTGCTGGTTTACAGGATGTCTGTATGGGGCTGGGAATGGACAGGACAAGGTTGTTTTCAATATCTCATCTGTGTGTCTGTCTATGTACCTATCTACCTATCTATCTATCCATCCATCCATCCATCTATCTGTTTTAAGATGGGATCTCCTTATATAGCCTAGGCTGGCTTCAAACTCACCATCCTCCTGATTCAGCTTCTTGCCACCAAACCTGGCCAAGTTTTCTTTTTCTTTCTGTATATAAGATGTGTACAATACGTGTGTAGTGTGTGTGTGTGTATGTTGTGTGTGTGTGTGCGCACGCACATGTACACCACAGAACATAAGTGGAGGTAAGAGGAAAATCTAGAGTGTTTGTTGGTCCTCACCTTCTGATTGCTTTGAGATGTGCTCTATTGCATGTTTATTGTTGCGTATATCTGGCTAGATGTATCTCGATCTTCCTGGGATTCTCATCTCCCATCTTGCCATAGGAACCTTAGACTCAAAGATGTGAGCTACAGCTCACTGACCTTACACAGGTTCTGGGGATCCAAACACAGACCCTGACACTTGTGAGTCAAGTGCTTTATCCACTGAGCTGTCTCTCCTCAGCATTCCACCTGAGCCTTGTCTTCTTTATAAATTCCCCCAGAACTTGACTTCTTTCTTTCTTTCTTTCTTTCTTTCTTTCTTTCTTTCTTTCTTTCTTTCTTT
>OU015746.1:79725942-79786165 GCA_907169655.1 Acomys percivali | reverse complement strand
AAAAAAAAAATATTTTATTAATTTATTCATATTACATCTTAATTGTTATCCCATCCCTTGTATCCTCCCATTCCTCCCTCCCTCCCATTTTCCCCTTACTCCCCTCCCCTATGACTGTGACTGAGGGGGACCTCCTCAGTCCCCCTGTATATGCTCATAGGGTATCAAGTCTCTTCTCGGTACCTTTTCCTCTTCTTTCTCTACCTCATTCTCCTCTTCTTTTTCTCCCGCCACCCCATCATCTCCCTCCTATTTGGTACTGGGTATTGAATTCAGGGCCTCATATGTGCTAAGCCAGGGCCGTGTCACTGAGCTGTATCCCCAGAAGCAGTCCTCATCAAGTTCTCCAGGTTGCCCTCGAGCCCACCACCCTCCTGCCTTCTTTGGAGTGCCTGGGATTACAGGTGTTTGCCGCTGGCCACATCTCTTTGTGGTGCCTAAACCTAAAATCTTGGCTTTCCAGGCCCTGGCGTGGTGACACACACTTTTAATGCCAGCACTAGGGAGGCAAAGCCAGGTGGATCTCTGTGAGTTTGAGGCCAGCCTGGTCTACAAAGCAAGTCCAGGACAGCCAAGAAACCCTGTCTCAAAACAAACAAACAACCCAAACAAAACCTTGGCTTTTCATATTTTCTATGTTGGTGTTTTTTTCAAGTATTATTATTATTATTACTACTATTATCACTACCACTATTACTATTACTATTACTATTACTTTGGTTGTTTGAGACAGGGTTTCTCTGTGTAGCCTTGGCTGTCCTGGACTCACTTTGTTGGTCTTTGAACTCAAAGTGATCCACCTGCCTCTGCTGGAATTAAAGGTGTGCACTACCACGCCTGGCTAATTTATTTATTCTTATTGGTTTTGTGGGAAGGTATCAGATGTTCTGGACCTGTGGGTGCTGGGAGTTGAACCCAGGTCACTCTGGAAGAGCATCTAGTGCTCTTAACCACTGAGCCATCTCTCATTTTCTTAATGGTGGATTTTGATAACCTGAGGCTTGAATTTCTTTTTTCTTTTTGTTTTTTCGAGACAGGGTTTCCGAGACTTAAATGTCACGAAGTCCAGTTAACCACATTTCATGGTTGCACTTTTCAGAGGCCTCTGTCCTCTGCTGTCTGTTTCAGGCCCAAGTGCCTGCTGGAGGCTCCAAGGTAGGGCAGTTTCTTCCTGCTGAGTGCTTTGCCAGGCTCAACCAGCAGAGGGCACTGGGGCGCTGCGAGACACTGGGCTAGAGAAACTTCCTGGGATCTTTCCCAGGCCTTCCACACTCAAGATGCTCAGTGCCTTCCTGGTTGGCTGCAGCCTTCTCTGACCCAGAACAACAGTAGATACCTCCCAAGCCTGCCTGCCTCTCAGAGTGGCCTCCCTGTCAGGAAGTGCTCTTAACACTTATCAGTGTTTTATTTATTATTTTTTAACCATTTTTGTGAAACAAATCTCTATACCCTTTCATCTTCTCATTAATCAAAAGCTGGCAACAGCCCCAATCTACATACTTCCCATTTGACTGGTTCTGATCATCCTGGAGACCTAACGTCAGGAAAGTCACACACTGTGCGGTCCTCCTGGAACTGATTTATTCTCCGCAACCCCCATAGTGTCTTCACAATCATCCACATCAGAGTGCATGCCTGAATTTCTCTCCTTTGCCAGGCTGAATAGCACCCTGTCACGTGGGTAGACATGTTGCTGACCTTGTCATCTGCTGATGGCCATGCGAGTTGTACCTGTGTCCTGACTCTGTCATGAACATGGGTGGACAAGATATGCTACTCAGTGAGTCAGAGGTGACAGTGAGGGGTTACCCCCTGGCACCTGGCCACTGTTGAGACACAGTGATGCTCAGAGTGACTAGGAATGGAGCCCTCCAGAGCCTGCTAGAAGGCAAAGCCATGGCTTTAGCATCGAGGTTTCTGGGGCTGGGCTGACACCAAGGTTGTGACTCCTATGCTCCCTGTTTCCATCCCACCTCTCAAATGTCTCTGCATTCTTGGTTTACTCATAATCCCATTTTACAAAGTGTTGGCTCTGAGAGCCTGAGGCTAAGGCCCAGATCCTAGCCTTGGATGCTGGGGACATCAGTCCTGCACCTGGCACCCTGTCCACCCTGGAGGCTGCAGCCCAACATTGGGCCTCCCACACACAGCCCATTTTCCTGTGGAGCTGTTCCCATCGCTGGCTGGCATTCTGCTGGCACCCAAAGGGCTTGCCTGCCACCCAAACAGCAGATGGCCAGGAAAAGAGGGCTGGTGCACGCATCACCCAGAGGAAAAAACGAATGCAGTTGGCAGACTGTGTGGTCAGAGAGGCGTGTGGCTGACACATGGCATCTTGTTAGGTGATGCCCCGTGCCAGCTGGGACGGCCATTGTATGGGCAGTGTGGCCTTTGAAGGTCGATAGACCATGACCCCATAGGGCCTGGGCTGTAGCAGGGACTGTGTAGGATTTTTATATTTCCTTGTGACTTTGTTTCCCAGGCTCACAGGAGTCCCAGAGAGATGGCCTAGATCCAACCCTCCCTAGCCCTAGTCATAGTTGGGTGACTTGGTCAGATGCTCAGTGGACACACTAGACAAGCCAGGATCCAGACCAGGAACTGCATACATTTTGCCACCCAGGGCCAAGTGTGACTGTGACTGTGAGTGCCACAGACCCAAATATTCGTTCTTTTGTTTTGTTTTGTTTTGTTTTGTTTTGTTTTTCGAGACAGGGTTTCTCTGTCCTGGAACTCACTCTGTAGACCAGGCTGGCCTCAATCTCACAGAGATCCACCTGCCTCTGCCTCCCAAGTGCTGGGATTACAGGTGTGCGCCACCACCGTCTGGCCTGAACACCCACTCTTAACAAGACACACATTTCTTCCTTGGCATAAAAACCATGCTGAGGCCCAGGACAGGCCTGTGGTGGGAGTGCCACATGCGCAGGAACCCACTGTCCTCTCTTCCTGCTTGGCTAGTCTCAAAATATAGGCCAACCCGCTGCTCCCACATAGCTGCTTCTCTTCCAGCCTTCAAGCTTTCACTCCAGCCAGCAGGACGGAATGAGAGAAAGAAGGGCACATTCCCACTCTTGGAGCTTCTTGGAACTTTCTAGAGGCCTCTTTTTTTTTTTTTTTTTTTTTTTTTTTAATCAGTAACATTTTATTTTATTCGATTTTTTGAGACAGGGTTTCTCTGTGTATCCTTGGCTGTCCTGGACTTGCTTTGTAAACCAGGCTAGCCTCGAACTCACAGTGATCTGCCTGCCTCTGACTCTTGAGTGCTGGGATTAAAGCTGTATGCCACCACATCTGGCTCTAGAGGCCTTTTTTACTTATATCCAATGGCCAGACTGTTCCTTGGTGACTCTACCTAGCTCCGGGAGAAATTTAGGAGATGCAGTTTCCATTGTAGTTATGTCATATTATCAACTAAAGTTCAGGTTTTCTATGTCTTGGGAAGAATGAGATGAGGGAAAGCTGTAGAGCCATCTTTATGATGTACGCCTGTTTTTAACAACTTCTAGTAGCTTCTGAAGCTCAGAATATATATATGTATATATATATGTGTGTGTATATGTGTGTATATATATATATTAATTCTGCAGCTTGGAATTCAGTGGTGTATCATGAAGCTGTCTGTTCCTGAGGTCCCCGGTGTGACCAGAGGCTGTGGAGGGCAGTGGGTCACAAAATGGGTCCAGGAATACCATCACTGGGAGACTGTTTAAAATGCGCTCTGCCCCGGAACTTCAGATTTGGAAAGCTCGGTGTATGCTTAGAAATGGTCTCCAGGGGCTCTGGACTGACTGACACTTGCAAGCCCTGGTCTGCATGGTGTCTCTGTCCCCATCACAGCATGGAGACCCATTGTCATGCCATCTGTTTCAACTGTCCCCAACAGAGTTCTTTTCCCCTCCCTTCTTTATCTCTTCCCCCACCCCACTCCCTCTTTTTTTTTTTTTTTTTTTTTCTCCTCGCACCATTGGGGACCTAGGGTCTCCTGAGTACTAGGTAAGCACTCTTCTCTGCTGAGACACTGGGGGGATTCTTGCCTGGTGCTCCACCACTGACCTACACTCCAGCTCCTCACTGAGGGGAGGCTCGAGGAGATGCCTTACTGTCAAGGCAACCCTTGACTTGGGGTTTTTAACCAGGTGCTTTACCACTGAGCCATGCTCCCAGCCCTCTCTTTTTCTCTAATAGCCAAGTTGCAGTAGAAATCGCACGGCACACAGTCCACCCACGCAGAGCGCCCATTTTAATGGTTTCAGTGTTCTCACTGAGCTGTGTCTGTCACCAGTTGCAGGATGTGTTCAGCATCCTCCGTTTCAATTTCATTTTTGGAATAGCCATATCAAGAGGCTGTTCGGATTCTAAAAAGACTCCACCTGCTCAGCCCCCACCTCTCCCAAACGCGCACTCTTATTTTTGCATTCAGGTCTATTTCTTCCCGGAGTCTCTCTGTGCAAATGTGTGAATCAAATACAGAGAAATGTTCTTTCCACGTGCGTGGATGAAGGGAAGGTCTTTCTCACACTCCTTAATTTCGCCTCCTGCCTGAGTGCTAAAGTCTGTTTAACAGGGCCACCTGGCTGACCCCTGCAGGTCCTGTTCACTGGGATGGGACCAAGAGGCTCACAGTCCCTTCTTACAGTGTCCTCAGCCTTCAGCTCCCAGCTGGCTGCTGTAAAAAGGGTGACTGCCATTTTCCCTCTCTTGTTCCTCCAACGTCTTGACCCACACGTCAGGCCGAGGGCCTCAGGCACTGACTGACCTGGACTCTTTCTGACACTCATCATCTGACTGTCTTGGGAGCTCAGAGTGTCTCTGTCTCTCTTTTTCTAAGCGGAGCCCTCTTTGTGCACCTGCTCACAAATGTTTGTTGAGTGGATAAATGACTGGATCCCCCAGTCCCATCTAGCCTGTAGCTTCTTTCTTTGTAAAATGGGGACATAAATCCTTATTTATCTACTAAGGGTGAGATCAGGTTGATATGTGAAGGGGCCTGGGGTGGCCTGGGGGAGTTGTACAGCATTCACACTGCTTCTTTCCTATCTGAGAGCACAGAGGCCACTTTGTCAAGTCCTAACCTGAATGGCCTTGAGCCTGTCAACTCTGTTACAGACAGGGTAGGCAGGAGGTGAGGCCCCACCTCCAAGGATGAGGCAGCAGGGTCTGCAATACCCGCGGTTGCCGGCAGAGGTCGCAGGGCATCGGAGCTCTGAAGATTTGCGGTCTTTCGGTTTAGGATTGAAAAGGGAGGACTCCACCGCGGGGGCGGGAGGAACCAGACCAAAGGCTTATCAAGCCGGCGCAATGAAAGGAGAAGGGGGGATAAACAGGACTCCGTCAAAATTCAAAACGTTTGAAAATGAAACCTACAGGAGGGAAACAGTATTTGCAAATCTAGCCGGGCGGTGGTGACACACGCCTTTAATCCCAGCACTTGGGAGGCAGAGGCAGGGGGATTGCTGTGAGTTCGAGGCCAGCCTGGGCTACCAAGCGAGTCCTGGACAGCCACAGACACAGAGAAACCCTGTCTCAAAAAAAAAAAAAAAAAAAAAAAAAAAAAAAAAAAAAAAAAAAAAAAAGAAAAAAGAAAAGAAGAAAAAAGAAAAGGAAAGAAAGAAAGAAAAAAGAAAGTATTTGCAAATCTAGTATCTGATAAGGGATTCGTAGCAGGGGTCACAAGGAAATCAGAAAACTCAACACCTGGACACCTGGACACCTGGACACCTGGCAGCCTGGACCCCTGACGGCAGCTGTTTCCCGGCTGGGGCGGGGCAGCGAAGTTGAGTGGTTACAAAGTTTATTTACTGTTTGAGGCATTATCTTTTGAAGAGTGCAGCTGCAACTGTAGCCAAAGGGGGCTTAGTCTTCAGGGAAGTGCCACAAGCAACATTGTAATGGTGGATCAGCCTCAAAGGAAAGGCGGACCAAGCTAATCTGTTGGGGAGACAGCGGGAGACAAAATTCTCCCTGAAGAGAGGCCCAGAGCGTTTCTTTTTCTTTTTTTCTTTTCTTTTCTTTTCTTTTCTTTTCTTTTCTTTTCTTTTCTTTCTTTTCTTTTCTTCTCGTCTCTCTCTCTCTCTCTCTCTTTTTGGTGTTTTGCACAAAATGTGATCTATGCAGTCATAATATTATTCAGCTATGGAAAGCACTGGCATTCTGATGTTTTATTGGGGCATATGGATGACTCTAAAACTATGTGAACTGAAAGATACTGAATTTTAAAAAAAGAAGTAAAAGAGAAAGGACATGGCTGCACTCTAGGTATGGTAGAAGAGGTTAATGTAGCTATGAGGGAGAGCATAGCCAGAGGCAGAAACATCTGAGAGAGTCCAGACCATGTGAGGAGAGGGAGGAAGGGAGAGACAGAAGCTGAGGAAGGGTCGCCATAAAGAAGCCCGGCAACCAAAACAGCTGGCTGATATAGGAAGAAGCAGGTAGCGGGAAGTTCAAGGTGGGGTATACCAGCCATACCCTGTAACAGGGTCTGATGGATGCTGGAAGAATCTGGTAGCCAGTGTTCACTTTGATATGCTAATGGGCACCTCCAGTTGTTGGTCCAGGGATTGAGACCTAACAGAAGCCAGACACAGAAAAAAACCAATACATCGTGTGGTCTATTTACACAGAATGTTCAGAACTGGGAGTTCCGTTCAGGAAGGACAGTGGCTGTCAGAGGCCAGGAGGAGGGATGATAACTAACATTACAGGGTCTTCTTTTAGGGTGGTGACATGCTTCGGTCTTAAATAGTGGTGATGGTTGCTCAGCCCTGTCAGTGTCACACAACCCAATGAATTACTTTCTCTGAAAAGACAGCCTGCTTGTCTGGTGCTGCTTGTCTGTAATCCCAGGGATTGGGAGGCCGAGACAAGAGGATTTTGATTTAGAGGCCAGCCTGGCCTACATAGCAAGTGCTTACTGTCAGGCATTTTTATGATGTCTGAATCATGTCACGGTCCTAAAAAGAGTTGTTTAACCTGAGAGCATGTTGGCTCATTTCCTGGTCACACTGAGGACTTTTGGCAAACCCTAGTAACAATGGTCAGCATTTCTGCTCAATTTCCAGACACGTTCCTCTTCCCTTCTAAAGCCTGTGTTCCTTTGCAGTGTGCTGAGGCTGCAGCTGGGGGCTGACAGGGCTGCTGGGGACAGGGTTGTTTCCTGTCTTAGGGCTGTGATGTGGGAGGGTCACATGGGAAAGTTGATCATCTGGACTGCAGTGTGTTAGGGTCTGGGGACGGGCTTTGTACACCTGCTAGAGCATGCCCCACCATCCTCACAAGACACGGGCAAAGTCTGTGTGTGTGTGTGTGTGTGTGTGTGTGTGCACATGCACATGCACACTTCAGGGATTCCCCCCTGCTTTTACCTAATATTTCTATCTTCTATCGCATGGGTGCTTGGATACACACTTCTACACCCAGCTTTTATACACTTTTATACACTTCTGGTCCTCACACTCTCACAGAAAGCTCTTTTGCTGGGCGTGGTGGTGCAAGCCTTTAATCCCAGCTCTTGGGAGGCAGAAGCAGGTGGATAGCTGTGAGCTCGAGGCCAGCCTAGTCTACAAAGTGAGCCCAGGATAGCCAAGGCTACACAGAGAAGCCCTGTCTTGAAAAACCAAAGAGGAAAAAAAGAAAGTTCTTTCACCCCCTGAGCCCTCTCCTCAGCCCCAACATGGGCAGATTCTTGGAACTGCAACGTTTCAGAGTGTGCCTTGTAGTATGAATGTATCCCACTGAGTAACAACCTGGGGTTGGGGCTTCGTGGCAGAGTGCATATGCATGCATGGACACTGCCAGGAAAAAAAAAAAAAAAAAAAAAAGAAGGAAGCCTCGTGTTACAGCCTGCCCTTCTGCAGGTCCAGCCAAGGTACCAGTTTCCAGCAGCTTTGCTGGGTTTTGCTTTATAGCTCTCTGGCATGACCCTCTCCAGGGCAGAGGGAGGCCTTTGAAGCCTAGTCCTGAGGACTGTAGCCATGAAGGAAGCATGTCATAATGGTGTGCCAGGGCTGGAGTGAGGGCAATTCCCACCTTTCAGGTGACTATAGGAGATGGGAGAAGTTGCTGGCGTCTGGGCTTGGCCTCCAGCATACCTCAGAATGTCACCCATGCTACTCAGGGCCCTCCCCTCCCTCCTCTCTGTCTCTTGGCAGACTTCTGGTTCCTTTTATTCTCTCGGGTCCTGCCTTGCTGATGTGGATGGGGTGGGGGGGTCTCCAGCACTGTGGTAGGTGAGGCCTCCCCATTGCTAGGAGGTATGAGTACAGGGCTGGCTCGGGCCTCCCACTTTGCTCTAAAAGCTGTAAAGTGGTCAATCAACAGGTGTGGACACAGCTGTGAGATGGCCTGGGCTACATGATCAGGCAGCTTCTTATAATAAGGGACCCATGGAGTGCTCCCTCCAATACTCCCTCCCTGTGCCTGCTTCAGGGCATTGTCCTCAGTGCTTCAGCCCCTCCCTGGGACCAATGTTTGCCAAGCATGGGCTTAGTGAATACACTTGCAGAAGACAAACTCACAGCTGAGGGGGAAAATCTGGCAAAGCAATATGCTGGAGTCATAGGGTAGGAGGGAATCCTCCTTCTCATTTTTTGGGTCATGTCTTTTATTGAAAAAAATTTTTCAAAGATTTATTTATTTATTATTACGTATACAGTGCTCTGCTTACATGTATTCCTGCATGTCAGAAGAGGGCATCATATCACATTAAAGATGGCTGTGAGCCACCATGTGGTTGCTGGGGATTGAACTCAGGACCTTTGGAAGAACAGACAGTGCTCTTAACCTCTGAGCCATCTCTCCAGCCCCTGAAAATTTTTTTTCCTTGTTGCTTAAAAGTAGAGAACACTTCATGAATTTGCACGTCATCCTTGCTCAGGGGCCATGGTCCTTATTGTGTGTGCTGGTGCACATGTGTCCAGGCATGTGTGAATGTGTGTGTGTGGCAGCCAGAGGCCAACCTTGGGTGTCCTTCCTCAGGAGCCAGCCACCTTGGCATCGTGTCTGGGGTTCACTGATTGAATGAGGCTGGGGAGGTAGTGAGCTCAGGGGATCTGGGTCTGCACATCTGAATGTGTGCTGGGATTACAAGTGCACATCTCCATGCCTGGCTTTTTCACCTGGATGTCGGGATTGAACTCAGGTCCTCATGCTTGCATAGCCAACACTTCACAAACCCAACTGTCCCCTCAGCCCCCAAGCTCACACTTTAACAGGGACAAGGCTGACTCCTTGGTGTTATCTAAAATAGCTAGCTGCTCATCTCCTATGGGGCAATAATGCCTGCCCCTCCTGGCCTTGCCCCACCACCATCTGCCCCACCATCATGAGAGGACAGTTGCAGACCATGGGTTTTGGGAACTGTTGTATTTTTGCACCAAGACTCCAGGCTGGCCCCTAGCACCTGTGGGAGCCTTGAGATACCCTGAGAATACCTGGACCCATTGGCATTGGTCCATGAGATGGGAGGACGTGTGGCCTCTCCCACTAGTGCTGGCCTCAGGGAACATGGACATGGATTCAGGCAGGCTTGGGGCCCCTGCTGCCTGCTGCCTGGAGTTGGACCCTATGGAAAGTGTCTGGTAGCCAGTAGAGTTAGGGCTGTGGCCAATGGGGCCTGAGAAGCCATCAAACCCTTTTCCATAACTACGACCCAGGGGACAAGGAAGGAAAGAGAGGTCAACACAGCTCATGTTCTCAGCTATCCGGGTTCAAAAGAGGAAGACTCAGGGAATCAGCATCCGGGATCCATGGAGAAACTATGGCTGAGGCTACAGCCTGGCCTGAGTTGCTGGCTCTAAGTTCTGCAGACATTGTTTTTTTCTTTGTGTGTGAGCAGATTCCAGGCTTGGTTTATAGAGGGTAAACTGAGGCTGCATGGTATTGCTTCTTGAGGCAGGTGCAATTAGTCTAGCTTGCCCTGAGGTAGGTCTTGGATCCAGGCCATTGGGCCCAGAGGGAAAGTATGTGATGGATGGCCACCAATTGGTTCTGACTTAGGCTCAGAGGCCATCTGAAGAGCTAGCCAGGTCTCCACATATCTGAGACCTGCGAAGATGGAGCCAGGATGATTTGCCTGTAGTTGGCTCAGGTATCTGGGGTTCAGTGCTCTGTCTGACTGGCTTGGTCTGGCACCTCATAATGTTTCTGTGGTAGTGATGAGGGGGTGGGATCAAGGCTTTGTCCAAAGAGGCCAGAGGGGATCACAGAGGGAGCTTCTGTGTGGAAGGTAGCTTTGGAGACACCGAACAGGGAAGGCATTGAGAGGAGAGAGAGACGGATAGACTCAAGGTTCCAGCAACACTCTCAGTGTCCAGCTTCTCTGTCCGGTTATCTGCAATAACTGCTTAACAGAGGTGGGAGAGGGGCCATCCAGTGTGGCTACATGAAGGTCTAGGACTAGCCACGTGGACCCCCAAAGCCTTCCTTTCCCTCTTCTCTCAATCAGGAGTGACCATAGCTTGCCTCTCTCAGACATGAGGAGCTGTCTGTCACTTGTCCTGTGCGAAGGAGCTGCGTCCAATGTGAGTTTGTGTCCCGAGCTCAGGGCAGGGTGGAGAAAGGTCAGTCTGCTTGAGCAGTTTTCCAGGAAGGGATAGAGAAACAGGCCCTGACCTGGACATTTCCTGACATGGAGCCTGGCATGGAAATTGCCACTCTTGTCCTAATCTCAAATTCAATTATCGCATTCTGTGGGCAGAACTGTGGGGACGGATACTCCCTGCCTCGAAAGGACAAGTGCCAATTGGTATAACCTCTCCCAAAGGGCAATCTAGGGAAATCTATCAGAATTACAGATGCATCAAGCTTTCATCTCAATAACCCTGCTTCCGAGAACTCTTCAGAGAGAATCAGCACAAGCAAGCCACAGACTCACTGGACACACGCTGGTGACTTACACCTGCATCTTTCCGGACAGCAGAATGTTGCCAGCCATCCAAGGAACTGGGATCTACAGTGGAGATCATAACATCAGGGCAAGCAGAGAATTCTGCCTGTACCTCTCACATAAAAAATAGGAGGCTATTAAGAACCAGGGGTGGACCTGGCGTGGTGGCAAATGCCTTTAATCCCAGCACATGGGAGGCAGAGGCAGGCGGATCGCTGTGAGTTTGAGACCAGCCTGGTCTACAAAGCGAATCCAGGACAGCCAAGTCTACACAGAGAAACCTTGTCTCAAAAAACCAAAAGAAAAAAAAAAAAAAAGAACCAGAGGTGGGGCTAGAAAGAGAATCTGTTACTCTTGCAGAGGTCAGGACTTCAGTTTCAATTTCTAGCACCCCAGTGAGACAGCTCACAACAGTAACTTCTGCCTTAGGGAATTTGACACCCTTTCCGGGAGGGTGGGGGTGGGGTGGGGGTGTGAGGAACTACTAGTATGCACTCAGGAGGTGGTAGGCAGATCTCTGTGAGTTCAAAGCCCGTCTGGTCTACATAGTGAGTTCTAGGAGAGCCAGCTTACAATGTGAGACTCACCAACAAAAACAAAAAGTCTTAAACAAACAAACAAATACAACAACAACAAAACAAAGATGGTGTTGTCTGCCAATGGATATAGCATGGCAAACTGGGTGGAAGGTACCAGAAAGAAATCTCAATGATGCTTTGAGTCTTTGAGTCAGATGAACTACCATGTCTATTAGAAATTTAACAGCAGTGACAATAACAATTGGAAGATTTCTCCCAGCTTCTCTTGGGCTCTGGGAAAATTTTATAGCAGATGTTCAGTGATGTTTTATTAGCACATAGCGCAAGGTACAGCTGTGGCTGCCTCTCTGTAAATACCAGAATAGCACACAGGAAGAAAATAGAAGCCACATAAACAGGAATAAGCCGTGCTGACGTCCAGTGCATTGTCCCGGAGCTCTTTTCTCTGTGGTGAAATTTTAGAATATTTATTTTAGTTTATCTAGGCGTGTGTATGTCTTGCATGGATGCAGGTACCAATGGAAGCCAGAGGAGGGTGTCAGATCCTTTGAAGCAGGACCTACAGGTACCCGTAAGGTACCGGATGGGGTGCTGGGGTCTGAGCTACTGTTGTCTGAAAGGACAGTAAGGACCCTTAACAGCTGAGCCATCGCTCCAGCCCTCAGATAACTTCTTTCCTTTCCGTTTTTTTTGTTTTTTGTTTTTTATTTTTTTTGTTTTTTTCTTTTCTTTTCCTTTTTGAGACAAGGTTTCTCTGTGTAGCCTTGGCTGTGTTGGACTCACTTTGTAGACCAGGCTGGCCTTCAACTCACAGTGATCAGCCTGCCTCTACCTCCCAAGTGCTGGGATTAAAGGCCACCACCGCCTGGCTTGTTTTTGTTTTTTCAAGACAGGGTCTCACTATGTAACTTTGGCTGTCCTGGAACTCACTATGTAGAGTAAGCTGGCCTTAAACTCAGAGATCTACCTGCCTTTGCCTCCTGAGTGCTGGAATTAAAGGTGTGTGCCAGCTGGGCACAGTGGTGCACACCTATGATCCCAGCACTCTGGGAGGCAGAGGCAGGCACAAGGCTAGCCTGCTCTAGCAAAGTGAGCTCAGGACAGCCAAGGCTACACAGAGAAACCCTGTCTCAAAACAATATCAAACAAACAGACAAACAAAAAAGCAAATAAAGGTGTGAATCATTACAGCTGATCTGAGATCATTTCTTCATCGGTCCCTTTGGATTTTCCCCCCTTGGAGCTTTTCTTGTGGTACTAGGAGCCCAACTTAGAGTGCATCATTAGTGCTTGCACTAATAAAAGTCTCACCCCTGCCCCAGTGACTTAGGAAGAAAACCGTTAACTTCTGGCACACTTTTACAGAAGGGGTGCCTGACAGCACCCTCCGTCCTCTGTGCTTTCCTATCCCAGAGCCCAGACTGAGTACAGGGGCTGAGACAGATGTCAATTATGTCAGAAGCTGCTGTAGATTGGCTGTATAGCCCCCTACACCCAGATCACAGGCGGCAGTAAAGATCTTAATTGTTTCTTTTTGTTTGTTTGTTTTTTGTTTTTCGAAACAGGGTTTCTCTGGGTAGTCTTGACTGTCCTGGGCTCACTTTGTAGACCAGGTTGGCCTTGAACTCACAGAGATCCACTTGCCTCTGCCTCCCAAGTGCTGAGATTAAAGGTGTGCACCACCACCATCCAGCCTTAATTGTTTCTTTTGGTGAGTTGAGAAGCATCTTCCTCAGAGAGGTTCAGTTTAAGATAGAATAAATACCACCACCACCACCACCACCACCACCACCACCACCACCCCAGCAGGGCAGGCAGTCACACTGTGATCTACTTCAGTGCACAGAAAGTATGACCTATTACCACTGTCACTCTCTCTTTTGTTTTTTGTTTGTTTGCTTGTTTTTTGAGACAGGGTTTCTCTGTGTAGCCTTGACTACCCTGGACTTGCTTTGTAGACCAGGCTGGCCTCGAACTCACAGAGATCCACCTGCCTCTACCTCCCAAGTGACCACCCTCTTTAATGCACAAGCCTACTGTGCTCTGACCATTTCTCTTGCCTTTAGAACTTCTCACAGAGGTCCTGTGTTCCATCTGATAAGGAATGTGACAACCCACCCATTCACTGGAGCCTGGAACAACTCCCACCCTTTCAGCCTTTTGAATAACAGAGTTCACACCTTGTGATTACATCTTTGGCTTCTCTGAGGTAAATTTCTAGAGTGGAGAAAAAGAGCAGAAGGTGTGGCTTTTGCCAAACTGCTCTTTTAATGAGCTTGCATGCCTGAGGCAACTCCCAGCCCTGTTAGAACAAGATGCTGAGCTCATATGTGAAGACACTAAGGGGGGGATGCATGGCCTCAGCACAGTGTCTGGTGAGGCCATAGGGCTGTGAGTGCTCAGTGTTGTTTCCAGGGCACGGTGACTGTGGGACTTGTCTGTGCATGTCCTTCATCTGGCATTCCATTTTCCACCGTGGATTCCCATGAGCTACAGGCCTGAAGACTGCAATGATATTCCTCACTCTCTCAGACCCCTTCCTGTGCCTGCAGAAGCCAGAAAGGAGCATCCGATTGACCCCTCTGGGACCGAAGTTAGACGTGGTTGTGAGCCAAGCAATGTGGGTTCTGGGAACTGCACTTGGGTCTTCTGCAAGAGCACTGTCCACTCGGAAGCTCTGAGCCATCTTTCCGGGACAAGCTGCCCCTCCAACGCCCAGCCCTTCCATCCGAAGGGTACGTGACCTTCCAATCAAAGCTGGTGAGACTTGCTTATTGTGATTAGCTCAAGGATGATCTAAGTGCATGAGTTTCTCACTCAGGGCTACTTCCCCTGCTGGGTGAGGTGAAGGACTGAGTGTGATGTGAGGCTTGGCCCTGGGAAGAGACACTAGCACAGAAGAACCCCTTTGCAAAAGAAACTGGAGCGGAGAAAGAAAGGCAGGATCCAGGAGCCACACTTAGGTGCCTGGATCCAGCTATACCTGGAACTGCAGCTTCCCAGAGTCTTTATTCTATGAATCAGTGAGTTCCCTTTTTAGCTTGGAGCTGGTTTGAGCCAGTATTTTGTCATGTGCAAGTGAGTATCCTGAGAGCATGCCCTTTGGGGGTCACAATACTGACTCAGTAGTGTCTCCACTGGAGGAGCAGCTGAGGCCAGCTAGAGACACAAGTGGACAGAGGCTATCTGAAGATAGTCATGATATTGTTACAGGATACCTGAAGAGAAAAGCTCCCAAGAGGCCTGAATAGGTTGAGTGGAATCTTTATTACCGTATTTTTTGGACTATAGGATACACCTGACCATAAGATGCACCCAGTTTTTAGAGCAGTAAAACAACAGAAACAGTAAAAACAGCAATCAGACCATAAGGCACATCCTAACACACACACCCTTTTCTCAGGGTGGGGGTGGGGGAGTGCGTCTTATGGTCTGAAAAATATGGTAACCACTGGCAGTGGGACTATCTCTTGCAGATTAGAGGGAAGTAGCCTAGACTTCCAGTTCGTACTAGCTTTTAAGGGGAAAAAATTGCAATTGTGAACATATACAGAAAGGCAGCTTTGGACATCAGTGACAGACAAGTGTTATCTACTGAAGCCGAGAGATAGCACTTACAGGATCTGGCAGTTAACCTTTAGCCCAGGGTCACGTTGTATAGGAATGTAGGACTGGTCCGGAGACCAGTTTACCTTAGGAATTTAGGGCTGATCTTAGTGACCAGAGACCAATTTTACCCAAGATAGCCCTAGCACCTAGGTATTCATAGGAATGTTTTACATGAGATGGCATAACTGTAGTTCAGTGTCCTGCTACAGTATCACAGGAATCAGAGTAACTTGGAAAAAGAAAGCAAAGGGGCTAAATATCTTGCAATATCTCTCCATCATCATCATCATCATCATCATCATCATCATCATCATCATCATCATTTTGTTTGTGTGTGTGTGTGTGTGTGTGTGTGTGTGTGTGTGTGTGTGTGTGTGTGTCACACGCTGGTGTCTGCAGAGGCCAGAAGAGAGCAGTGGATCCCCTGGAGCTGGATTACAGACAGTCATGAGTAACCCAAGTGGGTGCTGGGAAATAAACTCAAGACCTTCCAAGAGCAGTGCACACTCTTTAGCAGAGTCACCTCTCCCATACCTACAACACTTCTTGGGGATTTGAAACTCTCCAAAACAAAGGCCAAGGAAAACAGGAACAAAACATAAAGACTATGGCCCCTGTCTCATTTTGGCTAACAGTGCAGAATCTTCAGGGGAAGGGGGGGGTTAATATTTAGGGAGCCCTGCTCCACTCAGCCAGCCATCCTTAAGCAAGCCTGGCTTGTCAGGACTCAGCTCCCCAACCTGTGAGGCCCAAGGAGCTGGGTGACCTGAGGAGCCTGGCCCAGAGCCATGCCCTCAGCCTTTGTCTGCTCCCTGAGTGCCAGCATGTGACCTGGGTGGTGATGGAGTGTCACATAATCTGGCTTTGTTGTCACATCTAGAATGCAGAGATGAAGTTCTACCTCATGTGGGTCTTATGGGACGTTAGGTCAGGCCAGGGACCAGATCTGGGCTGCCCTGGGCCAGAGGTGTTGGGTGGCAGCACACCTGTGCTAGCTCTTCCTGATCTATATGTAGAGCTAGGTGGTGGTGGTGGTGGGGGGGGGCGGGGCTGGATGCTATCACCCTGCATTTAGTTGGTAGAGGCCACACCCAACTCCAGCCTCAGGGCGGTGAGCTCAGTGAAAAAGCCCCTTTCCCACCCCCGCACCTGTGATTCCCTCTGGGTCATTGAACTCCACTCTCCACTAGAGACACCCAGGTGTGTGGGATGAGGCTCCCTGAGTGTGATGTGTTGGCTTCACTCTGCAAGTCAAATGCTGGGGTCTTCACTGCCCAGACACTACAATTAGCATGGCTCCCTGCTGGGTTTCAGACCCGGGACAAAGAGTTCAGGTGCATATTTAACATACCAAAGTGGACCTGGCCTCCAGGTTCTCCCAGCATTTCTTAGTCCCTAACCTGCTACAGCGTGTGTCTGTCATACCCTTCCCCCTATCCTGAACTTTCCAGCCTCGCCATATCATCCAGACATTTTGGTTCCATTGCTCTCTGCATTTTCTCTCTCCCTGCCTGCCCATGCTCTTTCTCTCCTTCTCTTCCTCTATCTCTCTCTCTCTCCCACCCATGGTGATGTCCCTGGACTTGTTCCTTGGGACCAGTGGAACCACCCAAGAGCTGCATCCCATAACCCTGCCTTTATGCTTTAATCTGACTTGAACTGGCTCATTTCGTCAGCGGAGGAAACATGTTAGTCCTCACAGTCTGTGCACTGGAAACATAGTCTTCAGTGCAGTAGGAAGAATGGGGCTTTCCGGATGCAGCCAGGTCCTTGAGGGCTCTGGGTTACACGAGGTTTAGTCACTCAGGGATTTATGGACAACTGGGTTGCCAGAGGCATGGCTTTGTTAGAAAAAGCACTGTCTCGGCAGCTTGCTCAGTCTTGCCACGTGTTATGACACAGCAAGGCCAGCATCTGTGGATGTCATGTCCTCTAATATCCCTGCCTCCAAAACAATGAGCCAAGAACATTTGTTTATAAAGTTCCCCAACTTGGGTATTCTGTTATAGCACTGAAAACATGGCAGAGCATGAGAAGTGAGCTGTGCAGACCATTTAACCCCCCAACATCGTGCTCAAAGAACAAGATGAGATTGTACAGCAATTTTTTGTTTGTTTTGTTTTTTGAGACAGGGTTTCTCTGTGTAGCCTTAGCTATCCTGGATTCTCTTTGTAGACCAGGCTGGCCTTGAACTCACAGAGATCCGCCTGCCTCTGCCTCCTGAGTGCTGGGATTAAAAGTGTGCGCCACCACCGCCCGGCTTGTTGTTTTCTTTGAGACAGGTTTTCTCTGTGACAGCCTTGGCTGCCCTGGGCTCGCTTTGTAGACCAGGTTGGCTTCGAACTCACATTGATCCACCTGCCTCTGCCTCCCAAGTGCTGGGTATACAGGTGTGTGCCACAGGGCCAGCTCTCCAAGAGCACTTTAAGATGATGGGAAACTTGAAGGCCAGGTGCATTTGTGACTTTCAGCAGTGCCCCCCCTGACTCCCAGCAAAGGGTGGGCATCTCCCAGTAAGCCTCCCAGTGTGCTCTCATTTGCTGGACAGACACTGCAGCCAGAACACGGCTTCATGGAGGCACTCACTATAGTTTTAGTGTATAACTTTTCTTTCATGATTGAAGTTGTACTTTTAAAAATGCCCACATTTGGGAGCCTTTCTTACCCTGTCAATTTTCTCCCTATGTTCCTCTCTCTACAGGGTCTCCTATAGCCAAGACTGGCCTTAAACTACCCTTGTAGCTGAGAATGACCTTGGATTTTATTTATTTATTTATTTATTTTGGTCCTCTGCCTCCATCTCTCAAGGGCTGGGATGATGTGTGTGTGCCATTCCCACTTACACTGTGCATTTACCCAGGGATCAAACCCAGGGCTTCACATGTGCTGGTAAAACACTCTAACAACTGAGTCATAGCCTCCACCCCATTTGTCTATTTTTAAAAAAGAAATCATTATTTATTTTATGAGTGCCTGTATGTATGCCTGTGCACCACATGTATGCAGTGCCCTTGGAGGCCAGTAGAGAGCAATGGATCCTCTAGAGCTGGATTTACAAATGGTTGTGAGCTGCCATATGGGTGTCAGGTCCCTCGAAGAGCAGCCAGTGACATTCATTTCTTGGGTCCTTTAGAAAAGGACAATTTTTTTTTTTTTTTTAAATCTTCTCTGTCTCCTACTCTGGTGCCCCAAGGTCTCCTCTGGGCAGCATCCCTACTGCTACAGGCAAATGATGCCCACCAAGTGATCAGTCATGTGACCCATTTGTTTACTTTCGTGAGCTCTGGGTCAGGTACATAGGAGGCCTGTTGGTGTTCTGCAAGGGCCTCACGTTCACATGTCTTTAGCTGAGTGAACCCGATGCTTCCAGGGACAGACACAGGCACTTTGGACTGAGCCTGCTGGAAAAACACCAGAAGCCAGGCAAGCAGCACACGTGCTAAGTGGAAAAAAACCCTAGCTTCCTCAAGGAGGATGGTGCAGCCCCTTGGAGGTTGCAAGGGCCCTTTCAGACAGCCTAGGGCCCTGTTGGATGCAAATTGGAAACTTGGGCGAGAGACCCCTGCTGGCACAGGTCTGAGTCAACCTCTCAGAGCTGGATGACAGCTTGTCTGTGGTCAACAGTAAGCACAGGCTATATGCTTAAAGGACCTGTGAGGGCTAAAGTTATTTAAGTTTTAATTACCTTGTTTAAGAGATCTATAAAGCAAAAAATGTCCCTATCATGTAAGCCTCATTTCCCAAGGACAGATAAACCTGTAAGCCTTATAGGCCCGAGGACAGAAAACTTCCTGGAATTCTGGGGGCTGCTGTTCATGAAAGTTAACAAGCCACATGTTCTCACTTCTGTAAATAAGGTTATCTGCCCCAACTACACAGGATGTG
The DNA here is from genome assembly GCA_907169655.1 of Acomys percivali. Classification (NCBI taxonomy): domain Eukaryota; kingdom Metazoa; phylum Chordata; class Mammalia; order Rodentia; family Muridae; genus Acomys; species Acomys percivali. Next base: position 79,767,247 of record OU015746.1, on the reverse strand, counting down.
CTTGATCCCATGTAGGCAGGAGGTACATGAGCAGGAAGCATGTTAGGATGTGTGCTTGTCCCCTATTGGACAAACGCAGGAAGTATGTAGCCTTATGGATTTTGCCTTTACAAGCACCTAATGCAATTCGCAGCCAAATTCTGGGAATCTGGTCATGGTACTGGCCAGTATTTAATAAAGCTTGCTTCATATTTGGCTCAAAAATTGTATTAGTGGACCTAGTTTCTACAAGAATCTAGGATTAACAGACCCTGTCATAGCCATCCATCAGCTGCGGAGATTAACTGCCACCTGGCTTTTTCTGCTTTGTGCATATCCTCTTGTTAGAGAGTGGAGTGTTAATTTAGAATATGGCTGTTCTGGCAAGAGATCACATCCAAAGACCTTCTAGGTCTAGGTGATCTGGCTGAAATACAAACATGCCTTTAATCCAAGAGACAGAGGCAAACAGATCGGAGTTCAAGGCCAGCCTGGTATAGAGCAAGTATCATATTGGACAAAGAAAATATTAGATCCGGGCATGGTGACACATGCTTTTAATCCCAAACAAAGGTAAAGTTAGGCTGGAGAGATGGCTCAGTGGTTAAGAGCACCACTTGCTCTTTCAGAGGTCCTGAGTTCAATTCCCAGCAACTACATGGTGGCTCACCTCCATCTGTAATGTGATCTGATGCCCTCTTCTACAGATAAAGCACTCATATACAATAAATAAAATGACTTTAAAAAAAAAATAGGATATGCCCAACTGTCATGAGGACAGAGAGGAAAAGGAAGCTACTTAAGAGGCAGTTTTTCAGAGAGAGAAGGCAGCTTTACCAAGACAGTAATAGAGAGATCGGTTGTACAAAGAAAAAATCAGGTGAAGACAGAATGAGCCAGAAAATGGAAGAAGCCAGAAGATTAGAACAGATCGCTGAGTTAGTTTGAGGCCAAGTAGAGAAATTCTGGGCCAAGAGAAGCCAGATTAAATAAATCAGCTGTGAGCCAGGAGTGGTGGCGCATGCCTTTAATCCCAGTACTTGGGAGGCAGAGGCAGGTGGATCTTTGTGAGTTCAAGGCCAGCCTGGTCTACAAGTGAGTCCAGGACAGCCAAGGCTACACAGAGAAACATTGTCTCGAAAAACAAACAAGCAAACAAACAAACAAACAAACAAACAAACAAAAACCCCAAAGTCAGTTGGGAGAGGAGTTTGAGCCAGAACAGCTGAGTTGAACCAGCCAGCCCAGAGCTCAGAAAGAACAAGTAAGGGTGAGCTCATTAAGCAGTAAGTCTCAGAGGCTGAAAACATTCTAGGCCTAGGTTAGATTGTATGGAGGCTAGGAGCTTCCAGGACTAGGCCTAGGTTAGGAGAAGTAGGCAGTTAGCCTCCCAGACAACAGTTGAGCCAGGACAATTAAAGATACTTTCACATACTCTGTTGGCTTTGTGGTGACCATGTGTATCACTGAGTCCCCGTGGACTTCTAGAAACAGTGATATAAGGCTTATTCCTGGCACATAGGATAGCTCTTTCGAATTGGTGGCCTATCCTCTGTTTGTGAGTAGACCTGGCCAACAAGATGGGGGCAAGAGAACTAGGGTGCTCTGGCTGAGGTAGGAATTTGCTTAGAGTCAAATAAGGTCAACTCAGTAAGTGTGGCCCTTCATGCTGTCTCACACAGGACACCATCTCTGTAGCAGTTAAAAAGCATTGTTTCCCAAATTATTTATTTTGAGTGTGGGGGAGGGGGCTAGGAATGAGTGCACATGTGCATTTGCACAGGTGGAGATCAGAGATACAACACAGGATGTTGTCCACAGGAGACACCCCCTGCCCCCCCCACTAGAAACACTGCCTACCTCTTGGAGTAAGTGTCTCTCCTTGGCCTGGACTCACTAATTAGGCTACACTGGCTGGCCAGTGAACCCCAGGGATCCCCTTCTCTCCGCTTCCCCAGCGCTGGGATAATAAACTACCCTTCGCCAAGTTTTGGCCATTTTGGGAGCTGCTAAGAATTCCAGGAGATTGGGCTGGTAGGGTCACCCACAACTCTGCAAGGTAGGTATGTACCTCTGTTGCCGTGTGACTAGTGAGAAAACAGACGTTCAGAGAAATGAATGGATATACCCGAAGTCACAGCCCCAAAGGGAGGTGCCGGGACCTGATTCTGGTGCAGGGGGCTCCACTCTAGTCCCCTGTGCATCTGTTGCTCCTCGTGGGCCATCCTATTTCATCTTACATCCGGTGAGAGGTCAAGTTCTACTTTTCTGAAGACACAGACTAGTGCCGCGTTGGCCCAAAGTATAGAAAGCTGCAGTGACTGGAGGAACTGGTGGGCAGCACGTTATTGTAACCCCTCCTAGCCTCTCACCCCATTCCTGTAGCCCTTGCCATTGCAAAGCTCCACAGATAGTATCTGTGTGGCTTGGGCATATTTGATTGTGTAGGAATAACATGGTTTGCTTAACCCAATTGCTGGCAAAACCCTGTGATTTCTAGTGCTTATTATAAATAATCCTCCTGTGAGTACCTTCATCCACCACTGCGCACCACTGGTCACTCCATTGGAACAAGTTCTGCAAAAGGAATTACTGACTTAAACGGTCAGGGCTGGATTCAGATGGACCGCTGCCCCAGCTATAAACTGTTTTCCACCAAGCCTGTGCCAGGAGGCACGGCTGCCTCCATTTAAGGGCAGTGGGACAAGACAGAGGCCACATGACAAGCTAGGTCTGCAGAAGGCATCAGGGACAAGGGAAACTTAAACAAAATTAGTGCCTCCTGCTCAAGGACAGGGAACAGATGGAGTTGCCCTAGGGTCAGGGCGGGACTGAGGGAGGACCAAAGTTCACCTGCCTGTCCTTAGGCCAGAGCACCAAAAGCAAAGCCTCCAGGGAGCTCAGGTTTTCTGTGGCAGCTTCAAGGAAGTTTGGCAAGCCCTCAGGCCTCAAACTCAGGCATAGGCCTGCTGGGCTGTGGGCTCTGTACACAGTTGCCTTCTCTGGGCCTTTATTCCCTCATTATACCTCTGTCATCTCTAAGTGTGTCATCTCAAGGTGACATGAAGGCTTTCCTGCAAAAAGAAAGAAAGAAGTAGAAAAAGAAAGAAAGAATAAAAAGAAAAGAAAATTAGCTTAGCACCCAGTGGCTCTGAGTGACCAGTGAATGTTGGTTGTTTTTATTTATTTAAAAAAATTTTTAGACAGGTTTCCTCTGTGTAGCCTTAGCCATCCTAGACTCACTTTGTTTTTGTTTTTGGTTTTTTGGAGACAGGGTTTCTCTGTGTAGCCTTGGCTGTCCTGGACTCACTTTGTAGACCAGGCTGGCCTCGAACTCACAGCAATCCGCCTGCCTCTGCCTCCCGAGTGCTGGGATTAAAGGCGTGTGCCACCACCGCCTGGCTAGACTCACTTTGTAGACCAGACTGGCCTGGAACTCACAGGCCTGCCTGTCGTCTCTGTCTCCCTGAGTGCTGGGATTACAGGAGTGCACCACCAACATGCCTGACTGTTGGCTTTATTTATTTATCAGCAAGACACACTGGGTTCCCAGCACTCTGCTATCCTCAAGATCTCTGGACTCAATTCCTGAGAAAAGAAGCTGCCAGGTGCATCCTGGGAATAGTCAGTGGAAGATGGGGCCATGGTATCTAAGGTGCCCCTTCATCAAGGACTGTGGATGGGAACCTCTAACATTTGCTCATTCCATGTCACTTAGGGGCTAAGGCCTTTCACTCTGAACGGGGGTGGGGGTGGGTGGGAGTGGGGGGAGGAGGGGGTAGAAAGCTGGGATATATGTATAATTCTAGATCTAATGTGTGCCTCCTCAGCTTAAATTAAATAAATCTGTGCTTGGAAAAGAAGATCAATTATAGTTGCTTGCTTGATAGGCACTTGCTGATGTCTCCCATGGGGACAAGCTGCCTGGAGCTAGAGCCATGGCCACCAGGGCCCATGCATCAGGAGTCATGCTGGGTAGTGATACTGTGCACAACTTAAATGGTTTTCTATTTTGGAAGTGCAGGGGATGGAGACCAGGATTTCACACATGCTGATATTCTATCATTGTGCTATCCCCGCCCCCAAACTTTCATTTTGTTTTGTTTCAAACAGTGTTTCTCTTGTAGTCTTGGCTGTCCTGGACTTGATTTGTAGACCAGGCTAGCCTCAGACTCACAGAGCTCCACTTGCCTCTGCCTCTCTGAGTGCTGAGATTATAGGCATGCACCACCATGCCCCTCTGCCCCCCCCCCACATTTTTATTTTATTTGTTTCCTAGAAATGATCATTTGCTCTTAAAATCTAACCAAGGACTGGAGGGATGCTTCAGTGGTGAAGAGGCTTGCTGATTTTCCTAGCATCCACGTAGATTACTCACCAGGATCTGAGGTCCTCTTCTGGCCTCCGAGGGCACGTTTCATCATGTGGGCATACACACATATATTAAAAATATGTATTTTAAGTATTTTAAATATAAAAAGATTAACACAAGAGGCTTATGAGGTGGCTCAGCAGGCACTTGAGAAACAGTCCTGGGAACCAGAGCTCTATCTCTGGAACTCGCATAGTAGAAGAGGCTTTCTTAAGTTTTTTCCTGATTATTGAACTCAATTCCTGGAATCCATGTTGATAAAGAGAGACAAGCAGCCAAACGCTGTGATTCCACTTAATACTCAGATTAGGGAAGTCCCTTGAGATACTTTGCTGGGGTTGCTGAGGGCTGGGGCAGCGTAGGACACGGGACTAAAGCCACTGGAGTATAAGCAAAAAGACTGAACGTTATAGTATCTGAATAATATCTCAACAACGCTATTTTTTTTCAACAATGCTATTTTTAAAACTATTTTTGTATTTATTTTTACTTATTTTATGTGTGTGAATGCTTGCCTGCAAGTATGTATATGCACCACATGTAAGTCAGTAATGCTCTCTCTGTTTGTCCTTTTTGATGCTCTTTTCTTTCTTTTCTTTTTTCCTTTTTTTTTTTTTGAGACAGGGTCTTTCTGTGTTATCCTTGGCTGTCCTGGACTCGCTTTGTAGACCAGGTTGGCCTCAAACACACAGTGATCCACCTGCCTCTGCCTCTCGAGTACTGGGACTAAAGGCATGCGCCACCACACCCGACTTCTTTCTTTTTTTTTTTTTTTTTTAAAGATTTATTTATTTATTATTATATATACAGTATTCTGTCTTCATGTACACCTGCAGGTCAGAAGAGAGCATCAGATCATATCATAGATGCTTGTGAGCCACCATGTGGTTGCTGGAAACTGAGCTCAGGACCTCTGGAAGAGCAGTCAGTGCTCCTCTGAGCCATCTCTCCAACCCCAGTGTTATTTTCTTAATAGAATCTTTTATGATTTTACAATTTCATACATGTAAACAATGCATCTTGATCATATATACCCTAAATCCCCTTTGGGAAGCTTACTATACAATCCAGCTATTTTGACTACCTGCCCTTTTTGTTTAGTTTGAAATCATGTATGGTGATGTCTCCACCATTATTATTTTATTTAGGATTGCTTTGGCTAGTCGGTGTGTGTGTATGTGTGTGTGTGTGTGTGTGTGTGTGTGTGTGTGTGTGTGTGTGTGTTTCTCTGTGTAGCCTTGGCTGTCCTGGACTCGATTTGTAGACCAAGCAGGCATTGAACTCACAGAAATCTACCTGCTTCTGCCTCCTGAGTTTTGGGATTACAGGGGTGTGCTACCACACCTGGTTTCTTTCTGGATTTTTGAAAAGGGATCTCCTGTAGCCCAGGCTGTCCTCAAACCTGCTATGTTAGTTAAGGATATCTGTGAACTTGTGATCATCTGTGCCTCCATTTCCTGAGTGCTGGGATTACAGGTATGCATCATCACATCTGGTTAATATAACCCTAGTTTGCTTTCTGTTACTGTCATCAAAAGCAACTTGTGAGAAGTGACCAAAAGCAACTTGGGAAGAAATGGTTTACTTGGTCTACAGGTTACAGTCCACTGGGCAGTGGTGGTGGTTTATGCCTTTTAATCCCAGCACTTGGGAGGCCGAGGCAGGCACATCTCTGAGTCTGAGGCCAGCCTGGTCTATAGAGTGAGTTCCAGGACAGCCAGGCCTACACATAGAAGCTCTGTCTCAAAAGAAAAGAAAAGGAAAGGAAAACCAAAACAACAACAAAGAAAAGAGGTTAGGTTCAACACCGAGGGAAGCCAAGGCTCAAAGCAGAAACCTGGAGTCCTGATCTGAAGCCGAGGCCACAAAGGAGCACTTCTTGTGTGTTTGCTCAGCTTGCTTTCTTATTTGTTTGTTTGTTTTTTAAGATTTTTCGAGACAAGTTTTCTCTGCTTGTGCTGGGATTAAAGGCACGTGCCGCTATTGCCAGGCTCAGCTTGCTTTCCTATACAACCCAGGACTACCTGCCCAGGAGTGGCACTTGTAATAGAAGTTTAAAAACTCAGTTATGGGGGCTGGAGAGATGGCTCAGGGGTTAAGAGCACTGGCTACTCTTCCAAAGGTCCCGGGTTCAATTCCTAGCACCCACATGGCAGCTTACAAAAGTCTATAATTACAGTTCCAGGGATTCTGACACCCTCACACCAGTGCACATGAAACAATTAAAACTCAGTTATGTAAACATAGTTTTGTTTTAATCCCAGGTGTGGGATATGAGGCTGATTCAGATTGTCCACAGCAACAAACTATTTGCCTCTTGCTGGCTCTGAGAGGGGCTTGCCAACTCCAGATAGTTTAATTCTGAGGACTCTGGAGAGGGGATAAATGCTAGACCCAGAGACTGGGGGCTCAGAGAAGGAAGAGGAGTGCTGGTGCTCCCTCTGCGGCTCCTGGTTGCTGTTGATGCAGTTTGAGGAGAAGTTGGAGATATCTTGAAACAAGGATTGGACTTGTCCCAAGGAATCTGGCGACCCTAAGCAGCACTAGCCAAAGAGAATTCTGCTCCTTGTCCCCACTAACCTTCTTTTTCTCCTACCTGCTATTGTGGTGTTGGATGGGATTAGGGTTGAGCAAGGAGACAGAGGCATTAAGGAACCCCAAATAAAGTAGGTCTTTAAAAAGAAAAATCAAAGCCGAGTCCAGGACAGCCAAGGCTACACAGAGAAACCCTGTCTCAAAATAAAATAAAATAAAATAAAATAAAATAAAATAAAATAAAAAATAAAATCAAAGCTAGGCCAGGTGGCAGCTCATGCCTTTAATCCCAGCACCTGGGAGGCAAAGGCAGGTGGATCTCCATGAGTTCTAGGCCAGCCTGGACTATAGGGCAAGTTCCAAGACAGCCAGAGTTCTACACAGAGAAACCCTGTCTTGGAAAAAAATAAAAAAGCCAACAGGCACAGCTCACAGTGGACTGACTACCAAGATGAGCCACTGCAGTTCCATTTCCTGTTAGGTGAGCACTTTACAGACTGAGCTACATCCTCAGACTGTTGTGCAGAGAATTTTAATGATACCTCATTGTTGCAAGGAATCTTGATTCCTCATTCCTTCCTGCAGGGTTCATGGTAAGGCCATTGAAGAAGCGTTAGGCCCCCCTGTGCCACCCAGTCCACTTCCCAGGGCTCTTCCCAGGAAGAACTCCGATCACTGGAGAGTGAGGTACAGGGTTGAACAAAACCATGACCTGGGCATGCCCTTGCTATCATGTCCCAGGACCGAAACTCTGGCCCGCACTTTCCCCCATCTTGGGCCACCCAATGTTGGGGGTTGCCCCATCTCTCCACCGATCTCAAGGAGGACTTCCTGTTATTCCCCAGGCTATTTGCCTTGCCTCTCTGGGCTCTGTTCTCCAGAGCTGTCTCCATTCATTGGCTGCAGGTACCAGGGTGTCCTCTGAGGTGGTCCCAGGGAAGACCTAGTGGTGAGAAGTGGCTGTGCTATGTCTGAGTTCTTGAGAGGCTCCCACATCTGCAAAGTGAGACCTGCCCGGACAGCAGTGCCTGTTGATCGATACCGTTGGCAATACCAACTCCTTGTTCTAAGGCCTCATGGCCTCTGGCATTAGCAGGGCAGCAGGACCCCTATCTCTAAGGACATTTAGACCTGTAGATCTGGCACCAGCTCTCTGCTTCTGGCTCGAGTGGGCTTTGTGTTCACGCCTGACTCCCAAGGTAGATGAGATAATATAAATTAACAGGCATCTGCCAAATGCCTGTCCTAGTGCCAAGGACAGGATTTAACCAGTGGGTCTCTGGGGTATATGTTGGAGTCCTGACTTTAGATGGCTCTCAGTTTTCATAGTGTAAGTAATACCAGTATACTCCATTTTTTTTTTTCTTTTTTAGTTTTTCAAGACAGGGTTTCTCTGTGTAGCCGTGGCTGTCCTGGACTCGCTTTGTAGACCAGGCTGGCCTCAAACTTATAGCCTCTGCCTCCTGAGTGCTGGTTTTAAAGGTGTGCGCCACCACACCCAGCTCCCAGCATACTCCATTTTAGAGACAGTGTGTCACCACTCAACTAGGAAGAGATTTGAACATCAGCCTAAGTTATTTTCAACTGGTATCAGCACTGCCCCCTAGCAGAGCCCAGGAAATCCTGCCACTGGGTAGCAGTTCTGCTGGCATTTGATTCCTTCTAATCATGAACACTGGTGGTGTCTCTGTTAGCTTTTCTGTCACATGAGTTGTTGGTGCCAAAGTCTCCAGGGCCAGCAGTCCTTGGGCATCCTTTCATATTTGTAACATACATCTTTGACAGGGTGTCATACCAGCAGGGTGAGGACAGAGGTCAGAACACTTTGGTATCTCCCTTTGTACTGGTTTCCTTGGGTGAACTGGGCCCAATGACTGCATCACAGGGAGTGAGCACAGGTGAGATGTGGGTTCCTGCAGGTGCCTAGCAGGGGCCAGGAATCAGGTCAGTCTTCCGTGACCTACAGTCAAGTTCAGAGGTGCCCAGGCAAGGGGCTTGTCTGTGGGATTGAGTAGCTCAGGGGGCTGAGAGAGAGGCAGCAGACTGCTCTGGAGAGGTGTCAGTCAGCAAGGTAAGTCAAGCGGTTTCTGGAAACGTCTTCCTGTTTCCATCCTAGGCATCTCAGGACTGTCTCTGAGGTTTAGAAGAGAGAAGTCCTTTCCATTTTTATCTGTCTGTTTATCCATCCATCCATCCATCCATCCATCCATCCATCCATCTATCTGTCTATCTTTAGTCCAACTCCAGGATCAAGACTCCCTTGCTTCCTCTTCCTGGTGTTGAAATCACATACAGGCTTGGACCACTACGCCGCTGGTCAGGGCCGGGGACATCTGCCTTTGGAATCTCTTTGCTTAATCGAAAAAATGGACACAGTGCATCAACCTCCGGGGGTGATATGAGGTTTTCCCATATACTGGCAGTACAGAAAGGCTGGGAAGACTACTCCAATTTTGCGACTGTGCTTGGGCTCCTGAGGGTAAGGTACCCTGGGGCCTGTATTTCTTGGTATAGGTTCCAGGGTTCGGCTATGTCATGTGTATGGCCTGCCACCTCCAGGGAAAATAGGGCTCCTCAAGGCCCACAGTCTTGTGGACCACTTCCCAAAAGCTTAAGGGTTAGGCGCCCGCCTAGGGCCCTAGCCGCAGGTGGACGCAATGGGGAGCATCCCGCAGGTGGTGGCGCTCAGCCGCAGCCAGGTGGGCGTGCCAGGCCCCGCCCCACGCGCCTGCCTTGGGAGGATGGGACGAACGGAAGCCCCGCCCTCCCCGCGCGCTAGTTCGGAGCCGGTGCGGGAGCGGAGGCGCGCGGAGCCGGCAGGAGCACGCGGGAGCGCGGCCCCGCAGCGGCCCGGCCCGAGGGAGCAGCACGTAGGAGCAGAGCGGCCTGGCGACCCCCGCCCCAGTGAGGACCCCGCCCCAGCGCGACGCGGCCCTGAGAGCGGACTCCGGTCTGGGAGCGCGGCCTCGCCCGCCTGGCTTGCCCGGGTCCCCGGGCTGCGGGCATGGACAGCGCTCGCTCGCCCTGTGAGTATCGAGCCCTCCCGCCCGCTGCCTTTGTGTGCGCGCCGCGCCGCCGCAGCCCCCTCCCCGCGCGCCCCGGGCCCGCGTCCTTTGTGGAGCCGGCTCCTGTCCAGTGCTTTCCCCTGCCCCGGGCCTCTATGTCCCCTCCGCAGCCGCCCGCGGGATAGCCCAGCGGGGTCGCTCCTGGGCTGGCCTTGACCCCTTTCTCCAGCTTCCCGATCCCTTCTTTAGCTCCAGTGGGCCCTCAGGGACACCTAGCTGGTCGTCCCTCCTGGAGTCCCCTGGACAGCCCAAGACAGGCCGTGTTTCGCGGCTCCAGGCTGAGTGAGGCCGTGCATCCCCTTGCAATCTGCGCTTCGGGGTCCGGTCTGCAGTCCCTCTCCCCGGAGCCCGCAGTGGACCGCCCGGCAGGCCACTTCTGCGGCGGGGCTGGGCAGGGCGCGGGCCCAGAGGCGGCGCTGTCTCATCCCGCGGCCCAGGCAGGTGCGGCAGGGCTGGCACTCACGCGGGACCCGTGTGTCCTTGGCCCGCAGAGATGGACGGCGATGGCGGCCGCCGAGACGCCCCCGGCGCGCTGATGGAGGCCGGGCGCGGCACGGGGTCGGCGGGCATGGCGGAGCCGCGGACGAGGGCGGCGCGGCTGGGGCCCCAGCGTTTCCTGCGGCGCAGCGTGGTGGAGTCGGACCAGGAGGAGCCACCGGGCCTGGAGGCGACCGAGACGCCGAGCGCGCAGCCCCCACAGCCCCTGCAGCGCCGGGTGCTTCTACTCTGCAAGACGCGCCGCCTCATCGCGGAGCGCGCCCGGGGCCGCCCCACCGCGCCCGCGCCTGCCGCGCCCGCAGCTCCTCCGGGCTCCCCGAGTGCCCCCTCGGACCCTGGCCCGGAGCGAGGAGGCGCGCAGGAACCCAGCCCAGATCCCGCCACCTCCTCAGCCTCAGCCGCGCCGGTCCCCGACGGCGGCCCGCGGCAGGAGACACCGGCCCCGACACAAGACGCTGGAGCCACCGAGGCAAAGCCCGAGCCCGGGCGTGCACGCAAGGATGAACCCGAGGAAGAGGAGGACGATGAGGACGACCTCAAGGCCGTGGCCACCTCCCTGGACGGCCGCTTCCTCAAGTTCGACATCGAGTTGGGCAGGGGCTCCTTCAAGACGGTCTACAAGGGGCTGGACACGGAGACCTGGGTGGAAGTGGCATGGTGTGAACTGCAGGTGAGGGCTGCTTGCCCCGCAGGTGGGCTGCAAGCAGATATGTCCTTGGGTGTGTCCTTGCTCATAGGCAGGGCTTTAGGCAGCCCTGGGGATGGTGGTGGCTGGTATGTGTCACCCTCTGTGTGGGTGTCCTGCAGGACATATGCCTTGTGTAGGGATAGCCTGTTGGTGCTGTTTCTGGACCTGTGCACAGGTTGAGGCTTGTCATCTTGGAGGTCAAGTCTGGGTGTGTGCCCACAGTGACAGCCGTGCTGAAGTGGGCAGTGGAGGTTTCTTCCGTCAGCCCATGCTCCTTGTAGGTCCTCAGAACCCACCCACTTTTATTGACTCAGAGACTGGAGGGCAGTGAGAGAGAGGGCTGTTATCTAGTCCCTTTGTAGGTGCCTTGGAAGTTCCTGGACCCCTCAAATTAGCATCTTCCTGTGCCCTGCAAGATGTAGGTGTGACAGTTGCAGATGCCCACAGGGGCTTCCTCTGACTCAAGAGTGATGCTTGGTGGGCCCCTGGGGCCCTGCTCGAAGTCCTGTCAGCAGCCTCCTGGTGTTGGAAAAGCCTGGTTTATTAGATGTGTGAGTGCAAATCATGAAAAATGCCTGTCTTCCTTCTTTTGCTCTCTTTTTACCTCTTCCCCACCCCCTTTTCTTCCTTCCACCTTTATTTCTGTTTCTGTCTCCTCTTTCCTTTCTTTTTGGAAGCAGAGGCTCAGCATGCATTTTTCATAACCTTGCCCTCACGTTAGCTGTGTCAGCCCTGGCCCTGAAGATTATATAAACCGCAACCCTAGCCGTCCTGGGGCCAGCCTTGGAAGAGGAGGCAGCTTCTGTCACAAGGGGTGTTTACAGGCCCTCCCTTACTGGGAGGGAGGGGCAGCTGTCAGGCAGGGGCCGACTGGGAGAGTGCTGGCTGGAGGTGCAAGCCTACCCTGCTGGCCTGTAAAGTTAGCTGGCCTTCCAGGGCTAATGCATCCTGGGCAAGCATGGGTGAACTGGCTGCCAGGGCTGCCATCCACTGCAGGATGCCTGCACTTCTGACCCAGAAATGGGATTCAGGTGCCGTGTTCTCAGCACCTGCAGGGTGCTCTGCATGTGTACATTCAGGGGTCTATGAGGAACATCCCTGGTTCTTGCCTGGCATGTCCTAGAGCAACGGCTCTCAACCGTCCTAGTGCTGCAACCCTTTAATACAGGTTCTTACATTGTGGTGACTCCACCCCCTAAACCATAAAATGATGATGATGATGATGATGATAATGATTATTATTATTGAGACAGGGTTTCTCTGTGTAGCCTTGGCTGTCCTGGACTCACTTTGTAGACCAGGCTGGCCTCAAACTCACAGAGATCACCTACTTCTGCTTCCTGAGTGCTGGGATTAGAGGCGTGCGTCATCACACCCAGCTCCATAAAAATTTTTTGTTGCTACTTCATAACTGTAATTTTGCTACTGTTATGAATCGTAATGTAAACACCTGTATTTTCTGATGGTGACCCCTGTGAAAGGGTTGAAACCCACAGGTTGAGAACCGCTGCCCTAGACCTTGCAGAGAGCCTTGATGGTACAGAATGAGGCGGAGGTGTTGGGAGGCCAGGTCTGTAGCCCAGGACCCTGAAGTGTGCCCTATGTCCCTGCTACCTGAAGAGGCACTGAGGAGAGGGGACCCAGGAAGGGGAGGTGATTCTCAGTTCTGGAGAATGGCATGATTCTTCACTCCCCACCTTCCTGCCCTTGCCAGATGACCAGTGTGGCTCCCTCAGCACCTGCTGGGGCTGCTACTATGGAATGTCACCAAGGGTAGAGGACAGAACAGGGGTGCTACAGCAGGCTGGATGTGAGATAGACTTCTACAGGCCAAGCCTGCCTGCCTGAGGTGGCATCTCAGAGGCTTTGGGTTCTTGTTAATTCAACCCTTCCCTTTAAGGCAAGGCAAGTCAGTCTGATCTTGTTGTGGGCAGGGCAGCAGAGGATGGGGCCTGGCCCCTGGCCAGGGGTCTTTGGATACGTGGCTCTAGGTAAAAATCGGGTAGCTTTTGGATTTTAGTGCTGTTCCTTGCTTGGGAGAGAGTGGGAAACCACCTCCCCCCAAGTAGGTGGGGAAACTGTCTTCACGTCTCTGTTTGTGTTTGGCTAAGGCTGCAGTGCGTTGTATGGGGTTACCCTCCTCTATCTGGACCACCAAGGGAAGGGTCACATGACTGGGGTCTGGGCCAGTTAGAGCCTTGTGAAAGTCCCACATCATCGACGGTGGGAACACTGAGTGACTTCTTGATACCATTCAGGAGGTAGCCGGTGTCGCAGGATCTGGGAGGATGGCAGAAGCCTGGTTGGGGTGTGGGGCACAGGCTTGCTGGACAGGGCTATGGGAGAAGCCCACTTAGAGGCTCCTGTATGGAGGAGAGAGTGGGGTAGCAGGGGTTTCTGGAGATACACAGATCAGGGCCCAGGCTGGGAGAGAGGAGCCAAAGTCCTTGTCTTGGGGTGGGATCCCTGTTCATCATATGCAGAGGACCCCAGCAGGGTGTGGGCGACAGGTTTCTTGACTTTGGACCCAGGAGGGAGCCTGGTTTATCTACCATGTCCTGGGTTCTTCCTGAACCTCTGCAGTCTCTGGTGTTTCCAACTGTTGGGGAAAGCTCCTGAATTCTGGATGGCATGGTGAAAGGAGAGTCTGTCAGGACGTTGTTGTTTTTCTCCTGGGGAAGTTAGCCTCCATTGCCCTCTGGACACCCAAAGGGCTTTGGTCTGTTTACTCAGGTGCCCGCTGAGCGGCTGCTTCCTTTTTGCACCCTCAGTGGTGGGCCCAGTGTGGCCTCCACAGGGGTACACTGCTTGAAGTCTCTTTCCAGGGTTCTCTGCCAAGGGGTGGAGTCAACACAGTCACAGGCCTTATGAGTAGCTTAGAGGACACTGGGTTCCCTTTAGTTACTCTGTGTTGAAAGGGTTGACAGGGAGAGCGGTATGTGCTCGTTCCACATCAAGGACAGAGAGATGGCCCACCTTCTCAGCTGTAGACAGGCCGAGCTGGAAGCTGAATTTTTTTTTTTTAGTGGTGTGTGTGTGTGTGTGTGTGTGTGTGACATTTGAAGGTATTTCCTCCTGTTACCTATCCTTTGAAGGCGCTTTTACTCCTGCTAGTAGAGTGCTTTATTATAATGGCAGCGGAGGAAGCAAAACACTCCTAGACTCCTCCTGTCCTCATCCTTTCTCCCTGCTCTGAGGGGATTTAGGGTCCTCGGAGGCTCAGGTCCTTGTGCGTCTGTCTGCTGAAGGCTGCTGTTGCAGGGAGGGAGCTGTCACCATGGTGGGGCCCTGTGCCAGGTGGGGGTACTCAGTCCTCGGTCCCTGGCTTGGAGACTGGCTGCACTCTAGCAGAATGGTAGGTTGCCCGAGGAGGAAGTGTGGGGGTGAGAAATCTTTTGAGTCTCTGCCATACCAGAGCCTTACTTGCTAGGGATAGAGGAGACAATAGCCTCAAGGCCCTCCAGTCACTAAGTGGGTCCTGCTGCTGTGTTAAGCGCAACAGTGTTCTTCCAGAGACCTGTGTGTTCCCATCTCATGCTCTAGCCAGATTCATAGTGTCCTCAGCTGCCAGTGCTGGGAGCGAGTGCCACCCAAGGGACCATCCTGTGTGGCTTATGCCTTGGAAGACAGCTCCAGTGCCACTCAGACTTTTCCAAGGGTCCTGTCTGCCTGCACGGGATCTAGGTGTAGTGGCCGTCCCAGGCCCAGGGCCTGGAGAGTCCCAGGGTCACGCTGTGATAACCTTGTGCAGGAGGCCTGGCTGCTACCGTATCTGCTCTCACCTCTGGCTCTGTGGTGTGGGGACAGGAGGCAGTGAGCTATAGTCCCAGCAGGCAATGGTGCTTGTAGGGAGGGGACACTCTGAGACAGCATGGCCTGATTTGGCTGGCGGTCACCTGGCCTTCTTCCTCTCTCTTTGGTTTTTAATCCCCCACCCCCAGTGCCTAATTTCGTTCAAAGAGCTATAAGTGACAACTGGGTCTGTGTTAACGCTGAGCTCGCCTCCATCATGCCTGCTGACCGCAGTCTTGTTTTGGTTGGTGGGAAAGGTTGGCTCTCTCTGCCTGAATGGCCTGTGGGTATGGCTTTCCCATCAGGTGTAGAAATGTGGGCACCGGCATTTGCCCCCCCCCCCCATTCTCACTCTTGAGTGGTGTCATGAGGTGTGTGTGGTGAGACATGTGGTCAGGTGTGGTGAGTAGCCACCCAGGCTGTGGCTACCATCCCTAGGGTGTGGGGAGGCCAGGCCCCCATAGAGGCAGGTGCTTCTATAGATGAATAAAAACCTGAAGGGGTGCTCTTAGAGGCCCAGGCCTTTGGAGGTGCCCAACTGAGTCTGGTTCAAGGCCAGATCCCCCATGTGACACAAGCAGGATGGCGCTGTTTCTCTTCTCAGTCCCAGTCGAGGACCCATTTCACACACACGGGAAAATGGCACATGCAGTTTATATGACCTTGAGCTGGTGTTTCTACAGCTCTTGGTACACAGGTGGCCTGTGAAACAGCTTGGGTCTACCTCTAGTGGCACTGGCCTGGAACTTTCTGTGAAGGCAGCCACATCTCTTTCCATGTTCTATCTGCATTGTGTCCTACTGGGGATGTGCTGAGCATTTACACTCCTGATGATGTTTCTCCTGTTATCATGGGCAGAGTGGCCAGATCCTAAGACTGAGGCCCAGGTAACCTAAAGGTAGTTACCAGGATAGCAGATGGGCCCCACGCCAACTTGGGGATGGAGAACTGAAGCCTGGAGGTGGTGTGTGTGACTGGCTGAGCCCTGAACTGGGAATAGCTACAGGCGCCGGGTCCGGGTGTGCTGGCCACGAGATGGGCTGGTGACATCTGAGGTCAGGATGGCTCTTGAGCACTTGGTCACCCAAGTATTAGGCAGGCTTTGAAGCTCCATGCTTCTAGGGTGACCATGCTCATTGGTGAGGGGGGCTGTTGGTTGAGCCTGGCCCCTGGTTCCAGGCCTGGGGACACCATGGCAAACGGATCAGGTCATGACCCCAGGAGGCATGGAGAAACCTCGGTGGATCTCAGAATGCTGTGGTGAGGAGAGAGCTGGGTACTGAGTAGGTTTCTGGGAGAGGGAACTGCATTATTTGGACTGGACAACTGTGTAGAGGCCCTGAGGGTGGAGCTAGACTAGCGTGCAGGAGTCCTTGTATGCATGGTGAGGCAGCTGGACGGGCCTCAAGGGCAGCCTGGGGGTGTGGTCAGGACTTTTGTCTGGGGTGTTCTGAGCAGAGGAGAGGGCAAGAGTACATGGTGGAGAGCCAGCTAGAGAGGGCGGGGAGGAGGCTCAACTCCGGTACACTCGGTTGTTAGAGAACATAGGATGTGAAGGTGGAGGAGGTGGGTGTGGACAGCATGGCAGGGACTTGGGCCAGCAGGACACAGGACAGTTTTGCTGGCAGAACCTGCCTTTGAGAGCTTCACATGTTGGTGTAGGCCATGGAGCATGAGGTGGATGGGAGTGAGTCGGGGTGTGTGGCCCGGCGGAGGCCAGGCCAGAGGGGGAGGTTTCTGGAGCCCCAGCCTTGTCTGGTGTCTCCCCCAGGTCTGATGTGAGTTCTGTCCACAAAGTCATACAGGTGGGAGCAAGTGTTTCCTCGCCTCAGGTGCTAAGTCACAATAAGGAAGTACTGCGGGCCTCTGTTGTCCTTTTCATCTCCTCCATCTTGCTAGCTGGCTATGCAGGGCAAGCTCACACAGTCTGGGCAGGGCTGGCCTGCAGTGCTGGGCTGTTTGGCTTGTTCTGAGTTGGCTGCGCTCGTCTTCCAGAAAGCTCAGTTTTACTTGTGGCTCTTGTGTGCCCTGCGGGTGTCTCTCGGGCCTTGTGGCTTGGACCTGGCTTTTGGCCGAGGCTGCAATGTGTCCAGTGAATGCATGGGGCCTGGGTTACTGCAGTAAGGGAAGAGAACTTGACCTGGTCCAGTGGAGGTTTAGGCTGCATGTCTGGTCTCCTTTGTGGTCCACCCTGTCTTTTTGCAGAGCTGAGATGGATCCTAGGGTCTTAGCAAGTACTTCCCTGAGTAGTGGTAGCAAGGAGGTTTGGGAACATATAGCCAGGCAAGGTATGCCCCCAAAGATTCTGGGCCCTATACATGAGGATACTGTGTATGTGTGTGTACCCTGCTACCTGATTGGTGGGTACTTGCTACTGAGAGCCTTAGTGTTTTTACTTTGGGATAGGGGGATGGTGCTGGCCAACTCCCAGAATTGCATCTCACGGAGGAGGAGCGTATGGATGGCCCTGAAATGACCCTCTTCCCACCTGCACGGTAAACAGCAGTTTGTGGCTATGGAGAGCAAGTTGATCCTGGCAGGGCTGAGCCCCAGTCTCCACCTGGTGGGGCGCAGCAGAGCCTGGGGCTCTGGGCTGCACCAGCCTTATCATCCAAGTTGCAGATAAGGGTCAGGGCGCCAAGCACAACAGCTGGAGTTGCAAAAGGCAAGTCAGGGCCTGGGTGTGCCCGCTGCTCCCCCAGGGTGAAGACTTCTGCCTGAGAGGCGGGCTGGTGGGCTTTGGTGAATGGAGGATGGCTGCAATTTCCCCCTGCTTCCCAGAGTTCTGAAGCCCGGGTTTGTTCTTGGTTCCCAAAGTATTGGATTACTACTGCCAAGCCAGCTTTCATTAAATATATGTTAGAACTATGGAAAAGAATAAAGAAGTGATCGAGATAGTGTGATGTTGGTAGAAGGGTCGACAGATGGGAAGACTAGAAGAAAGAGCCCAGGAGAAGACCCACACAAAGAAAGTTGATGGCTTTAATAAAGGAGTCTTTTCACTGAGTAGTGCAGGGCTTTTCAACAAATAAACGGCCATGACAGGTGTACCTTCAAATCCAGGGCTGTGGCTCAGCACAGTGCTTGCTGAGTTAGGTGCTAGGATCCATTTCAGCTCTGCAGAAAGACACAAAACAAAAGGTAACGAGAGAGCGCACACACTTCAGACCGCAGGGCCCAGAGCACATGCCCTTCTGAACAAACAGTCAACCTGAAAAGGATCACATCTACGTCTAAAATGCTTAGAAGCTAGGCAAAAGCCCAGGCGACTTTGGCTTTGGCAATGACCTTTTAGATGAACCACCTAAGGCACAGCCCATGCCAAATAATTGATAAGCTGAGCTTCATTAAAATTAAAATCTTGTCTGTGAAAGACAGTCAAGAGACCAGTCACAGACAGGGAGAAAATATTGACAAATAGCTCTGATAAAGGAATCCAAAACACACGAAGTTTTTAGAACTCAGCAGTAAGAAAACAATCAGATAAAATAATAATAATAATAATAATAATAATAATAATAATAATAATAAATATAGGCTTAAGCCTTAAGAGGGCATCGTCATCATCATCACCACCACCACCATCATCATCATATAGGCTAAAGGCCTAAGTAGGCCTAAATAGACTTTGCCTGTGAAGATGTTCAGATAGCCAGTAAGTATGAAAAGATACTTAGCATCACAATGTTGCCAGGGAGATGCAAACTCAAGCCCCAGTGAGAACACACTGAATACTCATTAGAATGCCTAATGCCAGAGCAGCTGACAATACCATATGCTAATGAGGGCATGGAGCAACTGGTGTGCTCCCTCATGATGGTGGGGAATGGTGCTCCAGTAGTCTTCCTTCTTAGAATTCACCCTATCACGAACCATTGAAAGCTATACCCCCCACATTAAAGATCTGTGCATGAACGTTAACAGCCTCATTTGTAGGTGTTAAAACATAGAAGCACCCAAGATATCCATCCTTCAGTAGATGAGTGGATTTTGTGGTACATCCAGAAAATGGAGCACTAGTCAGCACTAAAAAAAAAAAAAAAAAAAAAAGGCAGAGCTGTCAAGCCGTGAAAGACAGGGAAGAATCCTGAATGTGCATGAGTAAAGAAGACAACCTATGATGAATATGCCATAGCAGTGCAGATATTACTGTGCTAAATGAATCGACTGCACGTATGCTCTAAAAGGCAAAAACCAAGGCTGGCAAGATGGCTCAGCAGGTGAGGGCATCCAAATGTAGAGAGAAAACTGCCCCCTGAAAGTTCTGACCTCTGACCTCTTCATGTGTGCCTCCTCCCAGTAAATAAAGAAATACAATTTAAAGAAATTAATTAAGTTTAACAGAAAAAGGTAAAGTCATGGAGACAAAATGAAAATAAAGCAGGGATGGGGAGTAACAGAGCACAGTGCGGCCATGCTGTGTGGTATGACCGTGATGGTTGCAGGTAGCTTTCACTTGTGTGAGGTCACAGGGTATATGGCACTGAGTGAACTGTCAGCCTTGACTATTGTCTCCAGAGAATAATGATATGTCTATTTTGTCTCATTGCTTATAAGTGTGCCACACATGTGGAACTTGCCCAGCACAGGGAACTCCATCCTTCCAAAACCCAGAACTTCTCCACAAAACGGAGTTTATGAAGGAAGAGGGGCCTCACTCATCTAAATGTTCCCAGAAATAAAAAGCCACTACTATTCATCAAATGCAGCTGCCTTGATTGTGTGTTCTACCTTTCAGTGCTCTGCACACACGCAGGGTGTGACAGCTGTCAAATCTGTCTTGATTTGTTGCTGTGAAAGAGGTTGTGCCATGCTATGATTCCACCTGGCTCAGGGAACCTGTGCTGGTCCTGAGGAGATGTTTCCAGAGAGTGTAGCTCAGCTCGGCTGTAGGGTCAGGCTCCTTGGACCAGCAGAGCAGCTCTGAGTCAGGGGCTTTCTCAAGCAGCTGTGCCCCTCACCCTGTTGTTTAAGGGCCAGCTGTGTCCTGGAGGTTTTTGACGTCATTGATGTTTTGGCCAGAAGCACTGTCCCCACCTGAAGGTGAGGGACGGTGGTGAGAGGCTCTGTGTCTAGAGTCCTGGAGGTTTGGCTCAGGGTAGCGCCAGGGCTTTTCTCAGCAGGGAGCCCCTGGCTCAGGCCTCAGCCTGACACGACATGGACATTTCAGCCAGGCTGAACATGGTGACAGGGCAGAAAGGGAAGGGGCTTGAGTTTGATGAGAACTTCCTTGGGTGTTGAGACCCACCTATGAGCCCATAAGTCATGGAAATTCTGTTTTCAGAGATGAGACAGGCTTATTTATCCAGAAGGAGCCCCCGATAGGTCGAATGGTGTGGCCCACTGTATCTCTGTTGCTTGAGTGTCTTGCATGTGTTTAAAGTGTGGCTGCCGAGAGAAAAGCCTGGAACATGCTGGGTCAGCTGGGCAACTGCTATTGCAGAGCTTCTCAGAGCCTTTAAAAAGCCCACTGTGTTGTGAATTGCTGGGATGTAGGGGGGACTATGGCTTGCCTTCACCTTTCCTTTCTCTGTAGGGCATCTTGTGGCCAGAGTGGGATGGGATGCCCTGGTGGAGGGTGGCTGGTGGTAGAGGTGTTCTCATGGTATTTCCTCGCATCTCTGCAAATGTGTGTTGTCCTGCGCGAGTCAGTGGTGCTGTTGACACCTGTGGAGCTAGATGTGGAAAGCTGGTCTTGGCCCCGTGACTCTGCCATCTCCTGCCTTTGTCTCTTCTTGCCTTTCTCTCGGTGTGTGCGCTTGTGAATGGGTTGAGCCATGCCTATCCTAGGTCATGTTTAGAATCTGAAATCTAGGGACAGCCAATTAAGAGCTCCAGAGACAACTTGCCAGTGTTGGTAGAGACATAAGATATTTATTTCTTCTTTCTCTTTAGCTCGCCTCATACTCATTGACATTTGACTCCTTTTTGTTTTTGTTTGTTTGTTTTTTCTCCCTTCCCCCGCACCCCCTCCTCCCCAGACAGGGTTTCTCTGTGTAGCTTTGACTGTCCTGGACTTACTTTGTAGACCAGGCTGGCCTCAAACTCACAGTGATCCACCTGCCTCTGCCTCCTTGAGTGCTGGGATTATGGGATTAAAGGCATGCACCACTACACTCGGCTTCTTCTTCTTTTTAAAAACAATTTTTTAAATTTAATTTTATTTTATGTGCATTGGTGTGGGGTGTCAGGTCCCTTGGAATTGGAATTACAGACAGTTCTGAGCTGCCATGTGGGTGCTGGGAATTGAACCCAGGTCCTTCAGAAGAGCAGACAGTGCTCTTAACCACTGAGCCATCTCTCCAGCCCCATGTGTTTTAATTCTTAAATAAAAATATCTAGCTGGGTGTGGTGGCGCATGCCTTTAATCCCAGAAGGCATAGGCAGGTGGATCACTGTGAGTTTGAGGCCAGCCTGGTCTACAAAGTGAGTCCAGGACAGCCAAGGCTATACAGAGAAACCCTGTCTTGAGAAACAAAACAAAACAAAAATACATACATACATGCATGCATGCATGCATACATACATACACACACACACACATACATACATACGGCATCTTCTCTGACCTTTCTGGCTGCAAGAGGATCTGTGGCCTTCCTAGCTGCAGGGGTGTCTGGGAAAGGCTTGATTGGCATAACTGCTCTTGATCTGTTACCTGAGGCTGAGGACCCTGGGTGCCCAAGATGGGACAGTAGGCTTTCTCTCTCTAGGGAGTGTCAGTGCTGTGTGCAAAGGAGTCTTCATTTGCCTGGGTAGGTCCCAAACAGAGCAGCCCACCTGCCAACCAGCCTGCCTGTTCTCTTCCACACCTGGCCACTGTGGGCACTTACAGGCCCCGGGGCAGCTTGCCTTCTTCTCTGGAATGTCTGGCCCCTTGCTCTTCACCCACCATATGGGCCCCAGTACAGTGTTTTCTTCTCCCAGCTGTCCAGTTTCCTTTCCCCTCAAACTTGTAATTTTTCAAAATCCCTAGCTACTGGCAGAGTGCAATTAGGAGCTGGGCGCTCAGGCGGCTCCATTGCTGCATTCGTGTGCGTTTTATCTGACCCACTTTTGGTTCCTCCCTGAACACTTCAGCAAGCATCTCCTGACAGGAACAGGGACAGGTCCCCACAGAGCCTCTGCAAGGCCCCGCCCAGGCCCAGGTGGGTGGATCCCGTTGGATTTGTCTGGTGTGTGGCCTTTTGATTCCCACGATTGTTCTCTCTGGGCTCCCTGCTTGCACGTGGGATGTAGTCAGTGAAGAGACTGGTGTGGTGTTCGCTTGTCGCATCTATTTTAATCTAGAGCAGTGGTTCTCTACCTGTGGGTTGTAACTCCTCTGAGGGTCGAATGATCCTTTCATAGGGCTCACCTAAGACCATTGGAAAACACAGCTATTTATATTATAATTCATAACAGTAGTAAAATTGCAGTTATGAAGTAGCAATGAAAATAACTTTGGTGGCCCAGTGTGGTGGCCACTTGGGAGGCAGGGGCAAGTGGATCTCTGTGAGTTTAAGGCCAACCTGATCTATAAAGTGAGTCCAGAACAGCCAGGACTGTTACACAGAGAAACCCTGCCTCGAAAAACAAAAACAAAAAACAAACAAAAACAAAAAACAAAAAAAGAAAGAAAAGACAAGAACTTCGGCTTGGGGGCTCACCCCTTTCCCCTTTATTACCTGCTACCAGTTAGCCTTTCCGTGTTATCAGGCAGCGGTATGTATAGAGCTTCTAGTGGTTTTGTCTGGTGTTTCTGCCCAGTGGGGGTTGGATTGTGTGTCTCTGGAGCCGGCTGCCATGGGGTGTCGCATGTGCAGGTCACGGGGCTGGACGGGCTGCTGTCCCTGTAGAGACACGAGTATTTCTAGCCCAGAAATAGCTGAGCCACCACCCATGGGTGCCCTGAGGCCCCATGGGAGACCGAGAAGCTCCTAGTAGGGAGGGCTTCCATTTTCCCTTCTGAGGAGGACGCAGAGGGATGTCAGGATGGCTGTTCAGCCTTATTTCGGGCACCTGCCTTGAGCCCAGGACTGCCGTGAAGTCCGACCATCAGGGCAGCGGGCTGCAGCTGTTGCACTCTGTTCTAAGTTGACTTGGTGCTCTTAGGACCCCCCTCACCTCCCTTCACTCTGCGCTCTGGCTTAGGAGGTTTGGATAATAGACTCACCCACCCCTGTCCACTGACTACTGGCCAGACTCCTGTGACTTCTCCGAGACCTGACAGGATGGCTGGCTGGCCTGAGCTGGGGCAGAGTTTGTCTGAGCTCTTCCTTTTCTGCTATCCCTGGACCTGCTTTGTTGGGGTGACACCCTAACAGAGGGGTGACTATCAAAAGGGGCTGTCTCTAGGGACGGGATATGGTATGGAGCCTCTGATCTGCCTTCTTTGTCTGATGTCATCTTCTTGGGAAGTCTTTCAGTGTCATGCTTACTTCATCTTTGCTGACATACGCAGAGGTCTCACCAACTGCCCAGGGCCATCTCCACCCACCCTAGCCCCACCCCCCACCTGAGATTGGTTGGGCAATATGGGCACAGGTCCATTACATTGTAAATTGTGCCTGGACCAGCCCTACCTGTTGTCCCCTTGTTGGGGGGCAGGTGTGGGCAGAGACTCTGCTTAGCCCTTACCTCTGCCCTCCAATTGGCCCAAACTTATGTACCCTTCCAGGCTGAGCCTGAGGCTACAGTCTTTGTCTGAGCCTGAGAAACACTAGGAGAATTTCTTCCTATTTTGGGGTGTGGTCTCAGCCTGGTTGCGCCTCCCAGAAGCTAACTAATGTCTAGAGTTTGGGGTGGAGTGCCTCCTTCCTGTTCCCATGCCTTCAGGGTTTCAATGCTTCTCCTTTTCTCTTGCCTGTGCCCGACCCTTGGGCCCCCTCACCCCCTTTGGCAGTAGGGTTTGTGCTTCTGGCAGTGAAGGGATGCTGTGGAGTGCTGCTGTTCCATCTTCTCATCAGCAGCAAGCTTCCAGCACTGCTCCAGATAGGCCTGGGCGTTTCTTCTCCTTAGTAGTTAGTTTCATCAGAGGAGAGAATTTGACCCTTTCGGAAGAAGTGTAGAAAACACAAGGCTGTGGAGGGGAGTGAGGAGAGGCAGGGAGTTTCAGAGGCCCTGTGACCCCTAAGCCTTTGGCACAGTGTCAGGGGCTGGCCAGGTGCCGTAGCAGACAGGTCATTGTCGAGCGAGGCTGCTTCAGCTACTGAGAGACTGTCTGGTTAAGAAGGCACACTGAGAACGTCTGCCTGCTGTGCCCGTGTGGGCACCTTTGTCTCTGGAAAACCAAGATCCACCAATACCATGCTTGGAGGTGGGAAGAAGGTCTCTTTCCTCCTTGCTGGCCTGCTGTACCAGCCCAGTGCGTGTGGCAGGTGCTATGTGTGGCTTCAACCCCAGGAGTGGAGGCAACACGGCACTTGTTGGTAGTCTCACATGGGTGATATGTGGAGGTTCCGTTCACTGTGACACCATCAGGAGTTCGAAGTTTGTTCTGGGGTTCCTGTACCATTTGCCTGTCTTTGGTGGAGTTGGGAACAGGTGTGGCAGTGGCCCACAGCCTGTCCCACCTGGGTTAATAGCTTGTGTATGTTCAAGATGAAATGTACAAACGATAGGTGCTGGGGCTGAAACTCAGCGTGTAAGGAGTCCTGGGCTCAGTCCCTAGCATGGAATAAACCAGCTGTGTTGTGCACACCTGTAATCCTAGCACTCAAGAAGCGGAAACAGGTGGATCAGAAGTTCAAGGTCATTCTTGGCTACCTGATGAGCTAGCTATGAGGCCAACTTGGGAAACACAAGACCCCCAAATAATAGCTCTAGGATGGTTCTCGCTAAAAGAGAAAGGGCGTGCCAGACTAGGGAGCAAGCGCTGCAGGAAGCTTTGGGGGGAGGTTCTCCCTCTGAGTGCTCTCTGCAGGTGGCTCAGGCCCTTGCCACTTCCTTTCTGTGGCAGTACTCATGGGAGCAGGGCCAGAGTAGCAGCCCAGCTGGCTGATATTCCTGGCAACTTTCTCCGATAACTAGGACCTAAGCCCCAGGTGAGGTGTTGGCTGAGGCCCCGAGACAGCATCCTGCTGGAGTCTCCCCCTTCTCTTCCCAGTGGCTACCTGCACCCCTGTGTTTACTGCTCCCCTCTCCTCTCAGCTCTGTCTCCTCTTGCCCCCAGGAAGAGCCTGTGAGACTCACTTCTGGCCTGTCTGAAATGGCCTGTCAGCCTCAGTAAATATTTGATGACCAGAGTGATAGAAAGACAAAGACGGCTCTGTTCCGTGCAGGGGAGTGAGATGGTGACTTTGGAACGTTACAGCTCCACTGGCTGCTTCCCTGATAGCTTGCCGGTGGTTTTCAGGCAGGTTCGTTGTGTCTCTTCACCCCAGGCTAGAGCAGAGCCCCTTTGCCTGCCAGAGTGAACAGCAGCCACTGCCAGCTTCCCACCTGGAGTGCTTACTGGGTGGTGAGGGGCTGGGCTGGGTCTCATCCTTCTGATTCTACCTATTTTTTTTTTTTTTGTTGTTGTTGTTGTTTTTTGTTTTGGCTTTTTGAGATAGGGTTTCTCTGTGTAGCCTTTGCTGTCCTAGACTAGCTTTGTAGACCAGGCTGGTCTTGAACTCGTAGTGATCTATCTTGCCTCTGTCTCCTGAGCACGGGGATTAAAGGCGTGCCCCACCACTCTCGGCAACTCTACCTGTTCTTGGCCGCTGGGCCAAGCTTAGGAAAAGAAATGGTGACCTCTGTATAGCACAAGCCCTTGGCAATGTACAGGGGCCATGGTGCCTTTCTCCATGGCTTATTTTGGCCTCCTGTATGGCTGGGTGTATGGACAATCCTGCTGAGCCACACGAGCTCACAGGGGAACAGTCCTGCCCTGGGGGTGCTTCTGTGGGAACGAAGAACCCTTTGAGGAGACTTTATGGAAGGGCTACCTGCCCCATCGGCTCAGGGGACACTATGTTTTTGGGAGGAGCAGGAACTACTTGGGGACCCTCCCCCCCGGGGGCTGTGTGATGGGAGGGTGAACATTTGCACGGCTGACAGCCTTTAGACAAAGGCTTCTGCGTGTTTTCTCTCATCTGTGGGTGCGGCTGTGGCAGGCTTCCTGGTGGAGGCTGAATCACAAGGGTCAAAGATGTGACTGTGAACGGTCACTGCAACCAGTGTGTCCTCCCTGTTTAGCAGGAAGGTTTTCTGGGGCTTGGGGGACATCAAGGTGCGTGCAGGCTATTCTTGGTAGACACTCACAGTTGGAGGGAGTGTTGCAACTCTACAAACTGAGTGGTGTTGGGACTCTTGGGGAGGGGGCAGCTCTTGGCTGGTCTGCCTTTGTGGGGTTCCTGTGGGCACTGTGCACTTGTTCCCAAGGACCATGTCTAATGGCATTTGCCAGGTGTCCAAGCAGGTGTTAAAATGACATCTGTCAAGCCAGGTGTGGTGGCACAGGCATGTAATCCCAGCACTTGGGAGGCAGAGGCAGACAGATCTCTGTGAGTTTGAGGCCAGCCTGGTCTACAAAGTGAGTCTTGAAAAAACAAACAAACGAACAAAAAGAGGCATCTGTCAGGCCCTATCTTGATGCTCTGTACTGCTGTGGAGGCTGACGCTTGAGTCTCCCCAGCCTGGCTGTGGGGGACAGGCTGGTACCTGACTTCCACCTGACTCAGGTGGGGAGCCTAACTTAGCTCCTTGAGGACTCAGAGCTCTTCATAAATGCATAGGAAGTCCTGGTTGCCCAGCAAGGAAGCTCCAGGGGCCTGGCACAGAGAAACTGCAAGAGCAAGGCAACCTCCCAGAAGGCAGGCACCTTCCCCGAGCCTGAGGCCCGAGTGTAGCAGAGAAGATGACGATGGGTGACGGTGCATGCTCTGTGGCATAGGCCTGGAGGCTTTGTCTCCTGTTTGAAGATGGCAGCACATCAGGGCCCAGAGAGTGCCACCAGGAGGGCATGGCACATGTCAGGTCTGTCCGGCCAGTGTAGCAGGGCTGAGGAGCTGAGAGGCTTAGCCCACCTGCCCTCCACCTCTCTCAGGGCTGCAGAGCTGTGATTCTGCCTTAGGCTGAGGACAGCTCAGATCAGGCTAGGACAGTTAAGCAGCGCTTGGTGGGTAAGGGAGCAGGGCTGTCTGAGAGAAGCCTGACCTGCTGGGCTGCAGTCTGATGTGTGCTGATAGATGAGTATTGTGCTAGCCCCTCATGCCCAGATCCTGCCTCCCTCCCGCCACTTGGCCAACAGATTCAGTGCTGAGCCAATTCCCCATGGTTTCCTTAGCAGATCACTTATACCAGTGTATAGGAGAGATATAGGCGCCATGGCTGAGAGGGCTCTGTGGGGACCACCCTTTCCAGGGACAGGGGTGTTACAGCATATTGTACAGTCTGGCCACTGAACCCTTTGGCCTCACCAGGGCTTGGGGAGGGACAGCTAGGATGACTATGATGGGTCAAGGCTGACGTTTGGGCTCTGCCTAGAATGCTTGTCACTTGAGGAGACTGCCTCCTCTGTCCCCCACCTTCTAGCTCCCTTTCCATATAGCGCCCCACTGGTTTCCTCTCTGACCCCTTCAGCTATGGAATCTAGGCCTCTCACTCCTGTTAACCCTGTGGCTCCCCTCTATTCCCTTAACTTCTCTGGCCAGCCCTTCTCTGTCCCTCCCTAGCCTCCTCTCTGTCCCTCTGGCCCTCCCTGCGGCCTGTCTGGAGCCTGGTCTCCATAGCAACAGTTGCTGCTGTGGAAGCTGGCGCCCGCTGAGTCTCATCCCGTGGGGAGGTATTTTTGGCACTGCTGAGGGATTTTATTTTATCTTTGGTGTTGACTTTTACTCTGAGTGGCACAGAGCTGGGGCAGTGCTGGAGGAGCCTTGATTTGGGGGCACCTGGTCCTGGGGCCCTTTCCTGTGGCACCTCTGAAAGCCTGGCCTCCAGGGTTGATATGGGTATATTTTGAGAGCAGGTCTTGGGCCCCAGATATGCCAGAGGACCTGTGCGACACCAGAAAGGGGTGCATAGCAGTGAAAAGGGACACCAGAGTGGGTCCGCCCTGGAGCAACAGCAGCTTTGGTTCATGGCCCATTCCACAGACAAGGACCCAGGTGCTCTGCAGGGAATCCTCTGATGTCTCCCTGCTCTTTTGCAGGGCCCCTGTGGGCATGCTGTATGTGGTGCTGGTGTCTGTCCCCTCCCAGGTGGTCCTCTCTGTAGGTCAGGGCTGCTCCTTTGAGATCCTGCTGTTGGTGGGAGTTTTGACAGAAGAACTAAGAAGAGAATAGATGTTATATGGTGCCCTTGAGCTACCAGCATGTGACTCTGTGTGTATGTGTGTGTGTGTGTGTGTGTGTGTGTGTGTGTGTGTGTGTGTGTGCGCGGATGGGCCTGGAGTCCACCTTGGTTCCTCTCCTCGTCTGAGACATGGATTGCACAGCTCTGGCTCCTCCCTGGTCCATCATGAGGATGATGGCTGATGGGGAATAGGTAGGACATGTCCTACGTGTCTTAGGTGAATGCCTGCCTGAGAAGCTGGCCCCGATCATAGCCCACTATGCTGCTATGCCCCTGGTTGTAAGGTTCTCAGTCTCCTGAAGAGACATGAAGAGGTGTGTAGGGCCTCTCTTTGCCCTTCTCTTCCTCAGTTCCCTGGGGGATGTATGTGATAGCAGCTGTTTTAGGAGCCTGGGTAGAAAGAACTGTGTGTCCTGGGGCAAGGATGGGGCGGGGGCAGCAGTGACTTGCTCTGCCTCTGTCAGACCTAGGAAAGATGAAGTACCTCCCAGGCCATTCTCTTCTTCTGCTGGAATGGAGTTCACAGAGATGTTCTGTTGGCTCTGTTTCTTAACAATTAAACTTTATTATACAACACAACTAGCTTACACAAGAAGGAAAAAAGGTTAAAGGGACAAAAGAGTGAACCTTCCGGTATCCGTTCCACGGGATGAGTCCTTAGGTGTCTCTCTGGCCCGCGTGAAAGTCCAGCCGGTCCACTTTCTCCACACGTGCTCTCAAACCCCTGGCTGAATCTGTTGTTTTTCTCTTCCCCACCTGCCTGAGTCACATGGAAAGGGCGGTCTCCTTCTCCCGTTGAGGGTCCATTAGGAAAACAATAGCCCAGGTGGGGTTTCCAGGTCTGCTTCCTGAATTCCAGGCCCAGGATGGCTCCACTCAGTCTATCACAAGGTATTCATGGGGTGCCCCAAGGGTAAATCCCGCCAAGACTGCTTCCACCTGTGACAAAGCTTAATCTTTCCCACAATGTTCATAGTGAGGATTCAACCTCTGCCAGACCCTCCCTAGACCTGAGAGGCTGACTGTATGTGGATTGTCCAAACCAGGAAGACTAGCCACTTGGAGGAGCTCACTGAGGACCTGGGCAATAAGTTAGTGCTACTGAGAGTATCTTCAAATAGATAAGAAAATAGAAGTACCTAGCAGGGCTCACATCCACCCTGGGTTGGCGACCAGGGCCTATAGACCTTCACTTTATGCTAAGATCCTTAGCTCAGGTAACACCCTCTGGTTGCAGAGTGATGGGTTCAGCCTGTCTTTGCCTGCCATTCCTCTGTAGGGAGGGGATCCCCCAGCTAAGCACCCTCAAGAGACATGTCCCCTGCCTTCCACAATCCATTCAGTAGGAAGCAGGTGCTCAGTCTATGCTCATGGCGAATGAGGCCAGCCCCTCCTTTAAGCTCCTTCAGGAGTACCCTGGCAGGTGGCAGAAACTTTGGGAGAGGCATTCACGCTTCACAGAAACAGCAATTCTCTCTCCAGTGAGTATATTGGTGCAAACCCGAAGCCATTTATAGAGCAGATGCCAAAGGGAGCACTTGAGGAATTAAACTCCATGGTAACCTTGCCGTGGAAATGAAAATAGTCTCGCTGTAAACAGTCCTCTGCTGCCTGGGTCATGGCCCTGGTCCTCACACGCCTGAGGCGCTGGAACATGCTTGCTCTCCTGCTCACCGGGTACTGTCTTAGATATCACAGAGCACTACAGATGGCAGAGAATTGGGGAGACACAGGAGAAGGAGCCCCATGCATCAGGGAAGCTTCTGTGTCTGAAGCCTGGATTGCACCTTCGTGCTTGCTGCTTGCCTCCCACTCAGGGGCATCATGAGGCTCCCACAGTTCTCCTTCAGGGTCTCTGCTGGGCCTTCCTGGGTGTCTGGTTCATTCTACTATTGTAAGTACTAGTGTAGGGACAATTCCCAGGCAAGAGACAGAATAACATGCAGCCTGAAGCTTTTCCCCTTAGAGCCCAGGAGCTGACATGACAGTTCCAGGTGAGTGTTTGCTTTGGTGACATCTTGTGTCTTTATCCCAGGGCTGGGGTGGGCAGTTTTTTCCCCTGCAAGTGCCATTTTTGTGTGTAACATTACCTGATGCTTTATACTTTTCTGAGTAATACTTTTGAAAATAGTAGAGGAAATAAATACATTGTCCCCGGCACCAAAAGCGAGGACTTCCGGTCACGTGACTGGTCATTGGGCTGGTTCCTCTCCCTGTGATGTGTGCCCCTGGGTTCTTGTTTACACATGCTTGGCGAGCTGCTCACTACAGAGTCTGCACTGGTTGTGGTTTGGAGAAGCCTGGTGCCAGCGCACAACAGCCTGAGCTTTCCAGCCTCATCTGCCCAAGGGTGTTAGCAGCCTGGTTGCAAGATGTGGCCCCTTGGAAATAGTTCTTTTCCTTCTGCTGGTCTCCAGGGGCAGAGAGCTGACAGGTGCATGTAGACCTCTGATCTGAGGAGACTGGCCATGAGGCCAGGTGGGATGGGGCTGGGCAGCTGTAGGACATGCATGCATTTGTCAGCACAGTTGTGTTTGCCCTGCAGTGGTGGATGAGCCTGGGCCTGGGTCAGGACATGTTGGTCCTTGTGCCCATTGCCCACTTGGAATGTGGACAGGATGATGTTCTGACTGAACCCTCCTGTGCTTTGCTACCAGTGGCCTGGGAAACATGGTAGGTGTTGGTGGCCCAGGGCTTCTCTCCCTGGAAGCAAACTGTGTAGTCGCCTCCAAGCCTCGGGGACCTCACTTGAGAACAGCCTGGACTCCTCTTAATCTTGATTTATTCCTACCAACGGGCTATGCTTAGGCCAAGGGACGACATGCACTGTAATGGGAGAAGGGCCCTTGTGTCCAACTACAAGGTCTGCAGCTAGCCTGGGCAGCGTGGCCTCCCCGCTGGACCCCTCGGGTGAAGGTGGAGTGATTGCCTATCTTACAAGGTCTTTAATTTTTCTTTTCAAGACAAGGTTTCTCTGTGTAGCCTTGGTTGTCCTAGACTCGATTTGTAGACCACTCTGGCCTCAAACTCACAGTGATCCACCTGCCTCTGCCTTCCAAGTGCTGGGCTTAGAGGTGTGTGCCACCACGCCTGGCTAGGTCTTTACATTTTTAAAAATTACATTTACATACATATATACATACTATTTGTTTGTTTACTCTGTGTGTGTGTGTGCATATGTGCACATGCCACAGCATGCATGTAGAGGACACAGGACAATTGCAGGAGTTTATTATAGGCCTAGGGGATTGAACTCAGGTCATTAGACTTGGCAGCAAGAGACTTTTTTACCTCCTTAACTATGCCTCTAGCTCTTATTTTTTCTCTCTCACATCTTTTTTTAAAAAAGATTTATTTATTATTATATATACAGTGTTCTGCTTGCATGTACACCTGCACACCAGAAGAGGGCACCAGATCTCATTAGAGATGGTTGTGAGGCACCATGTGGTTGCTGGGGACTGAACTCAGGACCTTTGGAAGAGCAAGTAGTGCCCTTAACCTCTGAGCCATCTCTCCAGCCCCCTCTCTCTCACATCTTAACAAAGGTTTGATTTTACCATAAAGGGGAAGCTAAGTACAGGTGAAGAGGTGGTGATGTAACCTGATGTGTGATGTGTAACCCAGGACTGCCGCCAGACATGTGCTGCTGTATGCTGTGTGACATGAAATATGTTGTGATGTGACATAGAGTGGAAGCACATGTGACATATGGTATTTGATCGAGTGTCTTATTTCTTTTTTTCTTTTTTCTTTTTTGAGACAGGGTTTCTCTGTGTAGCCTTGGCAATCCAGGACCCTCTTTGTAGCCCAGGCTGGCCTTGAACTCACAGCAAATCGACCTGCCTCTGCCTCTGAGTGCTAGGATTAAAGATGTGTGCCACCACCACCTGGCCTTGATTGAGCGTCTTAAATCGGATAGAGGTAGTGGCCTCACGCAGAGTCATATGACTGAATATAGGGACTGGAGAAAATCTGGCGATGACAAAAGGCTTCTGAACATGAAGTGAAAAAAAAATTAATTTAGTATCAAACACATAAGGAGTCCCAGGTGTCTCTGGCAGCCCCCACCCATGTATCAAGCTGCTTTGCACTGCACATGCCCTCATCCTGGGAAACCCTGCCTGAAATCCCTGCTTTAGAACTATGATCATGAGCTACAGTTTGTTTCCTGTGGTACAGAGTCTTTTGCTCTCATAGGGACTCAATATGGCTCAAGCTACAGGAGACCCTGCCACATGCAAAAACAAAGCAAGATAAGCAAAACAAACAAACAAACAAATAAATAAATTGCTATTTGAATTATTGACATGAGTTTCACAAAAAATCCATTCAATGAATTTCGGCTTTAGAATGGGATAGAGTTTCTAACTGTTTCTGAAAGGGCTTTAAACACACTTCTGCCATGTTGCACTATGGATGTGAATTGACATTCTCAGCACTTATTATAAGATAAAAAAATCTACTATGAAAACAATCTACTTTGAAAAATGTGGAAGATGCTCTATCTCTTATAGCATTGAATATTTGGCCAATATTTAATTCTCTATGTAAAAATAAACAAGCACCATGTCATTAGTATGAATATTTTGAATAAATTATATATGTATATACATACATATACATACATGCATGCATATGTACACCAACCAAAGAATTTCAGTCTGTATATTATATATACATGTTCATGTGAAGGTGTGTACAGGTATGTGTCTGCACATGTGTGTGTTGACCAGAGATCCACATCAGCAGTCTTTTTCAATCATTCTCTACTCACTCACTGAACATGCAGCTAACTGATTTGGGAAGGCTGACCAGTGAGCTCCCTGGATTTCCTGGCGCTGCCCCCAGCACGGTTATTGCAAATACGCACTGCCAAACCTGGCTTTCACTCGGGTTCTAGAGATTCAGACTTACATCCTCTAGCCTGTGCAGCAGACACTTAACCAACTGGACCATCTCTCTGGCCTCCAAAGAGTTGCTGTAAAACACAGTGTTTATGATTTAACTTCAGCCAATGTTAGGTTTGTAGATCTATTTTACATACCTACATTCCTGAGTCACATAACAGTTTCTCAAGTGGAGATGGGTTAAGAAGCCCTAGGATATGGCACATGCCATGACGTGTGAGCTGCAATGTGTGTAGAATAGAACGTGGGACAGGTAGCAAGCTGTGGAGGCTCCAGGATGTACAGCTGCCTAGTGTTCTAGAACCTTCATTTGCAGGTTTTGGGAAATCCCAAGGAGAGGAGGTGCTGGGGTCTAGGTGCTGACTCTTAACTCTTCCTCATTCTGTGTTTGCCTGAGGGGACTTGGGGGGGGGCTAGGCTCCATGCTTCTCAGTCACCCACTCACTTGCTCTCTTATTCTCTCAGTCACCCACTCACTCATTCACTACTCAGGTACTCATTCATTTTCTACTCATCCATTCACTACATTCACTTATTCATCCATCCATCCATTCATTCATGCACTCACTAACCTACTCGTTCATTTATCACACATTTGTTCACTCACTCATTCTGTTTTACATATCATTTCCTTGTCCATCATTATTCAGTTCCATCTGTTCATTCAGCCATGTATTTCCTCGTTCTCCACTCACTTGCTCAGACCCTTCTTTGTCATTTGGTTGCCCGTCTAACCCATTCTTTCTCCCATCATGCCTTGATTTTCACTCATCGACTCACTGTTTCTTCAATCACTGACTTACGATTATTCTCGTGCTTTAGTTGTGAGAGGCACCCTTAGACCCTTCAGGGGATGAGCAAATGGAGAGATCTTGGACGCTTCTTCCTGGGCTCATGTAAGCTTCAGTAAAGTCAAGTACTAGGATGAAGAAAGTTTCTCTCGTTCATTCCTTCATCCGCTGGGTTTGGGTTTGGTGTGGCACCCCTGTCTAATGGGTCTTTTTTTAATTTTTATTTTTTATTTTTTAATTTTACGAGACAGCATTTCTCTGTGTAACAGCTCTGGCTGTCCTGGATTCACTTTGTAGACCAGGCTAGCTCCTGCAGCACTGCAGTGTGCCCTGTGTGTACAGCAGCTGTCCTCTTGTCCTCTTCACACCTGCTGCTGATGGCCCCTGGCTGTAACATTCCAGCCAGGAACACCCAGCCTGAGAGTGTGGTACACACAGGACTCTGGCCTGTCTTATGTACACAGGTGGTACATGCAGCCTGAATGAGTTTTCAGGAGCTCGGGTTCTGACCAGACACCTGCTGTGGTTGCGTTTGTCTGAATCTTGTTTCCCACAGTAGGACCAGCACCAGCCTGCACAGCCTCAGGGCAGAGGTCTGATCTCCAGGTCACTTTGTGGGCTATGGCACACATAGCTGTCCCATTACGCACAACCTTAAGTAACTGATGAAAGAAACAGAGGCACAGGGGAAGGGACATTTGAGGGAGAAAGAGAGTCCCCAAGCTCAGATCTTTCTAACATGCAGTCACGGCATGTTTATAGAGTTTTGCTCCTGGGTCTCAGACTGTGAAACGCCCTTGGTGAAGGAGGGACAGCCCCTTGCAGTATCAGATCCTGTTGGAGGCAGAGGTGGGAGGTCTGTCCTCACTCAGGTGTCCTGGAAGGGGACATCGGTAGAGCACAGCTCCTCATCAGGTATGCAGTTTCTTTGCCTCTTGAGGAGGGAATCACACACTAGCTTTCCAGAGATGGCTAAACAGTCTCTGTCTCCACTATGGGCAAGCCCTGGGGAAGGCAAGGGCTAAGGCCGGGCAATTTAGGACAGCAGGGTAATTGGCATGGTGGCTCGGCAAGGCAGTGCTGATTTCATCTGTCCTCTCATCTCATTCATTGTGTCTGTGCAATTTGAGGGTCATTATTTCATCACATGCTTGCACACGCACGCAGCGGCGATCTTCACAACCACTCTGTCTTCACAGGCGTGGATGCCCTTTAATTAAGCAAGCAGTTCTTGGGGGCGTTGGGCTTTGGGAAGTTTTGAGTTTGTGCTTAGTTCGTTGTGCATCTGTCGTCATTTTTTTTTTTTTTTTAAAGTTATACTGGATTTCTTGACTTTCTTAAGGTTTGTTATAAACTCGCATTTTCTGGGCACCTCCCAGGCAACACAAGCATTGTATGGCCACTCTTTTCTGCTTCTTGGGATATTATTAGGTAATTTAATCACCCATATGATTAAAAAAATTTTTTTTTTTTTTTTATAAAATGTGTACACATACACATGGAAGCCAGAAGTCAACCTTGAGTCTCATTCCTGGGTTCCTCGAGGGCCATCTTAGTGTTGTGTATGTGTTTGTGTGTGGTCTATACATGTGTGTGCAGGTGTGTGTGTTGGATGTTGTGTCTGCACGCAGAGGCCAGAGGAGGATGTGTGGTATTCTGCTCTGTCACTCTTTCTTATTCCCTTCGGACAGAGTCTCTCAGTCACCTGGAACTAGGCTGGCAGCCAGTAAGCCCTGTTGTTCTTCCTGTCTCTGCGCTACATATCACTGGATGCAGGCCTGCGCATGGCTACACATGGCTTTTTGTACAGGTACTGGGGATCCAAAACTCAGCTCCATAGGGCTTGGGTAGCAAGTGCTCTTACCTGCTGACCCATCTCCCTATCTCTATCTTGTTTTTAGTTTTTTTTATTTTTATTTTTATTTTTATTTTTTATGACAGAGTCTCTCAGTAGCCCAGAGCTTGCATACAGGGTAGGCTAGCTGGTCACAGAGCCTGAGAGAGAGAACCCTGTCTCTCTGCCTCCCCGCTGTCGGAGAGGGGCCAAGTGTGCAACTCACCTGGCTTTTAAATTTATTTATTTATTTATTTTAAAGATTTATTTATTATGTAAACAGTATGCATCAGATCACATTACAGATGGTTGTGAGCCACCATGTGGTTGCTGGGAATTGAACTCATGACCTCTGGAAGAGTAGACAGTGCTCTTAACCACTGAGCCATCTCTCCAGCCCTGGCTTTTAAATTTAAATGATTTTTATTAGTTTGTTCTTTGACAATTTAATACACACACACACACACACACACACACACACACACACACACACACACTGCATTGTCATTACTCTCTCCTCCACTGTCCCTTATCTCCTGCCCATCAAGCTGTCTTCCTCCCTACCAGTTTTCATGTGGGTTCTGCTGATAGAA
This sequence comes from Acomys percivali, assembly GCA_907169655.1. Classification (NCBI taxonomy): domain Eukaryota; kingdom Metazoa; phylum Chordata; class Mammalia; order Rodentia; family Muridae; genus Acomys; species Acomys percivali. Next base: position 79,730,933 of record OU015746.1, on the reverse strand, counting down.
CTCAGGACCTCATACTCACACTTTACTTGCAGCTGTCCACATCTGTCTTGCATATCTCATGTGATGTTATTGTCCCCTTGTGTAGTCAGAGCTAGTGCGAGTGGCTAATGTGTTTATCCTTCCCATTGCTCTCTGATCTTCCCCACACGTCCAGCGGACAGTTTGTCCTTTACTGAAGATCTCCTTTGTATTCCATTCCGTATCCATTCCTCAGGACCGCCTGTGCCTAAAAGCATCTTTACTCTTGATGATTTCTCTCCTGCTTTATAATTCTGAGTTGGCAGTTGCCTTTTCTCCAACCCTTCGCAAGGTGTTATGCAGACCATTTTCAGAGGTTTCCACTGAGGCCAGCTGCCCCCCTTTGAAGGTAGCAAGACCTTGCCTCCCAACCCATTTGCTATTAAACAAAACCAAACATTTTAGAGCTGGGAGTGGTGGCGTACACCTGTGACCTGTGTAATGTTCTTTTTACTTTGTCTTCTTGAGGTTTACATATATTTTTTAGTCTATGGATTTTTTTTTTAATTGGAGGGCATTGATTTTTACATGTTTCTTTGGTTTCATTCTTTATGCTTTCTACTCCAAGAAACCATTTACAAATGGCTAGACATTTCTCACTGTCTTCTGTGTTGTTTAGTTGTCTATTATCTTCTTTCAGTTTATGTATTTTGTTTCTCTTTTGCTTATGTATATGGTGTGTGCATGTGTGTGTGTGCAGGTTCGTGTTTGTGGGTACCTGTCTGTGGATGGGTGTGTACAGACCTGAGTTCATGTTGGATGTCTCCCTTGATACTTCTCCACTTTATATAGTGAGTCTGGGTCTCTCACTGAACCCATAATTCTTTGTTTCAGCTAGTCTGTTGTCTTAGTTAGGGTTACATTGCTACAAAGAGACACCATGACCACAGTAACTCTTTTTTTTTTTTAAGTTTTATTTCAGTGATTTTTTCTTTTTTAAAAATATATTTTATTAATTTATTCATATTACATCTCAACCACAGCAACTCTTTTTTTTTTTAATTTTATTTATTGTATATGCGTACTTTATCATCAGATCACATTATAGATGGTTGTGAGCCACCATGTGGTTGCTGGGAATTGAACTCAGGACCTCTGGAAGAGCAGAGGGTGCTCTTAACCATTGAGCCATCTCTCCAGCCCCAACCACAGCAACTCTTATAAAAGAAAACATTTAATTGGAGTTGGCCTATAGAGGTTTAGTTTTTTATCATCATGGCGAGGAGTATGGCAGCATGCAGGCAGACATGGTGCTGGAGTTCTACATCTGGATCCGCAGGCAGCAGGCAGAGAGAGACACTGGGCCTGGCTTATGTATTTGACACACTTCCTCCAACAAGGCCACATCTCCTATTAGTGTCATTCCCTATGAGCCTATGGGAGTCTTTTTTTTTTTTTTTTTGAGGCATGGTTTCTCTGCGTAATAGCTCTGGCTTTCCTGGAACTCGCTGGCCTTGAACTCACAGAGATTTCCCTGCCTCTACCTTCCAAGTGCTGGGATTAAAGGCAACCACTGCCACCGCCGCCACCAGGTTAATGGGGGTCATTTTTATTCAAACCACCACGTCTGGCTAGCCAGCTTGCCCTGGGGTTCCCATCTCTGTCTCCTACACTCTGGGATACAGGCAGGTCCCATGCCCACCAGCTTTTACATGGATTCTAGGGAATCCAAACTCTGGTCTCCATGCTTGTGGAGCCAGCACTTTCCCTACTGAACCACCGCCTCAGCCCCAGTCCATGTATTTTCTGTGGCTCACTTGTCAGTTTGTTAGTTCTATCTTCACTTGTATCTATGTGGTTATATTGAGTTCCTAACTTCAGTTTTTAGATCTAGACTTTTAGATTCTTATATTATAGGTTTTAGTTTTGATGAAATGATTCATCTTTTTTTTTATTAAACATTTTTAAACTTATCCGCAGGCTAGAAGAGGGCATCAAATTACACTATAAATGATTATGAGCCACTATGTGGTTGCTGGGAATTGAACTCAGGACCTTTGGAAGAGCAGGCGGTATTCTTAACCACTGAGCCATCTCTCCAGCCCACAGTTTTTATTTTTTAAATGATTCATTTTATCTGTTTTTTGACTGCACTAATTCCGTATATGCAGGTAACACACACACAGACATACACAGACACACACACAGACACACACACACACACAGACATACACAGACACACACAGAGACACACAGACACAGACACACACACAGACATGTACAGACACAAAGACACACACACACACACACACACACACACACACACACACACACACACATGTTCACTGTGGTTTACAGTGCCTGGGGAGGCCAGAAGAGGGCATTGGCTATACTGCAACTGTAGTTACAGATGGTTGTGAGCCTCTGTGTGGATGCTGGCAATCAAACTCCAATCCTCTAGAAGAGCAGCTGGTGTTCTTAACCACTGAGCCATCTCTCCAGCCCCTAATGCTGGTTCTTTTAAAGTCTGTGTCCAATATTTGGGAGTGTTGTTACTATTTTTTTTCTCTTTGTTTTTGTCAGTTGGTCTTGTTCCTCTGTCTAGCTATTTATTATTGGTATGTTTAAAAATTGTGGACAAACTAATAAAGCCCCAGATGATCTATCCCCCACACCCTCCTCTTTGAGACAGACTCTTACATATCCCCGGCTGGCCTTGTACTATTTTGAGCTCTTGATACCCTGTTTCTACCTCCAGCGTTCTGGAATTGCAAGCCTGTCTCCAGGCATGGGTGATTTATCTTTTTTAGAGATTTCCTTTTGCCTCTCAAGGCAGTTAGAATAAGAAACTGTCGTCCTAATCCAACCTGGACTTGAACTCTTCAAGGCTGCATCTCAGCCTCTGTGAGAGCGGTTCTGTTCTGTTTTATATACTCTCCCGACTTTAGTCCTTCTGGAAGGGCAGGTCTGAAAGCCATTGTGTTTACCAAAGCCTTCATTCTTTGAGATGTCCTGGGCTCTGACTTTGTCTTCTCAGCCTCAATAGGCTGTTCTAAGCCCAGTACCTCAGCATCCACCTGCTGCCTTGTGTTGAAGTTCTGATGAGCAACATCCTGTGGAACTGGAGTATGAGCTGTAAGTGTGATTTTCAGAATAATGGAATGATGCTTTGACTGGTCTTATTTCAAGTGCTCATTAGGCATGCACATATTTTGTTTGGGGATAGTACAGCATTCGGAGGATGGGCAGTTATGGGCCATTCTTCTGTCCAGGAGTCAGAGCTATGACATCAAGATGACCAGAGCTGATGGCTTATCTTCTGTGCATATGTGCTGTATGCATCTGCTATTTGGATTGTGGACCTCACCGATCTTTTTGTTTTGTTTTGTTTCTTCTGTTCACTGTTTATTATTTCAGCACTGTGATTGAGGAGGGAGCCTGAACTGCTGGCTCGTCTTCCCTTTGTACGTGTGTAAGGGAGCACTGGACTCCTATAAAAGATTTTAAAATACAAAAATGTACGAGAAAACACAATCCCTAGTGCTGTAAACATAACCGAGAACCAATTTCTTCACCCAAACATCCATTCTATAAAACACAGGGTTTCAACTTGAGCCCATCTGAGTATTAAAGGTGACTGTGTGTTCTGCGTATTAGAAACTGGGCTTCTTAGCAAGGCCCAGCATAGGTCTGATGATACTAGCTGACACTGGGTGGTGGTGGGTTGTACCTAGGGCACCCAAACATCTCTTTTTAATGTTTTCAGCCATGTTTCTCTGCTTCTCTAGTAAAAGAAGGCTGCTCCTTTATTCCTCAGCCCAAGGTCTAGTACAGGTGAGAAGAAAGGGTGTATGCTGGCAAATGCCCAGTTGCTCACTGCTGCTACTAGAAATCAATTTGCACAGTCCAATGGATGTGTGCTTTACCACCACCATTTTGTATAAAAACTTAAGTCTTTATCTACAAAGCCAAAAGATATGACTCTTACATGAAAGCTTATACAAAGCTAATACAAAACCCTTACACAGAACACAAAGCTCTATTTTAAAATCTAACCTGTTTTAAATAGGAGAGCATTTGTAATGCTACAGGCATCAAGGTATTTAAAAGGCGTCAAAATTTGGTGCATAGCAACTCTGGATCATAGAGGCTTTTATTCTTTTTTTTTTTTTTTTGGTTTTTCGAGACAGGGTCTCTCTGTGTTAGCCTTGGCTGTCCTGGACTCACTTTGTAGACCAGGCTAGCCTTGAACTCACAGCGATCCGCCCACGTCTGCCTCCCGAATGCTGGGATTAAAGGCGTGCGCCACCACGCCCGGCAAGGCTTTTATTCTTGAAGGCAGCAAAGCAGCACCCCGAAGGGGTCTTGCAGTGACCCCATATGAGGCAACTGCCCCAGGGGAAAGAGGGTGGAAGCAAATTTGGCCAAGTCTCTGCAAGTTCACCTGAGAGGCCAATGCCCTTTAGAAGAAGCTGTGGGCTACCAACCGTGGGCCTTAAAGCAAATCCTACTACCAATGCTCGCTGATGTGAAACTCATTCTGAGAGAAGTTTGGAAAGCATCCAGTTCCAAGAGTGGCCAGAGCAATTTGCTGCTAGACTGTTTTCTAGCTAGTTTTAGGGGAGAAATGTAAAGCATCGTGTTAAAAATAAACACATACTTCTCTCATCCTGAATTAGCAACTCCTACCCTGCCTACTAGAGGTGGGCATACATGCCAGCCCTGCTCAGGCCTGATGTAGCCTTACAACAAGGGTCACAATCTCCTAGAGTGACAGCACTTGTAGGCACTCAACTTGCTTCTTCAATGAACATAAGTACATTATTTCATTTGAAAACATATTGTAAAATTCAGGGACTTTAAAAGGGAAGAGTGAAGGCAGGGTTTGGGGAACAGTACCCAACCAGGGCACCTCCTTTGGTAGACAGCAGGCTGGAGTTTCTGCTGGGCCCTGCCTTGGACACAAGCCTCCCCAGCAGCAGCAGCAGCAGCAGCAGCAGCAGCAGCAGCAGCAGCAGCAGCAGCAGCAGCAG
>OU015746.1:79697398-79718215 GCA_907169655.1 Acomys percivali | reverse complement strand
ATTATTATTATTATTATTATTATTATTATTATTATTATTATTATTATTATTTGGCTCAATGGTAATTGCATGTTTATTTTCTCATCTGTTGGAGGCTTTTCCCTAAGGTTTCTTGCTTACCTAGCTGCTGGCCTGACATAGAGCTTGGAGGACAGACCCTCTCATACGTTGTTTCCTGTCCACTCATCCAGCCCACAGATTTCTAGACCACATGCATTTTAAAAAAGATTTATTTATGGGGCTGGAGAGATGGCTCAGTGGTTAAGAGTGCTGCCACTGTCTGTTCTTCCAAAGGTCCTGAGTTCAATTCCCAGCAACCACATGGTGGGTCACAACCATCTATAATGTAACCTGATGCCTTCTTCTGGCCTACAAGCAGACAATTCTGTATACATAATAAATAAATCTTTTTTTTTTAAAAAAAGATTTATTTATTTATTTATTTATTTATTTATACAGTATTCTGCCCCCATGTGTGTCTGCAAGCCAGAAAAGGGTACCAGATCTCATTACAGATGGTTGTGAGCCACCATGTGGTTGCTGGGAATTGAACTCAGGACCTTTGGAAGAACAGACAGTGCTCTTAACCTCTGAGCCATCTCTCCAGCCCCTAGATCACATACCTTTACCTGCTTCAGACTGTGAGCAGGAAGCAAGGATGCACTGGCCCCAGTAAGGGCAGGAGCCCTCCTTCAAACCCCAGGGACCTGACAGGGGAGGGAGGCCCTGTATTCCAGGACAGTGTAAAGTGTTCAGAGTCACTGAGCCTTTCTGGAATACTGGGGCACCTCAGAGGTGAGGGGATAGAAGGGACACAGTTGTGCAGTTGGAGCTCTGTGCTACCTGCTGGCCCCAGGTCGGTGCGACCATTGAGTGTGAGCACTTAGTGATGTGAGGGAGATGAATCTTCGGGTAGGCCTGAGTTCCTCCAGGGACCTGTAGTCCCGTTCTGTCTTAACTAGTTAGATCCCAAACTGGGCCTGCTCTCCCTACACAAGATAGCTCTGGACTCAGACTCCAGAGCTATTCTTTGTTTAAAAAAAAAAAAAAAAACAACTTCTGGAGGGGATGAAGAGTTGGCTTAGTAGCTAAGAGCCCTTGTTCTACCAAAGGTCCCAGGCCAATTTCCAGCATCCGCACAATGGCTCACAACTATCTGTATCCCCAGTTACAGGGGATCCAACAATCTCTTCTGACTTTTGCAGGTACCAGGCATGCACATGGCACACAGACATACATACAATGCAAAATAGCCATACATGTAAGATAGAAAAAAATTAAAATTATTGTACTGGATTACATAAGGCCATTTTCACAAAAGGATATGATATACTTTGAGCATATTTCCCCCATACTGCCCTCCCCTTTGGGAGTCTTCCTCTTCCCAGGGTTCTCTTTGTTCTCCTAGACTGTTTCACTTCTCCTTTTGTGTCACCTGTATGTACATGGTTTTATGCGAAGATGTAATTCTATTGCTATGACTATTCCAATGACATCCATTTTCTACAAGTAACATATCTTCATTCTTCTTTATGGCTAAAAAATATTCCTGTCATGTTCCTATGGTTTGACTCAGACTGCAAGCACATCCTCTAGAAAGAGGCATGCCGGTTGTACTGTGCTGATGCTAGTCACCACCTTGCTACTGCGGCCTGAGTGTGCCTCTCACCCTCTCTCAGTCCTCAGAAGGAAGGCATGGTTCTCTTCCTTGCTGTAGAAAGACACTGCATTCTTCCAACATGTCCCTCTTGGGCCTGACTCCCTCAGCCACCAGCCATCACCCTCTGGGGCTGTTGTGATGGTGCTGTGGCCCTGGGCTGCCATAGGCATGGCTACCTGCGAACACTGGGAACTTTCTAGGCAGCAATACTGACTACCCCCCTTTCCCCTCCCCCCCCCATCCCCAGACAGGGTTTCTCTGCGTAGCCCTGGCTGTCCTGGAACTCACTTTGTAGACCAGGCTGGCCTCGAACTCAGAGATCCACCTACTTCTGACTCCTGAGTGCTGGCGTTAAAGGCGTGCGCCACCACCACCTGGCGACCTCTGACTTTATTAATACCCAAAGCACCCTCTAGTGTGTGTCTCCATGTTGTCCTGGAGCATGGGTTAAGACCATCCGGAGCAGGTCATCTGGGCTGTCATACCTGAGAACCCCTGAATGGTTCTCTCCCCACCATGGAGGCTGCCATTCTGTCTCCCCTTTACATGACCAGCCAGTGGTGGAGCGATGGGCGAGGATAACATGGATAACCATGCTCAGAAGAGCATGTGTGATCTAATCTTAAATGAGGAGCATGGCACCTCACCCAAACATCCTGGTGGCATGGAACGGATAGTAACATCTCTGCCCCACTTTCTGTCGTATGCCTACAGTCACCATGGCTAACAACTTCTGACTTTGGCCTCTCTAATTTTTTTTGCCTTTAGCTATTTGGCCTCAGTAACAGTGTGCCAGACCCTGGGTTTGATAACTAGCAACACATGCATGTACGCACATGTGTACACGAGCACGAACTCTCTCTCTCTCTCTCTCTCTCTCTCTCTCTCTCTCTCTCTCTCTCTCACACACACACACACACACACACACACACATACACACACACACACACGGGGAAGACAACAATGGACTGTAGCCTATGCAGGGCTCCTTCTCCTACTTCCTATTTGTGTTAGTTTTGTTATTTATGACTTGGACATTGCACTTTGAGCTATACGCTGCTGTTGGTCGATGGTGAATATTGTAAAATAATTTAGGCTTTAATGGTGCTCTGAGGCTTCTCTCAAGTCACTAACTAGGCCCATGGGAAGGGAATTGGAGACAGAATATTGCTGCCCTGAGAAAGTGTTGTGGGGGAAGCTGAGCCATCCCAGGATCTATCTCCTTTTCAGCTACCTCAGTGACCCCAAAAATCAATTCAGCCATATTCCTTTTGCATGTGTTTGCATATGTGTGAGTATGTGTGGTTTCTATCCATGTTTCTGTGTACAGGTGCATGTGCCTGGAGGAGGATTCTGGTGTCCTGCGCTAGCACTCTCCACTTGAGATAAATCTCTCACTGAACCTGGAGCTAGGCTGGTGGCCTAGCAGGCCTTTCAGCCCTCCTTCCCACAGCTCTGTGTATAGGGGCTCCCAGATTCACATAACCATACCTGTCCTTTTATGTGGGTACTGGGGACTCAAACTCATGCTTGCACAACAAGATTTCTTGCCTGCTGAACTGTTTCCCAAACCCCGACACATCATTTCTGTTTTCAGTAGGCTCACTTCATCTAGAGGGCATGGGAAGTCCCCTTTGAGTTCCTACATGTGGGAGAATGAGTCCAGTCAGCCTAGGAAGGTGTGCATTTAGCTGGGTATAGAATTCCTAGTCGGCACTTTGAGGATGCTGCTGTCCTCCCCACAACCAATATCGTTGATCCTACTCCCTGTCGCCTGAGCCATTTCTTTGCAGATAGGAAATCCTCTCAGGCCTCAGGATTCTGAAGTTTCACTGGGACAGATATGGAGGGTGGGTCAGTTTTCATTTACTGGCCTGACCTCAACAGGCCTTTCATGCTAAATAGTTCTCCTTTCAATCCAGGGAGATGCTATTCTGCTGTACATATTTCATGATGTCTCTTCTTAGAGCCTCAGTTACATAGTTGTTTGTCTTCCAGGTAGTTCTTTCATATCTCTGAAATATTCCTTTCTTTTTTTTCCCCCTTTAGGTTTTGTTTGTTTGTTGTTTGTTTTAAATGTCTTTCGAGACAGGGTTTCTCTGTGTAGCCTTGGCTGTCCTGGACTTGCTCTGTAGACCTGGCTGGCCTCGAACTCACAGAGACCTGCCTGCCTCTGCTTACAGGAGTGCGCCAGCGTGCTCGGCTGCTCTTTGGGTTGTTTTAACTTTTAATTTTTTGTTATATTTTAAAAAGTAAAGTATAAGTTATAAACAGTAAAAAGTGTTTCCAGCCGGGCGTGGTGGCGCACGCCTTTAATCCCAGCACTTGGGAGGCAGAAGCAGGTGGATCGATGTGAGTTCGAGGCCAGCCTGGTCTACAAAGTGAGTCCAGGACAGCCAAGGCTACACAGAGAAACCCTGTCTCGAAAAACCAAAAAAAAAAAAAAAAAAAAAAGGTGTTTCCTAAAAATCCAAGTTGGGGGTTGGGTTTAATCAAGTTGGCTCAGTTTAATCACTCCTTGTGAAAGCATTAGGGCAGGAATGTATATCTGAGACACAGTGGGTAGGTAAACTGGGTGGGTGGAGTGCTTGTAATCCCAGAGGCAGAGACGAAGAATTCCTGGGGCAAACTGTTTAGCTAGACTAGACTAGGAAAACCAGAAAGTTCTGGGTTTAGTGTATAAGGTGGAGAGTGATGGGGAAAGATAGCCAAGGCTGGATAGGTACGGTAGCTCATCCCTTCAGTCCCAGTGCTGTTAGAGGCAGAGGCTGGCAGCTCTCTGCCGCGTGCTTGTATGCCTGAACATATGTGTGTAGATACACACTAAACAAGCATGAGCTGGGCTGTGGCTGTACCCGAGTAGCAAGGACGAGGCCCTGGATTCAGTCTTCAGTTCTTCCCAAACTCACACCAGGTTCTCTGTTCCAGATCCTGCCCACACCAGAGGCAGCCACTGTTCTGGAGGAAGGAGGAAGGCACCTTCCTTATTAGTCTGTCCTAGTTCCCAATCAAAATGAGTTCCCCAGCCAGGCGCTGGTGGCGCACGCCTTTAATCCCAGCACTCGGGAGGCAGAGGCAGGTGGATCTCTGTGAGTTTGAAGCCAGCCTGGTCTACAAAGGGAGTCCAGGACAGCCAAGGCTACACAGAGAAACCCTATCTCAAAAAAAACAAAAAAAAAACAAAACAAAAAAAAAGAGTTCCCCCCAGACACATGTTTATGTCTGACCTCTGCAGTTCAGACCGATGCTCTGGGGGTTCCCACAATGCTCTTCAATCCAGAGGGTTTTTTCTCCTCTCCTTCTAGTTACTGAGGTATATACACTGTTTTTGTGAGAACCGCCCAAGTGTTTCTGTTCACACGGCGGATCCTTTGGCTGGCTCTAGGTGGGGCAGTGGTGGAGCTGCCTGTGTGCCTGCCTTTTGAGGATTTGTGTTTCCTTTCTCTCCGTGGATCTTTTCTAGGAGTGGAATAAAGGGACCCGGAGATGATAGGAAATTGCTGAGAGATCTTGGTCATTTCTGTCGGTTGTTTGGTGAAGCATCTGTCTGTCTGCATTGGGTGTAGACACACTCTCCATTCAGAGGCCCAGTCCTTTGTCAGATGTATATATTGGGAATGGTTTCTCCCAGTGTGTAGCTTTGATTTCGTTATCTTAGACAAACAATAACTTTAATGAATGGGACACTTTACCATTTCATTGTTTAGATTAGAGACTAACTTTTTTGTACTCACTGTTTCATAGGATTACAGAATATTTTATATATTAAGCAAGGCCTCCCCAGCTTTTAAAATTTGTAAGAACCCTTTACCGAAATGTTTCCTTTTGAAATAGAAGTTTGCTCTTGAATATGCAGGTCTGTAACTTAGGTCTTCATGGGAAGAACATTAATTAGATGTTTTGAAGTCTCTGCATGGTTGTTTTTCTGGTGCTGGCTGCACTGATGATTTCTCTTGGCTGTTTAATCTTGGTGATGGCTCCTGTCTAGTCCCAGCAATGATGAAAGGGTCAGGGGAGGGTCTGTGTTATGGGGCAATGGTCTGGCCTAAGGGGTACAGCTGCCATGTGGGGTCTAATTTCTTAACACAGTGACCCTTGTCATGACCCTGTGGGCCACTGCCTCTGTTAGACTCTAGCTTGACATTGTATGTGGCTTTCTAAAAGGATCCCGGAGATCTCTGCTTATATTACCCTTCAGATCTGGTCTCTCCCTGATCTATCTCAGACCACCTGCTGCTTCCTTTCTCCTGGAATCCCTCCCAGTTTCTGTGTTCTGGCCCCGGTTGTGTTAACAGTTTCCCTTTCAAATATAAACACCTCTCTTGCCACACTCCTGTGGCTCTGGGGTGTATGGCGGGGAGGGGAGGCGGGACTGGAAGGTGACTCGGCTTAGGTGGAACTGAGAAGGGCTCACTATGCTTATAGTGTGGGAGAGGTCACCCTGAGGCCCATGGCTGGTGGCAGCCTCTTGTGAGTAGAGCTAGGAAGCAAAGAGCAGTGCTGGGGGCGTGAGCTCTTTGAGTTTGTTTTGAGTAGTCCAGGGTGAGAATCCATGGATGGATTTGGAAAGGATAGAGGCAGGGACTAAGTGGTAGGCTACCTCCACAGATGAAGTAAGCCAATTCAAGGCAAATTGAAGTATATAAAGGCAGGTTTATTGGGTGCAGCTCTCTGGCAGGTTATCAGTCCCAAGGAATGGGGCCCAGGGAAGTCACCATGCAGACAGGGAGATAGAGAAGTGGAAAGTAGGAAAGAAAAAAGTACAGAGACGGGGAGGGAACCAAAGTATCTAGATTATATAGTGATGAGCCTCTTGGTGAAAGGAAGCCCACACTAGGGACTGAGGGATGCTGGGAGAAGCTGGAGACCAAGTCTGCTTTGGTCTGTTAAAAGGGCAGCTCAGCAACTTGTCTGGGGACTGAATCCCAACACCATGTCGGCTGCAGGGGTTAATGAGGCCAGGGCCTAGGGGAGAGGGTAGGGCTTACACAACTTAAAAGTTTCAAGATAACAAAGAGGTTATGTTTTTGTTTTCTTTAACTTGAGACAGGCTCTCACGTAGCCCAGGCTGACCTCCAACTCAATATATAACCGCAAATAATCTTGAACTTCTGATCCTCTTGCCTCGACCTTTCTGGTACTGTGTGGACCACCAGGCCTTGTTCATTGACTGTGAGGATTGACCCTGGGGTCTTGTGCATGGTAGGCAAGCAGTGAGCGTTGAGCTACATCCCCAGGCCTACAATGTTTGTCTACTGTTGTAAACTCTGGGACAGCCTATTAGTTCTGCTGCCTTGGCTGGGCACAGTGGCCCAAGGCCAGGTGAAGCATGCGTTTTCTGCTCCAAGGGCCAAGCTGCCTGCTCTCAGGATTGCTGCTGCCAAGACGGCCCTCCATCGTCAGCGTGCTGGTCTCCGGCGTGCGTCACATCTCCTCCCCCTAACTGTGTATACTTTAGAAGCAAACTGGCATTTCATCCCTTTAACAAATACGCTGAGAGCGATGATCACTGATGAAGCAGAGGCCTCCGAGGTATTTTTAAAGGAAAAAGTGCATGAATTTGGCAGCATGGGTTGTGGGCTGCTTCTGGCTTCCTGGAGCAACTTCTTACAAAGAGCCCCAAGCAGGGGCTGCATCTGGGGTTTGGGGGCCGAGGGGTTAGCTGTGGTGTGCCATTTGGCTCTGTATGTGGAAAGGAAGGGTGGGTTCAGCTACGAGTCACTGTTGGGGAATGCCTGTCTCTGAGTGAGGCTCCCCCTGCTGCTCCCCTGCACCTGCTGCGCTCTCCTGGGAGAAGGGAGAGTGGCTGACAAGGCCCAGGGCGCCACCCACCCAGCACACTTGTCTCTGCCTTTAGGACCGGAAGCTCACCAAGCTTGAACGGCAGCGGTTCAAAGAGGAGGCGGAGATGCTGAAAGGCCTACAGCACCCCAACATCGTGCGCTTCTATGACTTCTGGGAGTCCAGCGCCAAGGGCAAGCGGTGTATTGTGCTGGTAACGGAGCTGATGACCTCGGGGACACTGAAGACGTAAGTGCTGTACACGCGTGGCCTGGGGTAGCCTTGGGTACTGTCTGTGGTAGGGTGACCGAGGGATTGGACTGCTTGGGTCAGCCTGGCTGCTGTCTGTGATCCAGTGCCCATTCAGAAGCGTCTCTTTTGAGTCATATTCTTTCTCTAAGCCATGGGAAGCCCATTCCCCGCAGTGAGAAGAATCAAGTCTTCCAAGCATTTGGCTGCCTCTGGCTTCTTGTAACAAATGAGACTGGTTCTCATGGCCACGTGACTATTCCCACTCTCCCCTTCTGTGTGGGACACTGCAAGGCTGTTTACTTCCCAATGACACAGTTCCCTTGTCTGGGGCCTTATTTCTGGCCAGTATCTGTTTGCCTAGAGGCTAGCCTGGCATGTTCTAGTGGGCTGTGGGAAACACAATGCAGGTGTTAAGGGCCAAACAGAACACAGCAAGGGCTTAGGAGTTAGGTGTCCATGACAGCTTGCTCCTCTTTCCTGAGGTCTGTACTATGGGAGTAAGGGAATGTCCCCTCTGGGTAGCCGTAGTGGGTTCCTCTGAATCATTTTAATCCTGATGCCCCAAGTAGGACCTTGATGTTCTCTGCTGCTGCTGGGCAGCTTCATTCTCCTGTGAAGATTCAGTGAGGAGAACCTGGTTCCCATGTCACTTCCCACCACCTCCTGGGTAAAACCAGGGCCCATCACACAGGTGGATTGTTGCATGGATAGCCTGGCCTTCCTGACCTTTGACTGTAGGCATTCCTCTGTCACTCATACTCTAGGCTGGGACCCTTCCCCATTTGGAGGCTTCTTATTACACCCAGGAAATTAAAGTTATGCTTGGCGTGGGGTTCGTAGCAAGGTCTCCATGAAAAGAACCAGGGGAGGGCTGTGGTCCTGGCTCAGCTGCCTGTTCCAGGCCTGGAAGAGCTGCTGGCATCTTTCCTCTCCCCTCACTGCCTGTCCCCCGTAGCTGTCAGGCACTTGCAGCTTAGCTTTGTCAGGGACTGGTCTTTGCCAGGCAGGGCCTTCCCAAGGGCCTGCAGCGAGTGAGCTGTTTGGTGAGTCCCGCCTCTCCCCCAGGTACCTAAAGCGGTTCAAGGTGATGAAGCCCAAGGTACTGAGAAGCTGGTGTCGGCAGATCCTGAAGGGCCTGCTGTTCTTGCATACAAGGACACCACCCATCATCCACCGAGACCTCAAGTGTGACAATATCTTCATCACTGGACCCACCGGCTCTGTGAAGATTGGTGACTTGGGTCTGGCCACCCTTAAAAGAGCATCATTTGCCAAAAGTGTGATAGGTGAGCCTGTTTCTTCTTCCTAGGCACATAGGGGAAACACACAGATTTCTAAGGGCCACAGAAAGCTGGATTTGCTCAACTACCTCAGACCTGGTGCAGGAAGCTCATCAGAATGTCTGGCTATCCAAACAGCCCCTAGATTCTAGTGGCTCAGCCAGGGGACCTGCCTAGTGGGGAGCACCCTTCCGGCTTGCCTAGAGATACTGGCTCTGTTTCCCACTGAGACCTCCTCTGTCAGACTCAGGGGTGGGGTGGTCTCTGCACAAGATTCTTGGCTGTGTTGGGTTGGGTGCCAACTATGATTGTCTGCCAAGGGTGGTGGGCTGGATGCCAACTTCCGAGCTGCGGTGGACACTGGCTGCTCAGGAGGAGGAAGTCATTTTACCACAGAGGAATTACACTGCTTGTGGCATGTGGCGCTGGAGCTGGTCCCAGCAGTCAGGGAGAGGACTACCCAAGGCTGTGGAGCACAAAGACATGACAACTTGCAGTGTCTGGGCAGAAAGGTGGATTAGAGGCCCAGCATGGTGCCTGTGGGGTCCTCAGGCCTTGGCTCCAGACCTCTCCTCTGAGAGGCCACCCTGGCTGCCTTTTGGGGGATGGTACTCTGGGTCCTGGGATAGTAGCCTGCAGTGCTGTGTAAGGATAAGGGGGTCTGGATCATGTTGTGTGTCTGAGCTTGACTAGTGTAGCACTAAGTGTGTATCAGCTGCTGGGAAGAATCTTGTGGGCTTGGAAAGAGCAAGTAGACGGGCTACAGTAACAACTGCTTTGGGGCTCTTCACTGTCTTGAAGTCGGGTACACCCCTCTGTCGAGGCTGATTACTCACATGAACAGGACAAGGAGTAAGGTTGGCCTCAGGTCTCCATGGATTGTTTGGGGGGAAAGATTGCCTGTTTGGCAATCTCGGGGAACTGCTTTATTTGCAGTAGTGTCTTTGGAATGTGGTATTTAGGGTAGCTGTCTTGGGCAGGTGGCTCAGCTAGTAAGAGCACTTGCAGCATAACCATAAGGACCTGAGTACATATCCCCAGAACCTACATTTAAAAAGGCAGGCGCTGGGGCTGGAGAGATGGTTCTTCTAGAGGACCCAAGTTTAGTTTCCAGCACCCATCTCAGGCAGTTCACAGCTATCTGTAATAGTAGCTCCAGAGGCTTTGGCTTCTGTTAGCATCCACACAAATATGGCATGCACAAAAGTGTGTGCGTGCACACACACACACACACACACACACACACACACACACAAGCTCACGATTTAAAATAAATAATATATGTATTTTAAAGCTAGACGTGGTTACACATATGTCTATAGCCCTAGTGTCTGTCTGTCTGTCGCAACCTGGAGCCATTGGTGCTATGGGCCTGTTTCTGCTGCAACCTTTGGTGTTTTCCCTTTCTACCATACTCGGCTCATTTGTCTTTCATTACAGACTCAGGGTGCAGTTCTCTTGAGTTATAGGGTGATTGTGCTATTAAAATGGAGCGGGTCCCTACCTACTCCACTATTGCTAGGCTTCAGCACATGTTCTCCTGTTCGTTAGGGGGCAGAGATGCCTTGTAGCCACAAACTGAAGTTACTTCTCCACTGGAAAGGAGGAGGTGGCCAGGGGCTGTACCCACAGAGGTCTCACCTGACTCTGGCAGGAGGAGCTTGGAGAGCAGTGCTATGAGGAAAGTTCCCTAGCACCTGGTAAAACAGTTGGGCCTGGGGTGGGGGTGGGGAACTCACACTTTTACTTTCAGTGGATTCATCTTTAGGAACGTAGGGATGCCTGGCAGATGTGCAAGACAGGCATGGGCCCAGGGTGAGATGCTCTGCAGCTGGAGGCTAAACATGAAATGGCTCAGTGGGTAGGACAATTGCATGTGTGTATGAGCACATGTACATGCCATTTCTAAAATTCAGATTTAATGAGATGAAAAGGGAAAATGAGTCATGTGCACCCATGTTCAGGAATTATTAGGGTCCCCTATCCTGGGTTAGAGCTAATTCCAGCCTCTAACCCATTTCCCAGGGTTAGGCTGTCTGGGATACTTTTTGCAAAGCAGGGTCTTTGTTTTGGCAGGTCCCAAAGAGTCCAAATTCAGGGGCACTGCTGTCTGTGACCCTAATACCATGTGGACAGCCTGTGCTAAAGTGGAGTCTGTGCTAGAAGAGTGGGGGTCTTTGCATGTGCTAAGGAGTGGCTGGCCCAGCTCCAAGTCCTGGGAGCCTGGCTACTGTCACAGTTCTCTCTAAGGCCCAGGACACACTCCTGGAGTCCCTTTGTTGGCCCCTCCGGCAGGAAAGGGCTTTGTGGTTTTTCCTTGTTATCACAGGACCAAATTGTCACACACAGTCCCTGGCAGAGGCATCACAGGGTGCCATGGGCAATAGAGGCAACCCTGGGGAGGGAGCCCTTCCTTCCTGAAGCTTGAGGTTTCCGGCCAAGTCAGCTGACCTATTGACTGTTCTAGCTGTTACCATGGTGAACCCTCTGAGGATTGTTCTCTAGGCCTGTGTTACCCCTCGGGATACCCCAGGGAATATGGATATATGAAGGGGTGGGAAGGGCCTGATCTATTTGTAGGCTACCTGTGTCTGCGATGTCTCTGTCATACATCTTGTGGCGTAAGAAATACATTCACTATTCTGTGACAAGGGGTGCGAAGAAACTTAAAAAATATTAAAAATCAGTAGTGCCAAAAGACTTTCAAGAGCACAAAAGAATAAAAGTTCTCAGCACAAGGTCTCTGTCATTTCTGATAGACTTTTTCTTCAGTTCTGTGTTCTTTTACATAAACCCAAACTTGTATATTTATATTTCTTCAGTTTTTGGTTAGACTCACAATGTATGGTAAACCGAAATGATGGGCAGGAGACCCCAATATAGGGCTTAGGAGATGGCTTAGAGGGTAAAAGCGTTTGCCATCTAACCCTGAGGACTGAGGTCAGGTCCCCAGCACCTACCTGGAGGTGACAGCCAGGTAGAGTGGCAACCTGCTTGTAATCCCACCGGCTATAAGGCAGAGATGGGATCCTCAGAACAAGCAGGCTAACTAGACTAGTCAAGTTTTAATAAAAAGGTGTTCTTGGTTTTTGAAGCCAAAGCTTGGTTAGTATTTATCTATCTCTGGGTCGACTGGCTAGCTAGCTGATCCAGGAGAGCAAGACTTTGACTCAAAGGAAAAGGAGGGAGGGAGGGAGAGAGAGAGAGAGAGAGAGAGAGAGAGAGAGAGAGAGAGAGAGAGAGAGAGAGAGAATGATAGGAGGCGGTGCCGGAGGAATGACACCACGAGGTTATCCTCTGGCTTCCACATGCATGTGCAGACATGTTCATGCACATAGCAGCTGTGGCAAGCATTATTTCACTCTTCCTATGTTCAATGTGTTATGAGCAGCCCTTATCTTACTATCTCTGTGGGATGTGTCAAGTGGATGTCATTCGCTCACACCCCCTGCCTCAAAATGATATTTGCATGTCATATTCACTGTTAGTTATGACCAGAAACCCTAGTCATTTCCCTCTCTGGGGACACTTAGCTTTGGGGTAACCAGAACTGGGTGATGCTGACTCGTTCTCAGGGGTATAATATCCACACACAAACCAGGGTGCACTCAGACTAGGTATGACCCCCGGCAGCTGTGTTTTCCGTCCCTGTGGCTTGAAGTGGCACTGAAAACTGATGGTTAGCCATGGAGCCCTAAGGTAAGGTTTGGGACACTTCAGTCTGTATAGCACACCTGCTTAAACCCTTGGGTCCGTTGACCTTACTGGTGTCCTGAGTGTGCCACAGGACAGATACAGAGGAGACTGGGAGCATCTATGGGACCAAGGGGCCATGGTCAGTAATAGCTGTGTCTGCTGCTCCTGGTGCAGGTACCCCCGAGTTCATGGCACCTGAAATGTATGAGGAGCACTACGATGAGTCAGTTGACGTCTACGCCTTCGGAATGTGCATGCTGGAGATGGCCACCTCAGAGTACCCCTATTCGGAGTGCCAGAACGCCGCTCAGATCTATCGCAAGGTCACCTGTGTGAGTTCGCTCAGCCACCTTGTTAGTAAGGGCACAGCCTTGTTTGTCCTTTTGGCAGCTGTGTAAGAGAAGGAGTGAGCACAGGCACCTTACAGTGGGGACTCCAAGGGTTGCCGGGGTGAGATGTCTAGCAAAAAATAACCATTCTATGGGTGGCAGTTACTGAGACTGTTACCTGCATGGAACCAGGAGACCCAGCAAGAAGGGAACTGAGGCTTGAGAGACTCTTAGCATTGTGGGGCCTCCTCTCAGGAAGTGCACCCAGGCTGGCTGTCAGGGAGCCCATCTTCTTTATTTTAGAATCACAGTTTGTTTCCCTTCTGCCAAGCAGTCACCCTAGCCAAGCACGTCTCGGGCCTAAGCCGCCTGGGAACCTCAATCCCTGTTTTGCTGTCAGTGTGATTTTTGAGTTGATCCGAAGGCTTCAGCTGTGCAAACAGATTGGGCCGTCCCCTCTCTCTCTCTCTGTGGTGGCCTCTGTGCTGGGGGAATAAACACAGCATCTGAGGTGGAACAGCTGGGCCAGGGCTCTTCTGTGCTGGTTCTTATCATGTGTCATCTTTGTTCTCATGGAGAGGCCAACAGGCCCTCAGGGTGTTCCTGAGCTTGGTTGATGTGATCCCTGGACTCTTTTCTGTATCCTCTTCAGCCTGGACAACCCAGTGGGACCCTGTGCTTGGTCTGTCCATCTCATCCCCATGAGCCTGTGTGGCAGGTGTGTGTGGAGCCATGCATGGCCCAGGGACCCATGTAGCTCCACTTTAGGCCAATCTACCCAGGGGAGCCCTCATGCAGATGGTATGCAACTCTTTCCGTTTGCTGTTAGAGCCAAATTATGTCACTTAGTTGCCTTGAGCCCCTTCTGTGTGCATTATAGATAGGTGGTGACAGGCAAGAGTCCTTGGCTGGTGGCCTGGCCTAGAAGCCCACACTGGTGTAAAGTTACTCCTGGGAGGCAGGGGTTATCTGCTGAGCAGGGTGTTGAAGGCCTGAGAGATCTGGGTGGTATCGGGGTGGGATACGGGAAGGGATCCTTGGGCTTCGGGCTTGTCTTATACACAGTAGGTGGTGGTTTGTCCTCTGGGCTGGGGACAAGAAGGGTCATCTTCGGCAGAAGTCTGGGCATGCCCCCCATTCTGGCTAGCAGACAACACAATGCTGAATGAACTCTTTGGGATTCTTTATTCTCATCTGCCCCAAGTAGGGCTTCAGCAGCCAGGCTCAGCAGGTGAATTTCTCTTGTTCCCTTCTTCTTCCCTCCCCTCCTCTCCTTCTCCATATAAAACAAAAAGGGCAAGGCTTTTAAAGTCTGAATCTTACTGAAGGATGAAGCATGGGAGGATTGAGGCCTTCAGTGTATTTTATTTCTGTAATTAGTTGCTTCCTTCCCCCTGCGGTAGAGCAGATTAAACCCTGCCAGCTCCTACTTCTGATGTGAGCAAAATCTATGCGCTCTGAGTGGCCAGTGATTCCCTCTCCCTCTCAGGACTCTTCGTGGCCTGTGGCCAGAAGCAGTGACCACAGACCGTGCTCTTGTCTCCCTGGGGGAGGTGATGGGATAGGTAAGAAGCCCAGGTGTGGGTTGAAAGGCCTGGCTCTGTGGGAAGTGTGGAATCTACCCTGGGCTGAGGCGCTTCACCAGCATGACGGGCAGCTTATATGGGAGGCCCTGGGAGCTCTCTGCAGCCCAGCAGAGGGATGGCTCTGTGGCCACTGCTGGATCCGAAGGTTCAGCCGCAGCATCAGGGTCTACAGCATAGGCGGAAGCTGTGCTGCATGCTGGTGTCAGGTGACGATCTGATTCTTGTGTCAGCATGGGTCAGGGGCGGGGGGCCTTGGCCTGAGTTTGAGGCTGGGGTGCTTTATCCACTCAAGATGTCCTCTGTGTCTTCTCAGAGTGGGAAGAGCATTGGCTACTGGCCTTGTGCTGAATGGAAGAGCTTAGCAGATCCAAGGCTTCCTGTTGCCTGCCTGCCTCTACCCAGTTCCGCTTTCCGGCCTGGGTCTTGAGTGTGACCATCCACAGGGCTAGCGTTTTCACTCAAGTTGGGAGCAACTTGAACGTCATTTCTCTAGTGTGTTTTCTTTACTCTTTTCCTATGTGTGTGTGTGTGTATGTTGGGGTACAGGGTGTGTGATTGATCACCCATGCAGGCATGTGCGGGGCCGAGAAGTTATCAAGGTGTCTGCCTCAATTGATTCTCCACGTTACTTTAGAGAAAGGATCTCTTACTGAACCAAGAGCTGTGGGCCTCACCATTTTGTCTAGACTGGCTGGTCAGGGTGTCCCCAGGATCCACCTGACTCTGCCCCACCCCCACCCCGAGTGCTGGGGTTATAGGCATTGCCAACAAACCTGGCTTTGACTTGAGCACTGGGCATCTGAATTCAGGTAGCTATGATCTCAGTCTTTAAACATGTCTTATTTCCTTCAGCACTCCCCATCCGTGCCAACCTGCACCTCGTTAGGGTCACAAATTCTGAAGTGAAGTAAAAAGGGCTGTGTGTCCATTTGTCTCTCTGCTCCATGCCCAGCAGCTCCTGTTGCTCTGTCTTTTCTTCTACACATATGACCTGTGACATTTCTGTTTCTAGTTGGTTCTTTCTTTGTATCTATAATTTCTGCTCATTGCCAGAAGACTTTTTGTTTTTTGATTTTTGAGACAGAGTTTCTCCGTGTAGCCTTGGTTGGTCTGGATTCTCTTTGTAGACCAGGATGGCCTCGAACTCACAGAGTTCTGCCTGTCTCTGCCTCCCAAGTGCTGGGATTAAAGGCGTGCGCCACCACGCCCGGCCCTCCCAGAAGTGTTCTTTAATGAGCACTACACAGCTGCTATAAGTTCTACCCCTGCCCCTTGTCTTTACCTTCCAGCATGCTCTCATTTCTGTTGACTGGTTTTTCTGCCTGGTGAGGAGTCATGTCTTTTTGCCTCCTAGCATTTCTGGTAGTTTCTATCTGAGTATCACACACTGCACCATCCCTGTACCATCTCTGCTCTGCGTAAGCTGTAGGAATGGCTCAGGCTGCAGCTTCTAGATGACTCTTTGTCTAGATCTGTGGTGCTGACTAGGTACTCATTTTGAGGAGATTGTAGAAGTATAGGACCTTTATCACTATTTCTGTTCCAGAATTCTGCCTCAAAGATAGTCTCCTCGGCTCCTGAACACAGCTCTGCCCTCAACTCAGTGAGACCCAAGCCTCAGGCTGGAAAGAGCCCTGGGTAGCAAGCTGGGCCATAGGAGACACTAGGGTGTCGATGGTGCCTCCAGCTCTGAGTGGTGCCAGATAACTCTGCTCTGTTCTCCTCAGGGCATCAAGCCGGCCAGCTTTGAGAAGGTACATGATCCTGAGATCAAGGAGATCATCGGGGAGTGCATCTGCAAGAACAAAGAGGAAAGGTGAGCTGCAGCACACCGCGCTCCATGTTCTCCAGCTGACGTTGGGCCAGCTGGCATTTTAGGCTGCATTCTCCATGCAAACTTCCCAGGCCAGGCAGACTGGCCCAGGCTATGTGACACCAGACTTGTGAGTTGCTGTGAGCAGTGTAGAGCTGCATCCTTCTTTGCCGCCAGAGACAGGCCCCTAGCTTAGCCTGAGTGCTGGACACCCAGGCCTTTGCTCTGTCCCTTCTTGCTTTTTCTTGACTTGTCTCCATTTCCATGACCTTAGGGAGCATCTCCATTGCTAGTCTCCTCATGTGCCTCAGTCCTGTCAGCTCTTCTGAACGGCAGGTTGTACAGCGTTAGGAGTGTACTTGCTCCAGCTACCCCTCAGGCCACAGATTTCACCTCTGGAGCCCTCAATTGCTTTACAAAGCCAATTCCTCTTCAAAACAGGAGTGGGCTTCCCAGGCCAGCCAGAAAGCTAGGGGCGCCTTTTTAGCTTTCCTACTCCCAAAACTAACTGGGGTATACCTAGCCATCCACATGACTTTCTCAGGAGTAGATGGGGACAGATAGCTGGTCTTCATTGCCAATGACATGATGTCCAGAGGAAGCCAGACATAGGACAAAGGATGCCGCATGGTTGATGGCATTTGTGGTTAGGGACCCGTGTTTGGGTGCACGGATTTCTGGAGCTGGAAATGTTCACATAGCAACCCCTAGCTGCCAGAGGACCTGGCCCCTGGAGTGGAGCCTCTTACGGCTGGGCTCTGGCTCCAAACCCATATGTCCAACAAGTCTTTACTTATCTGCCTCTATTCTTCCATATGCCTTCTTCCTGAGAGAAGCTCCCTACTAACTCTGCTGCTATAGTGAGGTCCAAGGACCTTGGGTTCAACTTCCTCTTGTCACCCTGAACCAGGAGTCTCTTAGAGGACTGAAGAGTCACCTGTGCAGCAGGGTCTGTTTCTACCTACTTAGCAGGAGGCCTAGTACAGAGTGTGATTTCCTTTTATAGTTAGGGGAAGAGGGTGTCTTAAAGCTTAATGCAATAAGAGCACACCAGGTCATAACTGGACAGCATCACCTGGGAATTAAGGAATGCTAGTGTGCACACCTGTGTCTTACCCTTGGGGGCAGAGCCTGCCCACCAGGAATGAAGTGAGAGAACGTTCTAGCATAACCTGCTCAGTGTGCTGGGTATTGGTGGGTATGCACCCCCCTTGCCTCTGAGCCCTATCTGGGAGCCACTGTCCCTCCAGGTATGAGATCAAGGATCTACTGAGCCATGCCTTCTTCGCGGAAGACACGGGTGTCCGAGTGGAACTTGCAGAAGAGGACCATGGCAGGAAGTCTACCATAGCCCTGCGGCTTTGGGTGGAAGACCCCAAGAAGCTGAAAGGCAAGCCCAAAGACAACGGAGCCATAGAGTTTACTTTTGACTTGGAGAAGGAGACGCCCGACGAGGTGGCCCAGGAAATGGTAATGTGCATGCGAAGGGGCTCTGACTACCCAGGGGCGAGTCTGGGTTAGAAAAAGAAAAATCACAAGTCAATTGCTTTTCCAGAAGGGCACGTTCCCCCAGAGGAATGGCCAGCATGTATGAGAAGGTTGGGGCCATTCCTGAGAGTGGGGTTGGGGTCCCTGGTGTGTGATCAGGTGTGTGCAGTAACAGGAAGTCTGAGGATGGAGATTCTGCACAGGACTTGGAAGACAAGTATCTGGGCCATAGTTCCGGGAAGGAGTCTGAAAGGAAAATTGAGAGCATGAAGGGCCTTGTTTGCCTTAGCTGACTCTTGTCAGCTCGCCCCTGGGGCTGTGGCTTTGAACGTGGGATTTGTCTCTCCTGCTGCAGATGTTCTGGTGTTGTTTTGGGTTCTAGTACTTTAACACCTTGAAGGGTGATGGAAGAGCACTGGTGCATCCCACTGTCTGGCTCTGGGTGAGGAAGGTGACCCCTTTCTGCTTGGGATGTCAGACTGGGCCTCAGGAAGGGACACTGAGCTTGCTGGGGTAACGCAGTAGGATGAGTAGCACACGGCCGTTCCAGGACACGGAGCGGCTCAGGCCCAGGCTCCGCAGCACTACTGTGCTATAGTAACTTCTACAAGAGGTGAACGGCCAGTGCATAGGAATTTCTAGAGCCCGGATGCCAGGCTGGATTATTCTACTCAGTTCTCTAGGCCAACGCCATCCAAAATGATAGGCATGACCCACAAGCTTCAACTAAAATTTAATTACCGTGTAAAATTTAGCCTCATTGGCCACATTTCAAGTGTTTAGTACCACACAGGGTGAGTGACTCTTCAACAACATGAGGCATTTTCATTATAAACTTGTTACACTGACATGCTGCTCTGACTCTGAGGGAAGTGTGTGTGTGTGTGTGTGTGTGTGTGTGTGTGTGTGTGTCTGTGTGTGTGTGTGTGTGTGTCTGTGTGTCTATGTCCATCCCCACACCACAGGACACAACAGTCCAGAAGGGCCCTCCACGTTGCCATGAAGAAGGCAGCGCATAGGAGTCAGGATGCCACCAATATCTAGAGGGAAGACTGCAGACATGAGCTAGCAGCTCAACTGCGTCAGCATCCTTGACCCATGGTTGTCACACAGGTGGTGTCCTTTCAATTTTTATTTTAAAATAAGATTCCCAACTTTTTTCTGGTAGTACTGGGGATTGAGCCCAGTGTGCTAGCCGAGGCTGTGTCTTACCTATATATGGCATGGTAAGGGTGAGGGTGGATGTGACCTACTATGGCTGAGCTGGAATCTGGTCTGCTTTTTCTGGGTGCTTGGCTGTATCATCATCTCAAGATGCATAAAATGGTTGCCCCTGTTACCAGGCTGACCCACTCTCACAAAGCTTGCCTCCACTCCCATCCAGGCCAGAAGACCTTCTGCTCTGAATACATGGGGCTCTTTAGCTCCATGTTTCTTAGAGACCCCCCTCCCCATGGCTCACAGTGCTGGCTAGTTCCATGTGGAACAGAGTGTATTTTTCCAATTCGGTCATCAAGAGTGACTGTGCATACATTCAGGTGGTCACCAGCACACATCTCTATTCACTGATGCTAACAGCTGTGTCTCCGGGCTCTTTATTGCTAACAGTAAGCCTCATGTGAGGTGGTGTGCCAGCTGCAGACAGTGTGGCAGGCTGGACACTGGGCTGGTCATTGGTACTGGTCTGGGGAATGACAGTAGTCCTCCCGCAGGAGGGAGGACTTTTGGGAGGATGGAGGGAGAGTCTCCTGTGTCTCAGATGAAGGAATTCTGGCCTTGTAAGGAGTGTCTGTTGGGGCTGCCTGAGTTGAAAATGGGGATCATGATTGGTCATTGTGATTTCAACATGGCAGAATCTCTTCAGGTAAAACAGCATTCTTGCTGGCCTAGTTTGGGTTTCATTGGAGAGACAAGACACTATGACCACAGCAGCTCTTATAAAGGAAAACACTAAACTGGGGCTGGCTTACAGTTTCATAGCTTTAGTCCATTATCAACATGGTGGGAAGCATGGGGCAGCACGCAGGCGGACATGGTGCTGGAGAAGGAGCTGAAAGTTCTACATATTGATCCGCAGGCACCAGAAGGAGACTGTGTGCCACATTGGGCATAGCTTGAGCATAGGAGACCTCAAAGCCCACCCCTTAGGGACATACTTCCTCCAGTAAGGCCACACAATAGTGCTACCCATCCCCAGCCCATGGGCCAAGCATTCAAACACACGAGTCTATGGGGACCATTCCTATTCAAACCACCACACTTGCCTTCATAACCATGAGGCTAGGGCTGCATTACAAATGTGATTCTGCCTGCTTTGCATGGGGCCTTAGGCTCAGAGACCACAGGGATGGCTAAGGTGTGGTGAGAGGACATTGGGGCTCAGTGTGAGTGGCTGCAGCATGAGTGGGGCTTCCAGGATGATGCTCAGGGTCCCTGATAGAGAGATTCTGAGTGTCGGGTCTTCACCCAGACCTCAGCTTCCCACTGTGTCTTCAAGTTCTCTGAAAGACACAGTGTCATAATCCCAAGTGTACCCTGTACATTCTTCCTGGATGCTGCTTAGCTGCTTCTGAAGCAGTTAACACCCAAGGCTCTACCCTATCGCTGCTTGTCATAAGGTAGAAAAGGACAGCTTCCTGCAGGATAGGGCCAGTGTGGGTGAGTCACCTCAGCTGGTCTTTGCCATTTGGCTGAACTCCCAGGCTACATCCCTGGCTCAGGTCCAGGGAAGTCCATGGGTCCAGCTCCCGCTCCTGAGTCTTCTCTTATCTCCTACCTTCTCCCCTCTTCTGCCTCAAATTGCATTTCCTTCCTATTATGAGGCACGGCACCCATGTAGAAGGGACATGACTTGGGTCAACTTAAATAATAATAATAATAATAATAATAATAATAATAATAATAATAATAATAATAATAATAATAATAATAA
>OU015746.1:79682808-79697388 GCA_907169655.1 Acomys percivali | reverse complement strand
AATAATAATAATAATAATAATAATAATAATAATAATAATAATAATAAATTCTGGGTAGGGATGGCACATACCTTTAATCCCAGCACTGTGAGGGCAGGGGGAGTGCAGAGGCAGGTGGATCTCTGAGTTGAAGGCCAGCCTGGTCTACAGAGAAGGTTCCAGAACAGCTGAGGCTACACAGAGAAACCCTGTCTCAACCAAATGATGATATCACCACCAATGTGTATTCCCCCCACCCCCCTTTGCCAAGCCTGGTTGCCATACTTGGCAAATTGAAAGCCCTATGTTTTCCCTGTGATGGCTCAGTTTTGTGAACAGGCATACTTGGGTCCATCTCATAGCTTTGCCATTCTCTGACTGGGCCTCAGGGTGAGTCCTGGGTCCCAGGAGGCTTGTCAAGGTTCTGGCTTTGCCCTTCTCCATTCTGCACATTAGAGACTGACTCCAGGTCGCAAGCCCCTCCCTGGGTCTAGGCTGCAGGAGTCACCATCTGGCAAGACCCTGAATTCCTGAGGCTACACAGGTGGGAGGTGCCACAGGCACCCTAGAATCCCGATGAGACCTTCTCGACCCACCTGGAGTGGGATGAGGATGAAGACGGGTTGTAGGGTGGGGATACAGGCCGGCCTACACTCTGCATTCTGCAGGATGAGCTGGAGAAGGCCAGCTTCTGTGGGGTACTGGGCTACAGGTGGCTAAGTCCATTCCTTCCCCCAACCTGACCGGATGGCTGAAATGTTGCACAGAACAGGAATAACTGTGATGTGTGTGTGTGGGGTGGTGTCTTTCTTTGGCAGCTCTGGTCAGGTAGGCCTTGCAGGAGAGCAGCACGGAGCCTCATTTCTACAAATGGCAGAACTAGCCAAATGTCTTTAATGAGACGGAGGTCACCTGGGATGTTAGGGATGGCCCTGACCACGGCCTTCATGCTCTGGCCACCTTTGTAGACCTGCCTCAGGGATCAGTGACAGTTACTGCACCTGCCTGGGGTCACTCACTCTAGGCCACAACTGTCCTGGGTCATTCTGGCCTGTCTAGCCTCAGCTGCCTCACAAATGCTCCTGTGGTTGGCTTGGAAGTCCCTAGGAAGAGCCTGCTCCTGACTGTAAGAACAGGGAAAAAGACAAGACCCTATCTTGTCTTTTCTTGGGATGAGGAATGTCCTGCTGCCAGAAAGTTTCCCCACCAAGATGGTGGTTGAACCACAGGCCCTGAAAGTGGGCAGATCCCACAGAGGATTCTGTGTCCTCTGGCCTCCCCTCCTCTGACCCTTTCCTTGGCCACATGCCCAGCCTGCTTATACCTCTGCCAGAGTCAGTGAGGCCTTCACCTGGGAGATTTCCATGGGGGATCTCTCTGACAAGCAGAATTGTCTTTCAAAATAAACTGCTTTGTAACGATCTAGACAAACCCACTGGGAAGTCAGAGAGTGTTACAGAGAACGACTCCCACCCCACCACGTATTATTTGAGAGGGAGCGGCAGCCCAGCACCCATCATCCTGAGAGCATTCCTGTCCCTTATTTCCTGTGAAACAGGGGTTTTCTTGCACTCAGAATCAAAAGCACCATCAGCATGCTACCACCATCCCTTCCTCCGGCTGCTCCCGTCCTTGGTATCTAAGCATTGGGCCACCACCATGGGGCTCCTTGGGTCTTCAGACCTTTGTCTTCTGTGGCCCAACACTTGGGAAGAGCTCGGATGCCCCTCTTGAGTAGGTGATGCGTCCTCAGGTATCTCACTGAAAAGGGGCCACTTTGTCACTGTGGCCTACCTGGGGGAGTAGTCTTCTGTCTATCCCATTGTATAGGATACTAGCTCTGAGATGACACAGCACAGTAGTGTTTAGATGTCGGTAGCTTCGCAGACGATTACCCTGAGTGCTCTGGCCTGTACAGGCTTCAGGTTGGGGGAAAGGGATGGCTTAGGGCCCCTCATGAGGTACAGTCTTGTGTCAGCCCATGTAACAGAGGACCAGAGATCCCTGCTGATGGGTCTCTGGGGACAACAGCTCATGATGTGGCCTCACCCAGAGCAGTAATGCTTGAGAGAAATGAGGTGTGTGTGTGGGAGGGGGCTTGGGGGCGGGGGAGAGATGGATAAGGAGAGACTCAGACAAAGAGACAGTCATGGTAAGGAAGAAATAGAAAAGGTGAGTGAGACCCTTCCCTCCTCCCAGCCTCACACGTAGTCTGCAAACTGCTTATGCAGAATGTGTGTTAGCCTTTAAAGCATCCTTGTGTTGCAGCCCGTTCCAATGTTCTGATGTTCAGATGTCCTGGATTTGCCCCAGTGTAAGCTCCCATGTCACTCTGCACGTCCTTGTCCTTTCGTGAGCATGTCCAGGCAGTTCTGGCTCATCCTCCTTGTTCTCCTGCCCAGCCCTGAGCCACTAAGCCAGTGGCAGCTCTGGTTTCCTATGGCCTCTTAGGATTGTGGACGTTGTTTCTGGACCCGTAGGATAGATACCGCTCACAAGGACATGTTATCTGCATGGGCTCGCACAAGAGCCGTCCACGTGCCCCTGGGTTCACGGCTATTTCACTGATAGCTCAGGAACCCAGCCATGCCAGGGGTACATTCCACATGTGAGAGGAACCTGGCTGCCCCACACAGCCACTGCCTTCCAGTTCTGCTGCCCACCTCACATTCTTTCTTCTGTGTTGCCTAATTCTCACACTAGGGCTCCCTCATATCCCTACCCTGCAGGGTTCCAGCCAAGAGCCCACACACTCAGTCTCTTTTAAAATTTATTTATTTTTCTTGTTGGGCCTGGTGGCACACGCCTTTAATCCTAGCTCTCAGGAGGCAGAGGCAGGCAGATCTCTTGAGTTCAAGGCCAGCCTAGTCTATATCACGAGTTCCAGGCCAGCTAGGGATTCACAGTGAAACCATGTCTTTAAAAAAAAAAAAAAAAAAAAAGAAGGACTGCTGGAGAGATGGCTCAGAGGTTAAGAGCACTGGCTGCTCTTCCAAAGGTCCTGAGTTCAATTCCCAGCAAGCACATCATGGCTCACAACCATCTATAATGAGATCTTGTGCCCACTTCTGTCCTGCAGGTGTACATGCAGACAGACCGCTATATACATAATAAATAAATCTTTAAAAAAAAAAAAAAAGAAATCTATTTTTTTCTTTCTTTTAAAAGAGATTTGAGCTGGGCGTGGTAGTGCACGCCTTTGATCCCAGTATTCTGGGAGACAGAGGCAAGCAGATCTCTGTGAGTTCGAGGCCAGCCTGGTCTACAAAAGTGAGTCCAGGACAGCCAAGGCTACACAAAGAAACCCTGTTTCAAAAAACAAAAAAAAGACTTATTCATTTTTAGTGTATGTGTATTGGGGACAGGGTAGTATATATGGATGTGTAAGGAATGCATACAGGAATGGCTGATCCTCAAGACACTTGACCATGTGTCTCCCTTCGCAGATTGATTCTGGATTTTTCCATGAGAGTGATGTGAAGATTGTGGCCAAGTCCATCCGTGACCGAGTGGCACTCATTCAATGGAGGCGGGAGAGGATCTGGCCTGCACTACAGTCTCAGGAGCCAAAGGACTCGGGCAGCCCTGACAAGGCTAAGGGTCTGCCAGCAGGTCCCCTGCAGGTCCAGGTGACCTACCATGCACAGAGTGGGCAGCCTGGACAGCCAGAACCTGAGGAGCCTGAGGCTGACCAGCACCTCCTGCCCCCTACCTTGCCTGCTAGCGTTACCTCCTTAGCCTGTGAGTACATGGAATGGGGTCACCATGGCCAGCTGTGTCCTTTCTCTCATCCCCACCAGCACAACCAGCTTCAGGATAAAGCAAAATAGTCTTCATCTTTTATTACAATGCTCTGTGAGAAAGGCAGGTACCCAGGGAGCTGCTGCCTCAGTCTGTGGTGAGCTCCTGAGTGTCCTCAGGTAGCTGGGTCATTGCTTCCAGATGTAGGTGGCTCCCTAAAGCTTTGGCTAGGCTTCGGTCTCCTGTTCCAGGCTCACTTCCTCCTAGCCACCTTGTGCCAGGGCACAGGGTGATCCTTTACGGGTGCATGTCCTGGGGTAATAGGGCTAACAGATGGTCCCAGTGCTAGGACACACGGGTCCTGATTCCTGAGCCAGCCCAGGCTTGTTCCCTGTCTGTCCTGCAGGGTATGGGTGACTGTTTCAGGGAAAGGACTGAGTTTTCCTTGCATTCCCCAGTGACCATGACTAGGGACTTAAGGCGTGCTGGAATCCAGCTTCTCAGGTCAGATGTCATTGACCTAGTAGGTCTGAGGGAGCCAGCTCCACCTTGGCTCCACATTGGGAATCTGTAGACTGGCAGCTGGTTCTTTATTCTCTGAGAGGAGCAGTCCTGCCCTTATGGAAGGATACAAAGGCCAAGTGAGGTGCTGTTCCCCAGTCTTTGGAGGGAGTAGCTGTGCAGTGGACCAAGTGGTGGCTGTGTTTATCACTGGGATTGTCTGTCTCTCTCTGCTACTGTCTTCAGAAACCTCTGAGAGCATTTGTCCATTTTCTTTTCCTTTCTTTCCTTTCTTTCTTTTCTTTCTTTCTTTCTTTCTTTCTTTCTTTCTTTCTTTCTTTCTTTCTTTCTTTCTTTTTTGGTTTTTTGAGACAGGATCTCTGTGTATCCTTGGCTGTCCTGGACTTGCTTTGTAGACCCGGCTGGCCTCGAACTCAGAGATTTACCTGCCTCTGCCTCCCAAATGCAGGGATTAAAGGCATGTGCCACCACTGTCTGGTACATTTGTCCAGTTTCAAGGTGTTGTTCCTCCTGAGGTGGATTGGATGCGGGCTTCATCAGAGACCACCCTGAGAGGATCCAGCAGTTTTTCAGGAGAGGCAGCTAGTGTCCTGTTTGTCTTCCATGTCTGAAATCTCTCAGCAGTGAGCTAAAACAGGAGACCCAGCTTTGCCTACTCTGTGAACAGCCTGGAACAGACCAGTTGAACCCAGTGACCTGCCCAGACCAATATTTGAGGTTGTTCATGTGGAAAGACTGAAACCCTGTTTATTTAATATGCAACTCCTTCATTCATGACTCAAATAGCATCTGAGACAACTACTTACATACAAATGAGCGGCCGTCACTTTGAAGTACTTTGCCCACTGTTTACTCCCCTCTAAGCTGAGCTCTGCATGTTGTACTCTGAAGAGACCCAGTTTGGGACCTAGAAACAATGTTCCACTTGTGGTAGATGCTAAATGTCTTGGTGACCCAGGATGAGAAAATCCCATGGAGATGGAGAGAAGGCAATGAGTTCATGTCAGCTATAGGAACTCTCTGCCAACAGTGTCCCTTCCTATGTGACTCAGGACACCTATGTGCTAAATGACAGAGGCCATAGTTGGCGTCTCACAGGGCTTTTGCTCACTTACTATATTTTCTTTAAAATATATGGCAAGGTCGTATTTTTCAGAATTTTAAACCCTTAAGGGTTTACAGGAAAGTCACTTGTCCTCCCAGAGGTAACAAATGCTGACAGTCTTTGAACTGCCTTCCAGAGATAATCTACCTGTGTCATTTCTGTGTGGACACGCACACGCACACAGTCTCTCTCTCTCTCTCTCTCTCTCTCTCTCTCTCTCTCTATATATATATATATATATATATATATATATATATATATATCACACACACACATATATATATATATGTATGTATGTACAAGTGAATACCCAATGTGCATCCTCTTACATGCAGAGAATCCATTCATGTAAATACACACACATCACACATCATACTGACACCTGTACACACATAGGTGGGTGTACATGCATTCACACAGACAGATGAGAACATGTGTGCACCTCCACACATGAGAATACACATGTGGACGCGCATGCATGAGTATACTTGCTGCCTGGGGGTGGTGCCCACCTTTAATCCCAGCACTTGGGAGCCAGAGGCAGGCAGATCTCTGAGTTTGAGGCCAGCCTAATCTACAGAGTGAGTTTCAGGGCAGCCAGGGCTACACATAGAAACCCTGTTTCAAATAAGTAAATAAACAAAACATACTCATATATGCTTCCATATATGATATGAGGATCATGCGAACACATGCATGCACACATTTATCCTCTTTCCTCATCAATGGCAGCACCCTCAAATGCCCTTCTGCATGCTGCTGTGGGCTTTTTGTTTTCTTTTTCTCACCTGGCCGCAAGGGTTCTTCCCTGGCTGACTGGTCTGTGCTTCAAAGGTGACAAGCACGCCTGAGCAGAACCTGCACTTAACGGGATCACGAACATACACTTGTGTTGGGTGGTACCATATCAGCTTTCATGATTCTTCCCCGAGCAACCCTGACTGAACTGAGCAGGTGGCTTCTGCTGCCGCAACACTTATGATGAGGACTGTGACAACACAACTAATTTTGGGGGTGGTAACTATCTCCAAGTGAAATTTTAATTACACAAGTAATTATACAAATCACTTGCAATGTTTAGTGTCACACACATGGCTGGAGTTGTGCCTCTTGAATCTTGTTAGCCTGAGGGCCACCTTCCTCTTCCCTAGCTCCCTCTCCTACTCCGTTCTCTCCCCCCTCCCTTTCCTTCCTGTCTGTCAAGGTAGAAATGGTCATTCTAATGAGCAGTGGGCTCATTAAAAACCAGAGCTGCTTGTCTAATTGGTTTTGCCCAATTAAACTTCAGCATTCCTTATGTCTTCCTAGGTTAAAATCACTCTTTGGAAAAATTGTTAGTGCAGAGCCAGCAAGACCTCCCCCTCACTTGGCTTGGATTATCAGTGGCTAGAGTACTCATTCAAAATGCAGCCCCCTTGTGAAAATAGCTTGGTGTTTTGGTGGCAAATTGTAAAGCCTGTGGGTTTTGGAATCTGGAAGCAATAAAAACCTCAAAGTGCTGTTTCACATGGGTTTCCAGTTTTCATTCTTTACTGGCTGACCATGTAGGCAGGCTGCCTTGTCAAGTACCATCAAAGCAGGTCAGCCTCAACACCCGGGTACCAGAGTGGGCAGGAAGTGACAGGGGCTGCTTCCAGTAGGCTAACGAGCCTTGCCTACCCTGGCATCAGACCATGTTGGGGGGGGGGCGCAGGTGTGGTTCCCCATGCTGCTGTGTAGCAGGTGACAGTTTTAAACAGCACTCATGCAAACAAGCCAGACTTAGTCCTGCAGAAGGAGTCTAGGAACAAGCCACTATACTTGCCTGCAATGCTGGGCATGTGGCGTTTGGAGATGCCCACGCTAAGTGGTACTTTTGTGTCTTCCCCAGCGGACAGCACCTTCGACAGTGGCCAGGGCTCCACCGTGTACTCCGACTCTCAGAGCAGCCAGCAGAGCATGGTGCTCAGTTCCCTTGTGGACCCGGCTCCAGCCCCAGCCTCGTGTATATGCAGCCCCCCCGTGAGTGAGGGGCCTGGCCTGACACACAGCCTGCCTGCCCTAGGGGCCTTCCAGCAGCAGGCCACTGTGGTAAGTTTGGGAGCCACTGTTGCTCTGTCCTCTTGGCCTCTTGTCTAGGCTGTGCTAAGCATGATCAGGGTTAGAGTGGCCTATAGTTGGCTCCCAGCCTCACTTCCCCTGAGAGACTTAAGGATGAAGTCCATGGAGGGCCGCCTTCGCCAAGAGCTGCAGAACTGTAGGCTGGAACCTCAGATGTGAAGAAGTCCTGGGTAAAGACTGTGGAGTGTCTGGGAACAGACCTCAGGTACCCATGGCTTGGGGAGCTATGATAGAACCAACCAGCCTTGCCCTGAGGGTGTCTCCAATACCACACAGGTGCGTGATGCCGGCACACTGGGGTCTTTCCTAGTCTGTCCTGGAGATGACAACAGGAATATATCATTTATGATAATGGTGATTTGGATTTTTATCACCACCCAGCCTTCTAGGGAATATCCAAGACCCCCTGGCATGTCTCCTCAGCTAGAGGCAGCTGCGGAAAGTTAGGGTACACAAAAAATGGGTTTGAAAGGGGGGGGGCACATTTTCAGTATTTGTAGAAGGCAAGAGGTTGTGAGAACACCTGATGGGGGTGTGTGGGATCTAGCAAGTGGATGATGGAGAGGTCAAGCAGGGCATTTATCTTACTTTATGTCTGTGTGTATGGTATATGCAGGTATACACACCCCTTCATGTACACATGGAGACCGGAGTCCGGTGTCATGAGTCTGAATCTTATTCTTTCAGACAGGGTCTCTCAGTGAACTTCCCTAGCTGGCCAGTAGGTCACTGGGATCCTCCTGTCTCCCTACTCCCAGCACTGTGTGCTTTGTCACACCTTTCCTTTTACCTGGGATCCAAACTCAAGTCCTATGCTTGCATGGCAAGCACTATAATTTTAGCTTCTTTTCTTTTTCTTATTTTTTCTTTTTTGGTTTTTCAAGACAGGGTTTCTCTTGTAATCCTGGCTGTTTTGGGTTCTTGTAGACCAGGCTGGCCTCAAATTCACAGAGATCTGCCTGCCTCTGCCTCCTAAATGCTGGGATTAAAGGTGTGCACCACCATGCCCAGCTTTAGCTTTTTTTCTAAACATTGAAGAAAAGTGCTTGTTTCACAGTCCAAAGAGCCTGTGATCTGAGTGGCGGAGCTGAGTCCTCAAGAGGGTAATTTAGACCCCGTGGGTAGGATCTATCTTCCTTGGTGACTGGGAGCTTCCCCGCACCTGTTGTGTTGGTGGCCCCTGTTGTCACACAGCCTTTGGCTGCTGTGGTGGCTTCTTGGCACTGGCTAAATGCTGGTGCTGTGGTCTCTGTCCTCTGCACACACAGGCTCTCTTCCTTCGTGTCTTCATAGAGTTGAACCATTCTAAAGGCCCAACAGGCCTCTGCTTCCCTGGGCCCCAGGATTCACTGTAATGTGCACCTTTGCAATTTTATTCATTTTACAAAATGAAATGAGTTTTGATTTTAAATGGCTGGAAGACCTCATGTGAGAGGACTTGGCAGCCCCAATGGCTTGTTCTTACAAGGTTGAGGCTCAGCCCTAACTGAGCCAGAATGTCCTGCCTGCCGCTCTCATGCCTTCCAGTCATGGTTAGGGCTGCCTTGGGCCGTGGAGTGTACTAGCTGCACTAGTCTTTATCAGGCCCCTGCTGTCCTATGCATCTTCATTGATTTAGCCAACCTCATTCATCCCTCAACATGTAGCCTGAGCAGGGAGATTACATCTGTAAATGCAGGGCCTGAGCCCTTTGTCCTCTCTTCCTCGACTCCTGACATAAAGAACATAAACAAAAGGGATGGCTTATGGTGGCTACATCCCGACTTTCTGGTATTTCCTGAAGAAGGCTGCTATGGTGATGTGCCTCTGGGGTCCAAAGGGGAAACAGCCAGGGAGGAGGAGGAGGGAGGAGGAGGAAGGAGGAGGCGGATGGAAAGGGATGGTCTCCTAATGGAAGACCATCAGGAATAAGGGGCCGCTAGGCCCTGCCTGAGCTCCTGAACCATGTACAGTGGTCCAGCCAGTGGGCGGACAGTCTGTCCTGGCCTGGTCTAGTTGGGGCCAACTCATCTGTCTATGGTTTTAGGTAAATCCATCTTTCGAGACTTGATCCCAAACACACCTACTCCCCCACATTCTTACATAAAGCACCAGGTAAAAGGAAGCAAGGGTGTGTTGCCCCTGTGCCACCCAGGAACATCCTAGAGAAGTCTGCTGGAGAGCAGTGGACAGCAGTCCCTTCTCTGAACCCTGAACCCTGTTCAGATATGCTTCCCCATGCCTCTTCTACTGCCAATGCCCCCACTTGGGAAGTAAACCCCAGGTAGCCAGAGATTTTCCCATAAGTACTACAGGCTTTGTCTCTGTGCATTGAAAATGCTTAGAGAGCGAAACAGTAACACGGGACTGTAGAGGGACCTGGGTTTAACTCCAAGCACCCACATGGTGACCATAGCAACCAGCACCCACATGATGTAACTCTAGTACCATGGGATCTGATGCCTGCTTCTGGCCTCCTTAGGTACCAGGCATGCATGTGATACACAGACATACATGCAGGCAAAACACCATACACATAAAAAAAACAAAACAAAACAAAACCCACAGAATCAGAATATTGTCAGGGTAGCAATAATTCTGATTTCCTCTTCTTTTGCTGGCTGCATGGACCAGTGCCCTCCCTATGTGTGGCCCCCGATTTTTTCCCTTTGTGGCCAAGTCTCAGAAGACCTCTACTTGCCAAGGGCCTCACTGTGCTAGTTTTGTTCCCATGCTTGTGTGTCCTGGTGCCTTCCCAGCAGCTGCAAGCTATATCTTCCTATGTCTCCATAGTATGAACTATCCAGATGGACTCATCCTTTATAGTCTGACTTATCTCTGTAATGAGCTTCCCACAGCCTATATCCTAAGGATTCTTTCTCCATGGCGCTGAAAAACCTCTGTGATGATCTTTTTACATGGCTGTGTAATACTCCATATAGCTTATTTTCTAGAACATCCCCTGGGTGGGCACTGTGGCTTTTCGGTATTGTTGGCGACGTGGTAGGGCTACCACATCTGACTTCTGCGGAGTCACCTTGGTGGGAACAAGGTTCCTGTTGGGGAGGGGGCTGGGCACAGGGATAAAGAAGGGTTAAGAGTAGTTGCTGAATGTAGCCTCCACCTCCTCTGCAGCCTGGCTTGTCAGTGGGCCCTGTGCCACCCCCTGCCCGCCCTCCACTCCTCCAGCAGCATTTTCCAGAACCTTCCATGAGCTTCGCCCCTGTGCTGCCACCACCCAGCACCCCTGTGCCCACGGGCCCAAGCCAGCCAGCACCTCCAGTCCAGCAGGTAAGTGTGACACTTCATTTTATCCCCTTAAATTGTCCCCTTATGGGGGATAGTCCTAAAGCTAAAGCCCGTGTATATGTGTGTGTGTGTGTGTGTGTGTGTGTGTGTGTGTGTGTCGGAGTGTGTGTTTCAGGCCTGTAGTTTGTAACACTAGGCCTATTCATGGAGAACTCTGATTAGTCAGAATGTTTTTTATAAACTGGCTTCAGACAAGCAAGAGCTTGGAGGTCTGTGTTTGTGTAAGTGACATGTAGATGTATATTGTGAACATAGTTCACTGTGTATGTGAGTGCTGTGTGTGAAAGCATGCAATCTTGAAGTTATGCAGGTGTGTATATGCAAGTGATGTGGCTATATGTGTGAATCTGAGTATGTATGTGGGAGTGAATGTGTATGTATGTGAGTGAGTGCGAGCATATGAGCATGCACGTAAGAAGGTCGCTGGATTTCTTTTGTGTCTGAGCACAAGGCTTCCTTTTCTTCCTCCAGCCTCTTCCAATGGCTCAACCACCTACCCTGCCACAGGTCCTGGCCCCGCAGCCCATGGCCACTGTCCAGCCAGTGCCCTCTCATTTGCCTCCATACCTGGCTCCAACCTCCCAGGTAGTGGCCCCTGCTCAGCTGAAGCCTCTCCAGATGCCACAGCCACCTCTGCAACCTCTTGCTCAAGTCCCTCCGCAGGTACCTCCGCAGGCCCATAGCCTGCTCACCTGGGATGGGGTACCAGGACATGGGTTGGTGCACTCATGTCACCGGCGGTTGCTGGCTAGCGAGGTAGGCTTAGCAGCGTGGTGTCGTACCATGTGTATTGTGTCGTGGTTCAGGGCTGCTCCTGTGCCGAGCAGAGCAGGGCAGGGACCCTGGGGACCGCCTCTTTTGTCTAGCTTCCCTCTCTCTTCACCCTCTCTTTACCCCGGCAAGCAGTCTTCTCAGACTGAGATGCATTTGATGTGAGTGTGTGTGAGGTCCCTCAAGGAGTGAGTGAGGCAGCTGCCATCCCATTATTACTGGATTGCCATCCCGGATAGGAAAAGGGTTAGTCCAAGCCAAGAACAGAGCTCTCCCTGTGAGCACTGAGTGGGTGCAGAAAGCAGCCTGCTTGCTTGGGATAATTGTCCTGCAAAGCGCTGAGAAGTCAGCTAAGGGCGACTCCTTAGAGGTACATCTGGCACTGCAGGTGGCATTTAGCTGTTTGTCATTTGCAGCACAGTAGATCTGTGCCCTCATAGTTGAATGGAAATGTAGTTAATGTGATACTTGTGAGCAATAGGAAAAGAGCACTGCTTACGGGGGATAGCTGTCAAGGCCAAAGTGTTGAACCCACCACATCAGGTACTACCTAACCCTGAGAGAACAAATAGAAGGTTCTGGGCTATCTGCTCCTTAGAGGTCGAATAGACAGGGAGAGGCGTTACTGACCTATCAAAGAAGGTTATACTGAGAACCGCCCCCCCAAGGGGCTGACTTCTGTGGAGTTCACAGGAAGAGACTTCAGGCTGATGAGACACTAGGTGACTGGGCCAGCCAGGTAGCTTACCAAATGAAAGTACACTGAAGCTCCAGAGCTGATTCCATATGTGAGCACTCCTGACTCCCTTAGAGGAGCCACCAGCTGGCCCCTTGGGGATTTGGGCACATGGGTCCCTCCATGCTGGGGCCACAGGGGTATCTAACAGGCAGGTCTCCTGTTCTGCTTGAACATGTTTATAATGCTTTACAATGACTTACTAGGGTGACCTCGTCACGAGCAGCTGCTCAGGAGGCTGAGCCACGTCCCCCTGATGCTGCAGGTCCCCGGATGGCAGCCTGACTAACATGCTGCTGTACCTTTTTCAGATGCCTCAGATGCCTGTGGTTCCCCCCATCACTCCGTTGGCAGGACTCGATGGCCTCCCTCAGACCCTCACTGACCTGCCAGCAGCAAACGTGGCCCCTGTGCCACCACCTCAGTATTTCTCACCTGCTGTGATCTTGCCAAGCCTCACAACGCCCCTGCCCACCTCCCCAGCCCTGCCTCTGCAGGCCGTCAAGCTGCCCCATCCCCCTGGAGCACCCCTGGCTGTGCCCTGCCAGACCATCGTGCCAAATGCACCAGCTGCTATCCCCCTGCTGGCTGTGGCCCCGCAGGGTGTGGCTGCACTGTCCATCCATCCAGCAGTGGCCCAGATCCCAGCCCAGATCCCAGCTCAGCCTGTGTACCCAGCAGCCTTCCCACAGATGGCACCTGCAGACATCCCGCCCTCACCCCACCACACGGTGCAGAGCTTACGGGCCACCCCTCCACAGCTGGCCTCACCTGTGCCTCCTCAGCCTGTCCAGCCCAGTGTCATCCATCTACCTGAGCAGGCTGCTCCAACTGCTGCCTCAGGGACCCAGGTAATCCACCTGCCAGGGTGGACTTACCACTTAGTGCCTGGAGACTCTCAAGGCCAGGTTCAAGATATTCTTGAGCTGTTCACAAGGCCATGGCTCCTGTTAGTACCTGAACTCAAGGACATGTAGAACCAGGCAGGAAGGCAGTTCCGTCTTATGGCTAACCACCACTCCCTCCCTTGTTTTTTAGATTTACTTATTTTTATGGTATGGCTGTTTTGCCTACCTGTATGTATATATACTATCTGTATGCGTGCCTGGGATTGTCAAAGGGTGTCAAATTCCCTGGAGCTGGAGTTATTGATGATCATTATCACCATGGAGGTGCTAGGGAATCAAACCCAGGTCTCCTGTGGGAGCAACAAGTGCTTTTAACCTCTAAGCCATCTCTCCACCCGCAGTTAACCTTTCTTATGAGGAGAATGTTGGAGAGAGAGGCCTGAGCCAGTGTGGGCATCTGCTGCCTCCTCGGGAGCCGTAAGCATGAGGATGGCTGAGCTGCTTGTTCCCCGCGCCCTTCCTTGCCACTGCTTTGTGGTTGAGTACCCCCTCACCCTCCTGCCAGTGCTGCCAGTCCTATTGGCTTGAGGTAGCCCCTCTGTGGATACCAGGACTTGCATGTACCACAGGCTAACCCTTTCCAGAACGCAAACCAAGGTGGACCAGGCATGCCTTGTTTTTAACAAAATCTGAAACACCTCCTGATTTTACCAATAAAGACTCTGAAGTCGGATGTTGGGGTGAAAAGTCTGCTAGCTCAGAGAGGCAGAGAGAGCACCCAGCTGACCTTCCTCTGCAGCTGACATCCCAAGAGAAGGAAACCTCCCTCCCCACAGGTGTCTTAAAAACAAACTGAATGTCCCTCCCTCCTTCTTCCTGTGTGTCATCTCTATCCATCCTCCTGACTTCCTCTTCCTCTCTATGGTTTTTCCTTCCATTCACTCCCTGTCAACTGGTTTCTTGCTTTGCCTCTTGATTTATGGTCAATTTTATTTAATTCAAGCAGAAAGCTCTTGGATTAAAAGTGTGTGCTAGGGCTGAGCCACACCACAACTATAAACAGGTTTTTTCCAGTAAACAACACAATCTTGGGGTTCACGGTGTGATCAAATATCCTGCAACAGTTCCTATTTGAGCAGAGAGGAAACAAAGCAGAGAGCAGTAAGGAGGTCTAGGGACACTGGGCTGTCCAGTGGAAGATGATTCCTGTGGGACAGGAAGGCGCCCTGGTATCTGGTGAGGAGTCATATGGTGTGCCAGGTTGACCATGAAGGGAAGATGTTGTGTAGGGATGTGTGCCTTGTTGCAAGAGCCGGCCATGTAGCTTCACACGCCTGTGCAGGACATTTATATTTGGCGTTTCTGGTCTATTGTGTTTAAACTCAGGTAAAGGGAAGGAAAAACAGTACCTGGTATAGGTACTCTCTTCACCTGGCAGCACCCCCGCCCCAACACACACACACACACACACACACACACACACACACACA
>OU015746.1:79668223-79682798 GCA_907169655.1 Acomys percivali | reverse complement strand
AGAGAGAGAGAGAGAGAGAGAGAGAGAGAGAGAGAGAGAGAGAGAGACCCTGAGCATCTTCCTACCTGACTCTTTCACTGGGGGGAGGGGGGACATGTTTCTCCAAACCTGAACTCACCCCAACATTAAACCCAGCGGCTCTCAAGCTGAGGCATGCCTCCTGCCATTTGAACCTCAGGTTCCCGTGATGTGAACCGGCACCTCCTCCTGGCTTTACTGTGAAGGATGAAGGGTACAGGGGGCCACCCTGGAGCCAGGTGCTACATGGCTCAGTTTTCTGCTGCTCAGCCTGGAGCTTCTTACTCAGAGAGTGTACACAACTTCTCACTGTCTCATTTCCGGAGGCACTTGTGCTTGGGGATGGCGGTAGGAGTAGTGTTTACTGGCCAGCAGAAAACATTTGTCTAAAAAGCCAGTGGGAGGAAATTTGTTGGTCCTGTGTTCTCACTGAGTGAGCTGCTGGTATGAGAAGCTGTCAGTGGCTACTAAGCTCACTGGTTGCCAGGGGTGAGGCTAAACATCAAGGAAGCAGGGCGCCAGCTGTGTGTGCGGGCGAGGAGGGTCTGGCCTCAGCTGTGTGTTCTGGGCCTTGTTTTCTGCTGCTTGCCTTTCTGGTTGCTACAGACTGGTGGGTTCTTCAACTGGCTGGGTACTAGAGCCTTTTAGAGGTTTATTTTATGTTTAATCTAAAAGAGATTTATTTTTATCTTTAATTATGCATTTAGGTATGGTCATATATATGAGGAGCGGTGCCCACAGAGGCCAGAGGCATTGTTTCCCTGTAGAGCAGGAGTTACAGGGCAGGAACCCGGAGGCAGGAGCTGATGCAGAGGCTATGGAGGGTGCTGCTTACTGGCTTGCTTCCCATGGCTTGCTCAGCCTGCTTTCTTATGGAACCCAGGACCACCAGCCTAGGCCTGGCACTACCCACTAGTTGAGAAAATCCTCTACAAGCATGCCTACAGCTTCATCTTAGGGAGGCATTTTCTCCACTAAGACTCCCTTCTTTCTAATAACTGTCCAGTCAAGTGTCCAGTATTGTGTCAAGTTCACATAATACTATGCAGGACACTGACTCCCTTCTAAAAAATGTTTTAATTACATTTAGCTTCTAGAAGTTTATTGATGAGCTGGGCTGGCTGCCCACAGGCATCCCTTCCAGCAGAAGGGGGCGTGTGCCCAGGAGAGAAGTAACCTCTGCCGCTGCAGGCATTGCTAACCAAGTATACGTCTAAGTGAACGTTGCTGTTCCTTTTCCTGAGAGACAAAATGACTGAATTTCCAACTTCTCAGCTAACCTGGGGCCGAGGGTGGTGTGTTCTCACACCAAAATGTCTGGACCCTTGTTTTTCTTTCTCTTACTTTCACCCCCAAAGAGCAGGGGGGGGGTGCATGGTGGGGGTGGAGGGTTGAATTAGCCAGAATTCCCGCATCACCTTGTGAGAGATGGCAGGTGTCTGAGCACTCTCAGGGTGCACCTGTGACTAGAAATAGCTACCTCATGCCCCGAACTAGTCCAGAGAAGCAGGATGTTCATGTCCCAGAGAGATGACCGGAACCCAGCCTAGACACTATGTCTAACTCTTTGCGCTTATCCTGAAGTCCTAGGAGTCTAGGTCTGTGTCTTCCCACACTGAGGTGTGTCAGGAGGCTCATGTCTGCTTACCTCTGCTAAATCCACATTCCAGATACGCTCTAAAACAAAGATTGCCTTTGCAGAACATGTGGATAAGAAAGGGGTGCTCTTTTATCCTGCCAACCCCATGTTCTCATCACTGATGTGTCTGGGCACAGCCTCCTCCGCCACTGCCCCCTGGAACCCAGCCTGCATTCTTATCCCTTGTGCCCCCAGGTCCTGCTGGGCCACCCTCCTTCGTACGCCTCGGATGCCGCCGCCGCTGCTCCAGTCTCTGCTGTGTCCTTGCCGCCTGCTGTCCTTTCCCCTCCGCTGCCAGATACTCTGCTGCCTACTGCCCCTGAGCTCCTGCCCAAGCTCCCCAGCTCCCTGGCCCCCGCAGTGGTCGCAGCCCCTCAGAGTGTACCCACCCAGACCTCTACGCTCCTCCCACCAACAAACCCACCTCTGCCTACTGGGCCTGCAGTCGCTGGCCCCTGCCCTGCTGTCCAGCTGATGGTGGAAGTGGCTCAAGAGGTGTGTGCCCTTGTTCTCTGCTCAAGCTGTCTGGGGTCTCAGCTCTAGGGATGAGGGGGCCTTGCAGGAGGTACAGTGTGCTTTGCAACAGCTACTCCAAGCTGCTTGGCCTCTCGCTCTGCTCTGGCCCACTTTAGGAGACGGAACATGAGCTTCAGAAATGGGTTTTCCTCAGAGAGGATATGTGTGTGCCCTTTTTAGGGGAATGATCAAAGTAGGTTAGCAGTTTGTAGAAGGAAGAAACCCCCGGTTTCAGGAATCTGCTTGCCTCTAAGCCTTTCAAGATTACCCTCACCACACACTGGGCCCTGTGTGGAGAGAGCCTCCAAGGACGGGGAGAGGGGAGGGCAGCTGCATGCTGTGGCTAGCCTCACAACCAAGGGGAGCTAGGTCAGCACAATGTAACCCTGTTCTTTTTACTCTGTTCTTATTTTAGGAGCAGGTTTCGCAAGACAAGCCCCCTGGCCCCCCACAGAGCTGTGAGAGGTACAGCTTTGCCTTGCCCTCAGGATGGGTTGAGAGGGGGGGATTGAGGCGCGGGGGTGGGGTGGGATGGTGCTCAGGAACTATCTTGGCCCAGCCCAGCCCAGCCCAGCACTGCTTGGTGCTTTCATTCAGATCCTGCCCAAGTTTGCCAGGACACCACCAAGATACATACATACCACCAAGATACATACATACATACATACATACATACATACATACATACACACACACACATACATACATACATACCACCAAGATACATACATACATACACACATACATACACACATACATACATACATACCACCAAGATACATACACACACACACACACACACACACACACACACACACACACACACACTTTTTCTTTTGGCTTTTCAAGACAGCGTCTCTGTGCAGCCCTGGATGTCTTGGACTCACTTTGTATCTGAGGCTGGCCTCGAACTCACAGTGATCCACATGCTTCTGACTCCCTGAGTGCTGGGATTAAAGGCATGTTCCACCACACCTGCCTACAAGCAAGATTTTTAATATGTTGCCCCACCCCCCACTTTCTAAATTTGACCCAGAAGTGGCTCAGGCACCAGCTTTCTGGTCTTTATTAATCCAGGATGAATCCTGGTTGTTGTCAGCCCTTGCTAGGCTGTGGATTCTGGCACTGGTCCTTGTCAGTCCAGGTTGAGTGCTGGTTGTTGTTTGTCCCTGCTGGGCTGTGACAGGTCCTGGCATTAGTCCTTGTGCTGAGGGCATTCCAGAAGGACAAGGCCCTGGGCAGAGTCTCAGTGTTCTCGGGTATGCCTAGGCCCAGGTGTGCCCTGGAGCAGCAATACTGTTCTTACTGAGGTGGGTGTGGGAGGTACCTGGGATCCCACCATCCCAGGAAACTGGATGTTGTACATGAGGAAGCTCAGCGGACCCCACAGTCCTCACAACAGCCTAGAGCGTCTGAGGTCTTATTTGCTCAGTTGGGGAAAGTGAGGCAGGCAGACCCACTTCAGAGGCAAAAGGCCTAGAGAACTGCACAGCCCACCAATGGGGAGCTAGCACTTCCCCCTTTCCCCGGGGTGGTATAGGATGGGTACTGGAGGGAGAGAGGTCTCCAGTCCCCTTGCTGGTCACAACTTTAGGTACTTAAGGTTTTAAAGCTCCAAGGCTGGACTGAGTAGAGGGGATTTCCTGGTAATCCATGTGTGCCTTTAACATTCTTGGTTTCCTCTCAGTTTTGGAGGATCTGATGTCACCTCTGGAAGAGACCTGAGTGACAGCTGTGAAGGCACCTTTGGAGGGGGCAGGCTGGAGGGCAGGGCTGCCCGGAAACACCACCGTAGGTCCACTCGTGCACGCTCCCGGCAGGAGAGGGCCAGCAGGCCCCGTCTCACTATCCTGAATGTGAGT
Source organism: Acomys percivali (assembly GCA_907169655.1). NCBI lineage: Eukaryota > Metazoa > Chordata > Mammalia > Rodentia > Muridae > Acomys > Acomys percivali. Next base: position 79,678,763 of record OU015746.1, on the reverse strand, counting down.
GGTTGCTGTTTGGGGCACACGGGTGTGAAGTCCTCTGCAATCTGATCATGACTTCCTGCAGGTGTGTAACACGGGAGACAAGATGGTGGAGTGTCAGCTGGAAACACATAACCATAAGATGGTGACCTTCAAGTTTGACCTTGATGGGGACGCTCCTGATGAGATCGCCACATACATGGTAAGGCTGAGCCAGAGGGTGAGGCCACCTCTTTGAGGTCCATAGACTCTTGTAGGAGCTAAAATGCTGGGTTCAGGCCTGCACGGAGGTGTTTGGGTGGGCCATGGCCTAGCAGAGAGACAGAGCCTAGCAGCTGCCCCAGAGCTGTGTTCCCAGGGAGAGGATCAGCTTCCTGCAGGCAGTTTCGGTGGGGCTTTTCCACAGGCCCCTGTGTGAGAACAGTTCAAGGATGCTATCCACATTTCTTCCTGTCCTTTAGAGGAAAAAGAGAGACCTGCTAGGTGACCTGAATAAGCAAGAGTATCGAACGAGCAAGGTATAACTATGTAAGATAAAATGAAATTTAGATTAATGTAATATAAATAAACTCCCTTGACTAGTCGCTACTGCATAAACCGCTCAGTTAGCCATCAAGAGTAAGTAGCCTTCAGGTTGTATCCACAGAGGTTCCTCAGACGAGCTCTTCATCGAGCCAGGCCAGACCACAGTCCCCTCAGGGTGAAAGGAGCAATGGTTCTGATGCCTGCTACCACAGTGGGGGAGACTGGCCAGAACTATTGCAGTAGACAACAGAGGACAGATCTGACTCTGAACGAAGGAGGATGGGAGAGCAGGACGTACAGACCAGGACCAGGGGGAGCGCTTGGGGTTTGGAAATTAAGGAGAAACAGAACACAAGAGTGCCAAAGCCAGTTGGACGGTCAGGTTATGAGGGCACTGATGTCCAGGATGATCAGAGAGGGTCATTTAGCCCTCTTCCTGCCTGGACCAAGTCCTGCCCACGCTTGTGGTGCATCTGAATCCAGCTTGGCTGACTTTGGAAGAGCTGTCTGGACTTGGTGCTGAGAAGAGCCATATGGCTGTAGGGCAGGAGCTCTGGGAAGATGACTTGTAAAGAAGGTCAATAAGAAATGTTTCTAGGGTCTGGCGAGATGGCTCAGCGGTTAATAGAACTGCCTGCTCTTCCAGAGGTCCTGAGTTCAATCCCCAGCAACCACATGGTAGCTCACAACCATCTATAATGTGATCTAATGCCCTCTTCTGGCGTGCAGGTGTACATGTAAACAGAGCACTATATACATAGTAAATAAGTCTTTTAAAAGAAAAGAAAGAAAGATTTCTGGGGAACCAACCAATAGTGGTGCATGCCTTTAATCTCAGTATTGGGAGAAAGAGGCAGGGTATCTATGTGAGTTAGAGACCAGTCTGGTCTACATAGTTCCAGGACAGCCAAGGCTAGTCAATGAGACCTTGCCTAAAAAAATTAATAACAACAACAATACGTATATTAATAATATAATATTATATATTATATATAATATTTATTGTTGTTATTATGAAAATAGGTGTGGCTCATTGTCTGGTGCTCACATCCCAATTAAGCCCTTCCCATAGCCCCAGTACCAGTGCAACTATCTTTCTTGGAGATTGTTAGCTAGCCTGGGGTTCCATGACCAGCTCTTTCTCTGGGAAAGCAGTGCCACATGGGGCCATCAGATTGTGTGGGATAGTGTTTTTGGCCTCAACTGTACCCTCTGTCTCTGGAGCCATCAACTTCCTCCCTTGGCTTTTCAACCCCACCCAGGGGACATATGGTTTGTCATGTCTTGTATGGGACCTGGGGAAGGAAAGAGGTATGTATATTCCTGGCAGAGTCCTCATATAGCTGTGGTCTATGGAAGATTGTCACCAGCAGTCCCATGTCCCTTTGCAGGTAGAGCATGACTTCATCCTGCCCGCCGAGCGGGAGACATTCATTGAACAGATGAAGGACGTCATGGACAAGGCGGAAGATATGCTCAGTGAGGACACAGATGCTGATCATGGCTCTGATACAGGGACCAGCCCTCCACACCTGGGTACCTGTGGTCTGGCCACGGGAGAGGTGAGAGCTCAGGTCCCCAGGACATGCTGGTGGATGCAGCAGGCAGGAGGCCCAGAAAAAAAGCTGTCAGTGAGCATGGCTGCTGACCCACAATCCCTTTCCTTTATGCAGGAGAATGGACAGCCCCAAGCCAATGCCCCTGTCTATCAGCAGAATGGTAAGTCTGTCCCCACAGCTGTACCTGGCAGAGTGGCCAGCCTTAGGGAAGAACCATTTCCCTGCATCCTTTGCGCTCTGAAGCAGGAATTTGACACAAGTTCCCTGTTGAGCATAGGAACACCTGCTTTGGCCACTATACCAAAAGAATCTGATGTGGGTCTCAGCTGGCAATGGCTACCCTGTCACAGCAGCCACTAACCACTGGCTGCCATCACGTCCTTCAAGGCTGGTGCTACAGACATCCCAAGAACTGAATTGGGCTCTTCTGAGAGCCTCCAACTGTCAGTGAGGCTCCCAGGGTTGGGTGCCCACCCTAAGCCCTCCTGGTTGAGAAGCAGGTGGAAGTTCCCCAAGGCCTCCCTCCTTATCAAGGGGCCTGAAGGGAAGCCATGGAGTGGAGCTGCTTAGGATTACAAGGCAGAGCTTGATTCCCTGCCTACTTCCTCACAGAAGACAATCCACGGGTGGAATGAGCTTGCCAGAGCTCCTCGCAGAGTCTGGTGTAGCAGTAGGGTGCCCTGGCCCAGAAGTACTGGTTCCCTCTCAGCACCCCTTTTGCTCTGTTTCTCAGTCTTGCACACAGGGAAGAGGTGGTTTATCATCTGTCCGGTGGCTGAACACCCAGCAACAGAAGCTTCTGAATCATCACCCCCACTCCCTCTAAGCTCCTTGCAGCCAGAAGCCAGTCAAGGTAGGAACACACAGAACCCAGATCCCGTTCCGAAGCAACCTAGGAGCTTCCGTCGGTGCTGTGGCCCTGTGCTAGGATGTGTTGGGTACCTGGCACCGTGAAAGCGGATGCTGCTGCCCCGTACGGTCACCCCAAAGCTTAGGGCAGCCTATAGAGGGCCATGTTACCATTCCTCCCTGTTTTCTACTGGATCAGCCATCAGGGCAGCATTGGCTTGAGCTGGCCATATTATTTTCACCACTCGAGTGAGATGCCAGATTAATGATTGTGTACAGTGACCCTCTCACCTGTCTCTGTCGCCTTGCAGTACATCCATAGTGAACAAGCTCTCTGAATTCTCCTCTGCATGAGGAGGTGGGATTCTGAGACCACTTAATTCTCAGTTGTCACATGGATGGCAGCCCATGTTATCTGCTTCTGACACTGCCCACAGATGTCTCTAAACTTTTCCTTCAGCACTATTGGTTTTTATGATACTTAGAAGGCTGAGCTGGTCATTGGAGCAAACTTAAGGTTTATTTCATCGTCGCTTGGCAAGAAACAGCTGATCACTAATTAACACGCTTGGGTTTCTGTTATGCTACACTCAACGAAAACGATATGTAAGTCAGGTTTTGTCTCCTTATCCTATGTTTCCAGTGAATTCCACTGTACTTTTGGAGATTTGTTACCATGGGAAGAAGGTCAACTTAATAATAAGAGCCAGTGAGCAATGCACTGGGAGGAGGTGCCTTCTGGCCAGGGGTTGGGCTCAGCCTAGCCTGAGAGACCAGGGCCTGGTGACCTTACCTGTAAGACTTACTTTCAAAATGAGGATCTCTTCACACATCCTGTCTTCCTTGTCTTATACACACTCCCTGGTGCAAGGAGCCCCATCACAAGACAGATACGTTTTAATGTGCCATAGGGTAGAAGGGCTGTGGAATGTCACAGCATGGTATATCACTAATGGATGGTGAAAAAGCACAGAGTTAAACCCTCACCTTTCATCTACATACTGATCCTAGAAAGCATTCATGGCAAGTAGTTATATAGTATGAAGGCCTAGGGTAGAGAAGTGAGTGACAGATACGTTAATTTGAATTAACTACCCACAAAGGAGAGGATCAAAAAACTTGATGAGTTATGAAAATCATACTTTGAAGGAACTGGAAATCTGAAGACAGTGAAAATTTAACAGAAACAGATACAAGCCAAGTCTTGGCCCCTTTGCAACTGAGAGCATCTCCCATCCTACAGGGATATCTGAGTGAGGATGCAAGTAACCACACTAGAGAGAGAAGTGGTGTAAAGCCCAGGTGCTCTGGGTGGCCCTGCAGAGGCTGTGTCTGAGAGGCTGAAGGAGGCAGGCCTGAAGAGATGTCGGAGTGGCAGCCAGCCAAACCTTGAGGGGAGAGCACAAGAGCTGCAGGAGGAGCTCCTGACGCCTGCTGGGTGTCTCACATGCCCCCCTGCCTGGCCCTGCTTGTCACAGTCATAACGCTGGCTGGTTCCTGTCAGCGGTTGAGAGCAAGAAGTCCAAGGGAACTAAGAAATACAACAAAGGCACAAAACTTGGAATGTTGTCTCACTAAGCTGAACTCTTTGATGCACCCTCTTCACCCAGATTAGCTTATAAAACTGGGAACTAAGCTAAGAGATAAACCCCACCCAGGGTTCCTGACTGGCCTCTTAAGTACTAGGTTCAACTGGATTAGTCCTTCAAAAAGTATTGAAAATTGAACCAACTTGTAACCATGGTCCATAGAAGGCAGGTTGCAGTTTGCAGGCTGGTTACTCCTCCTGGTCATGTTGACCATTTGCTAAAGCAAAAATAGCAGCATTCACCATAGCTGCCATTTAAAAAAAATTTTTTTATATGTCATTCATGGCATTTAAAATAGAACCCAGAATTACTTGGCAAGTAGAAACCTAGGAAAAAGCCAACCTGCCCAATAACAAGATGAGACAGATGTTGGATGATCCAGCGGCTTGAAGCAGCTGTTATGTATGTGTCTGAAGAAATAGTCACAAACACATGTTCTTGAAGCAAATATTAAGTAGAAGATGTCAGGGGGCAGAAAGATACAGAGAAGAAACTAATGCATGCAGGTTTTAACACTAAAGATTGAAATATGCAAATTAACTAACTAGGACACAGGGAAGAAAAGTATAATGGGCAGAGCTCCCAAGACCTGCTGAAGCATCTGAACTCTGTGCCAGAGTTCAGGAGAAGAAAGGAACACAGAAAAAAGATGTGGAGAAATTAATGCTGAACACACCCCTGACTTTTGCCAGAGGCAGAATTCAGGAAGCCAAGCAAACCCATTGCAAGTGAGACTAGAGAAAACCATGTCTGAACACAAGCACTTGGTCTGCTGGAAACTAAAAGGAAAAAAAAGTGAAGGCAGCCAGCACAATGATGTGTCACCTAAATGAAGGGGTCGTTCACATAGCTGCACCTTTCTCAGGGGAAGCCATGATGTCTAGAAGCAAGCTGACTACATTAGAAAGGTGGTAAAAGCGAAGCACTGATGACCAAGAACTCTGTCTTCAGAGGAAATACCCCTCGAAACAGAAAGGAAGCCATTTGCAAATAAAGATGGCTAAGGTAATTTGCTTCCAGTGCACCTGGCCTGCAAGATTAAAGATCTTCAGACAGAAGGGAGACAATCAGCCAGGTGGTGGTGGCGCACGCCTTTAATCCCAGCACTGGGGAGGCAGAGGCAGGTGGATCTCTGTGAGTTCGAGGCCAGCCTGGTCTACAAAGAGAGTTCCAGGACAGCCAGGGCTATTACACAGAGAAACGCTGTCTCCAAAAAAATGGAAACAATTCCAAGCAATAGCATCAGGATGAAGGAAGAACAATTGTGTGTCTGTGTGTGTGGGGGGAGAGGGGAGAATATAACAGACCATTTTCTCTTGAGTCTTTTGAAACATGTGGTGGTTGAAATTTCAGATTCATAACAGTAGATGATCTTTTCATTTATGTAGACATGTGACAGAACTTCCTGCGCATTTGTTAGGCACCTGCACTCCAACTGAAGTGGCTCTGAATGGAGTGTGTGCTTTGGAATTCCTAGCACAACCATTAAAAGAATTGTTCAAAAAGATGTACTCAGAATCACAATAGATAAGATCTAATTAAAAACAAAAACACGCTGGGTGGTGGTGGTGGTGGTGGTACACGCCTTTAATCCCAGTACTTGGGAGGCAGAGGCAGGTGGATTTCTGTGAGTCCAAGGCCAGTCTGGTCTCTAAACAAGTTCAGGACAGCCAAGGCTATACAGAGAAGCCTTGTCTTAAAAAGAGGGAAGAAAAACAAAACAAAACAAAAAAAACACTTGCTGCTCTTACAGATAATCTAGGCTTGATCCCCCGGAATCCACGCAGTGGCTCACAACTGCCTGTAACTCAAGTTTCAGGGGGAGCCAACACCCTTTTTTGGCCTCCACAAGCATCAGACACACAACTGAGGTGCACGTATGTGTTACATATGGGCAAACACTCATATACATAAACCTTTTAAAAAAACTTTGTTTGTTTGTTTTTTCGAGACAGAGTTTCTCTCTGTGTAGCCCTGGCTGTCCTAGAACTCCCTCTGTAGACCAGGCTAGTCTCAAACTCACAGAGATCTGCCTGCTTCTGGCTCTCAAGTGCTGGGATATTAAAGGCATGTGCCACCACCACCCAGCAAAAACAAAAACAAAACCAATTAAAAAAAAAAGGTGTATGGTAAAAGATAAGCTATATAAATATACCTCAAAAGATTACTGGAATTCCTATTTTAATACAAAATACAAACAAAATAGACTTCCAAGCAAAGAAAATTATCAGTGCTAAAAAGTCATGTTTCATATTCACTAAAGGATCAGTTTCCAAAAGCACATTAAGAGCCCTAAATACAAGTGCATCCTCTAACAGAACTTTATACCTAACAGGACTGAGCCTGGTGTGATAGCACAAGCCTGGAGTCTAAGGCAGGAGATCACCAGTTTGAAGCCAGCCTGGGCTATATATAATAGTACAACTCTACCTAAAAAAAAAAAAAAGCCAACAACAACTAAATAAAAATAATAAAATCTTATAGGAAGATACTCATCAGAACTAAAAGCAGAAGCAGACAAGTCCGCAACTGTTAGTGATCTCTACCTTCCTCTCAGGGAGAAAAGCCAGCCACAGTAACCAGCTTGACCTACTTGACAGATCATTCTGCGTGGATAGAATGCACTGTCCTTTCTCGCACATGTAGAGCAATTACCCTGAGGTATAAAAAAGAAAACTAGCATGAAAAAAAGCGGGCATTATACGGATTACAGTCTGATATAATGTAACTAAGAGTTGAGTGGTAGGTCATGGTATCTACAGGTGGAAAAAAATCATAAGGAGAGTTAGCACATTTCTGAATGAATGCAAGAATGTAGCATTAAATTTTGTGAGACGTGGCTAAAGTTATTAGGAAATTTTATAGCACTGAAAAGTTTAAGAGCACAACTTTCCACCTTGAGAAATGAGAACAGTGAATACAGAATATATCTGTTTAAAAATGGTGAAGCCTGGGAAGTAAAGAACAGCCAACAACATTTAAAATGAACAGATAAGTAAAACAGATAAAACCAGTGAAACTGAAAACTGGTTCTTTGGGGAGAAAAAAAATCAATGAAGTTATAAACCTTTAATAAAACTGACAAAGACATAAAATACCAACCTCAGGACTAAAAGAAAAGTCACTGTAGAAAGAAGATAATGGATGCTGTTAGAGATTTTGATTAAGCGAAAAAGACTAGTTATTTTTGCAGAATCTGCCAACTGCTAAAACCCAGCTAGTATGGAAAAGATGAACCACCCCAGACTTATTAGAAAGATAAAATCTATAGGTGAAATTTCCCCCAAAGAATCTTCAAGCCCAGGCAAACATTAGCAAGATCTACCACCAGTTCTGCAAAATCCCTTCTAAGAAATGCAAAAGGAGGGGCTGGAGAGATGGCTCAGAGGTTAAGAGTACTGGCTGCTCTGTCACAGGTCCTGAGTTCAATTCCCAGCCACCACATGGTGGCTCACTACCATCTATAATGTGATCTGTTGCCCCCTTCTGGCCTGCAGATATACATGCAGACAGAGCACTGTATACATAATAATAAATAAATCTTTAAAAAAAAAAAAAAGAAATGCAAAGGGGGCTAACCCTTCCCAGTCACCAAAGAGGCCAATGTCCCCCTCATTTCCTTTACAAACTTAAAAATAATCCTGCTTTCAGACAGGGTGGTCATTTTAACGAGGATGTTGCATAGTGACTCATTTGTAGGCTAAAAAGTAAACCTTGACCGTAAGCCTCTAACACAAAAATTAATTTATTAATAAATCAAATATGGTGATTAATTTTTATGTGTAATGCTTTTATTTGCAGATTTTTTATCATAGTTATATTAAATTTTAATTTTGAAATATATATAAATTGCAAAATTGTGTAACTTTTAGAAGAAAGCAGAGGAAATCTGTCTTTCATGTTTCTTAGCTCAGTGCTTACCTAGCATGCAAACAGCCTTGGATTCAACCCCCAGGACTACATGTGCCAAGCAGGTGTGGTGATGCTTCCCTGTCATCCTCAGCTATATAGTGAGTTCAAGACCAGCCTCAGACCCCACCTCAAAAGAGGGAGGAAGAGGAGGAGGAGGAGGAGGAGAACAAATCAGACATTGTCAACATTAAAACCTTTTACTCTAAATGTGGAAACACACAAACCAGATAGAAGATACCAGCTGCACTCACAGCTAGCAATGATTCCCACCCAGGAAACATGAAGAACTCTTATAGAGGAAAAGGCAAGACAGAGTGGTTCAGTTGATGGTATGTCATAGGAGATGCCAGATGGCTGCCATTGAGAAGGCAGTCACATTAGTCACAAGAAAATACAGCTCAGATATACACAAAGGACGTTACCAAGAGACAAGGCCAGTGAGATGACTCCGTGGGTAAATGTGCTTACTGTCAAGCCTGATGTCCCAAGTTAGATCCTAGACTCACACGGCAGACAGAGAGAAGTGAGTTCTGCAAGAGTTCCTCTGACCTCCACACTCGAGCCATGCTGTGTGTGCATGCTCGCACACAGATGCGAAACCAAAACAAAGACAAAAAGTGTTGGCGAGGATGCGGAGCAATGGGGCGGCATCTCTACAGTTGGTGAGAATGTAAACCAGTACAGATGTTATAGAAAGCAGCATGCAGCTTCCTCAAGAAGTCAAAGCAGAACAGTCGCATGATTTAGGCCCCCCCCCCCCACAATCTGGGGGTGTTCAAGTGAACTAAAAGCAAATTCTGGAAGAAATTCTGCTCGCCTGTGTTCATGCGGTTTCATTTGCCGTAGTCAAAGACATGGAAACAGATGGAAAGTTAACAGACGATTGGATAAAGAGAACATGTGTGTGCGTAGTAGACAGCTATTGAGCCGTTAAAAGGAAATCCAGCCGCTGGCAACAAGGCTTGAACGTGCCTGGGAGTGTTATGTTGAATGAAATAAGCCCTTCACAAAACCACAAATACCACTTGACTCTGCTTGTAGGAGATGCGTTAAATAGTCAGAATCAGAGAGCGGAGTGGAGATTGACAGGAGAAACAGTGGCTGTGCAGCAGGTTTCATTCAGTGTTGCAAGCTAGTACCATGCTGTGTCTGAGCACTTAAAGGGTGGAAGAAAAGAGCTTCATGAGCATTCACAGGTTGCCATAGGCGGGACCCACCTTAGAGAGGTGCCTCACCAGCCTCTATTGAAGCCGAGGTTCTCTGTGGCCAGCAGCAGCAGCTCCGAGCGTGCCCCTTGCTGGACAAGGGTGCCTGTGTGCCATCACTGGTGGATGGAACATTCCAAGCCACGGGAGCAAGTATGCTGTTTAGAAGTCACACCAGTGCCATCAGTGCAACAAGAGGCAGAACTTGTCAAGTTACTGACCTTTGGTGGGGTAGGGATGGAGGCTCTGTGTGGGTCTCGGGGGGAGGGGGGAGAAGGGTGTCAGATCCCGGTAACCACCCCAGGCTAAGGTTTTTCATTGTGTTTGAGTATGAGAGACTGTGTGTAGGTATGGTGTTTGCATATGTCCATGTAGGAGTCCACATGTGTACATATGTGTGAAGGCTACAGGTTGATGTTGGGAGCCTTGGTTGCTCTCCACCTTTTTTCTTTTTTGAGGCATCTATATTTATTTATTTATTTATTTATTTATTTATTTATTTGAGAAAAGGTCTCATTGAACCTGGAACTTCCCAATTTGGCTAGGCTGGTTGGCCAGTGAGCTCCAGAGAGCTATCTGTCTCCACCCCCCCACCCCCCCCCCCCCCCCCCCCCCTCCACACACACACACACACACAACACACACACACCCTCCACCCCAACGCTGGGATTATAGGCATGCACCACCATGCTTGGCTTCTAGGTAGATGCTGGGATCTAAATTCAGGTTTCTGTTTGCATAGCAGGCACTTCATCCATGGAGCCAGCCCCTCAGTCTCAGACTTCCACAGGATCTTCAGTGTGCACATGCTTGTCAAAGGACACAGGGCTTCTGTTTTAAAAGTGACAAATGATGAGCTCTAAACCCATATGGATTAGACACACACACACACACACACACACACACACACACACACACACACACA
>OU015746.1:79633600-79668213 GCA_907169655.1 Acomys percivali | reverse complement strand
CACACACACACACACACACACACACACACACACACACACACACACACCATACCCTATGCCCTCCCCTTGATTCACATCACAGTCCCTGTGATGGCCTGTAGGACTTTGGGTGCTCTAGCCGGACACTGTTCGACTGTGTCTTCACGTGATCCCCACGGTGTTTATCCCCAGAATTCTTTGCTGATTCTGTGTTCTGAATGCACCAAACTTACTGGGCATCTGGTGGACTAGAAAGTTCTGGGTTCTTCCTTGCTCTAAAGCATGGAAGAAGATAAAACTCACTGTTTCTCTCAACACCTTCACTTTTTAAATCCACACCCAAGTTTTGCCCAGCGTAGTCAGTGTGGACAGATAGGTGCCATGCAGGAAAAGTGCTTCAGCCAGATGGTGAGAACAGGACGGTATGGAACACCACTGGGTGCTCCGTAGGAGCAGAGAGCCATAGGTGAGACTCCTCCAGAGAGGCTGACGGTCCTGGTCAGGAGGGGACTGAGTGGCAGACGGGCGCTTGGCCTCCTGGAGGAACAAATGTGAGTCGGCAGGAGCCTCACCCAGGCTGTCATCAGTGTAGACAGGGAAGGGCTAGATGCAGAAGATCAGGATAAGTGATGCCAATTATTGCCTTTTTCCTTCTAGACCCAATGCCCTTTCCAGACCAGCTGTCCTTGAAGGACAAACCTAGTTTCCCAGCTGCTCAGCAGCTCCTGAGCCAGGCAGGCTCCAGCAACCCTCCTGGTGGAGCATCAGCCCCCTTGGCCCCGTCTTCTCCTCCTGTGACTACTGTAATACCGGCAGCACCAGCCACCAGCACCGTGCCAGAGTCAGCAGCAGGGACTGCCAAGCAGGCAGGGGGTCCAGGGACACACCAAGGACCAGCCAGTATCCACGAGACCCTCCCGCCACTGGTAGAGACTCACCATGCCCAGCCCCTTAGTACTGGCCAAGGACCTTGCACCCCAGCTCCAGAAGCCTCTCGCTGCTCCACAGGTCTGGGGGAGCCCATCTCAACCAGGGATGTCAGCACTCTAGGGGAGCCCCTGCCTGCTTCAGTGCCAGAGCCCAGCCCTCCTACTGGGGCCACACAGCCTGTACTGGGTCAGCCACCACCCCCACTGCCCATCACAGTGGGGTCTATCAGCCTGGCAGCTACCCAGCTCCCTAGTCCCCCCCTGGGACCTACTGCTCCCCCACCACCACCCTCAGCCTTGGAATCAGATGGAGAAGGACCACCCCCTAGGGTGGGTTTTGTGGACAACACCATCAAGAGCCTGGATGAGAAACTGCGGACCCTGCTCTACCAGGAGCATGTGCCCACCTCCTCAGCCTCAGCCGGGACCCCCATGGAGGCAAGCGATAGAGACTTCACCCTGGAGCCTCTGCGAGGAGACCTGCCCTCAGCCCCAAGTGACAGGACCCCAAGCCTCACCCAGCAGGCCCAGCCCTCAGTGAGTAGCTTGACTTACTCCAGCACCCTCTCCCTGGCCATGGCTGGAGGTGGGCAGGCATCCCAGCTATGCAGGACCTGACTGGCTCTCTTGGTGATGCATCCATGGTGTGTGGTACCAAACGACTCAGCTCAATTGTTTATATGGAGGAGGCAGGGCAGCCCAAGCCAGGGAGAGTTCCAGCCATAGATACATAGATCATTGGTTTGGGTTTAGTTACTGAGATGTTTGACAAGCCAAGCTCACAATTCTTTCCTTGTTGTTTTTCTTCTTTTAGCTGGAAAAGTCAGAAACAGCCCCTGCAGGATGGGCCCTGGGCCAACCGGAACAGGGTGCATCTTCTCCAATGACAGGTAACAACCTCACGATCAAGGTAGTGGCGGGCTCCACTCTTCAGGCACTACAAGCCTTCTGGAGCCAGAGCCTTCATAACCTTGTGCTTTCAGAGATGAGATAGTCAGTGAGTTTCAGAGGAAACTGCTCTCATAATCCAAAGAAAGAGTCCCTCCTGTCTGGGGACATGAAAGCTAGAATCAGGGGGTTAGGTGCCAGGGTAAATCTAGGCCCTCAGTTCCCTGATGACTGGGCAGCTAAAGAGAGAGTGGTCCCAGACCCTACTGCTTTCTTCTGTGGCCCCGGTAGGGGTGCAGTTTGAGGGGAACTCTTGCTTAGGTTCACAGCTTGGTGGGGTATGTAGAGGTCAGAGGGTAATTTGTAGCAATTAGGTCCGCCCCCCTCCCCCCGCCCCTTTCCACCTGAAGGATTTTGAGAAGTAAACTTAAGGTCATCAAACTTGGCAGCAACAACCTTGATTGAACTATCTCACCAGCCTCTCCCCTCTACAACCCGCCCCCACACACCCCCCACCCCCAGCCTCTGACTTTTTTTTTTTTGGAGATAGCTGTGTAGCCCAGGCTGACCTTGAACTTGTATTTATCCCTGTCTCAATTTTCTGAGTTGCTGAGATCACATGGTTCCCTCACACAGATCACATTTGCATCTCCACCCTAGGAGTTCTGGTCTGCTTTCTAAGGTGCCAAATCTCCTCGATGGATTTCTTAGGGATTGGCAGGATAAAAGTTAAGACCCGGCTGGACCTGGCAACAGCTACCTCGGTATTGTCAGTAGCAGGTGACCCCTGAGGTCTGAGTTGCCTTTGCAGTGAGAGGTGCAGTCCAGATATAGCTGGTAGACCCAGGGGCAGCTGTGTTGGCTTCTGGACCAGCTTCAAGCTGAAGTCAGCACCCCAGGTGTTGGTAGAAGAGGTGATGGAGCGCCTGTGTCCTACAAGGAGCGCTACCTGCACTCACAAATCCACACTCAGAGTTCAAAAGTCATGGTAGGCAGCAGACGGGTTGTTCCAGGAGGCTGCCCCACGAGCCAGGTCCAAACAGGTGATTCTAATAGCAGGCACAGAAATAGAAGGAACGCAGGTGGCAGTGGGGCACTGTCGCTGGAGATATGCAAAAATGAAAAAAGGGGATCTAGTGTTGCCTACAAGTTGGTGGGATGTAATAGAGACTTTGATTTGGGTCTCCCCAGGAATGTAAGGTTCCTATATAGAGTATGCAGGGCACACTTGTATGAGTCCATGTGTCAGTCTCGGTCTGTCTTGGTGTGTGGTGGGTCCCCCATCCCCCTAGAGTCTTCACTGGTGTCTGCTTTCCTCACTACTCCACCTCCTGGGTAGGATGTGGCCCAACTCTGGCCTTGGCCTGCCTGTGACTGCCCTCTACCACGAAAGAGTCTCCGCTCACCCACACCTCTCCTATCTGGGCTTTTTTCCATGGCTCTTCATAGCAGCCCAAGGAAGCTTGCCACAAACATTGTGCTATCCCACTCTAAAAGCAGAGCACTAGGGGAAGGGGGTGTATATGTGTGTGTGCGTGCATGTACAAGTTGTGTATGTGTGTGTGTGTGTGAGAGAGAGAGAGACAGAGAGAGAGAGAGAGAAAGAGAAGAGAAGAGAGACAGAGAGACAGAGAGAAGAGAGACAGAGAGAGAGAGACTCCCTAGTCCCTTTAAGTAGGGCTGGGCTCTGCTCTCCAAAGTCCTCTGAGATCCTCCTAAAGCCAGAAGCATCTGGGGAAATGGTTTGGGCCACCAGAGTGCAGAGTGCCCAAAGCAAGGCTGCTCCACCTGACCCTTCTTCCCTTCCCCAGGCTTGTGGCTGTCTCCCAGGATGTGATGTCCCCCAAGATGCCACAGATAGAGCACCACAGTGCATTCTCAGTCTTCAGAGCCCCTGGAATGTCACCCCTCCCTGCCCAGAGGCCACACTCCCACTGTGAGGGCCTCTGGGCTGTGAGCCATCTCTTACTATTCTCTTTCTCCAGCTTCAGTAATGGTGTCATGCTCTTTCAGCAGAGTCATCTTCCAGCAACACACTGGGCTGTGATAGTGATGCAGGGCAGGTGGCCTCAGACTCCCCAAGTGTCCCCCAGGTAAAGGCGACTCTTAACATGCACTTGGCCAGAAGGGGGCAGGGGTTCCTAGCCTCAGCTGGTTCTCATAGACTCTTCATTTCCAATCCCTCCTCAGGATGCCTCTGTTTCTTGCATCCCTACTACACACATGGATCCCAAAGACCAGAACGGTAGTGTTCCTAGAGAATCCTTGGTAGCATCCCTGCAGAGTTGCCCAGGGACCTTCACAGATGGCAGCCCAGCCCAGATGCGTGGTGCTCGGGTCTCCGGGTCCCCACATAAGCGGCCAGGGCAGCAGGAAAGCAGCTCTCCTGCCAAAACTGTGGGCCGCTTCTCCGTGGTCAGCACACAGGACGAGTGGACTCTGGCATCACCTCACAGCCTGCGGTACTCTGCCCCACCTGATGTCTACCTGGATGAGATCCCCTCCAGCCCTGACATGAAGCTGACAGTGCGGCGTGTGCAGACAGCCTCCTCCATTGAGGTTGGCGTTGAGGAGCCTGCCTCCAGTGACTCTGGGGATGAATGTCCAAGAAGGAGGCCCCAGGTGCAGAAGCAGTCCTCCCTGCCTGGTAGTGGTGGTGTGGCAAGTGACTTTGTGAAGAAGGCCACTGCCTTCCTCCACAGGTCTTCACGGGCTGGCTCGCTGGGCCCTGAGACACCCAGCAGGGCAGGTGTAAAGGTCCCTACCATCAGCATCACCTCCTTCCACTCCCAGTCATCCTACATCAGCAGTGACAACGACTCGGAGTTTGAGGATGCAGACATGAAGAAGGAACTGCGCAGTCTGCGGGAAAAGTACGTTTTGGGGGGCATTGGCTCACCTGGCAGGGTATATTTGTAGTGGATTCACCAGGATGGCTTGAGGGGCTCAGCTCACTTCACCAGTATGAGGCTCACCCAGCCAGCACAGAGAAAGGACTGTGGCCAGCGTGGTTGGGGAGGGACCTGGACCTGATCAGTTCTGTTGGGTGGAGTTTAGGTCCTAGCCATGGGGTGTCCAATCGTGGGTGCTAGTCAGAGCAATGGGACAGTGAAGAGGCCAGTTTACTTCCAGAGGCCCATCCAGGTTTTTTTTTTTTTTTTTTTTTTTTTTACACTGGGCCAGCCACACTCTACCAGGTGCATGACTATTGTCACCTCTGGGAGGACATGCTAGAGGCCAGGAGACCTGCACCACCTTCATGCTGTCCTTCCTTCTCTGTTGATCTGCCTCTCTGTCTCTCCATCCCAGAATCGGTTTCTGACACTGTCATTGTTTCTCTCTTCTTTCATCTCACCCAGAAAATACTCGCATTGCCCGCCCCCCATGGTCAGGGATCACTAACGCCCTGATGCCCTTTGGGGTGGGAGGGGTGAGCTTGACAGTGGAGCTTCCTGGTGTGTGGGCCATGAGACTCCATTAGAGTGGCTGTAGAGCCGAGATTTGCTTCAACTGTCTAAATGAGCTCAGGGACTGCAGGTGCCCTAAGAGAGGAGGAGACATCGAGGATGCAAAGTTTCTGCAAGATTATAGGGCGGGCAGGGCAAGTAGACTGCCAGTCTTGGGGTTCATGGTGAGGTTGTTGCAGGTAACCATAGCGGGACTTTTGTCGAGGTGAAAACGGAGGAGTGGGCACCACCTGAGACCTCAGAACAGATCTGTGCCCGGAATCCTAAAGAAGGAGTCTTGTCCACTGACCCAGCAGCCCCCCAGGCAGCCAGCCTTCCTCTGGAAATGCTGCCATCTCTCCCTGAATTTTCAGGGAGAAAATCACTTCCGTTTGGTGTTTATTGATTGGTTCGTGTGTGTCTGTGTGTGTACTGGTATGTGTCCAGTGTGCATGTATGCATGC
The DNA here is from genome assembly GCA_907169655.1 of Acomys percivali. Classification (NCBI taxonomy): domain Eukaryota; kingdom Metazoa; phylum Chordata; class Mammalia; order Rodentia; family Muridae; genus Acomys; species Acomys percivali. The sequence continues at coordinate 79,662,507 of OU015746.1, read as the reverse complement.
ACACCCGCATGTATGTAGAGTTCAGAGAGGTCAAGAACAGGTGTCTCAGTCATTTCCCACCTTAGCTTTTAGACAGGGTATCTCACTGAACCTGGGGTTCACAAATGTGTCTAGACTGCCAGGCCAGGAAGCCATAGGAATCTTCCTGTCTCCTCCTCCACAGTGCTGGGATTACAGGTGTGCTGGGGAGCCAAACACGGGTCCTTATGCTTGCATGGTAGGCATTTTGCTAATTAGGCCTTTGATTTTTTTTTTCAATTATTTTAGATAGCTATGCTCAACACCTGTCCTATAATCACACTACTCTGGAGGCAGAGCTAAAAGATCACTGAAAGTTCAAGACTAGCCTAGGCTACAAACTGAGCCCCAGGCCAGCCAGGGGCTCATAGAGAAACCCTGTCTTAAAACAAACAATTGCCACTATTGAAGATACAGGAGGAAGATTAGAACTTATCTTCTCATTTTCAACTTCGAAAAAACACTGTTTTTCCAACAGAAGAGATGGAAGACATGGCTGGGCTCCATGTTGGGGTGGTAGCAAGCCTCCTAACTGCAGCGAAGGTCAGCACCTGCCACTGCAGAATAGCAAAGGAGGTGACCCAGCAGGGGACCACTGCATCCTTCCCATCAGCTGTCCTGCAGCCTGCACTGCCCACACCCTGTTCTGTCAGCAGTCCATCTGCCTTCCACCAGCACCATAAGCATGGCAGTAACCCTCTGCAGTAGATCCAGTGGAACTATGCATCAATCACAAGTCTCATGCCCTGCCTTTCTCTAAGGCATCTTCCTGCTTCCTTGTTTGCCTGTCATGGGGGGAAATAAAGCACCTTGCCCTAACAGAGACAGGCTAGCTGCGCACAGTGCGCACACCTATAATCCCAGCATTTGGGAGAAGCAGGAGAATCATGATTCCAAGCTCATGTTTGGCTACATAGCAAATTTGAGGCCAGCCTTGGGAACATAAGACCCTGTCTGAGAGAGAGACAGAGAGAGACAGAGACAGAGACAAAGGGAGGTAGTCTTGTCTTGGTTCCAGGTATATACTGATTTTCTCTATCTGCACTGATTGCAAGCAGGGGTGTAGGTATGGAATAAGATGTGCTTCCTTGGCTATAGAGACAACTGGTCCTGAACTGGGTGTCTGAAAACTTGATTCGTGTCATTGAGCATCATCCTTTACGTTGTCCCCACCCAGCCTAGATGATGCCATTGAAAGCCTGCAGACAAGGAGGACAGCACTCCTTGTTCCCACATGGCCTAGCCCTTCCCACACACAGGAAACCCACCTGCCCTGCCTCCTTTCTTCTGCTTCAGGCACCTGAAGGAAATCTCTGAACTGCAGAGCCAGCAGAAGCAGGAGATCGAAGCCCTGTACCGACGCCTGGGCAAGCCACTCCCTCCCAATGTGGGGTTCTTCCACACAGCACCCCCTATGGGCCGCAGGAGAAAAACCAGCAAGAGCAAATTGAAGGCTGGCAAGCTGCTGAACCCCCTGGTGCAACAGCTCAAGGTCGTGGCCTCCAGCACAGGTCTGCTGCTTCTAGGGGAGGGCTGTACCTGGGCTGGGGGGGGTGTGCTAGGGGACCCCAAGTTATCCTCAGAGGCTGGTTCTGGGTTGGTGTAATATCTCCAGACCTGGAAGAGTGTGAGGTTTTCTTTTTCCTTTTCCTGAAGCTGAGAGTCTACAAGCCAGGGAAGTCCCAGGCCTCCACACTAGTGCCGGGTGGAAAGGCCTGTGGGAGGATAGGAGCTGCGTGGAGCCAGGCCTTGGCCCCATGTGGATGGAAGGAGCCACTTCTGGGCCACGTTGCACCTGGGAATTCCCAGGACCCTTCATCCTTGCTCCTCCGTGCAGGATACTGCCTGCAATGGAAGTGGCTGCTCTCTGGCGCCATCACTCAGATGCACATTGGCCCCTGCTCACTGGGTATTAGGTGGCTGCCTTTGTGGGCTGTTCTCCAAGCCTTGCAATAGTGGTACCCAGGCCCTGGTGCTGCAGAGGCACCCTTTGCATGTTGGGGTTCCTTTGAGGTCCTAAAGCTGTGCTGCCGGGTACACTCTGATGGGGGAGGATCCATGAACCCCAATCTCCAAACTCCCTAATTGTAAGCCACCTACAAAGTGTACAAGTGATGCAAATCTAGTGCCAAAGCTAAGGGGAGGCTCTGCAGTGACGAGTGCAAAAGCCACTTTGAGCCCACGTCCATTACCTGCCACTTACTTGCACAACATAGGTCTGGCATGGCACTGGGACTTGGTAAAGCGGGGGACGCTGTCTTTGGCCCCAGCACATCAGACCAGGAGCTTGTCTGTATACTGGTTTTCTACAGGAAACTCAACTTCCCTAAGGTCACCCAGCAGAGAACAGGAAGGAAACCCAGCCATACCCTTCCCTGCCCAGTGGCGCCTCATGGTGCCTGTCACCTCTTCTCCCCCCCTCGCCCAGGTCATTTGTCTGACTCCAGCAGAGGCCCTCCCACTAAGGACCCTGCCCACGCCAGCACGCCCCCGGGCACCAAGGCAGTTCAGACCCAGCAGCCCTGCTCCGTCCGGGCCTCCCTGTCCACAGACATCTGCTCCGGTTTAGCCAGTGATGGAGGCGGAGCGCGTGGCCAAGGTGATTTCCAGCTTGCCTGTCTCCAAGCATGTGCCAGCCACGTAGGGCCTCAGTGGTGTTCCAGGAGCAAGCCTGTGTGTGTAGAGGGGGCCAGGGCTACAGTTAAGGCTGCTTAGCAACTTTATAAAAACAAAAAAACAAAAACAGAAGTAAAGGTGTAGTCTTTGGATACAAAGAATGGAATTGTCCCGCCATGTAAGCGGCTCAGAGGCAGGTGATGGGTTCGCTAAAGTGGACCTCAGGAAGTGGCCATGATCAGGAGGGATCAGCCCGATGGCTGGGGAGGGGCGGGGCCTGGCATCTTGCTGTGTTCTGCGATGCCTGTTCCTAGGCCCTGGCTACCCTGCCCTGCCCGCTTCCCACAGCAGAGCCAGACGGTGCTAAACACCGGGTCCTTCCAAAGTCCACGGGACGGCTAGGGGCCAAGGGCTCACTCAGATCACAGGCTGGGATGTCTGCTCATCACTGCCGTGGACGGCAGCAGCTGCTCGATAAGGCGCTTTCCTGTCCTCACCATCTCTGTCCAGAGAAATCATGGTGACTGATAAAGGTGCCCCACCTGCCTCACCCCCTCCTCCTCCGGGCCGCTTCTCTTCTGTTCCTACCGTTGCCTCCTCCCATTCTGTGGTCAGTGGCTTTGGTGCTTGGGCTGGGCTAGATGGAGCCGTGGATGTTAAGTGACGAGGCTGGTGTGGCTGTTGGTGTGGAGGAGGAATCGAAGCAACCTGTACTTGATAAGTGTCTTTCTGTTTTCTTCCCTTTATATTCATTTGCAGGCTGGACGGTTTACCACCCAACGTCTGAGAGAGGGGCCTATAAGTCTAGTAGCAAGCCTCGTGCTCGATTCCTCAGTGGACCCGTATCTGTGTCCATCTGTCTGTATTTGTTCTTTTGTATTTTCCCATCTCCTAGCCCCTTGGTTTCTCCCCTCCCCGCCCCGTCTTCATTAACTCTCATACATTTCATAGGATGCCACTCTAACCCCTTGAAGTCACCTCCATGTAGAAGGTGGACCCCCCCCCACAAGCCTTTCCCATTGCACACAGTGTCCATAGTCACTCAGCTCCACACAGCTGTGTGCATGCTCTTGGCTGCATCCGGGCACCAAGATCATGTGCAACAGCATGCCTACCTCTGCCACAGCCCCTCCCCGACACATGCCAGGGCATTCTGCACCCCTCCCATCACCTCATTTATTTTCTTTTCTTATGTTGGACGTAGTTTTCTTTTCTGTTGCAATTGTGGCCAGTGAACATGTCTGCCGTCTCCTAGTTCCAATGACAACAAAAAGACAGCCCCAGCCTTCTCCAGATACCCAGTGTGTCACACATGTACCTGGACTCCCACTACATGCATGTAGCAGACTTATACGGCCCTAATGTCCCTGGAGGGTGTAGGGCCAACGCCCAGCACCCAGCCCTGTCTCCACCCTCTTTCCCCATTCCCTGCATGGGGAGATGCTAAGAATGTGCTTCAGGGGTGTCTGGGGGTACAGATCAGTGGCCCAGCACTTGCCTAGCATGCAAAAGGAAGGCCCCTGGTGCCATCCCCTGCACTGCAAAACAAAGAACTTGCTCCAGCTGGGGCTTCCTTGTCCTCAACCCCACCATACAGGGAGGGCTAGTCCCCTCTGCCATCTCTCCACACCCTCTGCTCACTCCAACTCAGAAAGATGACTAGACCCCTGCCCCATTCCACATAGCTCTTGCACTGGAGCCTGCACCCTAGTTCTCTCCCACCCAGCTGGAGCACTCTGCTCCCTACGTCTTCAGCTAGCCCATGGGACATTAGGGATGAAGCTCCTCCAACTAACACCAGACTCAGACCCAGTGCCAGCCTCCGTCACATACCCTGGGACTTGCTTCTAGTGCCTAGGCATGCCCACATGCTGGGACAGACTCACCCTGCTGGCGATTAGTTTTGAACCCTCACACAGATTGGCAAATCAATCCAAAGCTGTGGAGCTTTTAGGGGGTTTTTTTGTGTGTTTTATTTTGTTTTGTTTTTTAATAGAAAAAAAAGTAGAGCTTTTTGACAATTGGATTGGAGATGCTGGTTTGGGGCACATGGCTTTTTGCTTGTACAATAAAGATACATTGTGCTTGTGGGGACCCAGAGACCATGTCTGTGGTAGGTGGCCGTTGTCATCCCCTACTCCTTGCATCAGAGGCCCACAGTAGGTCATCCTTCTCCAGGGGGACAGGCCGAGGACACGTGGCTATGTGGAAGTGCCAGGGGCTCCTCGACATCTCCTCTGTTCAGTAGTCTGCCTGTTTGTGGCGCAGTGACATCTAGCTTTCAGTGTGTCTCTCCAGCTTCTGGTCAGTTGTTGGTTGAGGATGAGAAGGGCTGGAGGGCTTCCTCTGTGCGTCCCTCGCCTGTTCCCATCTGCCAGGCCCATTCTGGCCCCTGCTTGCCTGAGGCCTTTCCTGCTTTGCCTGGGGGTTGGGGAGGGGTGGTGATGACACAAACAACTCATAGGAAGATGATCACCAGGTGTGACAGCACCTGGAACTCTGGGTACGATCTGTTCCCGGGGCAGAGCACATGACAGTTTGTCACAGTGATCACAGGAATATCTGAGCAGCCTTGGCCGGGTGGTTTCAGGTGTGGTGTTGCCGGCATGTGGTTTGCTGGTCTGTAGCCTGGCCTACCAAGCCAGGCTGGCCTGGCTCAGCATTCTGTGGCCCCCACATGTTCTCCAGTGGCTGCCAGGCAGAGGCCAGTCAAGTCCTGCACTGTCATCTCTCATCGTGATGCATAGTAGGGAGAGTCTTGTGCCAGCCCGTTCTGTGGACATGAAGCCCCCAAAGGCCCTTTTATCCTTTATGCTGCTGGTCTCTGAGCTTTAGGGATCCGGGGATCTCACTAAGATGTCCGTTTGTCTGTCTGTGTAATGGTTTCTGGGTAAACTGCAGAGTGTCCTCAAGAGGAGAAGTAAAGCCTGTGAGAATTGAGCATAGACTGTGGGGAATGAGGACAAATGGTGGAAGGATGGAGCCTGACCGAGGGGCTGAGAGGAGAGAGGGCTTTCTGGGCAGAGTGTGTAGGTGGCTGGTAAGGTGCTAGAGTGTGCTTACTTCTGTGAAGCCGTGTGACCAGGGGTGACCTTGGTCAAGCCTAGAGTATCAGGTCATGGCTGGAGGACCTGTCTCTGGTGGAGCCAGGCAGAGCACTAGAGGGCTGCCCTACCGTACAGGGAGGGGCACGTGCAGGCAACACAACACCTGAAACCACCTGGCCAAGGCTGCTCAGATATTCCTGTGATCACTGAGATGAGGGCTGGGTGGAGATGGGTCACGGATGGAAAGACCTTGCCTTAGTCAGTGTTCTGGTGCTGGGAAGAGACACTATGGCCACTGAAACCCTTATAAAACAAGGCATTTCATGGGGGTAGCTTATAGTTTCAGAGTTATTACAGCAGGGGGCATAGCGGCACACAGGCAGGCATGGCACTGGAGAAGTAGCTGAGAGTTCTATGTCCAGGTTGACAGGCAGCAGAAAGAGCCTGATTTGGGCTTTTGAAACCTCAAAGCCTGTCTCTAGTGACACATTTCCTCTAACAGGGCCACAGCTACTCCAACAAGGCCACACCTCCTAATCCTTCTCAAGTAGTGCCACTCTGATGACTAAGCAGTCAAATATATGCGCCTACAGGGGCCATTATCATTTCAAACCACCACAGGCCTCCAAGGAGTATGGACCCTAGATCAGTTGCTTTCTCCCAGCCTGGGCAAGGTCCTGGCACAGTCTCAGTGACTCACTTGTATGTCCCTGTCTGTGGTAAACAATGGCACTTGGGCCACCATGCTTGTCCTAAGGAATAATATCCGTGGAACAGAGCAGGAGAGTTGTGAGCTGGAACCCAAGGCCACACATGGGCTTCTGTTGGTGAGAAACCGTGGGTACAACCTACTAGGATACTTCATTTGTGTCCAACCCATGTTCAGGCAGCCATGAGCACCTCCTGCTTCTTGCTGTGCCGTAAGAAACATGAAGTCTCATGATTTGTCGTCACCTCATCCTGTCGCCATTTGCCTCAAGTCTGGCTACCCCTCCCTCCCCCTGCCAGCTTCCGATTGTTTTTCATCTCTTACTGGTGGTGAGAGAGAGTCCAGTGAGGTCCCCCAACAGGGCACACAGGAGACCCCATCTAGACTGTAGCCTAGGCTTACCACTGAGGGCTGTGAGAGCAGACTTGTTAGCTCTAGGCTCTGTATGACCCAGGGCTATGTAGCTCAAGACCAAGTAAACCACCACCCTGCACTCAACTAAGGCATCTTGTTTCTGAACTGATGCTTGATGAGTAGTTTTTAGTTATTTTCTCCACTTGAGAATAAGATTGTCTCTTACAGAAACAGCTCTGGGGGTATTTTGACCTTTGATGCTGGGGATGGGCTAACGGTGGAGTGTTAGCAGTCTGTAGTTAGAACTAGCCGATTGGAGGCTGGGATGGGGCTGAGCCATCTGGGCTGGCTATAGGGGACACTGAGCAGGAACTACCTGGTACCAGGAGGGCTGAGTCCCTGAGGAAACCTGTTCTTGTGACCCTCATCAGTATTTGAATACTAAGATGTAAAGAACAGATGTGAGGATTTGCCCCAGCCTGGAGCCACTCTAAGTCTCTCTCAGCCTGCACTGTACACCTGCCATGCTTGAGAAGTCCTTGTTGGCAGCTGAGGTCCTGAGGGTGCTGCCTGTAGGATTGTGGAGAGTAGGACACTCAGCCCAGCAGCCGTGCATGGTTTGATGCATGGTTTGAACCATCTCATGATGCAGGGACCTTACTGCAAGGGCAGGTGGGGTGTCCAGGGAGACCAGGATGGGACTGGTTGAAACCATCCTGCCTCTGGCTGGTTTGATCTACTCAGCTAGTGCCGTCCTGAGGAGCAGGAGACTGCTATTGCCTATCCTGGCACAGTACAGGTGGGGGCCAAATCTGTTCATCAGACACCAGGCAGAGGCACTGTTCATGGTCTATCGAGAGCCATGTAGGACTATGCAGGGCTTGAACGCGTGGTACTAGGTGCCCTCTGAGTCTCTGCACTAAGTATTGCCAGAGAGCAGTGTGGCCTTAGCATTGACATAGAATGACAAACGCTGATTTGTCTGGAGGCTGGTGCTGTGTACTTTGGTCATCTGAGGCCAGGCCAGAAGGGAAGGGATATGGAGGATGGGAGCTGATGGCCATGGTCACCTGAGTCTGGGATTCGGGAAGGCCAGCTATAATAACCAGTCCATCTGGCATTCTACCCACTATGACATTAGCCAGGACTGAGTCCTACCCTTTTCCCTCCAAAAGCAGACTGAGATCCCATCTCCACAACACACGTTGTCTTCCAGGTCCCTGCTGCTCATCTCCCTTTCTTTCCATTTGAAAATTGAATTACTCAGCAAGATACCTCATCTTCCCTACTACAGCCTTGGCATATAGAATGAACTAAAATCACTAAGTCCATTGCAGCTGTGCTCTAGGTCCAATACATATATTGTGGGCAGAGCTCTGGCCAAGAGGTAGCCAGCAATTCATGCACTATCCCTCAGGGAAAGATTACCAGCCATTCCAGAAAAGTTGTTAAGTGTTCGGATTCCCCAAACCTCTAGACTGGCTGACTCGTGAGAGCACCCTCCTCCTCGGGCACAGAGCGGGTCTAGGGGCTGGAGTACAGACCTGCTGTGCTAGTGTGACTTTGCCAAGTGGCCTTGGGGAAGTCTGAGCTCTTCCTTGCCAGTTATAGCTCCCAGAGTGGCAGCACTAGTTATAGCCCAGGCTGGCCCTGGGTTCCTGGGTTACTACACTCCTCTAGACTCTGCCAGATGTCACATTCTGTGTTTTACACCTGACCCCAGACAGACTCAGGGCAGTGGGGCTAGAGCTGTTTAGTGGTGGTCCAGTAAGGATGTTTCCCATGCTCCTGGGGAAGGTGAGCCGGTAGGAAAGAGACATGTGTCTCCCCAAATCTGCCCCAGCCCCAAGACAGGCTCTTTAATATCCCTGCTAGGTGCCCCTGTCTGACCTGGTCCAAGGCAGCCATCTGGGATCCAGAATTGGCCTCAGACCTACAAAACAATGTATCTTTTTGCACTTGGAAAACCTCTGGTGGCTTTGGTGGCCAACTCAGGCCGAGCCTGGCTCCATTCGGGGACCCTATGGCTGACTTTCTGTGGGTTCCCCTGCCTCAACCATTGGGGCTCCCAAAGGCCTGGCATTTGAAACCCAAACAGTGTGCTTTGCAATTTTTTTATTTTGGTTTGTTTTGGTTTTTCTTTTTTCTTTCTCTTTTTCTGGAATATGCTTTTAGAGACAAAACACTTCTCCCTGAAGCTTGGGGCTTGCCCTGGCACCTCTACCTCCTCAGTGAAGCCCCTGAGAGCCTGCACATGAACTCTGGGGACGTCACCCCATTCTCCCAGGCCAGGCTGGCCTCCCTTTCTGACTGCTGCCTGTGTCTGTCCCTCCCTGCACACTGATGACTTTGGCTTACATGTGGTAGTGTGATCGGTGTGTTCTGTTCTGCCTAACCCTGTGGTCTTGTGTCCTTTGTTCTTCCCTTACAGGGTCAGCCCTGAAGCGTCTCTGCCTAGGCAAAGAACACAGCAGTAGTAATTATCTGGGTTTTTTTTTTACCCCCTTTGTCCCCTCTCATCGCATGGGCTTTGTCGTGGCTAGCGCGCATCGGGGCCTCCCACGGAAGTGTGGCCTGCTCTGCCCCTGACCCACAGGGCTCTCTCTGCTTTGCTTCTGCCTGTCTGGATAGCCGTTCCCTTCCAGCTCCTCTTTGTGTCTTCATGGCTCCTACAATTTGTGTCATCTTGCCAGTCACCTCTTAATAGGCCTGTCCTTCTCCACAGTATCCATAATGTGGTACTATTTATTAATTGGATCTTTTTCCAAAACCTTAGGTGGCAGCATTTCTTTGAGGTGCTAACAAGTGCTTCCCCCAAGGAGAGATACCAAGGCTGAATGGGTATTAGTCAACCTGGGCCACACACACACACACACACACACACACACACACACACACACCTTTGTTCTTTATTGTCTTTTTATTTCTTTAATTCCCCGCCCCCTTTTGTCCGGCTGACACCCTCATGTTGCAATAGCTGTGTGTTGAGTCTCATCACTAACGTGTAACCCTTTGTCTGTGCTTTCCCATCACTGGCCACTAAAGTTCACTACATTTTGGAACAGCTTGTTTGAAGAGATGGTCATTAGCTAACTGTTTGGGGTTTTTTTTTGTTGTTGTTTTGTTTTGTTTTGTTTTGTTTGAGGGGTGTTATAAACATTGGCTTATTCAAAATTGGTAGGTGGAAGTATACATAGGGAGGGGAGGAGGGGAGGAGACGATTCAGCAAGTCCCATGTTGGCCGTAGAAACAACATCTCATAAAGCAACTGAGCTCTCTAGTGTGCAGAGCGGCTCCTGCCTCCTGCCTCCCAGCATCACCTAGCAATGGCATGGAGGGGGTGGAGCCTGCCCGAGGGACTCTAGGTATGGAATCTTTTGTTACCACCTTCCCAAATGCTCTGATAAGAAAGGGCACCATTCCTTGTCCTGAGTTCCAAACTACTAAGCAATTAAAATGCACAAGAACACCTCGAGCAGTCTGTCCAGGGGGCCCTGGAAGGCTGGTGGTGGCAGAGAGTGCTCTGAGAACCTCACCCTGTCCCTGGGATGTCAATGCCCATGTGGGGCTGGCTATGGCATGTATGTGTCTGGCTGTGCTATGAACTACCCATGCTCTCACATGTGAGTCTAGTGGGGCATGCACTGGTGGGCCTATGGTGGACACCTAACGGAGACTGCCAGCTGCTCAGGGTCCTCTTCCCTGGGCCTGGCTTAAGAAACAAGTGACGGCTTCCTGGCACAGCCCAGTCACCCATAGCCATAGCCTGCACCAGGCGACAAAGCCCTTGGATGCAGACCGCCTCTTGAAGCAAGGTGTTGCTTGGCCAGAGTGAGGCCATTGATTGTCCCAGCCATCATGTGAGAATGACTGCGGCCAGCCTGTCGGTGTGTTGGGTGAGTGTGTGGCGTCACCAATCCTGGCCTATATGACTCCCCAGGGTCTTCCACCAGCAGCCTGGCCCCAGGGCCTGAGCCAGGTCCCCAGCCCACCCTGCACGTCCAGGCACAGGTGAACAACAGCAACAACAAGAAAGGCACCTTCACGGATGATCTGCACAAGCTGGTGGACGAGTGGACGACGAAGACGGTGGGGGCGGCGCAACTGAAGCCCACGCTCAACCAGCTGAAGCAGACGCAGAAGCTGCATGACATGGAGGCCTCTGGCGAGCCACGGGCTGTGAGTGAGCATGGGACTGGCTCTGCTGGGCGAGGGGGAGGGACATGGTAGGCATGGTGGCTGTGGCCATGAGCCCTTACCGGAGTCCTGTGTGCCAGATGGCCATCATGCTAAGTACTTGGCTTTCATGATCAGGATCTGTCTTCTCCAAAAGGATTAGGCCTTTGCCCCTGTGATGACTTGGAGGTGAGGGTGACTTTCTGTGGTCCCTGTGACCAGTAGGGGACAGGTTGAGTCTGTGACTCCAGAACTCGGGTATAGGAGGATCCCTGAGCTAGAGAGCCCAAAGTCTGCCCACACCCTCACTGTGGACAGAGACACCTCCGTCTGCGTTATGACCGTCTGTCTCCAGGCTGAAGAAAGGGCAGGTGGACTCCTCACTCTTAAGTGACAGCTACATGCAAGTGGGACCAACATGGGGCAGGGCAAGTAGCCCACCCGTGCAGGCCTTGGCACGTACTAAGATTTTTGGTAGAGCTAGCTGTGGTGTTCCTGCTTCTCCGGCTTTCTGGGGGAGTTTGTGGAAGATCTGTGTCATTTCTACTTTCAGTGACTCATGTGCAGTTCATGGGTAAGTCCATCTGAGCTGACGTATCTTGTGGGTGTTGTTTTTACTGTAGAAAGCATCCCTCTGTGAACTTGTGCTTTGGAACTTTTCAAACACACAAGGGAATTGGGGTCTGCAGTGAACGTCAGGTGCTGCTGCCTACACTTGCTGGTGATGCTGGCGCATCTCACACACACTGCCCATCTCTCAGGGGAAGGCTTGCCCCAGGAATCCTGCTGTGATGCTGGCGCATCTCATACACGCTGCCATCTCTTGGGGGAAGGCTTGCCCCAGGAATCCTGCTTCTTTTCGAGTTCTAATGCCATTTGGCTGTTCTTCTGTCTTATCTTGACAGACTTGTGAAACTTTGCTTCCCTGGTTATTGCTACCTCGTCCCTAAATTCGCCTAAACTTCCAAATCGGTTTGGTGGCAGTTTGATCACTGTACCGTGTCTTGTTGCAGTGTGCGTAAGCCCCAGCTGAGTGTCAGTCCCAGTGTTGGTGATTTCTGCCTCCCCACTTCTTTCTATGTGCCTCTTTCTGTCTCTGTCTTCCTCTGTGTCTGTCCTTCCTTCCCTCCCTTCCTGCCTTCTGTCCTTATCTCTTAAGGCTTTGTTAATTTCATGATCCATCTTAAAGAACTATATTACTGGGGCTGGAGAGAGGGCTCAGCGGTTAAAAGCACTGTCTGCTCTTCCAGAGCCACATGGTGGCTCACAACCATCTATACTGGGATCTGGCATGCAGGTGTACATGAAGATAGAGCACTCATATACATAAATAAATCTTTTTTTAAAAAAACTCTATTATCTTTGATGGTACTCTTTGTTATGTATCTCATTCATTCTTAACTCATTTATTTCTGTTTCTGGCTTGACGTTCTCTAGGAAGATTCTTAGGCTTGACTGTGAACACTCAGTGTTGTTACTGAGGACCCTCGGTTGGGTCCCCCAGCACTAGAGTCAAAAAGAAAAACTTTTTAAACTGGTGAGGCCACCGATTCCAGCATTTCTAACTCTTGCAGAGGACCTAAGGTCAGTTCCCAGCACCCATGTCTGGAGGCTTACAATTGCTCCAGAATATCTGGGCCTTCTTCTGGCCCTCATAAACATCTGCACATGCGCGCACGCACACACACACACACACATACACACACACACACGCACACAAATCTTTTTTTTTTAAAGGTTTATAGTTCTCAGCCAAACTTATTTGTTTTTTGTTTTCCAAGACAGGGTTTCTCTGTGTAACCTTGGCTGTCCTGGACTGTCTTTGTTGACCAGGCTGGCCTCGAGCTCACAGCAATCAACGCGCCTCTGTTCTGCCTCCCAAGTGCTGGAATTAAAGGCATGCACCACCATTCCTGGCTCAGCCAAACTTTTCAGTGGTGTTATCTTATTTACACTGGATCTTCTGGTTTCTCAATCTCTTTTTCTTCTAGCTTTGCGCCTTGGTTCCTTATCTTGCCTTGTGAGGTTTTAATGATATGAAGCACATTGTATTTGAAAAATTGTTTGTAAAAATATTTTGAGATCTAGACATATTTTTTGTCTTGATTGCCTTTGGGCACATGTTCTTGTTTTTAACAGGCATCTTCGATAAAGTGTCCAGTCAGAGTTATTAACCATTTAAAAGTTGGCTTATCTCTCTCCTCATTTCACCTTCCCTTTTTTGAAACAGGCTCTCTCTCACTGAGCCTAGTGCTCACCAATTAGATAGGCTGTGGCCAGTGAGGTGCCGCCACCACCACACTGGGGTGTAGGGGCTAGGAGTCTGAACTCAGCTCCTCACGCTTATGCACAGGAACTCTTTTTTTGTTGACTTTTTTGTTTGTTTTGTTTTTTGAGACAGGTTTTTCTCTGTATAGCCTTGGCTGTCCTAGACTCACTTTGTAGTCCAGGCTGGCCCCGAACTCACAGTGATCCGCCTGCCTCTGCCTCCCGAGTGTTGGGATTAAAGGCATGCGCCACCATGCCCAGCTTGCACAGGAACTCTTATAGCACCCTCTTTTACTTTCTTAGAGGTGAGCATGAAATAGAAGAGGTTTTGTTTGTTTGTTTCTATCTTAGCTGTTGTCAGAATTTTAACTGTTCTATGAGCCATTGTGTATCTTCCTGTCCTGCCATTGCCTTACTTTGGCCTCATTAGGCTTCTTATTTGGAGGGATAGGACATCTGTTGAGCTTCAGGAGCCTCTTGGTTTTGTTTTGTTTTGTTTTTTCTGGGTCCTAAATGTTTGCTGGTCTTAGATAATCCACTGGAGTTTCTCTTGGCAGTGGATTAAGTCTGTCAATGAACTGGATACATTTATGCTATTAACAGTCTTGAGTGTTCGCGCGAACTTGGCATCTGTTTCTTTACATGTCTGTAGGGTGTTAATATCTCTCAGTCAATTCATCCCAAGGTGATGTTTGATGATTGGGAGTGCTGTCCTAAATTGCACAGTCATCTCCCAGTTGTATGTTTCTAGTATGTGAATATGTGAGTGGTTCTGGTACCTTGAAGCATATGGTCCTGCTACATTTGCTTGTTCAACCATTCCTGTGGGTTTCTGTACACGTAGTCTTGTCATCTGCAGGTATTCGGTTTTTCTTTTCTTGCCTCCCTTGCATGGGTCCCCTTGCAGTGTTGACTGGAAGCATGAAGGAGCCTAGGGCAGGGGAAGTGCCTAACACTACCCCCTCTGCAGGCACAGCTGCTGGCTCCATGGAGGCCTTCAGTGCTGAGAATGCCTTCTGTAAAGGGTGTGTGTGTGGGGGGGGGTGGTGATGAGTCTCCACCCTGCCTTGTGTTGAGAACACTGGCTAGGGTGTGTGTTGTCTGTGTGTTTGTGGGGAGAGAAGCCAGGGCCTCGTATGTGCTCGGCAAGTACCAGTATAGCCTTTCCAGTGGGGCTTCTCCTGGAGTGAGGTATAGTCAAGCCCACAGGACTGTGGTGTTAAATCTTTTATATTTAGTGTCTTCAACTTCCCAACTATTGTGTTTAGGATGCTGTGGGCTGCCAGTTCTTGATCTCCCTTGCTGTAGTCATATCCAGTTCTGTCTTCAGGGGAGCTGGTTCTGGAAGCCATTAACTGCTCCCTCCTTTCCCTGCCTCTAAGGCCGCCATGCCTGGCTAAGAGTACAGAGGGCTGCCCCAGCTCCTGCTCCCACATGCCTCCAAGGCTGTTGTTGTTGCATAGTGTTACTAGGGCCATCAAACCAGATGCCATGGTGTCAGCTGGGTAGGAGTGAGTGGGTCACTTCTGTGCCCTTCCACGCCCTGCAGGTTCTGCCCCAAACCCGCTCTGGCTTGTGGGACAGCTGGAGCTTATGGCCCACAGGTACCTAGGCCTCGGTGTAGTGAGCAAGGGAAGGGAGGGCAGCCGCTTCCCACTGTGACACTTGGGCTACACAGGGAGATGAACTGACTGCAGCCCTCTTCGCCTTCCTCTTTGTTTCTGTGTTTCACAGACAACTGTGCCTCGAGCAGGAGTGGGGACACCGTGTTTGGCCCCGGCATCCGGCCCTCTGTCTACCACAGCCATTCCTGGAGCCACCCCAGCCCTGCCTGTGCCCATACCAGGTACTGCCCACTCCAGTGTCTCCGGCCCTCCTTGTGCACTGCCTCTGAGTCAGTATGATGGCCTGCTCCCTGTTCCTGTGTCTTGGGGGCCCTGGGTGGCCTCAGGGAACCCACAGGAGTCTTGGGGCAGTCAGAGCCCCACTCAGGTCCCTATGCTGCCAGTGTTCCTACCGCCACCTGTTATCAGCACGCCAGGCCCCCGGCTGCACATCACGTAGCCCTCTGTCCTGCCCCTGGCCAAATGGAACACTCCGAAGTGTGTGGAAGAATCCAGTTATGGTTTGGCCTCCTCTTGGTTCCTCCATATGGGCACAGGGCACAGAGACCCAGCCCCCGAGGGGCACGAGGGCAGCAAGACATTTCCCCTGCTGCCTCAGATCCCATCACTCTTAGGTTCCTGCAGTCTACACGGGCGTCTTCACACCCATTGCCTGCCCTTGATTGAGGATTAGAGCCTTGTCATCCCCCTGCAGCAGCCCAGTGCCTTGAATCCTGGCTTTTCTGTTTCCTGATGGAAACACATGTTTTAAAAGGCAGCAAAGGTGGATTTTATTATAGTTGGCAGTGCATTGGTGTCTCCACTGTGATATGTGGCAGGGATGGGAATGGGGTACAAATACGAAGCTGATAGCTAGTTCTAGTGTAGATGCCTTCTTAAAAACAGAATCTAGAGTGAAGACTGACAATGTGACTTGCACATGCTGGATGAACCCAGCTCAGCCCTTGATAGAGTGAGGTGACGTGGGCGTCTTCAGTAACAGCCACAGGGCCCACCTGAAGCTGCTCTCCCAGTGAGAAGCATCAGCAGCTTTGCTGAGCCGACCCGCAAGGACCCTGCCAGGTGAATGCATGCCCTGATAGCCAGCAGGCTGTCGTTAACACCATACAGACAAAGTGCCACCTTTTAGCTCAGGGGTCCCCACTCACTTTCTTCCTTTTCCATGGTTTTCACAGAGGCCTGTGCTCTGCCCACCCCGCCCTGCAAATTCCTCTCCAGGCCAGCCTACTGAGGGGCGGAGCATTTCTGGAGGTTTCCATGACACTTGTCCTGGGTGTTGGGGGGTGGGGGTGGGGAGGGAGATAAACGCCCCTTGACTCCCTCTGGGTGAATGTTTTATGCCTCCAGTTGGAGGGTGGGCTGCCTGGGGTGACCCTGCTGTGAACTGTACAGTTCAGCTCTACTCATGAGAACCAGCTAAATTATTTTGGTTTAAATACACTATTCCATCAATTCAGTTAGAATTGAATTTTCAGGGGGCTGTGCAGACAGTTCTGCCAGGCCACTATCCTGCAATAAGAGATTTCTGTTCTCTGTCTGGTCCAAGCACCACACAGGCCCACTTAGTGAAGTGGAGCCTGCATCCTCTTGCTCCTCTTGCACCCAAGTCCTTTCCTACTGTGACAATGCTAGTGGCATGGGGTCCCCATGAGACTGTACGTGCGAAGGAGAAAAATAAAAGTTTGCTTGAAAATACTGTGAAATGGCAGCTTTTTTCTTGCCCTCTATTCATTATCAAAGCCATACTGACTGGCCTTGTGGAAGATTAGGTATGGGTAGTTTTGGTGGGCCTGTCCTAGCCTCTGCTTGGAGCCAGCAGCCATCCATCCTGTACCCCAGAGGACAGAGCTCATAGGGCTGGGAGACAAGAGCCAAGCCTCTGATGGGGTCATCTGTCTCTCAGCACTGCACTTGCTGAGTGTGGCCTGGCCCCTCTGTCACCAGGCTGTTAGTGCTAGCCTGGTGTTGCAGCCCACTCTTGCAGGCTTTTGGCTGGGATGCAAGCCACTATATATCTGCATTGCTTTCAGAAGTGCAGGTAGAATGGGTGAGTCCCACAGAAGGCAGACTGCATTTCCACTCCCATCACAGCTGGCACTAGGTCCTAGAAAACCCAGTTTGTATGAGTCATAGGAACTCCTGGTAACCCCTCTGTTGTGGTTGGTGGGGCTTCTCTTTCAAGCTCCTGGACTTGTTGAGTAAAGTTCGGCAAGGGCCAACCAAGGTCGTATGAGAGATACTGGCTTTCCTCAGAAGCCCAGAGCATTATGAAAGGTGATGGTTCAGGGAGAGGACTTGCCCTATGGTGGTCTAGCAAGCCCTTTGTGGACAGCCTTGTGTGTATGTTCACCGTAGACCTGGTTCTGACAACATGAGGCCCAGCCTGCTGGGGATGACTGTCTCAAGATACAGCACAAAGAGGCTTCAGGCTTGTTCAGACCCCTGCAGCTGTGTCACTGTGCCTCCCTCATCTTGGCACTGGCCCTGTGTGGAAGCAGAAACTGAGGGTCACTTTTTTTCTCCCAGGGCTCTGAGGGGAGCTCAATTCAGAATAACAGTCCAGCGGAATAGGGGTAAAGCCTGGTCGTTCTGGGCTTAAGTGGTCATTGTTGAGTGCCTGGCTGCTCTTTGAACATATCCAGGTGATAGTCAGCCAACCTTTAGAGAACAGAGCTACCAGACGATGTATGGTCACATCCTAGCATGGCTCTGACCTCACCATTCTACCTTTGTTTTAGTATCTCTTGGGTAGGGGCCAGGTGCCTAGGCAGGGCTATGTGCATGGGCATCAGGGCCCAGCTTTAGGTGAGAGGCCAGTGCCTCCGAGGCCTGTAGTGAGCTGTGGCCATTTTGTTTTCTAGATCCTGAGAGTGAGAAACCCGACTGAGCCGGCCTCTACACCAGGCCCACACTGCATCATCCAGGCGAAGAAGTGACAGACGCCAGGGCAGCCACTCCTCTAGTCCACTCACGCTGTTTTGTAACCACTTTCTAACCATTTTTTTAATTCACAATTGGAAACACAAATGTAATGCAAGAATAAAACATATTTTGGGGGAGACAGGACTTGGGTATTTCAAACTTCCTCCTTTCCAGTGGTCCTCTGGGCAGGCAGGAGATGCATGTAAAGAGTGAGGGGAGGGGCCAACCCACTCTCCAGAAAGCCCTAGAGCTCCAGCACCCAGTTCCCCTTCTCAGGCACAGACTCGAGATCCCTTTTGCTTACACAGCTCCATGTCACATGGTCTTTTCTCTGTCCCAAGGAGACCAAAGTCATCTACCCCCATCAAAGGAAGATCATCATAGAGGTCTGAGAGTGATCCTCCTTTCCAGAACCTGTGGGTGCCCTCAGGGAAAGAAACCAGCCAACATGGGTCCTGAAGCCTCTTCGGGGTAGAGGTTGGGACCACTAGATCCAGGGAGAGCTATGTTCTCCCATGGTGGGGTATGTCCAAAGCTCACACGAAAAGCAGGGAACCAGGCCAGGGAGGTGACTCAGTAAAATACTTGCCCTCTGTTTAATCCTCAGGACATATATATGTATTTGTGTCCAGTATGGTGGCCTACACTTGTGATCACAGTGCTATGGAGGTACAAACAGAAGGATGCCTGGAACTCTCTGGAGAGCCAGCCTAGCCTACCTGGAGACTTTCAAGCCCATGAGAGATGATGGTCTCAGACAGGCAGGCAGGCCAAGGGAAATGATTCAGTGGGGGACATGCTCACTTGTGCAAGGCAGATCCCTGACACTTGCTGGTCATCCAGCTGACCTCAAGTGCTGAACCACAGGTTCAGTGAGAGGCCTGTCTGAACAAATAAAAAGGGGAGCTATGGAGACAGAAAACAAGAGTTGACCCCTGACCCCACAAGTTCACCATCACACACATGCACATACACAAATACACCATATACATGAGAGGTAGACAGCACCTGAGGAACCACACCTGACATCGTCCTCTGACCTCTACACACATGCATACATGTGCACGTGCACCCTCAAAGAAGCGTCAACAACTTTGGAGTTGTCTTCACAGGGGAAAAAAAAAAAAACATGCTGTACAAATAATTTACACAGCCTGGCCCTGCCCACAGGAATGGGTCTGGGACAGAGATCCTAGGGTTTTGAACATCAAAACATGACAAAGCTGTGTTCAGGTGGTGGTAGTCTCTAGCTGTGCATGGGAGCAAGTGTTAGCAGATGCGCTTCAGTGCTTCCTCTTAGCCAAGCATGGGTGATGTTCCCAACACCTAGACTTTGTCCTCACCAGAGGTCACAGAATCTGCTATGACATTAAGGGAATTGCCAACATCTCAAGCTGTCACATCCATCATGACCAAGGGCTCAGCCCCTGGCATGTAAAGTGTGCCTTGGAGGTCTAGATGATTCTCTATGACCTAGGAAGAACTAGACATGTGGAGCTTCACACTCCACCAAGACCCTCAGCAGCTGAAGTCATGAGATTCCATATCTGTTTCAAGCACACAAGTAACTTGGTGCCCTAGACTTTGAAGCCCAGCCTTGAGTTGTAGGAGACAATGGCAAATGGTACCTTAGTCATCCAGGGATACCATATGAAATGCCGTAGACAGCTTAGCTCACTTGTGCCTCTCTCACAGTTCCAGAGACTGGAACATCCAAGGTCAAGTGGGTATGCAGCAGGTTAAATTGTAGAGCTTCTCTCTTGGCTTCTACATAATACCCATCTTGGCCCCCATGACCTCTTTTTGTGCACAGAAATATTGTATTTGTGCTCCTTGTGAGATATTAGTCATAGAAGATGAGGGTCCCACTCTTTTTTTCATAGATTTCAAGATTTTCACTTGATTAAAAATGTAGTAACATAGTAGCATCATTTGATAGTTCTTTACTAGCACCATGTAAAAGTAGTTCAAGGATTCTACTCTTTTTTTTCCCCCAAGACATGGCTTCTCAGTGTAGCCTTGACTGTCCTGAACTCACTTTTTAGACCAGGCTGGCCTTGAACTCACATCTATCCACCTGCCTCTGCCTCCTGAGTGCTGGGATTAAAGGCATACGCCACCACGCCCAGCTAAGGATTTCACTCTTATGGTTGCATTTGATCTTCATAAAGCCCCTATCTCCCCATACACCTACAGGGTGGCTGAGTCTTCAATATAGGGATTGAGGAGCTGTAGGACTCAGTAGATAGAATGTGCCTCACTGAATTGGCACACAGTTCTTTATAAGGTGGAGACTATCTGTACTTACTTGTCTCTACTTGCACCTTAGAGCTAATGAGTAAATACCAAGTCTATAAAAGGAATGAGAGGAAGGAAGGGAGAAATTGAAAGGCAGAAATCTTAGAGCATTGAGAAACCTTTCTTGAGACTCACATAGGCTATGAGAGCTCATGCGGCCCCTCCCTGAAGAGTCATAGACTGCCCAGAAGCGTGGACGGTGGTCACCCACCAGGCCAGCTGCACAAGAGTCAGTTGGCCAGACAACTGCCATTTTAGAACTCAAGGCCACAAGACTATAGGAAAAGGGATCAATGAATAGACATGATCAAAATGAAATAGCAAGAGGATAGGCTTAGACCCAACTATAGTAATAGCCACATTTTGAAATAGTATATAAGTGCTCTGATCAATTTAAGGAAGTTGTCAGATTAGATTTAATAAACAGTAAGCTTCAAACATATGTTGCCTATAATTAAAAAAGAACTTAAATACAAAGAAAGACGCAGGCTAAGGTAAAAGATAGACATGGGTATGCCATCCCAATGACAGGGGGTGGGCATGGCTCTAATAAATGAACTTTAAAGACACACCAAAGGTAAAAAGGCAGTCATGGGTGTAAAGCCCTAACACTAGTCATGAGGAGGTGTGAGTGACTCTCATAACACCAATGCAGTTTTCACAGCAACAATTATTTCCCATTAAAAGAACCATTTTACGATGACAAAAGGGGTCAACTTCCCAAGTTCCAAATGTGTGCCTAGAGACAGTGGAGCGCTTTGAGATACATGAGCAAAAACTGCAAAGAGAAATCCGTGATAGTCACTTCATTATCTGTCCTATTGCTATCTGAGATCCACATGGGCTCATGAGATGGAGCTCATGCAACCCCTCCCTGCAGAGTCATAGATCACACAGAACCACGGGCAGTGATGACAAGAAGATGACGGCCGTTATGATCAAGAGTCTGGCCCGGTGCCTGATGCTTGCAGACAGCCTAGAAACCTCACCTCTTCCTTCTGTCCCTGACCTGGGAAGTCTGAGAGGATAGCATGGCCATTTCTCCTGTGGGGTGCAGTAAAAGGATCACATCAAACTCTGAGGGCCCCACCTACATGCTTTCAACTTGCCCTTCCTTGACCACTCTGTGAAAGCCCCTGGCCAGTCTTTCTCCCCATCCTGTTCATTTTGGATCCGCTTAGAAGCCATCTTATATGCCCTAGAAAGCCTCACTTTATGAGTTGACAAGCCTCTTCACCTCTTCTTGGGTGCCTGTGTGTGCGTGTGGTCACTACTCTCAACATCCAGGCAGGATTTTGAGTAGCTGGAGAGCGACCACAGCAGTCGTTGAGAATATAGAAGACGTGAGCACAACTGCTGGCCTCATTTAAAAGCCTTACTGGTGTTTCTAGAATGTTCCCTCTGCAGACACATTCCCACAGTTCCCACTTCCCCTTCCTTCCTGTTTTCCTTCCTTTATTCCTTTCCTTCTTCCCTCTCTCCCTCTATTCTTCCTACTTTTTCGGCTGATGTTGGAGATTGAACCCAGAGACTCGCACAGTGGCAAGAGCTCAGTCACAGGTGTACACCCCCATCCAGGCACAGTGGCTTTTTTGTTCACATGACCTGGATATGAAGATAGACTATATTCTGGGGCATACAGGTGAGCAACACATTAAATATTTCTGATAATACATTTTAAAAGATTCAGGTCACATAAACAAATGTTCTCTGACTAATATAGAACTAAGTTTAAAAACAATAATGGGGGGGCAGTGCTAGAGAGATGGCTTAGAGGATAAGAGCACTGACTGCTCTCCCAGAGGTCCTGAGTTCAGTTCCCAGTAACCACATTGGTGGCTCACAACCATCTATAATGTGACCTGGTGCCCTCTTCTGGTGTGCAGGTGTACATGCAAGCAGAGCACTGTATACATAATAAATAAATAAAAAGTCTTTTTAAAAAGACAACAGTAGTGGATCATTTAAAAATAGCCAAATATTTGGAAATGAAATAACATACTTCCAAATAGCCTATAAACTGAAGAAATCAAAAGTGAAAATAGAAACAAAAAATGTTCATAAAAATGAAAATAAGCTGTGCTACTTGTAAGAGCCTATAATCCCAATTACTCTAGATCAGTGATTCTCAAGCCTTCTAATGCTGCCACCTTTAATACAGTTCCTCATGGTGTGGTGACCCCCAGCCATGACATTATTTTGTTGCTACTTCATGACTATAATTTTGATACCTTTATGAATTTTAATGTAAATACCTTATATAGAGGTTGTATCTACTACATTAATTCCCAAAGGGGTCGCAACCCACAGGTTGAGAACCACTGTTCTAGAGGCTGCAGCAGGAAGCTACTCAATAAGACTATCTCAGAATTAAGGCAGCAGCAGGGTGGGTGGGGGGAGGGGCCAGGGTTGTAGCTCCGTGGCCAAGCCCTTGCCTAGCTTGCACAAAGCCCTGGGTTTAACCCCTCATACTGCACAAAGAAAGGGGAAGGAGAAAGAAAGAGGAGAGGGGTAACGAAAAACCAAAGCACAGCTCACAGGCCACCCTAAAAAGAAACTTGCAGCATGAAGAATGCAGGTGAGGGCCAGTGAGAGAGCCCAGTGGGAAAGGCATTGGTCACGGGGCCTGACCACCTGAATCTAATCCTCAGGAACCATAGTGTAAAGGTAAAAAGCCACAATTCCCCCAAGTTGTATTTTGCCCTCCACACATGCACCATGGCACTCATGCACACACGCATACGCACATGCAGGCAAATAAATAAGTGTAATTATGTCTTTATATTTGCTCATTTTGTGTCAATAAGTATTTGGCTTGCATGTACACCTGGTGTCTATAGAGGTCGATGAGGGCATCAGGATCCCCTGTGACTGGAGTTACAGATGGTTGGTTGTAAAGCCCCGTGTGGGTGCTGGGAACTGAACCCACGACCTCTGCAAGTTCAGCCAGCGCTCCTAACCTCAGAGCCATTTCTCCA
This sequence comes from Acomys percivali, assembly GCA_907169655.1. NCBI lineage: Eukaryota > Metazoa > Chordata > Mammalia > Rodentia > Muridae > Acomys > Acomys percivali. The sequence goes on along the minus strand of OU015746.1, from coordinate 79,639,496 downwards.
GCTCCTAATCTAAGAAATTGAAAAGAGTGTATGTGAGAAAAGGAAAACTGTTAAATCTGTTGTTTCGTTTTCTACCCTAAGAAACTATACCAAGAAATGCCATCCAGCTGGAGCGATGGCTCAGCAGGTGAAGAGCTTAAGGTTGGTCCTCTCTCAGCTGCGTGGGGCACGCTGCACATATTGCCACTTGTCCCTGTCCTCAGTACCGAGGAGGCGAAGACAGGCAGATTCCTGGTCAGGCAGCCCAGAAAGATTGAGGAGCTGCAGGATCAGTGAGATCTTGTGTCAAAAAATAAGATAGAGAGGGCTGGGGAGATGGCTCAGCGGTTAAAAGCACTGGCTATTCTTCTAGAGGTCCTGAGTTCAATTCCCAGCAGCTACATGGTGGCTCACGACCATCTATAAAGGAATCTGATGCCCTCTTCTGGTGTGCAGGTGTACAAGCTGGGCATGGTGGCGCATGCCTGCAATCTCAGCACCCAGAGAGCCATAAGTAGGCATATCACTGTGAGTTCAAGGCCACATTGGTCCACAAAGTGAGTCCAGGACAGCCAAAGCTACACAGAGAAACCCTGTCTCAGAAGAAAAAAAACTAAAATAATAATAAAAATATTAATTAATTAAGAGAGAAATCAAGAAAACAACCTAAAGCAGGGCATGATGGCGCACACCTTTAATCCCAGCACTAAGGAGGCAGAGGCAGGTGGATCACTGTGAGTTCGAGGCCAGCCTGGTCTACAAAGAGACTCAAGGACAGCCAAGGCTAACACAGAGAGACCCTGTCTCGAAAAAACAAAACAAAAAAAGAAAGAAAGACAACCTAGGACTTCCACGTGTGCACATGCATTTACACTTGTCCGCACATATGCACACACACACACACACACACACACACACACACACACACACATATGCCACCGCCTATCCATGTACTGAAAAAAAAGAAAATTAAATCCAATGTAAATTTTTTGATTGTTTTTTGAGACAGGATCTCTCTGTATTAGCCTTGGCTGTCCTGGAGTCCCTTTGTAGACCAGGCTGGCCTCGAACTCACAGCGATCTGCCTGCCTCTGCTTCCCCGAGTGCTGGGATTAAAGGCGTGCACCATCACACCCAGCCCGTAAATAATTTTTAAAAAATCAATGCATATAAAATAGGAACAAGGGGGACTATCAATGATGATTCTAAGGCTGGGGCTTGGGAAACCTCACTAGCCAAAGTGATCAGAAGAAAGGAGAAGAGATGGGGTATAAATAACAAGAAAGTAGCGCACGCCTTTAACCCCAGCACTCGGGAGGCAGAGGCAGGTGGATCGCTGTGAGTTCGAGGCCAGCCTGGTCTACAAAGTGAGTCCAGAAAAGCCAAGGCTACACAGAGAAACCATGTCTTGAAAAAAACAACAAACAAAAAAAACCCCCCGAGAAATCGATGTCATCAAGGCTGTCTAAGGATGTTGAAAGCACTATCAGGGAATATTATGAACAATTTTGTCAATCAATTTGAAAAGTTAGGAGAAATAATTGTGTCGCTTAAAAGACACAAATTACTAACTAAAGCTTTCTTTTCTTTTCTTTCTTTTTTTTTTTCTTTTGCGTGCGCGTGTGTGGGGGCGGGGGTGGGGGTGGTGGTTTCGAGACAGGGTTTCTCTGTGTAGCCTTGGCTGTCCTAGACTTACTATTGTAAACCAGGCTGGCCTCGAACTCACAGTGATCCACCTGCCTCAGCCTCCCTAGTGCTGGGATGAAAGGCATGCACCACCACGCCCAGCAACTAAAGCTTTCATAAGGAAAACTAGTCAATCTGAGTAGTCCAATATATATGGGGAAAAAACTCTTTAATTAAAAGCCTTCTCAAAGGCCAAGAAGATGGACCAGTGGGTAAAGGCAGTTGTCACCAAGCCTGACAACCTGAGTTCAATCCTTGGAACTCACATGATAGAAGGATAGACCAACTCCTACAAGTTGGCATGAGTGCCATAACATGTATACACATAAACACTTTTTTTTTTTTAAAGCTGCCATAAAGCAAACCCTAGCTGTGCATGGCCTCTCCCATGAATTCCCCTATGTATTTAAGGAAGAAATAACAACTCTAAACAAACTTCTCCAGATATATTTCTGCTTCACTTGTTCTACTACTTGAGGCAAAGTATGAAAGAGACTACAGCCCAGTATTCTTTATGAGCATAATTTTTTTAAAAATCTACAAACAAAATAGCAGATGGAACACTGCAAACATAGGAAACATAAGAGGCCTTGTCTTGAGATTCCTGTCAGGAACTTATGGAAGGTTCCACTTTCAAGAATGAACATTAACTGGTTATAACAACAAACAGTATAAAACACGGAGGGTTTGTGCCCGACCCGCATATACGTTGTTAAAAGACTAATAAACTGTAGCTCACAAAAATGAAAATCTTCATACACACCATACACAGACATACACAATAACAAATAAGGCTTAAAAAAGAACATGCTGGCAAGTTGGCTTAGCCTGTACAGATGCTTGCTGCAGAAGTCTAACAACCTGAGTTCAAACCTATAGTGAAAGGAGAGGACCAACTCTTAGCATTGTCCTGGGATGTCCACATATATGCTGTGGCACATGCCTGTATGTGCACATGCACACACGCACACACACGCACACGCACATGCACATGCATACACACACATTAGTAATAATACAAAACGAAAACTTAAAATGAAAAATTTCTACTCAAAAATCAGTGCTAACTTGCAGTGGGAGCGGTTAATGCAGAGACTTATAACTGGTCAAAATACTGAGATGCTGCGTTGGAGAGACATCTCAGCAGTTAAGAGCACTGTCTGCTCTTCCAGAGGTCCTGAGTTCAATTCCTGGCAAGCACATGGTGGCTCACAACCATCTATAATGTGATCGGATGCCCTCTTCTGTCATGTAAGTGTGCATGTAAATAGAGCAGTCACACATAAAATAAATAAATAATCTTTAAAAATTTTTTTGGAGAGAAACCCTGTCTCGAAAAAAAAATTTTTTTTTTGGAAAGACATAAAAGGAGGGAATCATGTTGGGAAGAACAGGGTTTCAAAGGGCGTGGGGGAGGAATAAGTGGGGGTAATGGGGGTAAATACCATCAAAATACATTATATGCGTGTGTGGAGCTGGAATTGTCAAAAAAAAGAAAAAAAGAGAAAAACTTTTTGTTAAAGATCAGAGTTAAGAGAATGAAGAGGGAGGCCGCAGGCTGATGACAATTGGCTTGTGTTTAGAGCATAATAAACTCTAACAATCGTATTGTGATCGTGCCAGCCTTTTAAGTGGGCAAGGGATTTAAAGGAGCACTCCACCACAGGAAGACGATGTGTGGCAAGCCTGGCAAGCCTCTCAGCTGTGCTGCACAGTCCGGAAAAATGCAGCTTAAAGCCATAGTGAGATGCTACTGCACCTCTTAAAACTGTGAAAGCTACACAGACTGCTATGCCCCCTGCTGAGTAGGTGGGGAGGGCCTGGGGTGCTCCTCCACTACTGGTCAAAGCGATGTAAGTGGCAGATGATGTGTTAAGAGTGAACCCCAAGTAGTCAACCACTGAAAGAAGAGAGGGGCCTGCATTCGGGGCTATAAGTGTCCTTCATGCTCAATCCGTGTGTTAGCTGTTTGTCTGGCATCTTATGCCCACATTGCAAGATTATAAAATAAGCTGCCTCAGGCTTAGAGGTTAAAAGCATTGCCTGCTCCTCCAAAGGTCCTGAGTTCAATTCCCAGCATCCACATGGTGGCTCATAGCCATCTATAATGAGATCTGATGCCCTCTTCTGGCCTGCAGGTGTACATGCAGGCAGAGCACTGTATACATAATAAATAAATAATTTTTTTAAAGGCTGCCTTGGGGCTGGAGAGATGGCTCAGAGGTTAAGAGCACTGTCTGTTCAACCAAAGGTCCTGAATTCAATTCCCAACAACCACATGATGGCTTACAACCATCTATAATGAGATCTGGTGCCCTCTTCTGTGTGTGGGCAGAATACTGTATAATAAATAAATAAATAAAAATTTTTTTAATCTGCCTTGCTTTTGCTACTCTGAGTCTTCAGGTCTCATTATTACAAGCAGAGGGTCCTCATTTCCCACAATTCTAATGTTCCCATGAGCTGTGATGACCGAGAACTGGAAACAATCCAACACTGCTAATGGTTGGCAGTCAAAGCCATAGCACATGGCAGCCCAGCCTTGCATTCCTGTGCTGTGCAGCAATGGGGAAGAGTGAGCTATTGACACATGCGTCATCACCATCAATCTCAAGAGAATTATGCCCAAGTGAAGAAGGCACCGCTGAAAAGATCACGTGCCCCAAGCCTATCCACGTCCAACGATAGGAAATACAAACTGATCCGTGCTGATGGGAGCTGATCAAAAATGTCTGGAGAGGCTGGGGGATGACAAGCCATGAGGACACATTTGGAGGGAAAGGGGGAAAGCTCACGGACTTAGTCATGGTGGGTGTGTATACTCCAGTGTGTTCACGCGTCAGCACGCACTGCATCGTGCATGTTGGTATTACAGCTTATGTACACTGCACCTCAATACCCTTCAGCAGCCCACATATCTTTTCAGGCCTGAGTCCAGAGATCTCTTTCTGCCTGTTTCTCCACTTGGTTGTTCCGTGTGCATGTTTAGGTCTAATTTCTTCTAATGAAGATGCCAGTCAGGTGGGATAGGGCTCACTGTAGCGGCCTCATTTTAACTTAGTTCTTCAAGTCCCCTGTCTCCACATACTTCACATCTATGGCTACATCACCCTGGATGCACCTGATCTTGTCCAGATGCTTCCTAGTCTGAGGCCCCCACCTCCTAAGGACCCTCATCATCTCCCAGTGGTGCCTTGGGTATACCAGTTACTTCTGTTGTAGAATCCTAGGCAGAAGCTACTTAAGGGCCAACATGACTATTTTACGTGGCAGTTTCACAGCAGGAACAGCATGGTGACTAAAGTGGCTTGGTCTATGGCAGTGGGCACTTCATGAGGATGGCTTGCTCACAACACCTTTTAGGCCACCTCTAGTGACACCCTTTCCCCAGCAAGGCCACTGTCCTAGTGATTCCACAATGTCTTAGGCAGAACCACCTACTGAGAGCCAAATATTCAAACGCATGAGCCTGTGGGGGGACATTTCACATTCCAACCCCAACAGTGGGGACTACATCTTGAACATCTGTGCCTTTGGGGAACACTCTAGCATCAAGTCTCTGACAGGCCAGTAGTTCATGGGGCTCACCATTCTATGTTATTCTCTGGGTTGTATTGAACATTCTCCGCAAGCATAACATTGATCAAACCACATCCTATCTGTTTACAGACTGGCTCTGGTCCACAAGGCCACCGTGTGTGGCCCCAGCAGAGGGGGGCGGGGGTGGGGCACTGCATTCCCTGTGGAAGCCAGCTCAGCCTGCAGCTCTGGCTCAGCCATCATCAAACAACTGAGAGGTTCCATCACGTGCTTTCTTTGGCCAGAGAGATAGTTCTCTCACTCCTATACAGAAAATCCTTTGCTCTCTTTGAGTGATGCACGGTCCAAACTGTCATAACCAGAGTGTAAGCATGCCTTCTCCCAGATCTGAGAGCTCAAGCATGAGGGGACCCAGCCATCCTCATGGATCCCATGGAGGAGCCATGAGCTGATGTCATTTCTTGCCAGAGGTGTTTGGAAAGGTCTAAAAATAATTGCAGAATATATTTTGAAAACTTCTCAAAAGCGCAGGGCTGGGCCTATAATTATCTTGTTCTTACAAGCTGTTGCTCTTTTCTTGGGCAATTATGTGGTCAGTAGTCATCAGGAGAAGATGATGTGTTTGGTCTCTGTGCTGTGGAGCCATTATCAAAAGCAGCCCCTACTCACACCATGAGGAGTCAGCTCAGAT
>OU015746.1:79599526-79633590 GCA_907169655.1 Acomys percivali | reverse complement strand
GTGTGTGTGTGTGTGTGTGTGTGTGTGTGTGTGTGTGTGTGTGTGTTAAAGCCCATATGTAGAGGTAAGAGGTCAAACTACTTTGGGTATAGCTGCTCACCTTCCACCTTGAGGCTTTGGTGTTCGTGGTTAACTGTCCCATAAGCTCTTGGGAATTCTCTTGTCTCTGCCTCCCATTTTGCTTTAGGCATGCTGGGATTAACAGATAGATGCTCCTGCATCTGGCTTTATCTGGGAATCCAGACTCCTGACATCACGATTACAAGGTAAGAACTTCATCTGCTAAGACATTTCTAAGATTCGGTTATTTGTAAAGAGCAGAAATTCATTCTTAAAACTGTGGAGGCCGCGAGTCTCATCTGACATCAAAGCAGTGGCCTTCGTGTATGGAGAGCGTTTTCCTCTGCTTCAGAAATGGCACCAGAGGGTACTAGGTAACTCGGTGCTTAGAATGCTTGCCTAGCATGCACCAAGCCCTTCAGTCCCCTGCACTGAGTATAAGCTGGGGGTGATGGCACATGCGTATTATCCCAGGACTTAGGAGAGAGAGGCAAGATGATCAGAAATTCAAGGTCATCCTCGGCTATGCTCAAGGCCAGCCTGGGCTACATAAGACATTGTCTTCAAAGCAAAACAAGATGGTGCCTGGTTCTTGTGTTCTCAGTTGGCAGAAGGCATGTTGGGTTTGTTTGTTTGTTTGGTTGGTTGGTTGGTTTTGTTTTTGTTTTTTGTTTTGGTTTTTTTGGTTTCTTTGGTAAGGCTGTGACCAAAATACATGCCAGCAACAACTTGGGAGAGGGAAGGTTTCCCTTGGCTCATGGTTTCTTGGGATTTAAGCCTATTATAATGGAGAAAGCACAGCAGCACAGTCCATCCCTGACAGTGAGAGTGTGAGGGAGTGTCTGCTCACCTGCTGTCAGTCCAGGAAGCAGAGAAAGAGCAGGGCTGGAACTAAGAATAGAGCTGCAACCTTCAAAATTTGATCTTTGAGACCTACTTTGGCCAGCTAGGCCTCACCTCCAACCGGGGTACAAGTGCTCAAAAGAGGAGCCTATGGGGACATTCCATATTGAAACCACAACAGAGAGCGAACATTGGGCTCTGTTAGCTTCCCCAGCCCTTTTGGGGGGCACTGACCCCCAAGGATTTGCTCATTTGCCAAAGGCTCTAGGTCCTAACATCACCACAGCCAGGATTAAGTCTCAGCAGACCAGTTTAGGAAAAGGCTATTGAACCCACTGCAGACAAGAGATAAGGGGTTGGGATGTGTTTTCCTACTCTCGTTACGTCACCCAGCCCCTGAGGCCCAGTGGTACAGGTCTGTGTGCTCAGTGGCCCTGGACCTCTTGTTGCGGAGGTGAGGTGGGGAGGTAGGGGGGTTAGGGGGTTAGAGAGAGCTCTGGTTAGACTGTTGAAATTGCTTGAGATTGTTGCTCTTTGAAAGCAGCACCAGTTAAGAAATGCTATCCCTCTCTGTGTCCCAAGTCTGGGTGACCCAGAGGATGGACTCTCATTGTCCATGCATCTGTGACCTTTGCTGTGACCATGCTAACTGTTCACCTTTCCAAACACTGCCTCTGGAACAGATCACTGAAGTGAGAACTGTGTATTTCCCAGTAAGGGGCAGAGAAAATCGCTTCTGGTGACCTGCGCTGACTGGCAGACTTCCTCTGCCTTCGGAGTCTTACCAATGAAGGAGATCAAAAGCCTCTACAAGCTTTTCTGTTGCTCCAGCCTGGGGTGGCTGGCAGGACTCCCCACCCCCAACTCCCATCCCACCTCACCCCCAGCCCCCCAGGCCCCCACCCCCGCTCACAGGCAGGACTGAAGGAGAGGGTCCAGGAGAGTAACCCTTAAAACCTGGTACCCAGGTTCTGTTCTGAGGACTGCTGCTCAGGTCACAGAGCAACTAATTTCCTGTGATACCTCTACATATCCAAGTAATTGCTTTTAACATATTCAAAGATGGTTAAGGAGGTTAAGTGTTTTGTTTAAAGAGAAAAGCTAGTCTTCACTCTAATCCGTTGTGTTGGGCTGCACTGAGAACGCTTTCTTTTAAATGTGTGTAGAGCTTTTCATTACGGATTTTCAAAGGAATTCATAAACATGAATTAAATGACTGCCAACTGCTGTGTGGTCCAGAAGGGTAAACACAATCTATAGAGGGGGATTTAGAAAGCAGAGGGGCTGGTCTATGGCCTCTGGCACTGCATCCAGCACATGGGAGGGCAACGTGTGGCCAGGGCAGCCACTGAGCCCTACCAAGGTGATTCTGCAGGCATCAACTTGAAATGGCTGCTTCTCAGCTCCCACTCAGACTTCTAGCAGAATGTTTCTTTCAAAAGAAAAGTCACTGAGTGGATAACCCCAGTGGGAGAGGCACCAGTCAGGCCTTGCTGGCTTTTAGGAGTGAGTTCACTGTGGGCTTTGCTGTGGGCATAGCCCGGGCATTCTGTTCCTGCATCAGAAATGAGAGCTCATGAGGTCAGCAACGCAGGGTAGCTGCCCAGGGAGGCTTGGGGTGGGTGTGGCTTTCTCCGCCTGCCAAACACCAGCCCCCGCATCATTCACTTGCCTCCTTCTCCCAGAAGAGTAACAAGGGAATGCCTCATTCAACTACTTCTGTGAAAGATATGAACTTTGTTCATTACAATGCTACGTCAAGCTGGTTAGACCCATGGCTAGGGTGTAGCTCGGTGGCAAAATGCTCACCTAGAATGTACACAGTTTGGCTTCAATCCTCAGCACATGTGCCCCGCCTCCAACAAAAAATGACAAATCTAGCACACAATGCAATACCTTACTCAGTGTATGATCCAGAGAAAAAAGATAAGATGTAAACAGAGTCTTAACCCTTATCATGAGGGGGTATAGTTCAACAGCAGTGGCTATCAGGTGCCACGGACACTATCAAACCCTATACACACTGCTTTTTCCCTAAACATACATGAGAAACTTGAAATTGTAAATTAGACAAAATAAGAGATTTTTTTTTCTTTTCTTTTCCCTTGGTTTTTCGAGACAGCGTTTCTCTGTGTAGCCTTGGCTGTCCTGGACTAACTTTGCAGACCAGGCCGGCCTCGAACTCACAGTGATCCGGCTGCCTCTGCCTCTTGAATGCTGGGAAGAGTTTAATAACTATACTAAAACAGAACAATTAAAATAATACACTACTGGAAGGGCTGAGGATGTAGCTCAGTTGATAGCGCTCTGGCCTTGGGCTTGACCCTCAGCACTGTATAACTAGCATGGTGGCACATGCCCCATCCCCCACCCCCCACCCGCATCCAACGCTTGGGAGGTAGAGGCTGGAGGGTCAAGAGTCCAGGGAACTTGGCCCATGGGTTGGTTCAGACGGGGGAAACACTTGTCCCACAAGCCTGACAACCTGAATTTGGTCCCTGGGAGGAAGAGAACCAGATTCTTAGAGGCAGCATGGGAGAAGCAGGGCTCTGAGTGACGTGAAAAACTTTGAAGGACAGAGAGTTAGAGTGAGCCAAAGGCAAATGCCTAGAAAAGTGCACTGTGTTCCGAGACAGGAGCATGCTGTGTGAGACGGAGGGTGCGGAGACAGCAGTTCAGCAGAGGCCCCTGCGATGACCTCCCCATCTTATGCCTCCCAGAGCCAAGCCACAAGCCTACAGTGCCAACCTCTCCAGGGGAAACACAGCTAGCTGGTCACAGAAGGTCAGGAGCTGTCCAGCAGGAAGGTACAGGGTGGTCATGTGAGAAAGCCAGCTTGGAGGAGCCCCAGCTCAGAGAGCCGCTCACTTGCCATTCTTTCTGTCAACTCAGTGGCCAAGAGGTGTTCAGTACTGCAAAGTGACTGTGTCCATGAGCCTCACAGGGAGGGAAGGCACCCAGTGAGATGGCACAGTGAGAGAGACTCACCAATGAAAGGGAAAGAGAAGATGGAAGGGAGAGAGAGGGGGGAGGGAAGAGGAGAGAGAAAGAGAGTGCAAAGTAGACAGCAATTAGAGACTGACCAATTAAAGCAGACGGGCTTTAAGTCACCTCCAGGACTGAAAATCTCAGGTTCTCTTGTTGTGCCTGCATCAGATGGGGTGTCACCTGGAGGAAGGTACAGCCTCCTTCCTCCTCAGGGCCAGATGTAGGCAGAATGTATTCACCTTCATAAGCAGCAGCTCACCCCGAGGGGCAGAGTGAGAGGCCACAAGGATCACCCAGACAACCAACATACCAAGATGGACTCCCCACACCCCAGTGTGTGTGTGTGTGTGTGTGTGTGTGTGTGTGTGTGTGTGGTGTGTTAGTCTACCTGTCAAAGAGATAATCAAATGCTCCTAGGAGACCAGTGACAAAGAGCAGAGAGAAGGAACCAGCAGCTCCCTGGAAAATTTGTCTCCTGGGGCAGGCCCAGCCCCCCCCTCCACCCCCTCCCCTCAACCCATAAAAATCTAGGCATTGCAACTCATGTCTGTAACCCCAGACTTGAGTGGGCAGAAACAAGGAGGCCCCTAAAGTTCACTGGAAGCTGAATTAATGAGATTAAATGAGCAGCCCTGCCTCAAAGTAAAAAGGCTGAGGAGAGGCTCCCCAGCCCCACGCTCAGCTGAGGAGCTATTGACAGTTGACAGCTGCTGGAGAAGGGACAGCCAGTTTTCTTCTTTCTTTTTTGGGGGACAGCCCTGGCTGTCATGGAACTTGCTTTGTAGACCAGGCTGGCTTTGAATTCAGAGAGCCACCTGCCTCTGCCTCCCAAATGCTAGGATTAAAGGTTTGCATGTCACCACTACCCAGCGTGTGTGTGTGTGTGTGTGTGTGTGTGTGTGTGTGTGTGTGTGAGAGAGAGAGAGAGAGAGAGAGAGAGAGAGAGACAGAGACAGAGACAGAGACAGAGACAGAGACACAGACACAGACAGACAGAGACAGAGACAGAGTCAGTTTGCTTTAAGGGTGCTATCCCCAGGAGGCTGATCATGCTCTAGTAGATGGCCCACCCCATAAGCACAAATTAGATTATTAAAAATAAAAAGAGGGAGCTGGAGAGAGATGGCTCAGAGGTTAAAAGCACTGGCTGTTCTTCCAAAGGTCCTGAGTTCAATTCCCAGCAACCACATGGTGGCTCATAACCATCTATAATGAAATCTAGTGCCCTCTTCTGGCCTGCTGGCTCACATCAGGAAGAATACTGTATAAATAATAAATAAATAAATCTTTAAAAAATAAAATAAAAATAAAAAGAGGAGCCAGGCTTAGTGACACATACCTTTAATCTCAGTATTTGGGAGGCAGAGGCAGGTGGATCTCTGTGAGTTCAAGGCCAGCCTGGTCTACAAAGCAAGTCTAGGGCAGCCAAAGCTACACAGAGAAACCCTGTCTCGAAAAATCTAAATAAATAAATAAATAAGACATGAAGTTGGGGTAATAACAGGTAGATCTGGGAGGATTTAGGGGAAGAGTGTGGGTGGATATGACCAAAATACATCATATACATGTATGAAAGTCTCAAAATAATTAATAAAGATATTCTACTAAAGGATAAAATAGAAGCTGGGTGTGGCGGCGCACGCCTTTGATCCCAGCTCACGGGAGGCAGAGGCAGGCAGATCTCTATGAGTTCAAGGACAACCTGGTCTGCAAAGCTAGTCCAGGACAGCCAGGACTAAAAGAGAAACCCTGTCTCAAAAACAAAAAACAAAAAACAAAAATAAAAACAACAAAACAAAACAAAACAACAAAAAAAACCCAACAACCAAAAAAAAGGGATTTGGACAGGACACACTGCTAACAGACACGCTATCATAAAAAGTAAACAATTCATTTTAAAATTTTTAAATAAAATAAAAGTTGAGAGTACGATCAAAGCAAAACACGTGGCATCAACCTTGGGCCTTCACAGGCTACCATAAGCACACGTGCACACACTGCAGAAATATGCCATACATAGATACACAAATTTAAAAATAAAATAGGTGCTGGAGAGACGCCTCAGCATTTTAATGCATTTATTGCTTTTGCAGTGGACCTAGGTTCAATTCCCAGAACCCACATGGTGGCTCACAGCTGTCTGTAACTTCCGGTTCTAACACCCTCTTCTGACCTCCAAGGACATTAGGCACACATGAGGTGCACTTACACACATGCAGGCAAAACATCAGTGCACATAAAAAAAAAAAATCTAAGAATAAAATAAAACAGAAGGATTAATCAATAGAAGAAAGTTGACAATCTTTCAACGGCTTTGCTATATGTTTGTGTGAATTAGGTCAGGGTTTAAATATATATATTTTTCTACTTAATAAAGACTACAGTAAAACAAACAAACTATCTAACTAAATTCTCTTAGACACCCAAGCGCTCTAATCTGTAGTATAAGTAACCCTGAGGGAAGACCTGTTGAGTAAGAGTGTGGGTGGGGTGGGAGACAGGCAGTTTGGAAACATAACAGAATGTTTGGAGTGGCAGCTGTCACTCATAATAATCTCCAGATCACAAGCTTCTGGGCAGCTGCACAGTGTGGCTCTAAGGCAGCCACACCCCAGCTGTCCCCAGCAGCTGCCCTGCTCAGCAGTGGAGAAAGAACAGCCACATGTCTCTAGGGCTTAGCACACTGCTGCCCTTCATGATGTTCCCTGGCCAGCTCACCGCAGGTCACCTCTGCTGTAGTTGAGTCTAGGACTTGCACAGTCATTGCTGAGACCTGATACGGAGCCTCTCACCGCCAAGGGCATGAACAGGACAATTGGCAAAATGTACATGGATTCTGAGAATTAGGTGTTCGTGACTTAGCACTGTGAATCTCTTGACTGTTTGGAATAATAGAAGAAAGTGTCCTTGTGTGTGGGAAGCAGGCATTAAGTATTCAGGATCAGGAAGGATTGCCATATCGACAAGTTATTTTCAAGTGATTTGGGACGAGCTTTTTAAAAATCTGCTTCTGCCTATTCTGCAACTTCATAATAGTTTCAAAACAAAAGGTGATTCCATAGATGCCATGTATGTAAATGCATAATCGCACAATCAAACTCGGATGCGTTATCCCAATAAGACAATAATGTGCCAGAATATTGGTTCAGAGATGTAACACAAAAATGAAAGATCAAGCTACAAAACCTTATCTCTGTTAAAATTTCCTTTCCACATTAGTTGTTTTTCTCATTGCTGTGAGCAAACACTTGACAAACAAACTAGAAGAGGAAGAGTTTTGTTTTGGTTTGGTTTTGGTTTTGGTTTTGGTTTTTGGTTTACAGTTTGAGGAGCTCCAGTCCACCATGGCGTGAAAGGCACTGCAGGAGAGTAAAGCAGAGGTCTCACACCTTGGAATAGGAAGCAGAGAGCAGACAGGAAGTAAGGCTGAACAATGAAACTTTAAGGCCCACCTCAGTGGCTACTTCCTTAAGGATTCTACAACCTTCCAGTACAGAGCCATGAGCTGGAGACCAAGCGTTCAAGTACCTGAGCCTGTAAGAGACATTCCACATTCAACCACGGCACTTGGATACATGCAAAGGAAAGACTTATGAGGAAATCTACAGGAATGTTAATGGTGAACGTTAGCCAGGGAGAAACCATTTTGTAAAGCTCCACAATTTGGTTGGACAATAACAGTTCCCAGAGTTAAACTAACTTGTTTGTCTAGATCCCTGGCCCCTCCCCCTATCTGCCACAATAATGGCTGCAGGAAAGAAGCTCATGATCACCTGACACTTTTTTTTTTTTTTTTTTTTTTTTGTTGTTTTGAGACAGGGTTTCCCTGTGTATCCTTGGCTGTCCTGGACTCACTTTGTAGACCAGGCTGGCTTTGAACTCACAGCAACTCATCTGTCTCTGCCTCCTGAGTGCTGGGATTAAAGGCGTGTGCCACCACACCAACTTCACCTGACATTCTTTAATCCACCTCTCACTTTATTTCCTTAGCCCCCAACAGCCAACCACAGGTTCTCCTGCTCTGGAACCACCCCAGACTATGAGCTGGCGTTCTTGGACTGGTGCCTTCATAGTCATTCCCTGCATGAACCGTGGTCTTCAGTAGAGCAGCCCTTGCTTCTTTCTCTTTTCTTCTAGCTAATCTTTCAGTTAGTATTGCCGAATCTTGAGATTATGGGTGCTCTTTGGTTTTTTTTGTTTGTTTGTTTGTTTCTCTTGGTTATTGGTATTTCCTAAAGTTTATTTCTTTTTTGCATATTTAAAAATATTTAATTGTTTTATGTATATGGTTGTTTTGCCTGCACATGTTTCTGTGCACTATGTGTGTGCTTGGTTTCTGCAAAGGCCAGAAGAGGGCGTCAGATCCCTTGGATATGGGGTTACAGTTGTAAGCTACCATGTAGGTGCTGGGAATCAAACCCAGGTCCTCCGGAAAAGCAGTCAGTGCTTTTAACCACTGAGCCATCTATTCTAAACTTTTACAATGAGAAAGTATATAGCTTATTTGTGTGTGTGTGTGTGTGTGTGTGTGTGTGTGTGTGTGTGTGTGTGTACACATGCATTTCTTGGTACGTGCTGGGAATCTAACCCAGGATTTGATGAAGGGACACTATGACCAAGACATCTTAGAAAATGAAGCATTTAATTGGAGGCTTGCTTGCAGCTCCATAGGGCTAGTCCATGACCATCATGGCAGGAAGCAATGAGGCACGCGGGCAGGCATGATGCTGAGCAGTGCCTAAGCGCTCACATCCACATCCCCAGGAAACAGGCAGAGATTGAGCCAGGCTGGGCCCAGTATGGGATTTTGAAACCTCCAAGCTCACTCCCAGTGACACACCTTCTCCAACAAGGCCACACCCCTAATCCTTCCCAAACAGTTTCACCAACTGGGGACCCAATATTCAAACATATGAGCCTATGAGGGCCATTCTCATTCAAACCACAACAGGAAATACCCTACCCCTGTGATACACCCCAGACTATATGAGAAAGGAATCTTGTTTATTGACATTAAATTTTCATGCCAATTATGGACCCCAAACTTTTTTTTTCCTTGTGGGAGGAAATAAATAATTCTATGCTCAAGAAAAATATAATTTAGCTATATCTCTGTGAGTTCAAGGCCAACCAGCACTACACTATGAGACTGTCTCAAAAAAATAAAAATTGAATAAAGGTTACAGAGTTGAACTAAATGCTTATTTATTCATTTTAATTTATACAAAAAGATTCATGAGTTAGCCCCCGCTCCCTCTCTTATCTGTTGCCCCAAATGCAAGCTGTGTAGCTGACACGTGACTTCACAGTTGGTGGCATTTGTAAAAATAAGCCAAGCCTGCTGAGTGACCCAGGCATGACAGATACAAGCTGTAAGCCATGTACATCCCAGACACAGGAGAACCAGGTCTGCCTCAGGCTCTGAGCCTGCTGATTGAGGGCCCTCAAGGGTGGTGGGTAGGGAAGGCACTCATCAGTGGAGGCTGCGGGTATCACTAATGCAGTGGCTGGCGCATCCCCAGGAGTGGGGGCAGGGCAGGCACCGCGGCTAAGCTGGCCTGGAAACTGTCCCACCAGATGGAAAGCGCGCGTCACACCGCGCCTCTCCCGGACTAAAGGCTCTTTATGCACAGAACAGCCTGGCACTAGGAACACTGTATTCATTTTCTTGTAGCTCCTAGCTGCCCCATCACACGTGCCAAGAGAGAATTAATGTCGTACAGCATGCAGACTGCCATGTCTTCGTGTTTTATTTTCTCTGACACTCTCTCTCCCCCTGTATTTGGGCTGCCAGAGGGTGGCTGGAGGCCGTGTCTTAAGAACTGCACTTGACGGAAAGACACATTTCCCTTTCACTTAGGGAAGCAGAGCGCTTTCCGTTCTTCCTCTTCAAAGCTGAGATTTCATTTCTGCCCTGTCTGTGCCAGCAAAAGCCGCACCTTAATGCAAGGAGATCCCTCCCTCCCTCCCCCCATCAGTACCATGAGCTCGATGGAAAGGATTCTGCGTGGCAAGGCAGAATTCTGCCACCTGTGACTGCAAGAGCAACGAGTGTTTCACACTGAAGGCTCCTGCAAAGCCTGCAATACAAGTAACGCCCTCCCCCCCTCCCCCTCACTGCATGTTTCCAGTCAAAGACTTGAGCCTGAGGAGTGTCTCCTGCAAAAAAAAAACAAATGTCTGGGCTGGAGATACAATTCATCAGTTAGGCTTGCTTGCTGTCCTTAGAGAAGATCTAGGTGTGGGTCGCAGCACCCACATCCATATGTTCACAACTGTCTCTAACACACATATATGAACATGTGCCCACACAGACAGACACAAACGTGTACACAAGAGAATTGTTAAGATGAACAACACGTAAGTAAGCATGGAATTCACAGCTGTTATGTAAGGCACCTATGCGGAAAGCCCAGTCCTTTCAAGGCTGTGGAACCTTCTGGAGGGGTGGGCCTTTGAAAGGGATATTGGGACACTACTGCACCTTCCCATTTTCTCCTGGGGTGGATGGGCGGGGGGGGGGGGGGGGGGTACGACTCAAGTGCTGCAGGTAGCTGTGAGGGAAATATCAGATATAGCAGACAGAATCAGCTGGTGGAGAGAGGCTTTTATTAGGGGAGGAGACACATACATAGAGGCACACAGAAAAAACAAAAAGCGCTCTGCAGAGCAGTGCTGGGGGTTGCTTGGAAAAGGGAAGCCCAGTGTCCCTGTGAGGGCCCAGTGTCCCTGTGAGGGCCCAGTGTCCCTGTGAGGGCTGTGGTTTTTAGGGTCTTCCTTGCCCAGTTTAGGATTGAACAAAGACAGAGAGGCTGACAGGTCCACAAGTTTGGGATAAATATATCCTGGTCTGGCCTTGGACTTGTCAGACCAGTCCACAGCCCATGGGCGGGACGGGGGTGAGGGTGGGGGGGGCAGGGCAGGGAGGCCCTATTAGCAGGAGAAAAACCCCTCCAGGCCTTTGTTTGAAACTGCCAGGATTTTGTCTCAGGTCAGGAAGTTGAAGAAGGAGCCAGCCATCTTGGAAGCCACCATTTTTATTATCTAGTCATGGCCCCTTTTCCTGTCTGTCTGTCTATCAGGGAATCTGTCTAACTCCTAGCCCCTCACTACCACATGCTCCGTGCCGTGGTCTCCAGCCTTCTCACAGGCCCCCAAACAGCAAAGCCAATTGACTATGAACCTCTACAACTATGAATCTCTAAAACCAGAACCCAAATTATTGTTTTCTTTTAAGTTGTTTATCTCATGCATTTTATTGCAGCAACAGAAAGTTAACACAGTATTCCCAGAGTTAGAAGGACATAAGAAGTACTTGGGGGGCTGGAGAGATGGCTCAGTAGTTGGGAGCACTGACTGTTCTTCCAGAGGACCCGGGTTCAATTCCCAGCACCCACAGGGCAGCTCGCAACTGTCTGTAACTCCAAAATCTGACACCCGTAGACATACAATGCACATAAAATAAAAATAAATTAATTAAAAAAAAGAAGTACTTGGGAAAAATATAACAATTAGTTTTTTTAATTTTTAAAAGATTTATTATTTATACAGCATTCTACCTGCACGTGTGCCTGCACACCAGAAGAGGGCACCAGATCTCATTATATATAGATGATTGTGAGCCACCATGTGGTTGTTGGGAATTGAACTCAGGGCCTCTGGGAGAACAGCCAGTGCTCTTAAATGCTGTGCCATCACTCCAGCCCTAATTTTTAAATTTTTGTTAAAAATTGTAAGCCTACAGATGTAAAAAGTCTGACACACCCTAAGTACAGGGGAAAAAAACTGAAAATTGCATCAATACACTGCACAATCAAGTTTCTCAATATTAGATAAAAAGAGAAAATGTGAAACACATGCCATGTGAGTTCATGGCAGCAGGAACAAATGTAACAAGAGTCTTCCAGGCGTGGTGGTGCAGGCCTCTGACTCCAGCACTCCGAGGCAAAGGCGGGTCTCTGTGAGTTCGAGACCAGCCTGGTCTACAAAAAGAGTCCAGGGCAGCCAAGGCTACACAGAGAAACCCTGTCTCAAAAAACAAAAAAAACAAAAAACAAAAACAAACAAACAAAAAACAAAAACAAAAACAAAAAGAAAAAGAAAAAGAAAGAAAGAAAGAAAAAGAAAAGAAAACCTGTATGTAAACAGGGAATGGAACAGACCTTCCAGCAGTGAAAGATGACACTGTCAATACTAAGAGAAAGAATCTTCCAGAAACTAAGTTGTGAGTCTACCTAGCAGACAGAAGGACCAGATGTGCCAGGTCAGCCTGGCCTATATAGTGAGTCTCCTCAGGAAAGCAAGGGCTGAGACTGGTGTAGCTTGGGAGCAGAGCACTAGCCTCACACTGGATCCTCCAGCACTGTAAAAAGCAAATAATAGCAAAACGACAAAGCTAGGACTTCCTGTCTCCTGTCTGGAGTTTGGCATCACCACTCCTCTCTAATAAGCAGAAATGTTGCCATCATCCCCTTTTTTTTTTTTTTAATCCACTCCTACAGAGGTTACAAGGCAAATGAGTGGGGGGGGGGGTTGGGGGGCCAGACACTGAGCATCACAGCATATAGGGGCTAACGCCCATCAGCCTTAGAAAATTGCATCGGAACGGCTGCCTGTTAGGAAACCAAACCTTAACTGGCTTCCTTGAATGTGGAATTCACTGTGGATGAGTTGGAAAATGTCAGCCTTGTGGACGCAGTCACAGCGTATAACCATACTTGTATGCAGTTTCCCTGCTGGGGTACCACCTGGGTCTCAGGTGAATCTCAGAGAAAAATTCTCAGGCAGGGAAGAGGAAAGAAGCCATTGAAAAACATGGCCGCCAAGCCTCTGCTCATAGTCACAGTCTATGTGCACAGGAGTCACAGTCTAAACCAGACGGTGGCTCACCAAGAATACAGGCTGCTCATCGGGCTGTCTTCTTCACTAGAATTACTAATTCTCATGGATCAAAAGAAATATTTTTATGCAAAGAAGCTTAAACATACCCCGCCCCCCCCAAATTCCTGTGGTTTGATTTAGAAATAACTGCACTCTGTTTCCTTGTGTTTCATATATCAGAACAAAGTCCTGGTAACTAATACAATGTTTTGACTTTTGTTTTAGAATGTTTTAATACAAATATCCAGGGACGAGTTCTTTGAGTACATACATCTGAGAGACAGGCTGTTCAGCCATGCATTCGGACTGTCAGCTGCTGGAGACGTCTGGGCAAAGAGCCCTTCAGTAAGTGGGCCTCTAGGGATGCTGCTGAGGACAGAAGCTAGAGGTTGGGGGTGGGGGCTACCCTGGGAGCATCAGCTTGTACTTGCCACCTCAGAGTAGAGGAAAGATGCTAGAGCTGAGAATTCTCCTTCCCCAGGCCAGGATCAGGGCTGGCAAGATGGTTTCTCAAGAGGAGAGCCCCCCTGGGGGTACTGCACATATATACTACACAGCCATAGACATATAATAAAAATAATTTTTAATTAAAAAAAAATACCAAACACCTGCTTTCCATCTCTCTGAAGACCAACTGCTAACCCAGAGAGATGCATTAACGGCATGGTCTCGGCTCAGCTGATCCCTACCTGGCACATGATTAGACTACCAAGGAGCCACGATGGGGGACCAACCTAAGATGGCCATCAGTGGATGAATGGCTAATGACTATGTAGTTTATACATACAGTGGAATACTCCTCAGCGGTTAAACATAAGAGAAGTAACTGGGCTCCAGTATGTAGCTATAGCCAGAGATACATAGTGAGACACTGTCTCAACTCCTTGTCCCCAAAAGAGAGAAATCTGTCATTTGCAGCAAAGTGGATGAATCTGAAGGACCAATCACATTAGGTAGAACAAGGCAAGCCCAGAATGACAAGTATGATCCAGTCTTGCTTATCTATGGAATATAGAGGATAAGCTGATAAAAGCAGACGGTGGAATGAGAGTTACCAGAGGCTGGGAGCAGAGTGAGGTGGGGGCCAAGGCGGGCAGGGTGAAAGGTGAATACATTTGGAGATTTACTGAACAGCAATACGGCAGTAATATATATATAGAACGTTTCAAAAAAGTTATGGATATGTTTCTAATTTCTCTTCAGAAAAGAGGTAAGTGAAGTGATAGACATGTTAATTAGCTTTATTTAAGAAATCCATTGTTAACCAGCTATGACCCCTGCAACCTTGCCAATTGGCTTGGCAAGATATGGCTCTTGGTACAATAGTGGCATAAAATATTATGGGTGTAACCAACCACTTTCTAGGGATTTAAGGCCCAATTCACAGGAGGAACATGTGCCTGGTACTGTTAATCTGGCCACAAACCGGTGGCTGGGGAGCTCATAGGTCCATCCCACTGTGACAGCGACCCAGCCTCTACCTTGTGGCCCTAAATGATTCCTCTGGCTTTTGCTCTGTATTCTAAATAGCATTGCCCTTTGCTCCTCTGATCTTCTCACTCACAGAGTCGCACAGAGGCAGCCTCTAATCTGCCGTACTATCCTGGCAGTTGGTATATCCAGCTTTGGATTCACTTCCTTATTATTTGTTTGCTGTATATCTCATCTGTTCTTTGTAGACCCTTTCCTGTTTTCTGCCTCTTTTTAGATCAATTGAGTATTTATGATCTTATAATCTAGTTCTCTCATAATTCTATCTTAATTTGTCTTGAGTCTGGGTTTTTTTTTAATGGATGCTCCACGGTTTATAATATGTATTATAGTCTATAATAGTCTGCCTTGAAATAGCGCTCATGCTAGCTGGGTGTGACGGCACACACCTTTAATCCCAGCACTCAGGAGACAGAGGCAAGCGATTGCTGTGAGTTCGAGGCCAGCCTGGTCTGCAAAGCAAGGTCAGCCGAGGATACACAGAGAAACCCTGTCTTGAAAAAACAAACAAAACAACAACAAAAAGAAATAGTGTTCGTGTCACTTGGTGTGTGATAAAATTGTTTCATAAAACTAGGTTTTCCATTTCCTATCTCCTGGCCTTTGGGCTAATGTTGTACAACTTTATTATACATACGCCATAAACATCATACTATATTTTTATTTTTGCTGTAAACACTCAATTATACTTTAGAGAATTTACAACAAAGTAGAAATCTGTATGTTATTTAGCATTACCCTTTCCAGTTCCCTTCACTCATTTCCTGCATCTGGACCGTCTCCTGGTGCTGATTTTCACGTGTGTGTGAAAAGCAGAAAGCGGCATTCTTGCAGGACAGGCCTGCTGTTCATTAAATCTTCCTGCCCTGGGTGCCTTGAGAAGTCTGTATTATGTCTTCACTGTGAACAGGTATTTTTTAATTTGTTACAGAATTCTAGGTTGATAGGTTTTCTTTTTCCTTCCACTACTCCAGTGTTCTCCTTGTCTGTTCCTTTGTAGTTAGTGTCTCTTTTTTACTTCTTTGTAGTTCCTTTGTAGTCTCTTTTTAACTCAGGCTGTATTTAATACATCCTTGTAATAATTCTTTTTAAGTAGTTTGGCTGTGATTTCCTTGGCTTCGTTTTCTTCATATTCCTTGCCTTTGGGATTTGTTGAAGATACTGGGACTGAGGATTTACATTCTCACCAAATTTGGGAAGTTTTTATTATTTCTTCAAAACGCCTAGGTCTTCCCTTTCTTTAAAGACTCCAATTTAAATGTGCACTAGAACACTTGAGGTGTGACACTTCTGACGCATTCCTTAGCGTTACTCAAGTCTCACTTGACTCCATTCTTGACAGTATCCTTTGTTTAACGTCAGGCTGCATTCACTTCCTCTGCACTGTGTAAATGTATCTGAGTCTCTTGTGTATTTATCTCGGGCTTTCATTGGGAATGTTTTTCAAGTGTCATTTCTTTTCTTTATTTCTTTTCTTTTCTTTTTTGGTTTTTCAGACAGGGTTTTTCTGTATAGCCCTAGATGTCATGGAACTCACTCTGTAGACCAAGTTGGCCTCAAACTCAGAGATCCACCTGCCTCTGACTACCATCACCATGACCCAGCTCAAATATTATTTCTTATGCTTCCATGTCTTCATTTAAGATACTGAATCAGAGAATGGGAGGATACAAGGGATGGGATAACCATTGAGATGTAAGAAGAATAAATTAATTAAAAATTTAAAATAAATAAATATTAATCCAAGCCAAAAAAAAAAAAAAAAAAAAAAAAAGATACTGAATCAGGCCAGGCGTGGTGGTGCATGCCTTTAATCCCAGCACTCAGGAGGCAGAGGCAGAGACAGATGGATCGCTGTGAGTTCGAGGCAAGCCTAGTCTAGGACAGCCAAGGCTACATAAAGAAACCCTGTCTCGAACAACCAAAAAAAAAAAAAAATACCGAATCGGTCTTTAACATTTTAAAATTTATTTATTTATTTTATGTGTATGAGTGTTCGCCTGGTTGTGTGTGTGTATATATATATACACACAGTGCCCGGGGCTATTAGATTCCCTGCAACTGTAGTTAGTTATGGGTGGTTGTGAGCCACCATGTAGGTAGATGCTGGGAACCAAACCTGGGTCTTCTGCAAGAGCAACCAGTGTTACTAACCATCAAGCCATCACTCCAGTCCCTAAATATATCTGTTCAAATTCATTATCTATTAATTCTATCATGTCTTATGTTTAAATGTTTCTATTCATTTACTTTCTTTTATTAGGAGTCAAATTTTTCTGCTTTTTCCATTGCTGACGTTTGTTTGTTTGTGTATTTTGTTTTGTTTTGTTTTGTTTGTTTGTGTTTGCTTTTTAAGCAGGGTTTCTCTGTATAGTAGCCCTGGCTGTCCTAGAACTCACTTTGTAGACCAGGATGGCCTCAAATTCACAGCCATCCACCTGCCTCTGACTCTCCAGTGCTGATCTTAAAGGCATGTGCCACCACGCCTAGGCATGCCTGACAACTTTTGGTTACATGTCAGCCACTATAAACTTCTACTTTTCCGTACTCATTTTTCCTTTTTGAGGTGGCCAATATTTCTGTGTTCCAGTAAATATTTACACTTTGCTCTAGGATGTAACTGATTTACTTGAGCAGATTAACTCCTTTGAGACTTAAGTTTTGCTCAGTCGAGAAAGGGTGGTCAGTACTGTCAAGCAGCAGGGTTCAACAGAGACTGCTTTCTTCTAGGTCGGTGGTTCTCAACCTTCCTAATGCCGCGACCCGTTAATACAGCTCCTCGTGCTGTGCTGACCCCCAACCATAAGCCAAAACTGTAATTTTGCTACTGTTATGAATCATACTGTAAGTTTCTGATATACAGGATGTATGATATGCCACCTCGTGAAAGGGTCATTCGACCCCTAAAAGGGATTGTGACCCACAAGTTGAGAACAGCTGTTCTAAGACGACTTACTCTAATGTCTGCAGATCTTTTCCTCATCGGCTGAGGGATGTTGCTAAGGCACCTGGTGGGTAGGAGCCTGCACTGTTGGTGACATGGCTGTGAAAGGTCAGTCCCCACAGTGAGGAACTGCCAGGCACAGAATGACCTTGAGTCCAAGGGTGAAAAACCTGAATGTGGAACTTATTTTTCTTGTCTGCTTAGTTTCTCCCTGCTGCCCCCTCCCTGGATGGGGGCGGGGCAGTGTAGAAATGATCCCCAGTCCTGTGTGAGTGTCAAAGATGGCTTCTTGTGCTTTTTCACCTCTCTCATGCGTGTGTAGTGATTGGAACTCAACCAGAGACTTAATGATTACTAGGGTGCGTTTTCTCTCTCTTTCTGTCTCAGTCTCTATCTTTCTTGTGTGTATGTTATGTGTGTGTACGTGTGTGTGTGTGTGTGTGTGTGTGTGTGTGTGAGAGAGAGAGAGAGAGAGAGAGAGAGAGAGAGAAGAGAAGAAGAAGGATGAGGAGGAGGAAGAGGAGGAGGGAGGGAGGGAAGATACATGATGGGAGCTCGGAGGACAACTTCCAGGATCAATTCTCTCCCACCATGAGTTCTGGGCTCACCCTTAGCTGCTGAATCCTGAGTCATCTCATTGCTATTTCCCTGAATTTCTTGTGTGTATGGATGTTACTGTGTCCATATTTTTGCCAGCACAGGAAAAATTTTAGTTAAATTAATCTATAAAATTGTATTGTATGCCAGGTGGTGGTGGTGCATACCTTTAATCCCAGCACTTGGGAGGCAGAGCCAGGCAGATCTCCATGAATTCGAGGCCAGCCTGGACTACAGAGGGAGTTCCAGGACAGCCAGAGCTGTTATACAGAGAAACTCTGACTCAAAAAACCAACCAACCAACCAACCAAACAAACAAACAAACAAACAAACAAAAATTGTGGTGTGTGTATGTGGTGGCAGGAGTTGGGGGTGTGGGGGGTAGGTATGCCTGTGCTATGAAACATTCAGGAAGGTCCAAGGGCATCCCTCAGGTCCTCATGTTTTTATCTTGGTTGAGACAGCATCTCTTGGCCACTGTGTAAGCCAGGCCAGCTGGCCTTCAAGCTTCTGGAGAGTGTCCATCCCCTCCACCCCATCCACCCTTCACCCCACCCCCACCTAATGTCTCCTGGGAGCAGCCTCACACCCAGCTCTTACATGGACTTTAGGGATCTGAGCTGAGGTTTGTGTGGCAAGCATCTTTACCTCCTGAGGCATCCAGCCCAGTATATAGTTCCTAATGGCAGTTCATAGTGTGCAGACTTTTATTTTCACTACATAAAAATGTTAAATACTTAAAAATTTCAAATTACTTTTATTTATTTATTTATTTTTTTTGGTTTCTCGAGACAGGGTTTCTCTGTGTAGCCTTGACTGTCCTGGACTCACTTTGTAGTCCAGGCTGGCCTCAAACTCACAGCGATCCGCCTGCCTCTGCCTCCCAAGTGCTGGGATTAAAGGTGTTTAAATTACTTTTAAATTCCAAACAAGGGAGTCAGTAAGATGGTTCAGTGGCTTAAGGCAACAGCCATCAAGCCTGACCACCTAAATCCAATCCTGGCAAAAACATGGACACACTAACATCCATACACACATTCACAGACATGAATGTGGGTACACGTGTGCACACACACACACAAACACACACAGACACACACGTAGGTAGGTAGGTACATATATAAAATAAAATAAAGAAAAAGAACCTGTTTGGGGGTTTCTTTTTGTTTTTTGGTTTGGTTTGGTTTTTCAAGACAGGGTTTCTCTGTATGGCCTTGAATGTCCTAGACTCACTTAGTAGAACAGGCTGGCCTCGAACTCACAGCGATCTGCCAGTCTCTGGCTCCCTAGTTCTGGGATTAAAGGTGTGTGCCACCTTGTCAGGCCCAAGAACATATATTGGAGAAGTACTCTCTCTGGACTCCTGTGCTGCCTACAGACCTTCAGGAAATGACTCTCGGCACCATGCACAGCAGTGGCAGAACTGGACAGCATGTGACTGCTTTCTATGGGAAGAGGGCTTCCTGTCAACAGGAAGTACAGCTTCTCCCCCACCTCTCAGCTCCTGCCTGCTGAGGCAGAGCCCATGGGTAGCCTCTAATTCTGCAAATATGGGACATATTTTACTTCTGAAGTCTCCCTGGAACCCATCAGCTGGGGACTTTTATTCTATCCAAACAGGGTCTATGGGCCAGCAAGGAGAAATGTTTCCTTTGCTAGCAATTTTTGCTCTACAGCAGGAGATGCTAAAGCCGTTGGGCAGACCATCTGAAGCCCTTGCTTGGCTTTAACACTTCCTGGGATGCTTCCTGGGATGAAGGCCCACAGGTTCTTTATTCTGCTCTTCCATCCCCCGCCACCCCATCTTCATTGCTTCTTCTCCCTGTGGTTCCTGCCCTGGCCACTCTCTAGAACTCTTCAGTGCCAATCCTTGCTATTACTGAGGCAGACTCTGCCACTGTCGCTGTCTTTCCGCTTCATGTCTGCCATCTTCATGGACCAGCCCAGTCCACTGTCCTAATGAGGACTCCAAGTAAGCCAAAAATACACAAGCAAACAAAAACAAAAAAACAAAATAAAGCAAAACAACAAACTGGGCACTGTGGCTCACACCTGTAATCTCAGCACTCAGAGAGGCAGAGGCAGGCTGTGAGTTCGAGGCCAGCCTGGTCTACAAAGCAAGTCCAGGACAGCCAAAGCTACACAGAGAAACCTTGTCTGGAAAACAAAACAAAAAAAGACCACTCAGCTGTCCCCAAATATCAATTTGTTAAAGTATGTTTATCAGCCAGGCGTGGTGGCGCATGCCTTTAATTCCAGCACTCGGGAGGCAGAGGCAGGTAGATCACTGTGAGTTTGAGGCCAGCCTGGTCTACAAAGCCGAGTCTAGGACAGCCAAAATAACACAGAGAAACCTTGTCTCGAAAAACAAAACAAAAAAGTATGTCACCCTATAATACAGCTGCTTAAAAATCATCTCACACCAGGCATAGTAATACACACCTGTAATTCCAAAACTTGGGAGGTAGAGGCAGGTTTGAGATCAGCCTGGACTAGGTAGCGAAATCTTGTCTCAAACAGCAAAACGAATGATTTTTGTGTGAGGAGAGAGTGCAGACATGTGCACGTCTTTGTGGAGGCCAGAGGGCTGTTGTTCCCTCAGGCGCACTAAGACAGGATGTCTCACGGGGTTGGTGCACCATTGAGCCCTAGGGATCATTGCTGATTAAATGACCCAACAGAAGCTCTCCCACCCTTGGGAACTTCTGCAAGGCTGGTTGACAGATTAGAACGTCAGTGACCATGGAGAGGTTTGGATGTTGCTGGTCCACAGCCAAATTACAATTTGTCCTGGGCCATCTCTAGCTCCCTAAATAGCCATTCCTTGTTGTATGTCTGACCTAACATCCTGTGACTAGCAGATAAAGCCCTTTGGGATGTATTAACTGGACAAAACCTGTTTCTACCAACCAAAAGGTTAAGGGTATCATCGGATAGCATCTGAAGTCTCTAGCTGAGATTTCTGTGTTCTACTGTAACACTTCCACCAATGTATGTGAAAAGTGTCTTTGCTCTGCTGCCATAGAAACTTCATTGCACTGTTGGTTGGGATATGGAATTCGGAGTAGCCTGAATCTGTGTTACAGCCATGGTCACTCATATTTAGCTTCAGAATAAACAATCTTTTCTCCCCTTTGAAGTGAGAGTTGTGTGTTTGCACTGACACTACCATGCCCAGGCTTCCGTGCATGGGTTCTGGGCATTGAACTCATTTCCTGATGCTGACCAGGCAAGTATTTGACTATAGGCTCAATTTTCCTAACAATTATATTTTATTATGAACTTATCAAATGAGCGTACTCCCTTATAACCTGACTACCATAAACCTAAGGAAAAGATTAAAGAACACAAAAATGAAATCTTCTGGGTATCAGTTCCCAGGAACAACTCTCCTGGCACCGTCAGCAGGATTTCTTCTGCTGGAACCTGGAGCAACCAGAACCTGGAACTGGAACTCGGAGCCTCCAACAAGGCTTCGAGCCCCAAAGCCTTCCCTGGAGTGGTTCTCTTGAGGAACGTCTCGAAAGCCAGAGATGAACAGCTACTCAATCCCAAGTCTCCAAAGACCACTTTTCCTGTTTTTGGCTCACATTTATATTTCCTCTCAGAATTCATTCAAGAATGCTTTTCATCTGGTAACAGCCAAGCTCTGCCACAAAGTGGTTCAACTTCTAAGGGGATAACCATCACCTGCTCTCTCACAAATCTGTTCCTCATCCCACACTTGGGATCTAAATAAAAAATATGTTTATCTCTCCTTCATTTGACCAACTGAGCTAAATTGCTAATGTTATTGTTATTTGACTTTTTATAGTTTATAGTTTCTTCTATTTGAGTTGGGGTTATTTATTGGACCGTGGGCAAATTACCAGCGACTACACCACTGAAGAAGAATGACTCCCATCCCCCCAGTATTAACTGAATAGCTCTCTAGGTAAGGAGGGTCCTCATAATCCCTCTCCAATAAATGCTGGCATGTTGACCAGCTCAGTTTTGTGCAGGTCTCAGGCAAGTATCCACAGCTGCTGTGAGTTCATGTGTATGACGGCCATGTTAACATCCAGGAGACATCATTTCACAGAACTCTCACGCTTCAGCTCTCACTTTGTTTTGTTTTTTTGCCAAGACAGGGTTTCTCTGTGTAGGCTTTGCTGTCCTGGAACACACTTTGTAGCCTAGGCTAGTCTTGAACTTACAGAGATCCACCTGCCTCTGCTTCCTGGGTGCTGGGACTAAAGGTGAACATCACCACCATCAAGCTAGCTCTTATGTTCTTTCCGCCCACTCTTCCACGGCTTCCCTGAGCTGTGAGGGTGGATGCATACATCCTGTTTAGTTGAACACTCAACATTTACCTAGGTATTCTTACTTATTCTTGGCATCAGCTGCTACCCAATGCAAAACTAAGCTTCTGTAACTAAGACTGAGAGTAGCACTATTCTTTTTAACGTTTTTATTTATTTATATTTTATATGCATTGGTGTTTTATCTGCATGTATGTCTATGTGAGGGTTTCAGATCCTCAAGAACTGGAGTTACAGATAGTTATGAGCTGTCATGTGGGTGCTGGGAATTGAACTCAGGTTCTCTGGAAGAGCAGCCAGTGCTCTTTAATCACTGAGCCATCTTGCCAGCCCAAAAATATATATTTTTTGAGACAGGGCTTCTCTGTGTAGCCTTAGCTGTCTTGGACTTGCTTTGTAGACTAGGCTGGCCTGGAACTCACAGAGATCTGCCTGCCTCTGCCTCCCCGAATGTTGGGATTACAGGCATGCGCCACAGCACCTGGCTAGAGAGCAGCACTATTCTATGGGCATACACATAAATATTTAGAAGGCATTTTTACATTTTACATTTTACAAGAGCAATGCCCACTTAGCCAAACAGTATCAGTAGGTTTCCCACTACAGCCTATGCCTTTCCCAGCTATAGGCTTTTGACCAGTACCAGACATGAATTCCCTCCCATGGAGTGGGCCTCATATCCAATCAGAAAGCAGTTGATTACCCCGTTAACAGTCATGCCACTATTGCGTCAGTTGGCATTATAACATGGAGGATATACTGCTAGGTAAGTCCACTGATGACATCTCTTCTATAGAGGCCAGTATAGCACCTTCCAGCACTATGAAAGCTAGCCACCAGGGAAGGTGGTTCTGGCTCACTTCCAGCTTGGTTTTTCTATGTGCTGCCACCAAAGTGCGTGGTGTCCTCAGCAACAGACTCTTATCATCTAGTTCTGCTGAGCAGTCAAGAGCAACGACAGTGACCTGTTTTGTCTTAAGGGCTTCTGGGTCCAAAGATATTAGGATCTTAATCTGTGAGCTTGACATGAAATTGTCTTCCACTATGTTATTACAGTGAACAGATTACAACGTTGTGGATACACTGTGTCCATCCGGGTGTGCCTAGGAAGTGGCTTTCGGTGAACTGAAAGGTTTCAGAGGATACATTAATGAAACTTTGCCCTGATGAGCTTGGAAGAACCCGAATAATACTCCCTTATCCACACAGAAGACCACAGCCTCACCTCTTGAGTACTTATTCTGGGTCAAACTCTTTCTGGGTGGACAACCCATTTAATCCTCACGACAGGTGCTTCTATTAGTTGTTTTTTATTGATGAGGATTCAGGGAGCTTGAGTCCTGGTCTAGGCTCAAAGCCAATCACCTGTAGGATGAGAAGATGGGAGTCCAGGCTGCCTAGTTACATGTCTCTATCTGCTGGTCGCTTCCCATGAAGCCCTTCTATTCAGAGGTCTGAAGGATGCTTGGCGTTGGTGTTCGAGAGGAAGCCAGGATTAAGAAGAAAATATGCCCACAAGGTGGCAGTAGAACTCAAAGCCTTGCGTACTGGGAAGTCCTTTTGGTTGGAGATGGTGAAACACAGAGAGAGAGAGAGAGAGCCCCTTAGGACTGTGGGAACACTGGCAGGGCCAAGTGCTAGGAGCCAGCAGCCTGTGGGAACACTCCAGGTTACAGAATCCCAGAAGCAGCAGTGACTTGGGGTCCTCACAGTTTTAGGGATAATCTTAACTTTAGCAGGGGCTGGGCACAGGTTTTCCCAGCATGCAAAACAGGTAGGTTCTAAGTGCCTTAAAGTCTGTTTATCTGGAGGATAGTTAAAACAGCTGGGTGTGTACGCATTGGAGTCTGACACTGGTAGGCGTTTGAGCTCATTCTCAGCTGACTCTAAAGAAATGCAAACCTTAGAGACCCAGACAGAAGCCACTGCTGGCTCATTGGCTTGTGCAACAGATGAGCTGTTTGAGGATTGTTCAAGCCAGGAGTCCTTTGTTGAGAGTACAGCTTTGAGGAGATGGCTGCAAGGGGGAATTGTGGGTAGAAACACTCTGCTACCAAGGGTGGGGTCTGCATGGGTGGTGACATCTCCTTCACTTGTCTCATTACACAGCAGGCAGTGAGGCTGTGTTTGAAGGCAGTGAGTGCCTTTCCTCTGCAAAAGGAGAATTTTGTTTTCAGTGCTAAGGACGGAACCTAGGGCTTCCTGCATATCAGGCAAGCACTTCACTATGGAGCTAGATAGATTGAAGTACCCAAATAGTATTTAAAAAAAAAAAAAAAAAAAAAAAAAAAATATATATATATATATATATATATATATATATAGTGTGTGTGTGTGTGTGTGTGTGTGTGTGTGTCTGTGCACTGTGTGTGCTCAGTGCTTTATAATGCCAGAAAAGGGCTTTGGAACTGGAATTATAAATGGTTGTGAGACACCTTGTGGAGGCTGGGAATTGAACCTGGGTCCTCTGCAAGAACAGTCAGTGTTTATAACCACTGAGCCATCTTTCCAACCCGCCAATATGTTTTTCTAAGTTATTGGTAAGATATATACAGCATTACGTCTACCATCTAACCCTTTGAAAATTTAAATTGCTGTGGCATTAATGAAATTCACAGTCTTACGCAAACATCATAGCTATTTCCAGAAACTCTATGTTCTGAAGTTCTGTTCTTATTAACAATTCCCCTCTCCTTAGCCTGTTTACTGCTGTGTACTTTTTCTCAAATATTTGAAATTCACTGAGGCATACCGTGTTTGACCTTTCATGTGAAGCTTGTTTCGCTTAGCACAGAGCCTCTGTGCTGCATCATGATGATTTTAGTCTTAGTAGCCAGGGGATGGCGTTGTTAAGAGGGCATGCAAACTCAAGTAGGTGAGGCCTACTGGACATTGGGTCACTGAGGACAAATATTGTGGCTTACAGCTCTAGTTTCAGGGGATCTGACCCTCTTCTGAGCTCTGCAGGCTCCAGTATGCACATGGTGCATATAAATACATGCATGCCAAACACACATAAAACAAAATAAATATATCTAAAATATATATTTTGAAAGAAGTTCAAGGTTATTCTCTGCTGTGTAGTGATTTTTGAGGCCAGCCCAAGCTAGAGAATTTATATACATAAATCTTTCCATCTTATAAATTTATTTTCTGAGGCCGGGTTGTGGTGGCACACACCTTTGATCCCATTACTCAGGAGGCAGAGGCAGGTGGATTTCTGTGAGTTCAGGGGCAGCTTGGTCTACAGAGCAAATTTCAGGACATCTAGAGCTACATAGAGAAAGCTTGTCTCAAAAAACAAAAATAAAAATAAAAGTAAATTTATTTTCTAAGAGTCTCTGTTCAAGTGACAGAAACCTTGCACAATTCATGTAGTATCATGAGTCAGAATTCTACTCCTTTTATTAAACTATTCCATCTAACATATGTAACATTTTTATTTTTTTACTCACCTGTTCTTAAGGCAAGTATTTGTGTTTTTCCCATCTTTGGCTATTGAGAACAAAGCCTCAATGAATATTAGCACAAAATGTCTGTTTTTGTATCTGCTTTCAGTCATTTGGAGGTAAATTCCCAGACGTGGAGTGACAGTTCTAAATTTAAGTTTCTGGTGAGCTACCAAGTGGTTTCCCACAGCAACAGCACAAAGTGGTTGATTTTAATTGTCAATTTGATGCAACTGAAAATCACCTGGGAGCCTGGTGTGGTGGTGTATGCCTATAATCCCAGCACTTGAGAGACAGAGGCAGGTGGATCTCTATGAGCTTGAGGCCAGCCTGGTCTATACAGTGAAGTCCAGGACAGCCAAGGCTAAACGGAGAAACTCTATCTCGAAAAACAAACAAAAAAGCAAGCAAGCAAGAAAGAAAATCACCTGGGAAGAGAGTCTCAGTGAAAGACTGTCTAGGACAGTTGGCCTGGTCTGTCTTGACTATAGTAATTGGTGTAGCAAGGCCAGCCCTGTATGGTGACACCATTCCTAGACCAGAGATCTTGTGTCCCAGTGGAGAGAGTTCTGAACAACAGCATGCTAGCAATGCTGTCTGCGTCTTCACTGTGCACGGAATGTGTCTAGCTTGGTGAAGTTTCTCCTACCTTGACTTTCCCACAGCAATGGACCAATAACCAGCGAACTGTGAGCTAAATTAACCCTTTCTCCTCTGAGTTGCTCTTGTCACAGTGTTTTTATCACAGCAGCAGGAGACAAAGCGATGACACGCCCCGTTTCACTTCCTAATGAGCGATACCATAGGATTCCTTCCCACGTCTCATCAGGAGTCCTGCTGTGGTCTGGTTGGAACTGCATGTGTCCTCTCAAAGCTCTTGTGTTAGGAACTTGGTCTTCAGCTGATGATGTGTAAGGCAGCAGAGTCAGTAAGAGATGAGACCTGGGGCCTCGGAGATGACTCAGTGAGTGAAGTGCTCATGCAGTGAGCATGAGGACCTGAGTATGTATCTTAAGTACGTGTGTGCGTGCGCGCGCGCTCGCGTACACACACACACACACACACACACACACACACACACACACACACATAACCAGGCAGTATGTCTGTTACCCCAGTACTGGGAGGAAGGGTACAAAACCACACAGGTCCCTGGAGCTTGCTGGCCAACTATCCTAACCATGTTCACAAGCTCTAGTTTCAGTGAAAGACTCTGTCTTTAAAAGAGGTATTAACATTATTTTGTAAATACTTTCTCTAAAGAAATAATGTTTTCATTTAAATTTTAAAGGAATATCTAAGTCTCAAATCTTTTGTTTGTTAGTTTGGTTGGTTTTTCAAGACAGGGTTTCTTTATGTAGCCTTGGCTGTCCTACACTCGCTTTGTAGACCAGGCTGGCTCGAACTCACAGCAATCCACCTGCCTCTGCCTCCCAAGTGCTGGGATTAAAGGTATGTGCCATCACTGCCTGGCTCTAAGTCTCAAATCTTAATGAAGGTATCCTTTCCAATTAAGTTAGCCCTGTGCTTCAGTTTCAGAATTTAATGAACTCTTGATGAAAATGTAGTGGTTTTCTCTTATGGCTATAGTAGAATTTTTGATTTTTTTGATTTATTATATATACACTACTCTGCCTGCACATACACTTGCAGGCCAGAAAGAGGGCATCCAGATCACATTACAGATGATTGTGAGCCAACGTGTGGTTGCTGGCAATTGAACTGGGGACCTCTGGAAGAGCAGTCAGTGCTCTTAACCTCTGAGCCATCTCTCCAGCCCCAGTTATAAGCAGATTTTTAAAGTGATATTTATTTAGTGGAAATGCGTGCCTGTGACTTGTATAGCACAGTGCTCATGTGGAGGTCAGAGGTCAACTTGTGGGAGTGAGTCCTAGGCAGCAAACTCAGGTCTCCTGCCTTGGTGGCAAGCACTGTTTGCTATTCTCTGAGGCATCACAAATCTTAGCAAAGTCTTGTAAATAAACATGTTCATGAAATTCACTTTGCTGGTTTTCACTTTGATTTCATGGAGTGGTGGCAGGGCCAGGCTTCCGGTCTTCAGTGCGGGTGATGAGCTGGGAGGACAGGCAGGTGGGGACTGGGGCTTCCTTCTCAGACACTCGCTCGCTCGCTCGCTCGAATCCTCTGTTTGGTGTCCAGAGGTGGCTTCCTGCCTCTCTAGTCACGCGTGCACTTCACCGCTCTTTCCTTTGTAGATCTGGACAATTCGCACTGCACTCTCCCTTTGCAGTGCGAAAGTCCTGCTCCAGGAAGTACTGTTGCTTAGCAACAGGTTAACAAGTTCTTCCTCCCTGTGGCCCATGACAAAAGAGTTGAGCAGAACCTCCATGGCACTATTTGTCCAACAAATAAATATACGGGTAGTCTCTTGTCCCGTGTTAGGGATAAGTAGTAGATTTTGTGTCGAGCTACCTACAGCATCACTGAAGATGTATACTTTTAAATCAAGCATTTATTAAAAGTTACATAGTTGCTTGGCTTGATTTAGTTTTAAGTTCTTTTAAGTTTATTATTATTTGTGTGGATGCATATATGTGTGTATGCATGGTGTGTGTGTGGAGGGCATATGTTCCAGGATGCCCATGTAAAGTCAGAAGACAACTTTTTTAAAAAGATGTATTTATTGTGTATACAATGTCTGTCCTGCATATGTGTCTATACTCCAGAAGAGAGCACCAGTTCTCATTATAGATGGTTGTGAGCTCCCATGTGGTTGCTGGGGATTGGGCTCAGGACCTCTGGAAGAGCAGCCAGTGCTTTTAACCTCTGAGCCATCTCTCCAGCCCAACTTGTTTTTTTTTTTTTTTTAAAGATTTATTTACTTATTGTTATGTATATGGTGTTCTGTCTGCATGTACACTTGCAGGCCAGAAGAGGGCATCAGATGACATTAGAGATGGTTGTGAGCCACTTGGGAATTGAACTCAGGACCTTTGAAAGAGCAGGCGGTGCTCTTAACCACTGAGCCATCTCTCCAGCCCAGAGGACAACTTTTTACAAAACATTTTTCATATTAATTAATTAATTTAGAGAAAGAAAGTGTTTGTGTGTGTGTGTATGTGTGTGTGTGTGTGTGTGTGTGTGTGTGTGTGTGTGTTGTACCCACCACAGAGCACTTGTGATTATCAGAGGACAGTTTGCAAGAATCAAGCTTTTCTTCCACCATGTGGGTCCCAGAGATCGGACTCAGGTTATCAGCAGGCTTGGCAGCAAGCACTTTGACCTACTGAACTATCCTGATGCCTCTCCCCTTTTAATCTCTCTCTCTCTCTCTCTCTCTCTCTCTCTCTCTCTCTCTCTCTCTCTCTCTCTCTCTCTCGTGTGTACCCTGCAGGTACACCCTCCAAGGCACAACAAGGTGTCAGAGCCCCTGGAGCTGAGATATGGGACCACCTAGGGAGGGTACTGGGGCTAGAACTCAGGTCCCCAGGAACTGGTGAGCTATCTTTGCAGCACCCTCCAATATTTTTTTAAAAAACCTATCATTCTTTGATAATTTCATACAATGTATCTTGAGCATCTCTGTCCCTAACTTCTCTCACTTTGTTTTTCTCTCTGCTCTTCCACTTTCATGGCCTCTTCTTTGTTTTTTGTTTTGTTTGTTTGGTTTTTTGTAACCCACTGAGTCTAAATAGTACTGCCTGCTCTGGCCCCTGAAGGCTCCAGGCACACAGAGTGCACAGACATATGTGTAGGTAAAACACCCATATGCATGAAGCATTGAGACACAGTTTAGACCCAGCTCACCCAGCAGTGTGTGCAGTTTAATGATTTTTTTTTTGCTGTATTACAAAACTGATTCTTTTTTTTTAATTTTTAAATTAATTTATTCTTGTTACATCTCAATGGTAATCCCATCCCTTGTATCCTCCCATTCTTCCCTCCCTCCCATTTTCCCCTTACTCCCCTCCCCTATGACTGTTCCTGAGGAAGACTTCCTCCCCCTTTATATGCTCATAGGGTATCAAGTCTCTTCTTGGTAGGCTGCTATCCCTTACAATACTGATTCTTTAAATTATGTATTTATCATTATTCAGTATACATGATGTGTGTGTATGAGTGCGGGCATCTGTGCATGCCACAGTGCTTGTGTGGAGATCAGAGTACAACTTTCTGGAGCTGATTCTCCCCTGCCCAGTGTGGTACCAAGGGTCCAGCTCAGTTGTGAGCTGAGCTGCAGGCACACTTGTCTTCTCAACAACCTCACCAGTCCAAACAGGATCAGGTTTTGTTGTTGTTGGGTTTTTTTTTGTTTGTTTGTTTTTAATTTTTCGAGACAGGGTTTTTCTGTGTAGCCTTGCAAGTCCTGGACTCGCTTTGTAGACCAGGCTGGCCTCGAACTCACAACGATCCACCTGCCTCTGCCTCAGAAGTGCTGCGATTAAAGGCATGTGCCACCATACCCAGCTTGATAACATTTTTTTAAAGTTGATAATGAGGTCAGAAGAGATGTCTCAACAGTTAAAAATGTATACTGCTCCTATAGAGGACCTGAGTTCAGTTTCCAGCACTCATGTTGGGTAGCCCACAATTATATATATAACTCCACCTCCAGGGAATCTGGTGCCCTTTTCTGGACAGCAGGGGCATGTGCATGTCTGTGTACATAGCCACCCAGACACACATATGCGTATAATTAACAAAAATTAATATATTTGCTCAGCATGGAGGCGCATGCCTTTAATCTCAGCACGCAGGAGGCAGAGGCAGGCGGATCAATGTGAGCTCGAGGCCAGCTTGGTCTACAAAGCAAGTCTAGAACAGAGAAAACCTGTCTCGAAAAGCCAAAAAAGTTTTTTTAATTGATAAAAAAATAAAAATTGATAATAAGCAGTAATTTTTAGCCAGTCTAGTAGGAACATAATAATATTAATGCATATAATATTTTAATATCAATATATTAAAGTATTTTCATGTTTATATTAATGAATAATATTGTTCTATAGTTTTTATAACTTTAAAAAATATTTATTTATTTATTAATATGTATACAGTGCTCTGCCTGCACATACACCTGTAGGCCAGAAGAGGGCATCAGATCACATTATAGATGGTTGTAAGCCACCATGTGGTTTCTGGGACTGGAACTCAGGACCTCTGGAGGTCAGTGCCATTAACCTCTGAGCCATCTCTCCAGCCCAGTTTTTTTATTTTTTAACATATCTTTAGTTTGGGTGTCATGGTGACACATGTACTCACCCATGTGAACACATGTCACCACCACCCCCACTCACAACACATTTTATGTTTTGAACTCTAAAAATTGTTGAGAATTGGATTTCTACCTCTGCTTAATCTCATCTCTTTGTCTCTCTTTTTTGTGGAAAAAAAGAATTTGAATCGTTGTTCTGTTCTGGATTCTAGTCCACATGGTTTGATTTAGCATGTTCCTTACCTGCTTTAGACTTCTTTCTTTTTTCTTTGCAGAGTGCTAGTTAGAGTAAACAGTAATAATAGCAGCTAAGCAATAAGGGAAATGACTCAGCTGGGCGTGGTGGCGCATGCCTTTAGTTCCAGCACTTGGGAGGCAGAGGCCAGCCTTGTCTATAGAGTGAGTCCAGGAGAGCCAGAGCTATGCAGAGAAACCCTGGGGGGGGGGGGAAGGGAGGGAGGGAGGGAGGGAGAGGACTCAATGGTTTGGAGGACTTGCTGATCTTACAGAGGACCTGGGTTCTATTTTCCACTCCCATGTATGGGATCACAACCATCTGTGACTCATACCTCTAGTTACAGGGGACCCAGTGCCCTCTTCTGACCTTCATGGACACCAGGCACTCATGCATATAGATACACACAGGCACACATTCGTGCACATAAAATAAATAAGTCAAAAGAAAAATTTAAGCGATGAGCACATGTTGAAAGCCTGTCAGAATAATGCAGAAGTAACACAGCTTTCTGGTGACATCACATTGAGAAAGCTCAGGGAAGTCAAGGGTGGCTTCTGGAGAGAGGAGGATTATCAGAAACCAAGTCTTACAGTTTTTATTGCTGCGAAGAGACTCCATAACCATGGCAGCTCTTTTGTTTGTTTGTTTGTTTGTTTTTCGAGACAGGGTTTCTCTGTGTAGCCTTGCTCCTAGACTCACTTTGTAGACCAGGCTGGCCTCGAACTCACAGCGATTCACCTGCCTCTGCCTCCCAAGTGCTGGGACTAAAGGCATGTGCCACCACGCCCAGCTACCATGGCAGCTCTTATAAAGGAAAACACTAACCTGGAGCTGGCTTACAGTTCAGAGGTTTAGTCCCTTATCATCAAGGCGGGAAGCATGGCAGCATGCAGGCAGACATGGGGCTGGAGAGGGAGCTGAGAGCTCTACATCCTGATACTAAGGCAGCAGGAAGAGAGAGACACTGAGACTAGCTTGAGCATTTGAAACCTTAAAGCTCACCCCCACTGACACACTTCCTCCAACAAGGTCACACCGCCTAATAGTGCTACTCCCCATGAGCCTATTGGTGGCTGTTTTCATTCAAACCACCACAAACCACATAGGCGGTCACAAGAGGGCTGAACAGTCTGGAGAATTGGGAAGGCTAAGCAGAAAGAATGAAGCCGAGTCTAGCACTCCAGTAGGGGAGAGGAAGCCAAAGACTCTCTCCTACCACACAGGCCAGGAGCACCCGTCCAGAGACTGGCAGCTAAGCCAGTCAGAGATAGGGAAAACCCACAGTTCTCAGAAGCCTTCAATCCAGTTGTAGGATTTGGTGTCGGAGTGATTCTTGTGAGATGGTTTAGCTTTGGGGAAGTCTACTTGGGTGCTCTCCATACGCTGGAGGGAATGCATTGCTTGAGACCTCTGGTCCAGTGCGTGCATTTGGTGCAGGAAGCAGTCGTGGGTCATGGAGAGCTGGACACAGATACAGCTGAGGAGTCCCGGCAGCGGGAGGGTTTTGAGCAGATCAGCCCCACCCTCTTTGGCCAAGAACAGGGTAACTGAGGAAACTGCCAAGCCTGTCCCTGAGGTCAACAGGCTTCTCCAACTCCACAGTTCTTGGTTTTCAGGAAGTAGGTGGTAGTGTTTCTGCAGGAAATGTGCTGTCCGTCAATCCTGTGTTACTCTGTTAATGTGTGGAAAGGGGTAACATCTGTTACATTGTTTATTTTCTGAGCTAAGGTTTTAAAAACGTGTTACTGCTGGGGAACTGGTAAGTGATCACACTTCTGATCCTCCGCAGGCTATTTCATCCGAAATCATTCTCCTTTTAATTCAGGGAAATGCTATTCCACTGTACATTGCCTGATGCCTCCTCTTAGAGCCACAGTTACATAGGTGTTGGTCTGGCAGGTAGTTCAAGTCTCTTAGTGTTTCTAAGTTTTTTTCTTTTAGACTTATCCTCCTCACTTGGTCTTGGGCTATTTCTAGCTTTGTTACATTTGAAAAAGTCAAGTGTAATTTATAAATGTGAAGCATACATCTGAAAATGCAAGTTTAGGGGAGTTGGGGAGCTGGCTCAGTTGTTTTAAGTGCCCTTACATGTCTCGTCACAGCAAAAGGACAGTAACAAAGGCAGCTTCAGATTTCAATACTGCTCAATAAGAGTTAATGTGTTAAAAAAAAAAAAAAAGAGTTAATGTGTAAGAGCTGAGGGTGTGGCTTAGTTGGCAGAGTTTTCCTAGCATGTATAAAGCCTTGGATTCGATCATCAGTATCACTTAAACTAGGTGTGGTTTGTACACCTGTCAATCCCAGAAGTTCTAAAAAGGAATAGAGGGGTTAGAGAAATGGTGTCTTAGTCACCCTGTCCTATTCCTGTGAAGGGACATCATGATCAAGACGACTCATATAAAAGAAAGCATTTAACTGAGAGCTTGCTTACAGTTTCAGAGCGTTAGCCTATCATCACGGTGGGGAGCATGGTGGCAGACAAGTGTGGTACCACAGAAGCAGCTGAGAGCGATAGCCTGATGCATAGACCCTGGGCTTGGCATGGGCTTTTGAAACCTAAAAATCAGCACCAGGGTCGTACTTCCTCCCACAAGGCCACACCTCATATTCCTTTTCAAATAGTGCTACTCCCTGATGACCAAGTCTTCAAATATATGAGCCTATGGGGGTCTTTTTTAATTTCCACAGATGGCTCAGCAGTTAAGAGTACTGTCTACTCTCCCAGAGGTCTTGGTTTTGATTTCCACCCCTTACATGGGCAGCTTACAACTGTCTCAAACTTCCGTTCTAGGGGATCTGATGCTTTCTTCTGTGCCCCGAAGGCACTGGGCATGCAAGTGGTACATACACAAACATATAGACAAAAGACCAACACACATAAAGTTAAGAAAGAAAAAAAAAAGAAGAAGCGGAGGCAGCAGGGTCATAAACTCAAGGTCACTCTGAGGGCAAATTGAGTTCAAAGCCAGCAGGGCATACACGAAATCCTGTCTAGAAAACAATAATTTGTGCTATTTTATGTTTTGTTTTCATGTGTGTTGGGGGGGAGTATGCGTGTGGCAAGCACATTTTACATGTGTTTTGGCACACGCTTTTG
>OU015746.1:79572035-79584779 GCA_907169655.1 Acomys percivali | reverse complement strand
CCACGGGCGTGCAGGGCTTCCAGGACTACATCGAGAAGCACTGCCCGAGCGCCGTGGTGCCGGTGGAGCTGCAGAAGCTGGCCCG
The DNA here is from genome assembly GCA_907169655.1 of Acomys percivali. Classification (NCBI taxonomy): domain Eukaryota; kingdom Metazoa; phylum Chordata; class Mammalia; order Rodentia; family Muridae; genus Acomys; species Acomys percivali. The sequence goes on along the minus strand of OU015746.1, from coordinate 79,584,694 downwards.
GGGCAGCCTGGTGGGCGGCGGGCGGCAGCGGCCCCCGCAGACCCCGCTGCGCCTGCTGGTGGATGCGGACAACTGCCTGCACCGCCTGTACGGTGGCTTCTACACCGACTGGGTGAGCGGCGGCCAGTGGAACCACATGCTCGGCTACCTGGCGGCTCTGGCCAAGGCCTGCTTCGGCGGCAACATCGAGCTCTTCGTCTTCTTCAACGGCGCGCTCGAGAAGGCCCGGCTGCACGAATGGGTCAAGCGGCAGGGCAACGAGCGCCAGACGGCGCAGCAGATCGTCAGCCATGTCCAGAACAAGGGCACGCCACCGCCCAAGGTCTGGTTCCTGCCGCCGGTCTGCATGGCCCACTGCATCCGCCTGGCGCTCATCCGTTTCCACGTCAAGGTGCGGCAGGGGCCGGTGGGCCGGGGTCTCTCGGGGTTGGGGCTACGGTCTCTTTGGGTCCGAGTCAGGGTCGGGCCTGGTGCCCTTTGGACTGTGATGCCTTCGGGTTTGGGTCAGGGTCGGGGTCTGGGGTCACTTGGGCAGGGGGTCAGAGTTGGGCTACGGGCTTCTTCGTGCTTGGGTTTGGACTGGGTCTGGAATTGCTTGGACAGGGATCGGAGTTGAGCCTGAGGTCCCTTGGGCCCGGGGACCCGTGGGCCGGGGTTCGAGGCTTTATTTAGACTTCGGGTTCCTTTGAGCTTGGGTTTGGGTTGGACCTGGAGAATCGGGGCGTGGGGGGTGTCTCTTGGGCCAGTGTCAGCGCTGAACTAGTTCCGGGAAGCCCAGTCTGGCCCAGGCTGAGTCTTGGGTGCTCCTGCCTCTGGAAGGCCTGAGAGCAGGCCTCAGTGTCCCTCAGGGCATCCCTCGGGACACGGTGTGTCACCATGCCCAGGCTCGCTACAAGCTCGGCTGAGGGGGCCTGGAGCAAGATGGATGTCAGGCCCTTTAGGCCCAGCGTAGTTGAAGTTTTCCCACAGCCATTCCTCCCTCCCTACTCTCTGGCCTGCTGTGGACCTATTGCCTTGTGCAGGAGACACTTGAAGCCGGTGGATAGACCTCCACCTTAAGTGGGATTGGTGGTGTCATCTCCAACATCCTTAGGCTCCCCCCTTCCCTTGGAGGCAGACTACGACCCAGTGGTCTTAGACTTCAGTGTGTACCGATCTGTCGAAATTAACCCGCTCTTTCCCAGCAACAGGTTTATCTTGGAAGTCTGTGGAATAAATGACAGTAGATCTCCAGGGCCTTGAGGACAAGAGGCTGAAAATAGCCTGCAGAACTGTGGGAGATAAGCCTGTGTGTATAGCCCCATGCTGGTCCCTTGATTCTGAAGGCAGGCAGACCCCCTGCTCCATTTGGAGAACTTGTCTATGGCACAATTTTGGTTTTAGATTTCAAGGTGCTGTAAAACTTGGTGAGGTGGAATGTTTTCACTTTTGTGACTTTTAAAGTGGTTCAGTTCTGGATGTCTGATGTGAAAGTAGCTGTTCAGAATCAGGAAGAGCTAGGAAGGGGCTTGCTCGGGCTACTTTTCTGCTGCACAGGAAGCGTTCAGTGACCTTCAGCAGGCCCTGATGGTGCGTAAGGAGAGCTCCACAACACGTTGTCAGCCTTCTGCTGCCCGTTTGGCAGAAGGCTCTGCACCCACAATTGGGCCAGAGGAGAACTTAGGGGCCCAGCAGTTGACTGAGAGCTGAGCACCTAACTGTCCCTCACATTTCCTTTAAGACACTTATTTTTGGGGGGATGAGGCTGTTTCAACTTTTAAGGCTTGCCATTGCCTTCTAACTTGTTCTTTTTTTTCGGGGCGGGGGTAACTGAGCTTGAGTTAAAAGTTTTAGAGTGTCTCCCTCTTCCTCATCATCTCTGCTGGCACTGATGAGATGGTGGTAGTTAAGTCTAAAATGATTGCGGAAGTCCCACCCAGGGTCCTGTTGCAATTGGTGAAGTCGTGTTTAAGTCTGTGGGTGGAGGCGGCTGGAAGCGTGGTGATTGGCGCAGGAGTGTGGCAGATGCACAGTGTGTCATTTCTCAGAGAGTTCGTGTGAGAGGCGATGTGAGCCTCTCACTTTTTCTCTGTAGCCTGGGGCTCTTTGGAGGGGAAAATGAAGCCAGTTCTCTGTGATCCACCTCTAGTGGACAGCCTGAAGAGGAGCCTGGTTTACTGTTGTTTAGGGATGGGAAGTAGTAACATTTCAGACACAAAATGAGCTTTATTTGTTACCTGCTTTTGCTAAGAGCACAGGGCTGTATCTTTAGTCAGCCAAGACAATCAAGAGAACACTGAATATTGCATCAGATTAGAGGAGCGCTCTCTCTCTCTCTCTCTCTCTCTCTCTCTCTCTCTCTCTCTCTCTCCCCCCTCCCGTCTCCCTAACCCCACCGTTGTGTGTGCATGCGCTGGTGTGTGCATGTGTGCTTTGATCTTTTTGTGAGAAATGTTGGCTTTTTTTTTAATTGTAAACTTTTTTTTTTTTTTTTTAAAGAGAGGATCTCATAGCCCTGGCTAGCCTTGAACTCTCTGTGGAGACCAGGCTGATCTCAAACTCACAGAGGTCCTTTCATTCCTCCTCTGCCTCCTCAGGTGGGACTTAAAGGTTTTGCTGCCACACCTGGCTAATTGTAACATCTTTGAGCCCTTGTGAATGCCTCAGGTACTTAGTAGGCGCCCAGGATTTTGACTCAGTAGCTTATGTTTGGGAGCTAGAGTTGAGCCACAATTAAGATAGATCTAGGTGGGCTTGTTAGGAGGACCCTAGGTTTGAGGGTGAAAATCTAGCATTCTAACTAGCAACCTCATCTTTTTGGAAAAAAAAAAATGCCTAAGAAATTTAGCTTTTAGAAATTTCTCAGCAACCAAACAAGACATCAAGAGTGTTGCATAGAATGTCAGGGGATACTGTTGTCTTTCTGCCTGAAGGGCCCTTTATGATTTCTCTCAACCTGCTCAAGCCTTTGCAGATATAACTCTAGCAACTCTGGCTGTCCTCTCAGCTCTGTCTGAGGAGAGGGTGAAGAAGAAAGTCTGTTGGAGGCAGGAGCTCCATTAATAGCAAAAAGTGACACCAGAGAGAAGATGTGAAACTGTAAAAAAGCAGACAGAATTCTAGGTGCTATTTTTAAACAAGAAAACAATCCTGTGTATTTTGGTGTCCCTGAGGGTAGTGCAGTATTTATTCTTCAAGGATGATTTTGAGGGGCTAGCAGGGGGGCACTTAATCTTGCAGAGGACCTGGGTTTGACTCCTAGCATCCATATAGTGGTTACCAGTCGATAACTCCAGTTCCAGGGGATCCAGAACCATCTTCTGATTTCCACAGGCAACAGATGTGAATGTGGTCCACTTTCATACAAACAGGCAAAACATTCACACACACAAAATAAATATAAAAATAAAACTTAAAAAGTAATAATTTACATGTTTTAAAAAGAATGATTTTGAGTAATAAAAATTATCTTTGGTGTTCTCTGTTTAAAGGTGTGTGTGTGTGTATTTGTGACTGTGGGTTGGATTTTCAAATGGGTTTTGAATGCTCATAAAACTTAAAACAGTGATGCACTGTCACTACATAACTTCTAAAATGGGTGACTAAGAAAACCTATCAGTACCGGGTGCTAGGAGGATTCTGAGCATCTGGAATTGGCCTGGCAGCTATTTTACTATGTGTATGAGTGCTCTGCCTGCATGTGTATCTCTGCATCCCTTCATGCCTGGTGCATGCAGAAGTCAAAAGGACATTGGATTTCCCGGAATTAGAGTTACAGATGGTTGTGAGCTATCATGTGAGTGCTAAGAATTGAACCAAGGTCCTCTGGAAGAGCAGTCAGTGCTATTTATCACTGAGCCATTTCTCTAGTGGCAGTTTCTCAAGGTACATGTACATTAAGGTACATGTTGTAGCAAATCCCACCAATGGATATTTTCTTAATGAGACTAGTCACATAAACACTGGGGAAATGTAGCCAGTTGGTAGAGTGCTTGCCTTGCTTGTGTGAAGCCCAGGGGTCTATGCCCAGCACTGCATAAACTGGACATCTCTAGTCTCAGTTCTTGGGAGTTAAAGGCAGGAGGACTAGAGTTCAGGGTTATCCTTGGCTGCAAAGTATATTAGAGGCCAGCCTAGGCTCCATGAGACTCTGTCATGGAAAAAACAAAACAAAACCCAATAACAGCCACAACTAGCAGTTGGGGAGGTGGTTCAGGTGGTAATGGCTGCTGTACAAGGAAGAGGATCTAAAGTAGGGTGCTGGCACCCACAGAACAACTGAGCATTGCAGTGTGCAGCTGCAACCCCAGTGCTGGCAGGGTGACATGGGAAGATCCCTGGGGCTGGCTGGCCAGTAAGTCAAGTGCCGTGTTTAGGAAGAAACCTTTTCTCAAAAAATAAGGTAGAAAGCACTTGAGGAGGATACCCATCATCGACCTCTGCTTCCATACAGCATGTGCATGTAAATACACACACACACACACACACACACACACACACACACACACACACACGAAGCCAAGTTCACAAAATGTGATTCTCTTTATATGACTTTTCTCTTAAAAAGAAAGCCACAGTGATCGGGATCCAGTCAGTGTCTCTGAGAGTCAAAGGAGGAGAGGCTGTGGCACTGACAGTGATCATGAGCTGTCAAATGGAGGCCAAACTGTCCTCTGTTTGGTGATGATAACATTAAAAAAAAAATCAAAACTGTAAGCCAAAGATAAATACAAATTAATTTACTGTACGATAATTACTGTTAAGAAAAGTTAGATAAATATTGACATGAACACATAGGCATATATTATGTTGTGTAAAGCATTTCCTGTTACAAAACTACAAAAGCTGTCCTTTTCATTTTTCTAGGTTTCTTTTTTTTCCAAACAGGGTTTCTCTGTGTAGCCTTGGCTGTCCTGGACTCACTTTGTAAACCAGGCTGGCCTCGAACTCACAGCGATCGCCTGCCTCTGCCTCCCTAGTGCTGAGATTAAAGGCGTGCACCACCATGCCCAGCTCTTTCTAGTGTTTTAAAAATAGGATATCTTTTATTTAATCCTTGAAAATTTCATACATGTAAACCGTGTTTCTTGGTCGGCTCCACCTACACCTCCTCTTTTCTACTCCCTTACCTTCTCTAGTGTTTTATAAGTTGGCAGAAAGTTATAATTTCCTGTCATCTTTATTTAGAGAAATCCTTTTTTATTTAGAGAATACCTTTTTGATAGATTAATAATCATATTTTAAAATTACATTTAAATTTATTTGTGGGCGGGCACATGTGGAAACCAGAGGACAGTTTTTTCCCATGTAGGTCCCAGGAATAGAACTCAGGTTGTTGAGCTTGGCTGCAGGTGCCGTTGTCTGGAGCCTTCCTGCTACCCCTACTAGCTGCATGTTTGGAACAGTTAGTGCATCTCTGTGGCCGTTAGGAGTTGGCTTATATGCAAAATAATTTGCTTGTGGACACTATACAGCGTTACTTGAACATGGCATTTGTTGGTCACTGGGAGAGTGGCCTTTTTTTGTGCCTTGAGTCATGGTAACCTTTCAAGCCTCAGGGAATGACTTGTGTTTATTTAAAAATCTTGGTGACATTAATTCACTGGCACAGTCTAAACACCTCTCCTCGCAGGCTGGAGGTGTAGGTGTGAGGTTCCTTCCAGTGGGGCTTGGGTAAATCAATGCTCTGCTCTGTTTACTCGGAATGTCCATGAAATGGTGTTCCTGTTTTCAGCCGAGCCACTTGCCTTTAGGGATGGTGATCTGTTCTTGGGAGTCAGTGGCAGGGACAAGTAGTGTCAGCCTGGATGCTTGCTGATCCTTGTTCACACTCACTCTGTCCTTTAGTGCTCAGCGTCTTACTGTCCATTTTGCATGGTAAGAAGCAGCATCTAACTGACTCAGTTACAAATGGAGCCTGGTAACCCTACAAAGGGAAGTGCAGGCTCAAGTCAAAAGTCCAGTTTCATTGTGTGAGTACTTTAAGGGTGTGCCTACATAGTGCTCACACCCTGGCCATTCTGATAGCAGGTTTTTTTGCTGTTACAATAGGAGCAGCAGGGTTTCTGTGTAGAAGAAAATCACACATCATTAGCTCCAAAGAACTCAGAGCAATTCTCAGGGACCTTAGTAACCAGGAAATACAGTTCAGAATTTACTCAAACAGGTCATCTGTTAAGGATAAATATTTTTCTCCAGTATGTCAGTTTTGTAACTACAGCCCTGTGTTGCTAACAGGAGGAATGCATATTTAGGCATTTTCTTGAAGTATACTTCAGTCTTAACTGACTGGTCACCTGAAAGTCAGTAAAGGACATCAGACCAATTACAGATGGTTGTGAGCCACCATGTTGGTGCTGGGAATAGAACTCAGGACCTCTGGAAGAGTAGCCAGTGCTCTTAGCCACTGAGCCATCTCTCTAGCTCCCAAAGCTATGTGTTTTATGTCATATGTTATACTATACATTAGCAGCAGCTTTTTAATGTGTGAAAAATATTTTCACATATATGTTTTTTTATTTTTATTTTTTATTTTTTGAGACAAGGTCTCTATTTAGTCCTGCTGTCCTGGAACTCACTATTCAAGACTAGGTTGGTCTTGAATTTCAGATACCATCCTACCTTTGCCTCTGCTGGGATTAAAAGCTTGCACTATCATATCCCTCCCTGTAGTTGTCCGTTTTTGTTTTGTTTTTTTAAGTCTTTCATTTTGTGTACATTGGTATGTAGGTGTCAGATTGCTTGGAACTGGAGTTACAGACAGTTGTGAGCTGCCGTGAGGGTGCTGGAAATTGAACCTGGGTTCTTTGGAAGAGCAGACAGTGCTTTTAACCACTGAGCCACCTCTCCAGCCCCTGTAGTTTTCTTTTTAAAGAAGTGATCTGTAGTTTGTCCAGCCTTTGCGGTTCATGTAACCATTTCCCTCCCTTTTCCCTCTTCTGTCTCCTTCCTCTTTTACCCTCCTTCTCCTCCCATGTCTTGTCTTGCTTTTTACTTTTCTCTCCTCAAGACAGAGTATCACTCTGTGTAGCCCGGGCTGGCCTGGAGCTAACTGTAGCCCAGGCTGGCCTCAAACTAAAAGTAACCTTCCTGCTTCAGCCTCCTGGGATTATAAGCATGAGCCACCATGCTCAGTGACATGAAAGCCATGCAGGACTGTGCATCGACATTGCCAGATGTTCAAATTCTTCAAGTAAATCAGAAATCCACATTTTATTTGAAGTTGTTCACTTAAAAAATGTCAAGCCAAGCCAAGCCAAGCTCTAGGCTGGATTCAGCTCTTGAGCACCAGCTTATTATTTGAGCGTTGATTGTTACCACATTATTATAATCGTCTAAATCTCTTCTTGTTTCTAGAGTCCCACTGTATTTTCCCACCTGCGATTTCTTGGGGTTGCTAAATTGTGACTTTCCCTAAAGGCCAAAGTCCTTGGGGCTTCCTCCCTACATGCTTTTCTTTTTCCCGGTGTTCCTGGTGTCCAGGATCACCTTTTGTGAGGGGCATCTTATCCATATGCTCTTAATATCTGACACCAGTCAAGCTCTCACTGTATGTCTTGTCTCTGTCCCCTACTGACTAGTGGTCCCCTCCCGCTTCTACCAACCAGGCTTATTCTCCACACCCCTATACCCAGCTGGGTCCCTAGCCTGCCTCTGGGCCTCTCATCCTGAACGAATCCTAATTTCACCGCTGGCTCACCCAAAGTACAGACTTGATAAATGCCGACCCCTTCAAGGCCTGTGTGCTGTGTGTTCTTTTCTGGACGTCTTGCCCAGCTCCCCCTTGCCTCTTGCCATTTCTTTTCACAGTCTCTAGTTTTCCTTTTCATCTGGACAGGTTTGAGACTCACCCCCATCAGTCTCCACTCCTCCAGAGCCACCTGACCATTTCACCCTCAATTCTGCTAGACCTTACAGTAACAACATCACAGTGTCCTCTTCCTTATTCCCAGCATCTCTGACACAGAAGGCTCCCCCACAGCTGCTCTGCCAAACCCATTGGCAGGTTCTGAAACCAAATTATTGGCTATTTATTGGTATTTAAGAAATGATATAGATTAAAATACAACCAGAATCTATGAACCAGTACCATTTCCTGACTGTCATACTGACTGACCGGAATGGCCTCTGATCCCACAGAGTTATCCCAAATTATTCATCTTGCACACCCTCGTAGAGCAGCCCACCACATCTTCAGGGAGGCCTCTCTCATGCTCAGACTTGAAGCAAGCCATTAGAGTCTGACTCGTTCAGACTTGTAGACTCTTCTGCAGCCCTAGCCATTATATCTTATTTCATGATTCACACTCTCCCTACCTTACTTATCTGTTCACTGACTTGATTCTGTCATCCCATCTTTTCTGATTGCTACCTCGCTTAGCTTGTCAAATTTTTACTCACTTCAAAGCCTGTCTCAAATACCACCTTCTTTCTTGGGGTGCATGTGTGTATCCATGTGTGCACATTTGGAGGCCTGAGGAGGCCTTTGGGTGTCTACTTCTGTCAGTGACCACTTAATTGCCTAGAGACTGGGCCTTTTACTGAACTGGCAGCTTGTTGTTTTGGTTAGGCTAGGTTGTTGGCTGTCAGGTTCTAGGGGTCTGCCTGCCTCTGCCCCTTAAGGGTGGGTTATAGATGTAGGCAACTGTGGGTGCTGGGGATTTGAATTGAGGTCCTTATGGTTGCAGAACAAGAACTCTTGCCACTGAGCTATCTCTGCAATTCCAACATTCACTTCAAAAACAAACAAACAGACAACAAACAAACAAATCAGGGTCTCCCTGTGTATGCGTCTGGAGCGCTGGAATTAAAGATATGTGCCATTGTGCCAGGCCTTTTATTGAGACAGGGTTTTACTATGTAGATTTGTCTGATCCAAAATTTTTTATATAGGGGCTGGAGAGATGGCTCAGCAGTTAAGAGCACTGTCTGCTCTTCCAGAGGACCAGGGTTCAATTCCCAGTACCCACATGGCAGCTCACAACTGTCTGTAACTCAAGTTCTAGGGGATCTGATGCCCTCATAACAGACACATGCAGACAAAAGACCAATGCACATAAAATAAGAATAAGTAAATTATTTTTTTAAGAGCTTGCTTAGCATGCAAGCACACACCCTTAATCCCAGCACTTGGGTGGTAGAGGAAGGCTGAGTTTAAAGTCAGGTTGGTCTACACAGCAAGTTATGTAGTATGACTCAATTTCAACAAAAAGAGCTTGCTGTGTAGACCAGGATGGCCTCAGCCTCACAAGTGCTAGGAGTAAAGATTTGTACCACTATACCAATATTCACTTTTTTTTTTTTAAGACAGGGTTTCTCTGTGTAACAACTCTGGCTGTCCTGGGACTTGTTCCATAGAGCAGGTTGGCCTCGAACTCACAGCTGTCTGCCTGCTTCTGCGTCCCAAGTGCTGGAATTAAAGGCATGCACCACCACCACCACTACCACCCGGCCCAATACTCACTTTTTAATGAAAATATTTACTGTGTTCTTTTATGCAGACAAATTTTATTTTCTTTCAACATTTGAATCCATACGCATTTATTAAAATGTATTATATTTCCTTTTCTGTTTCCCAAGGGGCTTTATTATTATTGTTTAAAATTTTTTTAGTTACTTTATGCCTGCATCTATATATATAGCTACACCGTGTGCATGCCTGGTGCCTACGGAGGTTAGTAGAGGCATCAGATTTCTCTAGCACAGGAGTTGTAGATAGTTGTGAACTGCTATGTGAGTGATGAGACTCGAACCCCTGATCCTCCTGAAGAGCAGCCAGTGCATTTAACCACTGGTGTATTCCTCCAGCCCCGAAAGGGGCTTAATTTTATTGGACAACTGAGTGCCTGTTACTGCCTGGGATGCAACATTGAAAAGGAATTGAGAATTAGGAAAGTCTTTGGGAAGCTTGTCATGGGTTAGAAAGTGTGAGGTTAAGTCTTTCTTGTTAACGTTTAGAACTCTTTTTGATGCCATAAGATGTATTTGTGAAGACTTGTGAATAGTTCTTAGTTAGGTGTGACAGATGAGGTAGCTGGCCGTGTTCAGAGCCCCCAGGGTAGAGAGTGTTAACTGGATAGAGGCCAGGGATGCTGCAGCATTCTGTAGCCCCTAGCACAGCTCCCTTTAGCAGAATTAGCTAGTCCCAAATACCAGCAGTGCCAAGGCAAGGACCAAATCCACGGATTCTTAAGTCGTAGGACCCTAGGAACCTTTGTATACCAGGAAGAGAACTAAGAAGTATAGCTAAAGTGTTTAATCATGCATTTATATATATTAAGGTATTTTTAGATTACAATATTCTTCATTTTAGTTTACTGAAATTTATACCATAATACACATTCCAACCTTAGTAGGCAATCAAACTATAGGAGTAAATGTCAAAAAATTGTATATGAAGAAGAGATATTTTAGAATTTTTGAATAATTAGGCTATTTCCCAGTGGATTTATAGACAGAATTTCAAAAGAACCAGAAAACCCAAGACCAATTAGACATGTAAATGAACCAGGGTTTGGGGTTGGAGCCATGGTCCAGTGGTTAAGAGCACATAGTGTACAGCTCTAGGGGGTCTAATGAGACCCTGTGTCCTCACTCATATGCATGTACGTGACATACGTGTACATATAAAGACTAATAAACATATTCTTAAAAATACAGGAACCAGCCTGTCGGTGGTGGCACACTTCTTTAATCCCAGCACTTGGGAGGTGGAGGCAGGCCGGTCTCTATGAGTTTGAGGCTAGCCTGGTCTACAGAGAGAGTTCTAAAATGTTTTAAAATTCCTCAGGTGTCTGTATAGCCTATCTTTTATTTTGCTTTTACTTATTTTTCCCCTATGGAGAGTAACTACTTCGAGGACCTTGCTTGTCACCCAGCTCCTAGAACAAACAATTCTGGCTCACTGTAGTTGTTCACAGACTACCTGCAGTGTAACACACCCAGGGCTGTCACTGCCTCCCCCCAGGCTGTGTGGTAGGAGGAAGTAGAATTTTTCCTGTCTAGAGTCAGAATTAATTCCAAAGGTGAGGCCTGAGCTCATCCCAGCCACCTGGTGCATAGGTTTTATCTCGCAGTAATCCTTTTATTCATCTTAACTCTGTTGAGAAGGTATAAAGAGGGCCATGTAGGTGAATTGCCGTTTGGGGGCTTTCTGTCTTGTTGCTCCTGGTTTGAGGCACTTTGTTTCTAGGCATCTTGGGGGAAGCATGGCCTGAGCTGCCATTGAGAGATAGCATCATCTATTTGTGCCCAGGGCGTTTGGTATTTATTTATTTTGCTGTAGTCTCAGAAAAACAAAACAAAACAAAAATAATGACAAAAAAAAAAAATTAAACTAATCAGGCCAAAGCAGGTGGATCTCTGTGAGTTCTAGGCCAGCCTGGTCTAAAAGTGAGTCCAGGACAGCCAAGGATACACAGAGAAACCGTGTCTCAACACGTTCCCCCCCCCCCCCCATATGAGAAGGGCTTTTCCACGCTGTTGTATGGTGAACTAACAGGAGGGGTCCAGCCAAAGGGCTGATTTCGTGAGGTCCAATGTGGTCTTCAGGTCTCCATCCTTGTAGCTAGAGCCCACACATGAAAATAGTAATAGGCCCACTGAGATGGCTGGGGCTCTCTAGACCCTGCCCAGAGTGTTTGCAAGCTGCTGGACCTTAGGCCTTTGGCAACATGGCTCTGGGAAGTTTGTTTGTTTGTTTGTTTATTTATTTATTTATTTATTGTTTGTTTGTTTTGAGACAAGGTTTTTCTGTGTAATAGCCCTGGGTGTCCTCGAACTCTCTTTGTAGACCAGGCAGGCCTTAAACTCAGAGTGATCTGCTTGCCTCTGCTTCCCAAATGCTGGGACTAAAGGCATGAAACACCACGCTCGGCACTATGGGAAATTTTATCAGTCTAAAATTCTTTTTTCTGAACTCTGAAAGTTAAGTTTTGGCATTCAAAATTTGGGATGAATTGAAAATTTTATTATTTATTTAGATACAAGATGTTGTTATGTTATAACTTAGACTTTAGGTATATGTCACTGTGCTCAGCTTAGAATGATTTTAACAAAAACACTCTTGTTAAGTTTTAGCTGAGTCATTTGGAGGTTACTATAGTAGCCTATTTTAAATAGAATTGAGATGATAATACTATGAATGTCTCTCTTTATCAGGTTTTAAAAATATAAAATTTAGCTTGCATTTCTTTTAGGTATCTACTCCCTTGTTATTTATTTATTTGGAAAAGAGAAGAAAAACAAAGAAAACTTATTACCAAATAAGCATTGAGTCAAACATAACAAACAACCTGCTAAAGAGATGAAAATTGAAAAATAGAATAAAAGTCATACCCTTTGGTAGCTTGGAAAAAGTATTACACACATGCTTAATTGTCATATCCACAGGGCAAATAAAACTTCTATTTCTTTTTTTTATTAAGTAAGAAATCATATTTTGGCTGGGTGGTGGTGGTGCATGCCTTTAAGCCCAGCACTTGGGAGGCAGAGGCAGATGGATCTCCATGAGTTTGAGGGCAGCCTGTTCTACAGAGGTTCCAAGACAGCCAAGGCTGTACAAAGAAACCCTGTCTCCAAAACAAAGCAAAAAAAGAAAAAGCAGTCATATCTTATCAAGTTAGGGTGATACTTTATTATTATTATTATTATTATTATTATTATTATTATTATTATTATTA
>OU015746.1:79547488-79562874 GCA_907169655.1 Acomys percivali | reverse complement strand
ACACACACACACACACACACACACACACACACACACACACACGACTCATGGAGTTATAAAAGATGTGCCATTACACATGTCTTTTTATGTGGGTTTTGGGGTTACAACTTGGGTCTTCATGCTTGTAAGGTAAGCATTTGCCAACTGACCTACGTCTCTAGTGCCAGAAAGATTTTTATAAATAGTATAAAACAGTTTTATTTTTTTAATTTTATTTATTATAAATAAATTATAAATATATAAATATAAATAAATTATAAATTATAAAATAAATATTTTATTTTATTTATTAATTTTATAAGTTGTTTACTTGGATCTAGTTGCATGTATAGTTTCTTGTGGAATTTTTGTGTCTTGAGATTTAGAAAATTAGAACAAATAAGATATATTTTTCAGGGGGCTGGAGAGATGGCTCAGCGGTTAGGAGCACTGGCTGTTCTTCCAGAGGACCTGGGTTTAATTCCCAGCACCCACATGGCAGCACACACCTGTCTGTAACTTCAGTTCCAGGGGAACTGAAATACTCAGACATACATATAGGCAAAACATTGATGTGCATAAAACAATAAACAAACAAATCTTTAAAAAGAAAAGAAATATATTTTCAGAAGTTCTAATGTAAAAGGATACTTGTTTTTATGTTAAAAGTATGTGTTGAGCTGGGTACTCAGCATTTGGAAGACTGAGACAGGAAGACTGGGAATTTGAGGCCGGGCTGGGTGACAAGCAAGCCTGTTCTAGGCCAGCAGAGTTAAATAGCATATCAAGAACCTATTTAACTAAAAAGTTGGTGGGTAGGTGGCACATTATATAGATGATTCCATGTTTATGTAAGTATTAAGCAAAAATGCCTTTTGCCTAGAATTTGAAATATGAATGCTTGATTTTCTCTGTAAGAAACGCTGATATATTTAATGGGAGGTAATATCAACTCAGACTTTTTCTAGATACTTATCTTAGAAAAATTTGAAAGAAGTGAAGAAAAAAAACCCATAGTAATATTTTAGCTAGGTCTGTGTATCCATATTACCCAGGAGAATGAGGCAAGAAGACCATAAATTTAAGTACTGCTGGACAATTTAGTAAGATGCTGTCACTAGACAAAAAAAGTAAGTAGCTCAGTGGTAGAATGATATTAGCCCTCTGTTTAATTCCCAGTAGTTAAAGAAAGAAACCCCCCTCCCCTCAAAAAGCAAAAAAACAAAAACAAAGCAAAACAAAAAAACTAATTAATTTGAGGTATAGAGTCTAGTCTATGTAAGAAGTTTAGGCAAATTATAGGTAAGATTATTTTATTTTAGGCTTTGTAAAAATTTTAATGTCTTTAAAGCTATTTTCCTTTTCTGTAATAAAAGGTGAAGCTATTTAAAATTTTATTTTAGGGAAGTTGAGTGGAATACTCATTAGATTTTTGACTTAAGTTTTTATAAAGCCCATTGCTGATATTGGAATTAGCTTCTTCTTTTTCTTGGTTTTTCTAGACAGGGTTTTTCTATGTAATAGTCCTGGCTGTCCCGGAACTTTCCCTGTAGACCTAGCTGGCTTTGAACTCACAGAGATCTGCCTGCCTCTGCTTGTTAAGTGCTGGGATTAAAGGTGTCTGCCACCATACCTGGCAGCTTCATATTTTCTTAAGTTGAGTCTTTAATATAATCTCTGACATTTCATATTTTACAATGAAATTCTGTGCAGTCCAGTAACAGCAGTAGGAGGCACAGAGCCCAGCCGTGTGCACAGCTGGACTAGACTGTGCTGGTCTGCATGCCCTGGGGGTTCATCCTTGGTGTTTGGGATAGTATGCTTAGCAATGCTGCAAATGATTGCATGTTGCGCTGTTGTCTGTCAGCAGGTAGTTAGTGAAGCTGGTGTTCTAATATGGAAGTGATTAAACCATGAGGCGTACATCACAGAGTCACTTAGGAAATAGCTACTTTTAAATTTTAGCAAGAGTACCAACACCCCATAGATGTTCCAGGCACCCAGGCCCTGCTGTGAGAGTAGCATACATACCCTTGAAGAGTGTAGGTCTTACTTGTAGATTAGCAGCTCCCTAGAGACGGATAGCTCAGGTATTGTTGTAGTATTGTGCTCTGTCATGATGCTTGTGGTGGTAATTCATGCTGTAACACAATTGTCGCGTCATATTCTTACGGAAGATTTTAAAACTTCAGACTTCACATCTAGCTGTGTAATTGTCAAGTAATTTTGAACCACAGGTGTTTCAGGAACACATAAAAACTTAGGTCTGGTTCCTATGTGACTTCCTGAAATCTTTAGACTGACTTTTTCATATGTTGGGAAGTTGCTAGGTGTGTAGCCCTGTGAAGTCCTTAGTGCAAATGATGTCCAAACTATACTGCAAATTCACTTGGTGCTTGAGTCAGCTGTAAGGGCTGCCTGCTGTTTGTGTCACTTCATAATACAGTGTGAAGAAATGGTCGGCTTCTGGTTGGAAGCTGAATTTGCGTTATCTAGCATAGAGTGGTGTTGAAGACACTGATAATGATGGCTTTTATATTATTCACATTTATATTCTAGGAAATCACATACTACCTGATGAGGACCTGGCTTCCTTTCATTGGAGTTTACTTGGTCCAGAACATCCACTCGCCTCACTGAAGGTACAAACGTGGCTTGATTTCCCAGCCTTTGGCTCCACTGTGACTGCTAGTGCTCTCACAATGTGTTATGGACTTTGCTGAAGAAGGGGACATGCTGTGTGGGTAGCAGTGTCTTGTTTGTGACTCATCTTCTGATCTGCTCTGTCTTAATAACCATGCTTCCTTTCTTGTTCTCAACACCTGTGTGATAGATTCAGAGAATCTAGTGCCTAGCTAGACAGGAAGATTATTTCTGAACTTTAGTTTTTATAGATTAACATTTTTGCTTAAGATACTAATTTTTTCAATAGGTAATGTCACCTGTCAGTTAGATGAACATGTTTTAGCAGCCTGAGAATTTCATAACTTTTCACTTTTCTACGATTATAAAATAGTCTATTGAAATGTTTCTTGAATAATGGGAGAGTGGTTTATTTGCACTGGCTTATTAACACAGTGTTTTTCTACCCATTTCCCCTTTGATTTCTCCGTTTGTCATGGTAATGAACACGAGAAAAGAGACGTTTCACCTGGGCGTTCTGAAGTGAGATTGTCTGTTTGAGTGAGATTGCCAAGGGCCATAAGGATGCTCTGGCTGGCACCTGCCAGTGACTACTGTGACTGCTGTTATCACTTGTTAAACGGTTTAGGAAATGCAAAGATGGGACTTGGACACCGTATCACTTCTAGCTCTGGGACTAGCCTCCTTACGGTCAAGAGATGTGGGTGGTTTCTAGAGGCGGGCTGTAAAATCTGAGTTCGGTCACAGTGACCCTCTTGCAATGAACAGTTGTAATTGATGTTCAGTTTCAAATACAAGTTTTTCTTTCTTTGCACAGTATTGATTTCTGAAAGGAAATCTCTCAAGTAGAATATTATTTTTGTTCCTTGCTGTTTGGCACCTCTTTTTCCTCTCTCATCTGTGTGCTTCAAAATGTTTTCCTTTCTCTGTAATGTTCCTGGCTAAGACAGTCTTCAACTTTTCTTGAAAGTTAATTTCCCTTTCCTTTTAGAAATTACATGTTTTCCTTTTGCTTTTTGTGCTCTACAGAGAACAGCTTTCTTTTTGCTGTTGGTGATGAAATGTCTCCTGTGTATTCTTAAGAATGAAGTGACAGCCCAGCATGGTGGCGCACGCCTGTAATCCCAGCACTAAGGGAGGCAGAGGCAGGTGGATCGCTGTGAGTTTGAGGCGCACCTGGTCCATAAAGTGAGTCCAGGACAGCCAAGGCTACACAGAGAAACCATGTCTTTCGGGGAGGAGAATGACAGGACCTGATTGATATCTTGACTCTGAGCGCTTGATGATAGGCTGGGAAGGTGTGGTCTCCAGCAGCTGGGCTCTGCTTGCTGCACCTGTTACACTTGGCCTGTTAAGCACAGGGTCCTTATAAGTGGAGACATTTCATGGACACTTGCTTTCTTGGAGTTTTGTTTTAAGCCTTAAATTCAAATTTAAGGGATTTGAGTGGGACTCCTGAGACCTCATGCTATATGCAGATATAGTCACATGTTCAGCTTTTGCCTGTGTCTTGCGCTCCATCAACCTAGCTATCAAGAGAAATTTGTAGGAACCAGCTTAGTGTGTATATGTAATAATGAACGGACAGAAAGAGGTCTGTCCAAATAGCCACCATCTTGGTTCAGTTGACTAGTTGACATTTTGCCATAAGCTATATAGATACGTCTGTGTCTTTTATTTATTTATTTATTTATTTATTTATTTATTTATCTCTCTGTGTCTTTTTTTAGTCAGACTATTTGGAAATAAGTTGCAGGTGTCACAGCACTTCACCTGTGCATATTTCTTTCTGCTTCACTGTACCTACTGCTCAGGACATCCTCTCAGTGTGTTACTATTACCAGTAACAAAACTCACAGCAGTTCCTAAATAGGGAATTGAGTATTAGGTGTATGTTCCATTTTTCCTTTAAAATTTTTTTTTGGTGAAGTTGGAAGGAAAAAGTGAGGGAGGTTAGACAAAAAATTGGAGGGGAAGGAATGAGAAATGACTTAGATCTAAATATAAATGTATGAACATTAAATACAATATTTAATGAAATGTTCTCACATTTATTTATTTATTTATTATTTATTTATTTATTTATTTATTTATTCGTGTGTGCATGTATGTTCATATACACTCATCTCTTTTAGGGGTCAAAGAACAGCCTGCAGAAGTTGCTTTTTTTTCCTTCCATAATGTAGGAATCTGGAGACTGAGCTTAGGTTGTTAGGCTTGACAGCCAGCATTTTACCTGGTACCACAGTCAAGTTGTCCAGTCATTCAGCCAGTGCTCCTAACTACTGAAGCATCTCTCTAGCCAATGTTTCGATTTCTTTGTAGGTATTTCTGTGTAGAGCACCATCTTAACCATCCTTACATGGGTGGGAGATCCGAACGGGATGATTTTTTTCCCTGAACATTACTGATATGTATCCCAGCTACTGTTTTAATCTTTTTCATTTTTCAGCTATAAGATTAATTCTATCTTTTGAAAATCTGGATTCTTGTTGCTTATCTTCATAATACTTACAAAATTTTAACTGGTTTTAAAATTGGTATTTAGTTTCAAATTGAAGCTTTCCTCTCTACATTTAATTTGCACTTAACCTTACTGTTTCCTCCTCAGGGATCGAGTAGAATTCCTTTCTCCTTGTTTCCTTTTGTTCTCTGCTACTTGAAACCCCTTTTCTCCTTTATCTTGTTCTCACGTGCTAGGTCTTGAGTTGCTTTGAATTGTTAGACAGTAGATTCGTGTAGGACCAACTCTCTGTGAACAATAAAGTAATAAAATTGACTCTAGCAAACACGGCAAATGTGGTATGATAAAAGATTGGAATAGGTGAAGGCTCACACTTGAGGATACAGACTAGAAATCTTGAAAAGAATCCAGCATACTATGCTAAAAAGAGAAAGTATCATCTCTTAGTAGCTTATAAAGAATCACGAGCCAGGTGTGGTTGCTCGTGGGCACAAACACGCTTGGCAAGAATGTTTTCTTATTTTCTTTTTTCTTTTTTGAGACAGGGTTTCTCTGTGTAGCCTTGGCTGTCCTGGACTCGCTTTTGTCAACCAGGCTGGCCTCCAACTCACAGCAATCCTCCTGCCTCTGCCTCCCCAGTGCTGGTATTAAAGGCATGCACCACTACGCCTGGCTAAGAATGTTTTAAGTGTCATGGAAGGCTTTGGCAGCTAGATGCTGGGGAAGCTGAATTAGCCTCAGACCTGTGAACTACCATTGCTTCTGTGGGCCCCTGATCCTGCTTCCCTGTGCCCTGGGCATTGTTAGCCACTTTGCCTGGGTTTAAGATTAGTGACTAGCCTCCCACCAGCCCCGAAAGTGTTCTGCAGAGTGGTTGACCCTACAACCAATGCCTGGCACACAGGGCCCTCACCACAGGCACACACTAGAAGTGACTTTTCCAGGTGTGCTTTGTGGGTTTATATTATTCTATGATTTTTGTTTCCTTACCAATTATAGAAATTAAAAATTTTTGGTGGCCATTTTGTTTTTATTTTTAAAAAGTCTTATCAACATTACTTGCTTTAATTTATTCTTGTTGGTTTTTATGAATTTTGAGTTTCTGGAACAATTTACTACCCCTTGCCCCCAATGGGGTGTGTATGTGTTTGTGCTGCTGTGTTGCCCTGGCTGGCTAGATCTCTGTGAAGATGGGTGCTAATGATGCTCACTGTCTGATGTCACCAGTGTTAGTGTCTGCATGCTGGGTCTTGTCCTTGGAACGGTGGCAGCAGGAGCCCAACAGGCCAATGGCACTGTTTGGAGCCAGCCTCCCTCAGGAGGAGCTGCAAATTCTGGTGCTTTTGGGTGCTTGTGTGTTAGTGAGCACTGGAGCTATGCTGGTGGTCCAGTGGCCTTAGTGCTCTGGAATGTTCTCTAAAATTAGGTTGGGTATAAATTCGACAAACAGAAAAAAAAGTGGACTTCATTTACGTGTTTTGTTCTTTTTGTCCTAGCATAAGGGGACAGCTTAGTCTCCATTCATATTCTAGGAAAGGAATTCCTGCTTGTATGTTAGTGTTGAACTGAAGATAGTACATGCATCCTTTACATTAAGTCAGTCAGTAGCTCAGTAAGAGCAAAGAAACAGTGCCTGAAATGTGAACATTTCCTGGATTCTGGAGAAAACAATGGTAGGGACTGAAAGGTAAAAAGACTAAACATTCTTCCTTCGTATCCTTTAAAAAACAACAAAACCAAAACACAGCCTGACTATAGGAGAAAAAAATGGAGGCAGTAACATGAGGTGGTTTGCCTAGACATTCTGCTCTTATTAGTTGATTTTTAGTTTTCCTATTTTTTCCATTTTTATTCTCCAGACTCCAAATGGTAGAGAAATGTTTAATATGGGAATGAATCCTGCCCTAGAAGAGAATTGCTTTGAACATGTTTGTGTTTAGTCTTCCAGAAGTAATTGTATCTGCTGCTGTTTAGCACTGAGTTGTAGGCATTTTGTGGTGTTTATTTTGAGAGAAGGTCTTGCTGTATAGTTCTGGCTGGCCTAGAACTTAGCAGAATCTTCCTGTCTCTGCCTCCCAGGCACTGGGATTACAGGCATCAGCCACTATGGCTGGCTACATGCATGTTCTCAGTGGTTAATATGAACCCTAAGAGCCTAGATTTAGTATGAAATTTATTCTTTGTTCATTTTTTTTTAACTTACCTATTGAGTTGTTAAGTGGAATGCTTTTAAGTACAGGACAACACAAAGGCTTTCCGTTTCTTGAAATGGAAGGTAGGACGTATGCAGCTGTAAGGAATATGTTGCAGTCTGTTGGGCTTCAGGAGTGGCTTCCTGGGTTAGGATGGACATCTGTCATAGTGATGGGAAGAAAGAGGCTTTGCTGTTCTTCCATGGAATAGGTAAGGGCCCTGTGAGGCTACTGCCCAGTCTTAGTGGACCTGTGATATATTGGAGACTGCAGTGTGGCAGGTATTTCTGAGAACCCTGGAGAGAACCAGGAGGAAGGGCGCAAAATGTTTGTACCTTCTGTGCTTACCTTGCAATGTTCTAGTTTGATTTTAAATAACAGCATAATGGCAGTAACTCATGTCCTGTCTGGTTGCATCCATAGTCTTGCCTCTATTCCAAACCAAGTGGACTCCATTGTTTCCTGCTCAGCATTTACCTTACTCTTAAACTCAGGGCAGGGCTGGGGTGAAGTGACATTCAGTGCTGCTTTCTAATCTCTGTCCCCTGAACAGATGGCCAGCGCTGTTGTCATACTGCATTGGTTCACTGGAGGTTCCAGGGCAGTTCTGTTCCCTAGAGAATATCATTCTTTCAGACAAGACCAGAGGTCTGGGATGATAGTCAGTATAGAGTGCCTCTATCCAGAACATTCTTAACATTGTGTGGGCGTGTAGATTTAGGGTAGACAAGGGTTTTCAAGACTCTTCTTCGGTTGGAAGTGGAGGGTGTGCCAGCCTGGCTTTGTACACTGGCTTCTTCAAGTCCCTGGCTTAGACTTTGTCCAAGTTGGTTTCTCTTTTGTCCTTTTGGAACTAGCCCTTTCCCATGGCTCTGTTTAATATTGCTGTTTACATAGGATTCTCCCCACTTTCTTACTTGCTCAGGCTCAGGCACAGGAACAGCTGGTTCCCATATCCACTTCTACAGTAGTAGTAGTCTTCCTGTCAGTAACTGCTGTATTAACACATATAACTCACATACAGCTTAATGGTTTTAACATTCAGAGCTATGTAACCATCATAGAATATTTTTGTTAACTCCAAAAGAAATTATGTACTTATAAATACAACCTGGTTCCTTGATAATAAGCCCTGTTTCTTCACTATGAATAGAATCAGACACCATACAGTCTTTGTGTTTGGCTTCTTTTACTTGTTTTAATGCTTCTAGGGTTTGATGATACTGTGGCTTGTCTCAGCACCACATTCCTTCCTGGGCTGGATGATACCAAATTGTACTATTATGCTACATTCTGTTTGCTTGACAGTCTATGGGCTTTTAGGTTGTTTATGCTTTCTGGTGATTATAAATTCTATGAACGCATGGCACATTAAAAAAAAATACATCCTTCATTTCTCTTTACTGTCCAGGCTGTGTACTAATTCTGTGCGTAGTGTTTTGGGAGCTCATCACACCATTTCATGCTGTGCAGTGCTGTGCAGCTTTTGTTTCCCTAGCAGCATGTGGGGGTTTGGATTTCTGTATGTCCTTAGCAGCAGTTCTTACTGTCTGTTCTTGCATTAGTCACTCCAGTGGTTAGTGAGGTCTTTGTTTTGCTCTCAAGTTGCCTTTCTCTTAATAACAAACGATGTTGCACATCTTTTCCTGTGGCCATTGGCCATTTTTCTGCCCCCCTTGGGTGAAGGTCTACTCTAATGTACCTAATTTTTAAAATGAGTTATTTATCTTCATTAAACTAAAATATATTTTAATATATTCAGATGCAAGTTTTCTGTCAGATAAAGATTTGTAAATGCTTTGGATTTTTATTTTTAAATTTTGAAACAGTGTGCGACTCTGGCCTCCTCCTTCCCATTAGCTAGCCTCCACCCTCTTCGAGTGCTGAGATTACAGGCGTGCACCTTCATGTTGACTCTGTGGTGGCCTTTTCATCTTCTCAGTGGTGTCCTGCTAGTTTCCACATCACTAACTTGGCTACATTTTGTCATTTGTCCCTGTTCCCACCTACAGTTCCCACCTTGGGCCTTGGTGTGCTTTAGTTTAGTGCAGCTATCTAGGTTGTACTGTCCCTGGTCTTCTTGTATTCTGTTGCAGCCTCTTGTCTCTAGAGCCAAGAGCCAGGTTTTGTCTTCCAGAAGTTTCTACTTAATGACTTAACTCTAAATAATTGTTTCTTCTGCTACTGTGACCCTTTACCTCTAGTACAGAAACAGAAGCACTCAAGGAGCCCCTGATGAAGCATCATGCACTTGATACCCCCCACACCAGCCATTCCACCTTCCTACTGTGTTCCATCCTCGAGCCCTTCATCTCTTAGAGAACACATGGATGTCACTGTGGAGACGTGGTCTAACCTAAAGAAAGGGCCTATGAGCCCATTGTCAAAATGTCCTTCTTTCTAATCACAATTGCAGCAAGATTTTCTGTATACATTGATTTAAAAATTCAAATGGACCTTTAAAGGACTGAAAATAGCAACAACCATTCCCCTTCCCCCTTTTATACTGGGGACTAAGCCCAGGATTTTGAGCATATAGGCAAGTCCTCTACCACTAAGGTACCTCCCAAGCCCCAAATACAGTTTTCAATATGAAGAACAAAGTAGGATGACTTACTACTATCAAGTTTCAAGACAAAAGCTACCACGGTCTGCCAGGATGATTATAAAAATCAGAGGAACAAAACAGAGTCCAGAAATAGCACATATGTGTGGTCAGTTATTTTCATCAGAAGTTCCAAGGTGACTAATAAGCCAAGGATCCTTTTTCAACAAATGAATATCCGTGTGCAAAAATGAGAATATTAACATTAGAAGAATATGTAACAAAATCTTTGTAACTATAAGTTACACAAACTTTTCAGTTAAGAGAATGAAAAACAACTACATTAAGAGGAACTGTTTGCAAAATAGAGTGTGTCTAATAAAGAATTTACACCCATGATATGTGGAGAATGACACAAGAATCAGGTAACCCAGTTAAATAATGAACACAGGCTTGGGTCAGGTATTTTACAGAATGCTCAATGAGTACATGAGGTACTGCAATGCATTGAGTGATGCAAGTTAAAGCAATCGTGGTAAGCCACTTCTAACCCAGTATGGTGGGCTAAATGAAGGTAACAGATAGTTCAAGCACTTGGAGACTGTCAAGCAGTTGCCACTCTGTGCCATGGAAAAACAGTCACTTTGAGGGCAGTGTGAGGGGTTTCTTCTAAAGTCAGACATATCCTTGCTGTGCATCCCAGCAGTCTCACTCCTGGGCGTTTCTACTAGAGAAATAAAAAGCCATGTTTACAAACTCCTACCTGAATATTCATAGCAACTTTATTATTGTCTCGGCCTAGAGATAATCCATAGTAAAAGATGATGGGTGCATAGACAGCCACAAAAGGAGCATCGTTAGATCCTCCTAATATGTACAGATCCCACCAGTGTCATCTGCAGACCCAAAGAAAATAGGTGTGGTTACATTTTTATGAATCTGTAGGGAAGACAACTGTAGTGACAGGAAGCAGATAAGTGGTAGGCTGGGCTGCTTTGGGAATGGCCTAAAAGCAGTTTCTTATAAAATACAAATACTTAATGAAAACTTGAAAAGACAGATGCTATTATATAATCTTTAATGGCATGCTTTAACATTTCCCAAAGCACTGAAGGAATACTCAGAAGCAAGAGAACTGATACAAAACTGCAGTCTTTTCAAACAAAGCAAACACATGGCGTGGTTTTAATTTTGCTTCATACATTCAATATTTGCATTTTTAAAACTGTTATGTTTTCTAAACACTTCTGTAAGAAGATGTTTAAAGTCACAAACTGTTGTTTCCCATGAAATGAATGCACCATGAAGCACAGCACTGTGGCATCAAGTGTGGCCATCTTCCACTTTAATATCATATTAACCAGTTTAAAGAACACTTAGCTAACATTTTTACTAAAGCTAGATATCTAGCTGATGTGTGTTGATTGGGAAAAACTTGCATAATGAATTGCTCTCTATCTACATACCAACATACACACAAAATCTGGTGTGCCACAGGACTATTTACTGTTTCATGGGCTTCAATTTGTGAACAGCAAAGTTCTGAATTCTGCCTATACAATGAAAAGAATGCAAATGGCTAAAAAATAAGAGTAAAACGGTACCCTTCCTGAACCTCAGTGTTTGACGTTTCCTTGTGCTACTCATTTCTAGCTGAGCTTTCAGCCTGAGGGCACGCATTTTGTGTGTGTGTGTGAGTGTTAGACAGGTCAGTATATAGATGTGCTCCTCTGCTTTGTGGCCAGCCTAATGCTGAAGGTCTTTTTCCTTAAGATACAACATAGATGTGATTGATGGTCTGGTAGCATGGTGCAGGACCAAAATGATGGATTAAGAATACAACAGTAGCTCTCACATAGGATAAATGGACACCAACAGTTGTTTAAAGGAACAAGTAAACAAAGTAGACACAAACTTTGAAGAAGAGTTTTGAAGTAGTGAGGATTGGTGGCACACCCTGGTAACTCAAGAGGCAGAGGCAGCGGGGTTGGAGGCTGTGTTTTGAGAGGGCCATATAACAAGGTTCAGGTTAGCCTGAGCCACATTCTGAGTCCCTGTCTCAAAAAAGGGGGTGAAAAGAATGTTACTCAACATAAAAATATGTATAGTTGAGAAAGTGTTTAGTTTCTTTGACACACACACACACACACACACACACACACACACACTCCTATTATGAATGAGGTATTGAGACCACCAGAATTGAGGCAGTGTCTGTCTAAAAGTGGAGTATAGTGCATTGATTGACCTCATGAAAATGTATGCCTGATTAAAACTCACAAACTGTGTTGATTTTCCCCCAGCACTTTGTAAAAGCAGCTCTCCTATAATCTTCATGTTCTGTGGAACCTCACCCCTGCAAAGAATCACTTATATTTGTGTCCTGTGTTAAAGACTGCCAAGTTGTCCTTTCTAATAATACATTTTAGAAAGCTTTGCAAGGGTTTTTTGTTTTGTTTTATTTTATTTTTAATCAAATGATATTCCTTGAGTCTTAGGTTGTAATAGAAATACCTGAAATACTGTGGCATGTTTGGCTAAATCTAACAACTGGGATGTAATATAGTGACATTATTTAAATGAATTCAGAGCTGTACAATATAGTCAAGGCTGAGACTCAGGGTTATACCCAGTGAGATACTAAAAACAGTGAATAACTAAATACTCTGTAACAGATGCTATTGGGATGTGGTCTTATCTGGAAGAGGTTGTTTCCTTTTGTGCTTTAATCTTATTATAGTGTATTGTTACTTCTTAGCTTCCTTGAAATGTCCCTTGAAATAACTGAACAAAGTCAGTGGTTATAGAGAATCTGGATTTCTGGCTGCAGAGTGGACTTCCTTTTAAAAGTCCCTTAAGGTCACCCTGATCTAGTTGCTAGAGGCTACCTCTTGTATTCCTGTGGTGTGAGGATATCTCCACATCCATCTCTAGAAGAATGAAAGCAGCCCTGAGGCTGTCAGCTGTGTGGTGGAAAGCTGGACCTCACATGGCATGGGTACAGTGACTGATTGTTAGAAGTACCTGCAGAGGACAGGCTGAGGGCAACCAGTGCCCACACCACCCTGGGCCTGGGCCTCGAGGCTCCTGGAGACATTTTTAAAAATTCAGTTAAATGCTGAATTAGTTATTTTTCTACTGCTGTGATAGAATGCCTTGACAAAAAGCAACTTTGGGGGCAAAAGGACTATTATATTTCGGCTTATAGCTCAGAGGGGATAGAGTCCACCATGGAATGGAAGGCATGACTGCAAGGCAAGGCTGTCTGAGAACATGTCAGCTGTTCACAGGCAGCAGCAGAGAACAAACAGGAGGTGAAGAGAGCCTGTTCCCAGGGTAATCCTTCTCCTAGGAAGGCTCCACTTCCTAAAGGTGCTGGAGCCTTCCCAAACAACAGCACCACCACTTGGAGACCAAGAGTCTAAACATATTGGGAGCGGGGTGTGCATTTCATATTCAAACCACAACAGAAGTCAAAGGATAAGAGCTTATGCTGGTTCATTGGCTACCATCTGTCATTGGGGCTGCTCTGGCCTTTCACTGATTCCATTGTGGTGGTTCTGTGTTACGTCTACCTGTCACAGATGTATGGGAAATCACAGCACAAAGTTTTCGTTAGGAAATGGTTCATTTTGCTAAAAGCGAAAACTCACTTTTACCACCCGCACCCCTCACTCCCCACATACAAACTTTTTCTGTGTAGCCCTAGCTGCCCTGGAACTCTCTAGGCCAGTCTGCCCATGAACTCAGCTCCTCCTGCCTCTACCTCCCAAGTGCTGGGATTAAAGGAATGTTACCACCACCCAGTTCACATGAGAATTTTATGTAGAGGTAATTATTATTTCTACTGAAATAGTTACCTATTATTTAAGGAAGCATAGGGTCGGTAAACTCCTGTGGATCTTTGATTACCCCCTCCTTTTTTGAGCAAAGCAAATGATTTACAGTGAAATTCTTTACAATTTCATGACAAAGGAACTTGATCATAAACATTTTTCCTTCCTGCCTTCCTTCTTTTTTATTTCCCGAGACAGGGTTTCTCTGTGTAGCCTTGGCTGTCCTAGACTTGCTTTGTAGACCAGGGTGGCCTCGAACTCACAGAAATCTGCCTGCCTCTGCTTCCTGAGTGCTGGGATTAAAGGCGTGCGCCACCACGCCTGTCTCATTATCAGTTTTTAATGAAGCTAACCCTGTGTTTTGAGCTAAAATTTAAAAAATGGAATTAAGAAAAGACAGCTGTTGCTTGGCCACTATAAAGATTGAGGGTATGCTTACTACACCGACAGTTCAGGTCAGGACTCTAGAGGAAGCAGCAGTAGGGGTGGTGAGAGATAGCAAGGAGGCCCCCAGGCACCAACCATGGGCCTGCTTTTGATCCTGAAAGAGGCAATCAGGAAGCAAGTGACTTGTGTTCTTGCCATCTGAGTTACTGTCTCTTAATGGATAAAACCACCTAAAATAATTGTACTACACACAGCATGGGGAGATAGTCATTAGTTTGTACAATGTCTGGTATTTGAGTGGCTTGCTAGCCACAAACACCTGTAGGGTTGAACCTACAGGTTGAGGCCAGGCCATCAGGACACTTTCCCTTTCCTAATCTCGTGCCACTCTCCCCGCCACACCCCCCCCCAACATGCTGCTCTTCCTGATGAGGCACTCACTGTGAGCAAGGTGCCCAAGTGTCTGCCAGCAGGAACATGGGAGTGAGGTGGGGTGGGGTAGCTCAGGGTTGCTGTCCTGGCCTTACTTCCCTGGCTTCCCTCATTTGCTTTGCCCTGGGGTTATTGAAATATCTCACAGGAGGCAGAGCATGGTCCCTTCTACCTAGAGTGGTCCCAAGTACTTTTACCCTTCTATATGCCTGCTGGGAGCATGGGTGGTTGTAAGCCTTTTGCCACATGCAAAGGGGCATTAGTCTTCTAGGAAAATGTTCCTGGATGGTAAGGATCAGAAACCAGTCATGCTCAGGGAGCCCTTATGCTATTTTCCCTGTACCACAGTCTGCAAACCAAATGAAAAGTGTTACTCTTAAGGGTGAAAAACAGTGTGATCCACATGGAAAATTCCATATGTGCTAAGAGGGAGAAACGAATTGCCTTCTTTAGGGAGAATTAAAGGTATATGCCACCACTGCGTCCCTCTTTTTTTTAAAAGGGAAATTTAATGTAGCTTTGGGCATCTGGAAATTTGGGTCGTAATCTCAAAGTGTAATGCATGTATTTTTCCATCTCATTTTTTTTAGAGTTTATTTTTTATTTTTTAGATTTATTTATTATGATACATACAGTGCTCTGCCTACATGTACACCTGCAGGCCAGAAGAGGTCATCAGATCACATAATAGATGGTTGTGAGCCATCATGTGGTTGCTGGGAATTGAACTCAGGACCTCTGAAAGAGCAGCCAGTGCTCTTAACCGCTGAGCCATCTCCAGCTCTCCTCCATTTCATTTTTAAAGTTTAACTTTTCTGATTCACTCACTTCCTCACACACCTCTTTGGTTTAAACACACACACACACACACACACACACACACACACACACACACACACACACACACA
>OU015746.1:79516744-79547478 GCA_907169655.1 Acomys percivali | reverse complement strand
ACACACACACACACACACACACACACACACACACACACACACACACAAATAAATATTACCTCAGTGTTAGAATGACTAGAAGCCCAGATTGGGACTCACTGGGCTAAAATCAAGATATAGCAGGCCAGTGTTCATCTGAACTCTGCAGAGAGAATTCTCCCTGGACTTTACTAGCTTCCAGCAGCTGGTCACATTCCTTGGCTTGTGGCTTCCATCTCTGCTGTCAAAGCTAGCAATGGCAGGTCATGTCTTTCTCATGCCACTTCACAGACACTGTTTTTCACACAGAGGACCCTGTGATTACAGTCTGCCGACACACACAATCTGAGACAACATTTTTATTTTAAGGCGAGCCAATTGGCAACCTTCTTTCTATCCTGCCACATAACACAGTGTGTGTGCAGGTTCTGGAGAAGGGAATGTGGAGAACAGCAGGGGTGGGGCGTGGAGGCATTGTTCTGCCTACTCCAAGGCTCTTATCAGGTGGTTTTGCTTTCTTTCTAGGCTACTAACCCACCTTCAGTAGCAGCTGTTCTTGGATAATGACAGAGGGATATTAGACTACATTCTCTATTCCTCTGTTTTCAAATGAGTTTATCCTTAAAGTTTCAGGGAGTCTTGAGTGCAGGTTCAAAGATCACACCACTACTGGACTAATGTGTTGATGCAGAAAGAAAGGAAGCTAATGGCTTCTAGTAGGCCTGCTCAGCTTGCTGTATGCGAGTCCTCTTCTCAGAACACTGAGTTATGAAATCCCAGCCGTGCTCTTTTAATCTCGCAGGGTTAGAGCAGGTGAATTGTGTTTCATCATCTGAAAAGAAAAGCTGGCTGCAGAGTCTGCCATTCGTACAGTAGTCCAGGCCAGCACCTCATGGGCGGGTGGTAAGCAGAACCCCATTAGGTATACTGTTGGAGTGTCTAGGTCCTGCATGCAGACTTACCAGTCTCTGAGGCTCCTAATTACTGCTGACATGTGCATCTGTCCTCCCAGGTCCGAGCCCACCAGCTGGTCTTGCCTCCCTGTGATGTAGTGATCAAAGCTGTAGCTGACTATGTCCGCAACATTCACGACACTTCTGACCTGGACGCCATAGCTAAGGATGTTTTCCAGCATTCACAGGTAGTATCACAAACTGGGAGGATGGGGCTTTGCATGGGCTGTGCCTAGGGGTCTAGGCTGGAAAGATGTGTTTGGGACAGGAAACTGTGGGTAAGAGGGTTAGGTTGGCCAGTGTATCATCCACCAGCTGGGCAGTCTGAGCCACTTAACCATGCTTGTCAGGTTTATAAGATGTATGTGCTAGAGGGTTGGTTTTGTTTGTTGGTCTTTTTTTTTTTTTTTTTTTTTTTTTTTTTTAAAGCTATGGTCTTTCTGTGTAGCCCTGGCTGGCCTTGGACTCACAGTCACCCACCTGCTTCTGCTTCCTGAGTGCTGCATCACTATGCCAGTCTCATGGCCAAGTTTTAAAAGATAAACTTCATGTTCATCAGATGATGTTGTAGATTGCTGATTTTTGACTTTCTGTTTTGGGAAGTAAAACATGTTGACAAGTCAGCTTAGTAGAGTGAATGAGGTTTGAGATGTTCCTGCTCTGCCTTGAGGCTAAGCCATGGCAGTCATGGTTTACCTCCAGTCTGTGCCATCTGTTCCACCTGCTATGGTGTTGCAGTGTTAAGAGGGGATGTCAAAGGTCAGAGACCAGCAGAGTTGGTCAGAGAAATCATAGAGCCTGCACCCAGGGCTGCTGTCAGCCAAGAAATCTACCTTTTGACCACATTGTTTTAAATTTGCATCAATCCCCCCCCCATAGTCTTATGTGTTTGACCTGAAAGTTTCCATGTTATTCTGCATTCTTATCTAACCTAAAAGGTTATAAATTATTCATGTTGTAAATTACTCGTTATGATAAAGGTGTTTATACATATGACCAGTGGCATAACTAAGGCTTTCCCACGCCCATTTCAGTCTAGAACAGATGACAAAGTCATTCGATTTAAGAGAGCAGTTGGATATTACTCAGCAACTAGCAAGCCTATGCCATTTCACCCACCACATTACTTAGGTAAGTAAACAAAGTCTCCATGTGATTGCATTAGAGATTGGTTATTCCTCAACAAATTTCGTTTTGCTTTATTTATTATTATTTTTCTGAGACAAGGTCTCACTATGAAGACCAGGCTGGGCTTGAACTCAGAAATCTGCCTGCCTTCACATCTGAATGCTGGGGTTAATGATGCACACCACCACACATGGCAGCTTTGTTCTGTGAAAGTGTGACTTTCTGCACTTACATACATGTGGTCCCTGAGTCGTTCCTAAGAGGAACGGTGTAAACTTCTAAGAGGAAAGCAGAGGCCATGGAGACAGGCTGGCAAATCACAGCAGAGGAGTTCCCTGAGGACACAAGACAGTGCAGTGGGTTGACAGCAACTTCTCTTCTGCTGCTGCTGCTTCCTCTTTTCTCTTCTTCCTCCCCTTCCACACCCCCCCCCCTTTTTTTTCCTTTTTGCAAAAGTTTCAAAATAGAGGTTCAATATAGAGATTAAGAAAAGTTGAGCCAGACTTGGTGGTTCACACCTTTAATCCCAGCACTTGGGAGGCAGAGACAGATAGATCTCTGAGTTCGAGGCCAGCCTGGTCTGCATGTGAGTCCAGGACAGCCAAGGCTACACAGAGAAACCCTGTCTCGGGGAAAACGCACAAACAAACAAGCAGACAAATAAACAAACAAACCAAAACCTACCAAAATGCAAAAAGCAAACAAAACAAAACAAAACAAAAAAAACCCAACAACAACAAGAAAGGAAAGTCTTAAGTGTCACGTCTGGCTTGTTGGGATTATTTGTTCTCGTTAACTGTTAACAAAAATAGGAGTGTTCATCAGATATATGTGAAAATTAGACTTTTAAAAAACTGTCTTTGTGTTTCTGTTGTGTGTGTGAGTGGGCACACATGGCTGCCATTTGGGAGATGATCCCCTCCTACTATGAGAGCTCAGGGTTTCAGAATTGGGTTGTCAGGTGTGTGTGGCAAGCACCTTTACTCAGACCCTAAGAGCTGTGTTTCGTGGATTCAAGCATAGTTCTGTCAGTGTGTTAGGCACTGGGAACCCAGATCAGAGATACTGGGCTTGGCATAACATGTGAGAGGTGGGTGAGTCAGTGTAGCCTGCAGACACTATGGCTGAGGGAGGTGGGGTTGAAGGTCCACCTGTTCACCTAGCCTCTTTATTAATATTCTGTTCACTTAGTTGTACACTATACAGTTCATTTTTTCAGAGCAGTCAGAATAATGTTTCAGAATATGAGCCACACCACACTTAAACCCTGCATTGTCTGCCCAGCACACTTGGCCTGACTCTCATCACTTTACCCTGCGTACACCTGTTGCCCACCCTACCTGCTGACAGCTTGCCCCGCAGGCTCCTTGTGCAGTAATTTTTTTGCCTTGAGAGAATGAAGCTGGCTTTTTGCCAGTAGCCTTTGCACAAACTATTATGTTTGGTGCTCCTTTCCCTGACTGCCTTGGGATTCAGATTGGCTAGTGTAAGAGACTCACACTTGAGTGTCTCTGAGGACACTGTTTTCTGTCAGTTGCTACAATCCTCACACACCTGCAACACTTGGTAGCCTTGCCTTTGCACCCTCTTCCACCTGCAGAGAGTAGGAGCCAGGGGAACTAGGGCCTTCTGCACCCTAGCGGATAAGCACTTGACTGAATGAATTAGGCCACTAAGTTTTTGAATCAGGGGAGGGAGATAATGTGATGTGTTTTGGTATTATTCTTGGGAAAGGAGCACAGTTTGTAGAATGGAACAGGTAGCTAAACATCGTTCCATTGGTTAAGATATATCTGCTGTATGCTTTGCACACAGGAAATGTTTCATAATTGCTTGTTCGGTTGCTAGAAAACATGAAATAAATCAACACTAGACCCTCTGTCTGGCCCATCTAATGCAACCATTTGCTGGCATTTGGCTTCTTGTTCTGTTGTAGTGGCATCAGTATATGGATATGAAAAAGAAAGTGTATGTGAGGTATTTGTTAATGGCAGATACTCCTATTATAGGCAGAGCATCCTAAAGGGCACCAAATGCTTGACTCGATGACGGAATGCTGAAATGAATAGTTAGGAAGCCTGGCGGCTCTGGGAAGTAGGACACACACCATCAATTGGTTCCTCTACATGTTACTTTGGTTTTTTATTACTATAGCAAAATATCTAAAGCTGGCAAGATGAATCACAGGTAAAGGTTATGCCTGTTGCTAAGCCAGATGTTCTAGGTTTTACCCCAGATTTCACATGGTGGAAAGAAAGAACCACCTCCCACAACTTGTCCTCAGGCCTCCACGTGCATATTATGGCACACATGTGTATACAAAATAAGTAAATAATTTTTTCCTTTGCTTTTTGGCTTTTCAAGACTGGGTTTCTCTGTGTATCCTTGGTTGTCCTGGAACTCTATCTTTAGACCAGGCTGGCCTTGAATTCAGGTATTTGCCTGCCTCTGCATCCCAAATGCTGGGACTAAAGGCTTCCGCCACCACTGCCTAGCCAAATAAAATAATTTTAAAAATGCTTATCTAGCCGATACTTCTAGAAACTCAAGGCTGTGCAGTGGACTCAGCTCAGCTCTAGTGAGGACCTCATAACAGATGAAACCACAGTGATGCGTCTGTTCTGTGACAAGAGAGCATACTGTGAGGCTGGCAGTGAGAGACAGACTGGGGTCCACCAGCCCATCCAAAGGCCTGTAGCATTTCCCACTATGCTCCAGCTCTTGAGGGTTCTACCCATCCATCACCTTCAGTACCACCTAACTAAGTAAGGACCAGTGTCCATCACATGAACCTTTAGAAGACAGAATATCCAAACCCTAGTACACGAGACAGAAAGCAGCAGCTACAGTCCACACAGTTACTGGAGATCATGTGAGCCTCACAGTGTATTCAGGAACAGGAAGTGTAGTGAAAGGTAGTGTCAGCCCTCCATATCTGAGTTCCTAAAAAGTTTGAAAAGGAAGTTATGTGGAACATGTACTAATTTTTCCTATCATTCTCCCCAAATAACGCAGTATAGCAACTGTTTGTATAGCATTTACCTTGCAGTTATTTAGTCCTTGTTGTTCTTATGTATGGATTCTATGTGCACATGTTCTCCGTGTATGAAGTCTTTCTGTGCATATTCTATGCAAAGGTACCATGTATGGAAGGGACTTGGACAGCCATGGATTTTAATATCAATGGGATAATGGAGTTACCAGGATACCACCCTTGGAATACGTGTATTGATAAAGGCTAGTGATCATATTGAAGGCATTTTATGTAAACAAGGTGACTTTTAAGTTAGAATGTCTGTGAAGTACATTCATGTTTTCAGTCATTAAATGATGCTTAAGTGTTTTGTGGGTAGAGTTGACTGAGAGTTCAGTTTCATTTTCTGTACTAATCCACTCAAAGGCTATCACCTTCAGCTTATGAAGGACTGCTCTCTGGGCATGACCTGGTAAAAATCCTTACCATTTCAGTACTACTACCCAGGGGCCAAGCTTCTAATGCCAGGCTTTGGAGAGAGATCAACATCTAAGCCATAAAACTACATAAACAAAACTTCCCTTGCCTGGTATTTGGTAACAATTTTTCATTCTTGGTATTCTCCCCCAACCCTCATTTATCTCTCCATTGTCTTAGCCGTGTTAATATGAATCTTTCTGTTTTGTTTTTTGAGGTGCTAAGAATCAGCCCCAGAGGCTTAAGTATTCTAGGCCAACATTCAAGAGTGAACTAGATGTGGGGGATGTTATTGAAGGATGAAAAAACAATGTGTTCAGATATTTTTGTACCTTCTAGATTTTTAAAAGTAAGTACAGAGGTTATTGAGCTGGCTCAGCTGATAAAGGCTCCTGCTGACATGGCTGTCCTGAGGTTGAGAGGAAGAAGAGAACCGACTTTAGCAAGTTGTCTGCCAACCTCCACACATCATGTCAGCACACACATGCTAGGGATTCTGTGATTGTGTCCCAGCACACTGTCAGCTATAGCTTGTTGTGAATCACCATGCTGAGCATAAGTACGAGAAAGTCTTGAGTTCTCACAATTTGTGGTTTAAAGTGACAGAAAGTACAATTACTAATGCCTTACTAGCTGTGTGAACAGACGCAAGTGCTCATGCACATTTAAAAGCTGCCTGAGTGAAACCAGAGCCCTCCGTACTATCTTAGCTACCTTTCTGTTACTGTGAAGAGACACTGTAGGCTTTGAACTCCTACAAACTTACTTTGTTTGGGTTCTTTAATGCCTACACCTCTCTTCCAATCACCTACCTTAGATAGGAGAGAAAAGAGGTTAATGGGAACAGAAGTCGACCTTTTTAGACTCAGTTCTTTGGAGCGACTCCACTCTTCATCGTCAGGATTCAAGCAGGCACGTTAAGCAGCAAAGCAGTAATTAGCAAACGTGGCTGCAACCACAGCAGCTGGAGCCTGGAACCTTGACGTGTTCTCTGGAGCATTTCTCTCTAGGAGCATCTCGAAGCAGAATGATAAACAGCCAAACGATGCAAAAACAAAAAGCCAAGCCTCTGGTTTTAGGCATATATATCCTCTCAGAGTCTGTACTAAGATGTTTATCAGTTGGCAAAGACCATCCCCCAACAAGAGGCGGTTCCTCTTCCAGTGGACAAATACCACAGGTCCTCTCACAAGTCTGTTTCCAGCGAACAAACAATGCACACCCTCACACAAGTCTGTTTCACATCCCACACTTGGGATCAAAACAAAAACATGTTTATCTCTACTATAAAACTCCATGGCCAAGGCAGCTTATAAAAGAAAGTTTATTGAGGCTTAGAGTTGTAGAGGTTGAGACCATGACTATCTCAGCAGGGAGTGTGGCAGCAGGCAGCCTGGACACTGGAGCAGCAGCTGAGAGCTCACGTCTGGTCCAGAACTAGGAGGCAGGGTGCTACTATGGAATGACATGGGCTTTTGAAACCTCAGAGCTTGCCCCAGTGACACACCTTCTCCAATAGCAACAAAACCAATCCTCAAACAGTTCCAACTGGGGGCTAAGTACTGAAACATATGAGCATGTGGGGCCATTCTCATTCAAACCACCACACTTAAGAAAAACACATGAGCCCCTCGTACACTCTTGTCCAGAAAATTGTTGAATGCTGTTGAAGATGTGGAAGAAAAGAGGTCTGTTGCTCTCTTGAGATGACTCAGTGAGATGACTTGCTGCTGCTCCTGACAGCGGCAATTCCGTTCCTGTGGCCCACCTGAGCAAGGGAGAGATGACTTTCACATGTCCTCTGACCTGCATGCTGTGTTATGTGTATGTGTCTGGTCCCCACACACATGCACCCACACAAAATTAATAAATAAAGACATAACAACAACAACAATAACAACAACCACCTGTTGCTGGTGAAAATGTAAAATGAGATGGATATTTTATGAGGCAATTTGGCAGCTTTTCACAAAACAAAACATCCTCTGACCATATATCATCAAACAGGTGTGTTTGTGGATATTGTCCATACAGAAACCTTCACTTGGATGTTGGTACCAGCTTAAGTTATATCTGTCCAAGCTCGCAAGCAACCAAGATGTTCTTAAGAGGGGCTATGCAGATAACTATAGCACTGGAATAGTGGAGCATTATTTAGCCACACAAAGTCACAAAGGGACCTAAATGCACATTGCTAAGTAAATGAAACCAAACTAAAGGCTCCATTCCATGTGATTCCAACTGTGGAATATACTTCATATTTCCATAGAAAAAGGCAGACCATGCAGACAATGAAAAAGAGTGGTCCTGGGGTGCTCATGAGGGAGCAATGACTAGGTAAAGCCTAAAGCACATTCAGGACCCAGTAAATGTGCCCATTGAAAAGAGTGTCCACTAGTTATCAAACACTCATTGAAAACTAATATCAACTGTAGGAGTTACTGTTTCATTCTTTGAAGGGGGATGTGAGGGTAGGACTGGGAGGAGAGATGGGATGGGTCTGCAATTGGGCTGTAAAATGATTAAATAATGTAACATCTCTAAGTGAGAAAAGCCTCTGTTAGGTTGGGATGGGAATGGGGGCTGGGCTGTGATGTTTATAGTTAGGCAGGAGTGGTTCTGGTTTAACCCCATTCCTTTAAACAGGTATCTTAGTTTAATATAGAGCAAAAGCTAGGCTGCTCTATAGGGGTTGAGAGTTACTGGGGTGTATCATAGAACTGTGCTTTGGGCTCTTAGGAAGAAAAGTCAGTGGACATATTTCAAAGGCAGTTGTATTTGCTACTGTTCTATGCATTTCTGAATAGGTCTGCAATACTTTTTTTTCTATCTATCTATTTATTTATTTTGGTTTTTCGAGACAGGGTTTCTCTATGTTGCCTTTGGTGTCCTAGACTGGCTTTGTAGACCAGGCTGGCCTTGAACTCACAGCAATCCGTCTGCCTCTGCCTCCCCAGTGCTGGGATTACAGGTGTGTGCCACCACGCCCGGCCTAGGTCTGCAATACTTACCTTTTTTTTTTTTTTTTTTTTTTTAAGTTACAAAAATCCTATTACTTAAGCATTCCTCCTGCATTCTTTTTCTTTGTTGTTGTACATACTTTGCTAATAAAAGCCTGCCTCTAGTATGTGTTGGTAAAAAAGAAATAGGAAAGCAGCAGTGTTGCCTCCACACAGGGTCCTGTGTGTTTTTGGAGACACTCTTGTCATGGAGAAAGGGGACATGGTTCTCTTCAGCTGCTTCACTGGGCATGGAGAACAAAAACCAATTTAGAGAGACGCCTGTGGGTTCCAGAGACAGGTCTTGAGTGGCCACACATTTCTTCAGGAAAATGTACATGACTTCATTCAGTGACCACAGTTTTGACATATGAGAGAACAGTAGCTTGCTCTGTGGAGACACAGGGTATGTTTGAAGCCATTGACTATAATGTGCCTTTTAGAAAATACTCCAAATGTTTGGTTTGGCTGGGCTAGAGCAGTGTCTCAGCAGTTAAGGACGTGAGGTAGGTTCTCAGCACCCATGTCAGGCAGCTCCAGGAAATCTGGTGCTTTGTGGGGGCTCTTTCACTGGTACCTATACTCATGTGACACATGTACAAACAAAATAATAGAAATACAGTTTAAGAAGAGACTTTGGTTTTATGTTTTATTGTTTTATCTTTTTGTTCAAAGGAAAATTGGTGCTTTTTAGTGAGGTTTAAGTTGTTATATCTAAAAGTAGCATGGCACAGAGTGATGTCTTCACCTGAGAGCGGCAGATGGAAGCAGTGAGTCCAGGCCATGCTTTCACCATTCAGAAGTTAGCCAGGGGTGATGGTGGTGCACGCTGTTAGTCCTAGCTCTAGGAAGGCAGGGACAGGTGGATCTCTGTGAATTTGAGGCCAGTGTGGTCTACAAAGCAAGGTGCAGGACAGTTAACTTTGTCTCAAAAACCTAAAAAAAAAAAAAGGTCAGCTACCAGAAATTAACCAGACTTTCTACAGTGATTCCAATGACAATGTTTGAGTATTGCTGGATTTTGCTGGATTTTACAGCATTTTTTTTTTCAATTTTTAATTTTAATTTTATTTTTTTTGTTGTTGTTGTTCCTACTCCTAGCTGTGACTCTGAATTACCGTAGAGTGTTTTTAACAGGTGCAGTGACTCTTACCTCACACTTGGAGGAGAGCTGTAGACTTGTTACTTGTGTTTGGTGCATGCATGTTTGGTGTGTCTACATGTGTAAATGTGCCCTTTGAGCATACATGCCATGGTCACTCTTCCCTGCTGTTTGTACGGCAGTTTTCTTTGTTCAGTACAAAGAGGGAAGCTGTGCCAGGATTTCCAGTTAGTGCGAGCCAGGATCAAAGGCCTGTTGTGGCAGTTCAGAGCTAAGAGCTGCAAGCTCCCAGAGATGAGAATTTTAGAGAGATGGCAACTTGTGAGGCTCCTGGATCCTCCTGGAGCGGGAGGACGTGAGCAGTGATCTGTGCTTCTCTTTTCAGCTTCTGTGGGCTGCACTGTGTTCTCAGGAGCCAGACTGCGGCAGCCAGACTAGCGTTGCATTTATAGTCTTGGTTTGACCCTGACTTGTGTTGTTTAAAAATCATCTCCACAGTTTAGTCTTGGCATTTTGCTTTCAGAGAGGCAGAGTGGGAACTCTGGGACGGGTGGGTTACTTGGCTGGAAGTTGGGTAAGAGGTGGTGGTCATGTATGCCTCCCCTGTCCAGTACTGTTCAGAGCAGAGGCTATAAAAGCCCTCTGATCTTAAGAAAGCTGAGTATCAGAACTCTGGCTTAGTTTTGTTTCTACTTTTACAGCAAGGTGAGGAAGCCATGGCCTCTGAAGCTACAGAGTAAATTTTGAGTTTCTAAAGATTTCTGGGAAGTGGGTGGGGCACCTGAAGGGGACAGGGCACATAGGCCCTGGGTTGACTCCAGGGATGTCCTAGGGATATAGCATTCTCTTTACAGTTGTCTTATTATTTCCTTCTTATATTGACAAAACAGCCAGACCAAATCCATTTGGAATGCCTGGGATGGTGCCACCATTTGTTCCCCCTCAGATGCTCAACATTCCACAGACGTCTCTGCAAGCAAAGCCCGCGGTAAGGTGGCCCTGAGTGCAGTGGCGTTATGGGCCTTGGATATGAACTTTTCTTTTAATTTATTTTTTATTTTTTGGTTTTTTGAGACAGGGTTTCTCTGTGTAGCCTTGGCTGTCCTAGACTCACTTTGTAGACCAGGCTGGCCTCGAACTTACAGCAATCTGCCTGCCTCTGCCTCCTGAGTGCTGGGACTAAAGGCGTGAGCCACCATGCCTGGCCAGATATGAACTTTTAAAATTCCTTGGTTGATACATAAGATAGATGCCAGTTTGTCAAATTAAAAATTACCGAAGAGGACATAGCTATCCAGGATTACCTCAGGCCCTACCAACCCTGTCACTGACTTATGTTCTGCACCTCAGGTCCCACAGGTGCCCAGCCCAGGGGGTGCCCCCGGCCAGGGTCCATACCCATACAGCCTCCCTGAGCCTGCCCTCGCCTTGGACACTAGCGGGAAGAACCTGACAGAGCAGAACAGCTACAGCAACATTCCTCATGAGGGGAAGCACACACCGCTGTATGAGCGTTCCTCGCCCATCAACCCAGCTCAGAGTGGCAGCCCCAATCACGTGGATTCTGCCTATTTCCCAGGCTCTTCTACATCATCATCATCAGACAATGATGATGGCGGTGGAGGGGCAACCAAGTGAGTATTTCACGGTCACAGAGTGCTCTGGCTGCTATGAACTCAGGGCTTCCTTCATTCTGCAGGTACTTGGGGTTTATGCCTAAAGTTGTCTACCACAGGTCGGTGCTACTTGTACCTAGGGCAGGTCTGCCCAATGCCAGGTCTTGCTGTTTTAGCCCTGTAGCTGGAGATCCCAGAAACCTGGGAGAGTTTGACAGTAACTCATTTATGTCATAGCTCAAATATTGGGGTTGCTTTGTGGCACCACAGGCCCATCATGTATACCAGCTCCCCTGACAGCATTAACATCTGGACTCCCCTTCTTCAAACTTAGTTAGCACAAAGGACTATTCTCTTCTCTTCTCTTTTCTTTTTTAAGATAGGGTTTCTCTGTGTAGCCTTGCCTGCTCTGGACTCGCTTTTTAGACCAGGCTGGCCTGGAGCTCAACAGAGATCAGCCTGCCTCTGCCTCCCAGAGTGCTGGAATTATAGGCGTGCACCACCATGCCTAGCTGGGACCATTCTTGAAATAGCACTATTTGCCTAGCCACAACGTAGAACACCGCCTTGGTTCAGATTGCACTTCTTCCTAGAGAGTAATAGAATTCACAAATGCACAGTTGCTTAAAATCAGATGGCAGAAATCATAATGTATCCTCGCCTGTCCCCTAACATACTCTGTTTGGAAAAAGGGAAAGAATTAACTACCTTTCCTGTGAGTCCACTGTCTTGTCCTGAATTTGAACACTGCCTTGTAGATACATAACCAGGGCAGGCTACAACTGTGTGAGTGCCCAGCAAAGGTGGTACATGCTGCACTTACCTTTGACCTCAGGCGTGAGAGAGGTGCAATCCTCAGCTTTCATGTATCTACTACAACATGGGAGCAGATGTCTGCTGAGCTGGAGCAGTGCTTACTGAATCTGCACAGACTGCCTGGAGCACAGATGTGTAAAATTGAGAAATATTCACTGCCTGTAGGTAGGAAGGCCAAAGGAAGTAAACAGTTGTTACCTAGAATTTGTACTTTTAAATGATCTTTTGAACCAGAATCTCTGGCTTGCCACCACAGAAATGGGCATTTTAAACAGGCACCCTGTGATTCTCATTGAACATGAAGTCACTGGCAGGTGATATGAGAAGCTCTCTGCTCTAGAGTTCTGAGGTGCCTGACTAGGTCTGAAGACTAAGGTGTCTGTATAAGGAACATTTGTTGTAAATTGTGAAACACTTACAGAAGGCAGAGGAAAGCTTTAGACTCTGAGCCTTGCAGGGACAGTGACAGGTCTAGCTGGTCGCGTGG
This sequence comes from Acomys percivali, assembly GCA_907169655.1. Classification (NCBI taxonomy): domain Eukaryota; kingdom Metazoa; phylum Chordata; class Mammalia; order Rodentia; family Muridae; genus Acomys; species Acomys percivali. The sequence continues at coordinate 79,534,947 of OU015746.1, read as the reverse complement.
AGAGGGTGGGTGTTGACTGCTGGATGTGGAGGTGGGCACTGAGAAATGCTGAAGTTATTTTCATAAAACAGTGTTTGTTCTTAACCTGGCTATCACACAAATCATTGAGACATTTTTATAATACAAGGCTTCACAGTACAATCTGAGCAGTTTAAGTCTGTTCTTAACTCTCTGTGTTAGTGTATCGTACTCCCGGCAAACATCTCAGTGATACTTGCACTTTGTAGCTTTCCTCAGCTCCAGCTCCTTCTTCCTGATCTTCCTTGAACCTCTACCCATTGCTGAATCCCCTCTTTCTGCTCCTAACTCCTCCTCCCCTGGCTGGCAGGAAGTCCCACCCTACTCCTTCCCCTGCTTGTCGATTGGCTGTCAGCTGCTTTATTGACATAACAGGGGAACAGTTGAGCAGAGTTTACCCAACATTTAGACAGGAAATCAGAATTTAAACTACTCAGTAACCTTATGCCTACAGAGAAGCATGCAGCTGTCCGGTTAGGATGAGAGTGTCTTCAGTTCTGTGCTGTTTTAAAGACTGGGTGGCTGTTCCTGGATTCCCAGAGTTCCTTCTTGAAGTTCCCATGATCTTTCCTTGTATACTGTCAATTTACTATTTCCTGTCCATCTTGTTCTTGCAAAGGGCATGTGAACTGCTGGTTCAGGCAGTTAGTGTTTTGCCATTATCATAGAGAAAGTGTTCTTCCGGAAACTTGCTACATATATAGACTCCAGTGAAGGTTGGACTAGAGTTGTGTGATCCAGGGATTAATTCCTTGAATTGGTTGTCTCACTTATAACAGGAAATATAAAATTGTGTTAGAAATTTGAGGAAGGCGACAGAGGATAGAAGATGCTTCTTCCTGAAGCCCTGGACTTGAAGCTTTGCTTATGGCAGATCCTTTGATATAGTTGGGGTTTATGAGTGTGGTGGTGGGGTTACAGTCCTCAGGGAGGATCCTAGGCCAGAGTGTGTTGTGTGTAGAGTGTGTTATTGCAGCTCACGTCTACATAAGAGAACAGACCTTGGTGTTCTTAGTGGCTCTGGACCCTGGGCATAGTAGTCCCAGCTGCTCAGGAGACTGAGGCAGTAGGATCTCGTGAGCCCAAGTGCTCAGGCAGCTTAGGTAGCATGATGAGACCTTGTATCAAAACATAAAGTGTTTTGTAGTATCTTTCTTTTCTTTTTTTAAAGATTTATTTAGAAAAAAAAAAGATTCATTTATTGGGCTGGAGAGGTTAAGAGTACTAGCTGTTCCTCCAAAGGTCCTGAGTTCAATTCCCAGCAACCACATGGTGCTCATAACCATGTATAATGAGATCTGGTACTCTCTTCTGACATGCAGGTGACACACTTTATACATAATAATCAATCAATAAATCTTAAAAGAAAAAGATTTATTTATTTACTTTTATGTATATGAATGCACTATCTGTATGTATACCTGCAGGCAAGAAGAGGGCATCAGATCTCAATGTAGATGGTTGTGAGCCACCATGTGGTGGCTGGGAATTGAGCTCAGGACCACTAGAAGAGCAGACAGTGCTCTTAACCACTGAGCCATCTCTCCAGCCCCCAGGTCTAGTATCTTAATAATAAATAAGACTCATAATTCCAGTACTTGGAAGTCTGAGGCAGGAGGATTAATGTAGGTTTGAGGCCAGCCTGGATTACATAGTAGTTAAGGCCAATCTGGGGTACATAGTGAGATCCCGTTTTCAAAAACTCAAACAAAGCAGGAACAAAACAGTAGGAATAGTAAGTCAGGATTTTACCTTTGATGTGGGCTTGACCAACACTATGTTTTTAGAGTCTTGAGGGAAAGGACATTATCTATTTGTTTACCCAAGAAATGCTTGAGCACTTGTATTTGCCAGTAGACTTGGCTGAGGAAGTGTGCTCTGATGGTATGTTGTACTGGAGGACTGTCTACAATGGCCAATAGCATCCCAAAGGAAATTTAGAAAGCAGAGGACAGATTAAGTGTTGATCTCTAGGCCTGGCCTTGCAGAGCTGAATGGGCCCTGGCCTGCAAAGACCTTTTTTTTTTTTTTTTTTTATTAAATAAAAAGAAAGGAGTATACAGTTGAATCTCAGAAGTATAATTCCAACCCCTTCAGCAGAGGATTGTCAACCCTTACAGTACCTGTACTGTAAACTAGCAGGGAAGAGAGTCCTTTCAGTGTCCTCATAACCTACACCTCTATGTGACTCTCCTTGCTAGCTCTCGCCCCAAGACTACTTGGCCATGCTTCTGGCCAAGCACAGTACACGCCGTAAATACTCTGTAGTTAGGATGAAATGCCATGGCAGAAAACAGACCGTCAGCTCCTAATTTAGAAACATTTCCTTGAGTTTATTTTGTGTGGTACCATACTGGGTGCAATTAGCCAGATTGTGATCTAGGATAGTCTACAGAGTAAGTGGTCTCATTGCTTCAACCGTAAGTAAGATGATGGATGATTGGAGACTGTTTCAGAAGAAATAAAAAGCAAAAAAAGTTTCCTGCAAATAATAAGGTAAATATTTTTAAATGACAAAAAGTAATGGACTGGAGAGATGGCTCAGCAGTTAAGAGAGCTTTCTGAGCTCCTAGAGGGCTAGCAGGGCATCTGTGCAGGGAGCATCACCTGTGCTGCAGAGATGTCCTCCCATAAGGCCACAGAGGCTCCAGAGGCTCCTATTGACTGGTGGGCAGATGGCCAGGCCACGCTGCCAGGCTGTGAACAGCACGAGCTGAGCAGTCCCTATGCTTTACTCCTTCATTGCCCTTTATTGTTTAATGCTTGTCTAGCATTTGATTTCTCCAGTTGGATGAATGTGATGTGGCTCTGCCCAACCCTTCCTTCCTTTGGGGTCTTCTGTGATGTGGGTGGCCACTTGCCACCCAGCCAGGCCACCAGAAGAGGTAAGCTGTATGGGCACCAGAACACACTTCTTGCTCAAAAAAAAGTTGGTAATGTTTTTTTCTTTTCCTGGCCTCTATTGAACCTTTGAGTTATGTTTTGCAGTAAGAATTACAGTTGGGTCTATATTGGAAGTGTTTTTTTTGAATTGCTTTTGCAGATTTATTTGGACTTGTAAGATTTAAATCAAAGGAGATGAATAACTTGGAGGGTTTTTGTGTGTTTGTTTGTTTTTTAAGGCAGAGTTTCTCTGTGTAGCCTTGGCTGTCCTGGATTCTCAGTAGACCAGGCTGGCCTCGAATCACAGAGATCCTCCTGCCTTTGCTTCCTTAGTGCTGGGATTAAAGGCATTAAATTCTTACATAGTTTTTCTAATTACCACCTTTAGTAGACGTAGTTATGTAGAGTTCAAACATTAAAAAATACTGCACAATTCCAAGTCTAGATGGTGACCAGCCAAAGATTACTTATACATAACACCTTATATTTCTCTGCATATACTAAAATATATTTTATAATAATGTCTTAGGGACAGTTTGTCCTTTTCCTTTTCTTTTATACTTAATATGCTTATTATTTAAGTGTAGTTGGGCATCTAAGTATAATGTGTGAATACTTAATGTTTAATAAATAATGCTCATTTGATAAATATTGCTTTTTACTGGTGTTTTAAAATGTGTATTACAAAGTCAATATTCAGATAGAATGAACATTTCAGTTTTGTGGCTTTGTAAAGACTTGCCTTGTTTTTGTGAACATAATGTATGTGTCTTAGGTAGAGAGAGAATCCAGTATAATAAGATGTGCAATACGTATTGTTGATTTTGTGTTACATTATCCTGTAATTTGGTAGTATTTCTTGCCTAAGCTTCTTCCACTAATTCTAATAGCATGTGACTCCCAGAGGATCACATCTAACCTGTGAAAAATGAGCCCTGGAAAAATGGCTGCTGCACACCAGCGTTCCAACGTTCAAAGGCTTGCTGGGCTGCTCCTTGCCCTTGCAGGGTCTGGGTTGGCATTTTAACCTTGGTTATGTAGCTTCCTGCTCAAACATGGAAGAGGATTTTGCTGAGTTGTTTGTGAATTATATAAGCTAATATATCTAGGATAAATGGTAGCTGTCACACTGTTCAAAAATTAAATATTAGAGCAATACAAAAGTAAAACAATGATTTGGTTTTTAGTGTAAGATGGCTAAAGAATTTTGTTCAGTGCCTTGACCTCGTATTTCAGGGCATAGAGACTCTAGATATGGTCTGTCTGTTTTTCTTTCTTTCTTTTTTTCTCTTTCTTCCTTTCTTCCTTTCTTTCTTTCTTTCTTTCTTTCTTTCTTTCTTTCTTTCTTTCTTTCTTTCTTTCTTTCAAAGGTGGCTAACAGAAAATTCCTGTTTCCCTATATTGGGGTTCAAGGATATTATAGACAGCTGGGGAATGGTTTGCTGTGTGCAGCGGATGACTTTCTTCTGAGTGGTTGGGCTAGTGTGCCAGAACTCACATTTACATTTTGATTTCTAAGGTCTTTCCATTGAGGCAACTCAGAATTTTATATGTTGGGAAAAATAACTTTGATATTTATTTCTTCAGCAAGAGAGTCTATATTCTATCTGCCTGCTAGCTGTTTCATATTAATCTTATCACATACAGAGCTCGCAGACACTGGTGTCTTGAAAAGCATGAGCCACGTCCTACTGTCACATGAGAAAGGAGTTTGCCTCTTCTCTGAAGGGAGACCTCATGTGGGATGGGATTGTTTAGGGCTAGAACACATTGCTACCTTCAACAGGTTCCTGTGACCTAAACATCACTAGTGTGGTGCTGCCTAGCAGCTCTGGCAACCTACACAGCTTGTTCTGTTTCACTGGCATTTCCCTCTGCAGCTGTCTCCACAGAGACAGAGTCAGAGCTGAAGTGCTTGCTTGCTTGTGTTTTTGTATATATGTAGAACTGTATGTACAGCTGGCTGTCCTGTGACAGTATGTGGCGGAATCTGGAGTAGTACATCTGGGTCTGAGTCCAGTGCCTTTTTCTTGGAGGTCAGGGGTAGATTTATTTCTTTGTGCCTGAATTTGATCATCAAATACTTAGGCCATGTGGGTATGGGTTAAATTTAAAGAAAGCTAATGTTAGTTGGTGAGATGTCTGGTTCTAAGAATAAGCTTATGGTGTTATCATTTGTGACAAATGAATTACAGAATGCTGAACTTCATCTGTTCTTCAAAGCAAAACATTTAACCTGACCATGTACTTTGCTTCCTTACATTGTGAAGTAATGGCTACTCTATTTAAGTGAACCAGACTATTTTAAAATTGGCTATGGTCAAGATGCTTTCCGGGAAGAATAATACTAGCCTGTCTTGTGAGCATCAATCAGGGTGACGGCATTACTGTATTTTCAACTTGATGGCATATGTAGAACAGAACAGGCCAATGGAGTTTCTCAGGGGTGTTAGGTAGCATGGCACTGCACCTGAGCTGTAGAGTCAGCAGAGAAGTGTGTCCCCCTTCAGCTTTCCTTCCTACTGTTGCTATCCAGTTTTCAGGTAACCCCAGGCACCCCAGGAACACTGCACACACATCTGTACACTCTGAACATTTCAGGCAGTTTTCTTACCTAGAAGCAGTCTCAGAACTTCTGCAATTTTTATGTCACATAAGAAATAAGCAAGGTCTGCACCTTAGCTGTACACTGAATGGGTTATTGTTCCCTGTGCCTCCCTGTGTCACATGTATCACATCTCTGCATTCTCAGCAGTCCATTTACTGACTCAAGTTGGACAACATGCACTCAACAAGTTAGTGATGAGTGGACCTTTCTCTTAGTCTCTGCCCACTCAACTGTCAGAGCATTCACTCTTTGTGTCCGTGCGCCCCCCCCCCCCCAAGTGTGGTGATTGTGTTCCTTTTGCCTCTTGGTCATCACTGTGTGTTAAGTTGCAATTGAGGCTTTATACATAGTAGTGACCATTGCACAGAACAGTGGTTTTTCTGACCTGGCAACCTAGACATAGTGGAAGCCCTTTACCTTTTTATGTAATTGTGCCGTGTCTTTGGCTAGAAGAACTTGCCATGTAGTGAGTGAAATCAAGGTGGATGGGACAGCTTTTATAATGTTTTCCTTACCTCTTTCGGATAAAACTAAAGTGAAATTGATTAGTGGGTAGGAGAGCCATATAGTTCAATTAGAAAGGTAAGCCAGTATTCTGAAGTGGCATCTTCTATAGTCATCACAGAATTTAGGCATACAGGGCTGCCAGTGAAGGATGGATGTTAGAACCACGTACCCAGAGCAGCCCCAGCCATCCTCACCCTGTTGACTGGCTTTCTTCCCAGCCCCACCTTCCTGTGTCAAGCCCCTTATGTCCCCATGTCCCCACTACCTATAGGACAGCACTTTTTACCTTTGCTAGGGACCATGTCTATTTGCCTGCTGATATTGTGTCCTTTAAGTACAAGTGAAAGAAGAATTTATGAAGTAATGCTTACCCAGACAACTCCTCTGCTGCATTTCAGGCTTTGAAAATACTGCCCAGTAAAATGTTTTCAGAGGCTTCAGGCAGGTTATAAGTTGCCTTCCAGTTTATCAGGTGCTGCTTGAACTACATCCTCCTTTTCCCATACTGCCCCCCCCCCTTTTGCCACCAAGCTGTTTCCCAAGTAGGAATCTGTCCCTGTTCTCTAAACTGGAGTTTATACATCTCCTGTGCCTACACTCTACTTTACTTTTCTTCCCTTTCTACTGGTGGTTGTCACTCTTCCCCATGAAGGCGAGGTACCTGTAAAAGATTTGTTAACTTACACTTAAGAATCATACTTGATAGCCTCTTTTCCCTTTAAAGGAGTAGGAAATATTCCTGGAATAGAATTATGAGGAAAATATAAGGCCATTAGAGCACAAAAAGTTACTGCTATTGCTATTGAGTCAACAGACATAGTTGGGCTCTTTTTTTCACTGTGAGGTGGCTTTGTCCATAGTATTCATTGAACCTGTTTATTTGTGTTTAGCCACATCAGCGGGAACAAGATTGGCTGGGAGAAGACAGGAAGCCATGCAGAGCCACTGGCACGGGGAGATCCAGGAGACCAAGTGAAGGTATAGAACCCACACACCTTCTATTGCTTAGTTTCTGACTGAGCATGTGCACTGGTGACCAAGTTAAAGATAAATCCTTTCTGAAATGTGTCATGAGTCAGATGCTTTCCAGAGAGCTCAGAAAGGGAAGGAATTGTTTAGAACTGCCTTAGTCTGCTTGGCCTGGGAAGCATGGCACCCATAGCATTCCTTCCTCTTCAGAACTTGCTACTTGAGCCTTCCTGTGCCCTCTTTTAAGGGGATGTTGTGAAGACTGATTGAAAAAGCACTTGGAGTGTATTTGGTAAAAGTAGAAGTAACTGGGTGTGGGGGTGCTCATCTTTAATCCCAGCACTAGGGAGGCAGAGGCAGAGGCAGAGGCAGAGGCAGAGGCAGAGGCAGAAGCAGAAGCAGAGACAGAAGCAGGTAGATCTGTGAGTTCCAGGCCAGTCCAGACTACATAGTAAGATGCTGTCTCAAAAAAAAAAAAAAAAAAAAAAAAAGGTAAACTCAATTATGTCTGCCATTTGTGGTCCCTGGGGATATAAGGCTCTAGCTTCAAAGGGGTTGGGCAAGATCATCTGGGTATCAGAAATTAATTTAAAGCTCTGGGTCAACTGAATGATGCTGAATCAATTAGAAATAAGCAATAATAATAATATCTCATGAGGGAGCTGGAGAGATGACTCAGCAGTTAAGAGCACTGTCTGCTCTTCTAGAGGTCCTGAGTTCAATTCCCAGCAACTACATGGTAGCTCAGAACCATCTATAATGAGACCTGGTGCCTTCTTCTGGTGTACAGGCATACATGTAGGCAGAACACTGTATATGTAATAAATAAACATAGCTAAAAAACAAAACTTCATGAGAAGCTGCTGTTCATGAAAGAATCTGGCAAAATACTTTGCACTGTTTTGTATCTATGTTCTTATGGAAGAGGGAAAGTGTAGAAAGGCCCTGTGAATTTTTCGTGGGTTCTTCTTTTTTTTTTTTGGTTTTTCGAGACAGGGTGTCTCTGTGTAGCCTTGACTGTCCTGGACTCACTTTGTAGTCCAGGCTGGCCTCGAACTCACAGCAATCCTCCTGCCTCTGCCTCCCGAGTGCTGGGATTAAAGGCGTGCGCCACCACGCCCGGCTCTCGTGGGTTCTTCTTTTAAGACCAAATTTGGCACTTGTGTATTAAAGGGTAAAATTAGCACTCAATTATATACTCTTGTAATGAAGACATCATTTATTCTAAAACACAAAACATACATGTTTTAGGAAGAGACCAAATCAAACAATAAGCAGTTCTTGTTTCCAGCATTTTGATCAAGAAAAAAAAGTTAATTGTGCAAATAATAATTATTCTTAGGCACTCTTTCAGACAGTTCAAAGCATGCCAGGGCATCTGCCTCTACTCCTCTTTTGCTTGGAGCCCTGCCTGGCACTGGTGCAACAACCCAGAGTTAGTCCCTTGTGGTCCAGCTTTCCTGCCCTGTACCCATGCCTGCTGTTTGTGTGAGCAGTTGTTAACAGAATGGGCATTTTTCACCTAGAAATGTATTATTCATTTTTATAGGTCTGAGTCATTGTGATGTTTTTTTGTTTTTTGTTTTTGTGGTGTTCTGCGTTGTTGCTGTTATTATTCTGTTTTACTTTTGCCTGTGTGTAATTAAATTTGGGGCTTTATCATGACTGTAGAGGAAATTTTAGATGGGAATTTTTTTCTTGAGTACCAGCAATAACAAGGCTGAAGGCAGACCTGGTATGAATTCAGTGTTTTAAATTACTGATTATAGAACAGTGGTCAAATGCTTTGAGTGCTAGCTTCTTAAAGAGTAAGACTTTAACCAAGATCTTGTGGACAACAGAAACAGAAACACTTGGTGATGGTCAGAGAATGGGGCAGCTTCAGAGAGCTGGAAACACCATGTTAGGGAGCCCAGAGTTGGGGAGCTAGAGCTGCATCTTGAGATGAGTCTTCTAGCCCCTCACACAACAGGAGGCAGTGTGTGCTGCCTTGTGTGGTACAGCATGTGTTGTTGGTGTTTATGTGAAAGGCAGTCTGAGGAGAGATAGGTAAGTATGTCCTCTGGCCACCCTGCCTTTTGGTTGGCACTGAATCTGGCCACTGCAGGCAGGAGTCATCCCTATGCCCTCTGGTGTTTAAGAGGACAAGTGCCTTGTATGTTTGACATTATAAGAATGGGACATGAACTCCTTTCTCCACTCTCTGCCCTTTGCTCTGTAGGCAGAAGGTTCATCCACTGCCTCTTCGGGAAGCCAGCTAGCTGAAGGCAAAGGGAGCCATATGGGCACTGTCCAGCCAATCCCGTGCCTCCTGTCGATGCCCACCAGGAACCACATGGACATCACCACACCTCCCTTGCCCCCTGTCGCACCTGAGGTGCTGAGAGTGGCTGAGCACAGGCACAAGAAGGGACTGATGTACCCCTACATCTTCCACGTCCTGACAAAGGTAGTATCCAGGGGCCTTGGAGTAGCTTTAAGTATTTGATAGCCATTGCATCCCTTTTTTTCCTTTTGAAACATTTTTTTCTTTATAAAGTATTTCCAGTTTCTAAACATTAAACAAAAGATTAAAATTTGTCTCTATAAATGCAATTTAAAAGCAAATCATAAAATCTTACTTTGCTTTTCAATTTAATACAACTTTTTTTAACCCCTGGTGAAATTGTTTCATGATTCATAATTTTTTCTTGATAAAGTCTTTTTTACACCATATTTGTGTTGTAATGTCAGTTTAATCCTAATGTCGAAAATGGTATCTGACTTCTTTATTATTTGTCCTCAGGCAATAACATTTCTCCTTTAATAGTACTTCATGCATTTTGACTTTGTTCCTCTACTTTGTTGACTGCAGTTTTAATGATAGGACCCAAAAATGAAATACAGAATTTTATTAAAATGTACATATTTAGAAATGCCAGTCATCTTTTTATATAGTGGTAAAATTTGCTTTGTTAGTATCTTACCAAATGGGTAGCTAAATATATGCATGTAGTTGACATTGGTTTTTAATCTTGTGTCTCAGTGTACCTCTGTGCATCTAAATTTTCTCAGTGATTATTGTCTTTGTGTTGGTACAAGTTACTTCAGTGATAAATTTGTCATACAGAATTGGTTTATTACTATCTTATTATCAACATGTTTTCTTCATTACACGGCCCCTGTCATTCCCCTGCCTCTATTTTCTGCAATCCATTTGTGGCTTGTAAAATGGAGTCAGTAAATGCAAAAGGCTCCTTCCTGTTTCACAGTTCTCATGAGGTGGACTGTGAGTCATCCAAACACAGAGAGTATTTAACCAGTGCTATTAACTCAACTGTTAATTCATTTACTTTTTACTTGTCACTGCCTCCAAGTCTCGTCTTACTGTTTAACATGGGCATGCATGAATATCAATGGTCAGATTGTGGTCGTAAGAAAAGCATTATTTTAGAGAATCATCAAAAATTGTTATGGTGTAGTTAAGAATCCAGTATTTTGGAAGACGTTTTTCAAAAGAACATGTATAGAGATGGCACTAGTTCCTTGTGGCACAGTTTGAGGTATTGGGGGCATGGGAGCCACTTTCTGCATCCATGCTGCCAGCTTTGATGCCTGGGCAATTGTGTAGAGCCATGTGAAGAGTGCAGGTGGTCCTAATAGCTTTCTTCTGTTCTTAACAAATTTCAAAGGAAGATTGACAGAATGTCCAGGCTTGAGAAAAGTAAACTAAACCGTCTTTTCAGATTTTAAAGGTACTACTTAGGATTTTTCAGTTCAGGGAGAATTTAGGCTACAATACATACATACCGTTTCCTATGAACTGAATAGCCATGATGTGCAGTTGACTCAATCACAGTAACATGAAGGAGGCTTCATAGTAATGTTTGAGAATTACTAGTAAGAGAAATCGTCAGAATAAATGAGTATATTAGAGTATATTTAACTGTTGTATTAGTGAAGAGGAAAAGAAAGTATTGAGGATAAGGAGAAAAGCAATCTTGAAATAAATTTGTGTGAAAGATTAAATATACAAAGTGTATATTAATAGTAGTGTTTAATATTCATTGAAAGTCATGCGTGTATTTTTGTTACAAATAATACATAAGTAAAATTCCTTGAGCATTTTGATGTATTGTGATACTATGCAATTGAAGTTTGGCAGCAGTCAACTCCTAAACACCACAATGGCTTGTTTCTTGGTGGCATGTTCTTGGGTTAGATGAAGGCCTTACCATATTGGGGCCTGAGCTGGAGATGGAATGCTTTCATCTTCTGTCCCAGCCACTGTCTGTGTCCTTGACCATGGCAGGACACATGGTAAGCACCTACTACACTGGGGAAACGCTGAGGTCGTGTGTAAAGAGTTCTCTTAGGGAGATCATTTTTAACATATAACTTTTCATGGAAAAGCTTGGTAAAAATATGACTTTCATTTCAGAATACTGCATTCCTTGGATTTTGTACAGGTCATTGAATATTACAAAATTTATTACATCTGACCATCTTGACCTATGAATAAAAGTTGTAGATCCTTCATGCTTTCTTCTGTATTTGTTGTCTGGTGTTATCTGTGTAGAATGTTTAAAAGACTTTGGCTCATCTATGTGGTTTCTTTTGTTCTTGGTTTTGGATTAAAGATAAAGTAATAATAGGATTAATTTTGAGTCTCTGGACATACATTTGGACCACAGACTGCCAGTGGACTCTCCTAAACATCTCACTGTAGGCGAGTTGTTAAGCCATTGGGATAGAATAGCTATGTCATTAATGGATGATGCAGTATATTGCTGTGAGTTTCTTATAAATTCAACATGAAAAATGTGCAATATTATTCTGCTTTCTTCCATGCAAAGGGTGAAATCAAAATTGCTGTTTCTATTGAAGATGAAGCCAACAAAGACCTGCCTCCGGCCGCCCTGCTCTATAGGCCAGTTCGTCAGTATGTTTACGGAGTCCTGTTTAGTTTGGCAGAAAGCAGAAAGAAAACTGAGAGACTTGCTTTTAGAAAGAACAGACTTCCACCAGAATGTATGTACTGTAACAATCCATTGTTTGTTTCCCTCGGTTCCTCGTAATCTCTTGTGCGTTTTCTAAAGCCTTAGACGTATCATGGCGGAGTTGCCTGAGACCCTCTTTGTGCAGGAGGTGGGTTGTTCTCGGGATGGCAGGACAGTGTTGAGCCCTCAGAACAGGAGGAGAAGCCACACTTGGTACTGTTTTAGTAATGATGCTTATCTGGTAAAAGAATAAAACAGCAGGTTTCCATGTTACACTTGATTTTCTCTGAAAACATCTTGAGTAGCCATCACCCCTGTTTTAGTAGCCAAAATGTGTCTGCCCCCTGCCCATGAGGCCCAGGTGTATGCTCTCCAGCAGCTCAGGTCTGCAGAGCAGCTCCAGTAAGGTTCTGCCACCACAGTGGACTCACTTCAGAACTGCCATGGTTTGCCTGGGTATGGCCACTTCAGCTCATCAACTTGGGGGGAGGAGAGGGACACTGGAAAGGACTGTTTATAATTCTAGTCAAAGCTGAGGGCCAAAGCATTGTCTTTCATGAGGCCTGTGTCATATTTTGCGAAAGCCACCCTTTCTTCTTCACATTTTTATCTACAATTTAAGAATACAAAAATCACTACATGCTAGGAAGTATAGAAATGATCTCTAAAACATAGAATCTAAAATCAGAATATTATGAGTTCTCTCAAGTAAGGTCCTTTGGTTGTGACTCTGGCTGTGGTGAGTGAATGTTGATCTCACTAGCCTCACTAGGTGGTGACACACATGGCTGGCACTTCCTACCTGACTTGTATAATTCTGAGCATAGGAACGTCAAACTCAATCTGTGGGATCTTACACTGTAGCTCAGGTCAGTCTGAGCTAACGCTGTCCTCCTGCCTCAACCTCCTGAGGTCTGGGGTTACAGGTTATGAGCCAAAACACCTGGTTTAAAATTTCTTTTTGTTGTTCCTGTGCCAAAGTTATAACCTATAAGACTTTAAAACAAATACCCTTCTTTCCCCTGTCTCAGAGCTAGTTACACTGAAAGGTGCAGTGCAGCTGAGTTGCCTGTGAACTGTAGCTGGCAGATGTGATGCCGGTCCATCAGGGCTTCTCTCCATCCGGTGCTAAAAGCCTGTGGATTCCTGTGCCTCTGACCTGGGCCTCTTCTCAGCCCTCATCCTCAGCTCCAGAGGACTGGATTGGTTTCTCAAAGGATATTCTTTAGTTTATTTGCTTATGTGTTTAAAGCAGGGCTATTCTTCATAGAGTTTCCAGTAATCACTTATGCCATGGCCACAGAACCTGGTGTGACTGGTTTCTCCCCCTCAGGCTGGGGTCTTTGTGTTGTGGTGTGCTGCCATACCAGAGACACTAAGAGAACAATCTTGACCTCGTACATCTTGCTTCAGGTCTGCAGGCAGCAGAGACAAGTCTTTTGGAAAGCTGATGTGTAAAGTACATAAGGAATGGAGGATGTTAGGGGCCAGGCAAAGCCTTTTCCTTAGTAATGCCTACCTACCTTTAATTTTGTTCCAAGCAGGCCTTGGAGACCCCATGGGAATTAACCATCAGGGAAAGCAAAGATTGGGCTAAGAAAATATGAGGTGGCTCAGGCAGGCACCCCAGTGTGCAGGCTGCTGACCTGTTTGAGTGAGAAAGGAGCATGGGAGGATGTACAAGGGTGGAGGTGGCAAGCTGTTCCTCATGTTCCTCATGTTCCTTCTCTTTAGACACAGCTGAGCTGACAGAAAGGCCCTGGCTTTAGGATGTGGATATGACTGGGGCTGCCTCGTCCCTTCCTTTACCTTTATGAAAATTGAAAATTAAATACTTTGACTTCTTTTTCACTAGGAAGGATCTCTAGAGAGAAGACGTCTGTGCTCGAATAGAAATAAGGTCAAATAAGGAGCCAGTGTTGTGGGCTCAGGCTGAAGAACCTGAGCGGTGGGGTGTTGTGTGTGGGGGCGAAGTGGGGTCCGTTCTTTGGATCCACTATTCCTGAAAAGGGCAGGAGAAGCTGAGGATGAGAAGGTGTTCGGGCTTGCTTTGGGGAAAAAGGAACCAAGTAACAGTGTGCCTGAGTGGGCCTGGCTAGGTAGGCTTTGGAATGAAAGGTCATCTTCTCACACAGCAGTGAGATAGCTTAATTTTTTTTAGCAGTAGAAATTATGTTTTTATTTTTTGACATTACAATAATTTGGTTCACTGGAGAGGTGGCTCAGTAGTCCCAAGCACTTGATGTTCTTGGAGAGGACCAGTGGTTCTATTCCCAGGCCCAACATGGTGGCTCACAACCACCTATAACTCCAGTTCTTGGGAACCTGATTTGCTCTTCTGCCCTCTGAAGGCATTGCATCTCATGTGGTGCACAAAATGTATGCAGGGTTACACAGTACATATAAAACAAAATAAATTAGTCTTGCTTTGCAGACCAGGCTGTGCTTCTGGATCTTCTATCACCAACTCCGCCTCCTTCATAATCCCCTGGCAATAAGGCCTGAGTCAAAACCTTTAGAAGGCCGAGTAGATTGTTGATCCCTTCTTAGGCATCAATCCAAAACTGACCAGATGATAAAGCTCATCCTCACCCAGGATTCGGGAGCAGCTATGTTTTCAATGTCTTTTCTTTTTCTTGTTCTTTTCTTTTCTTTTATTAATTTATTCTTATTGCACCTCAATTGTTATCCCATCCCTTGTATCCTCCCATTCCTCCCTCCCTCCCATTTTCCCCTTACTCCCCTCCCCTATGACTGTGACTGATGGGGACTTCCTCCCTCTTTATATGCTCATAGGGTATCAAGTCTCTTCTTGGTGAGATAGCTTCTTGTCAAATGTGGCTTTGTGCTTAGGTGGCAAGTATTTGGAATCAATTCTATCAACATATCTTATTGCTACTGAGTGTGTGACTCCTGCAGGAGTGTCTATTAGGCAGTCATAAAATGAACAATTGGCCAGGTGATGGTGGTGAATGTCTCTTATCCCAGCACTTGGGAGACAGAGGCAGGTGGATTTCTGAGATTGAGCCCAGCCTGGTCTACAGAGGAAAGTTCCAAAACAGCCATGGCTACACAGAGAAAACCGTATGTGTGTTGGGGGCAGGGGAAATATTAATGAACAATTGCTACAAATGGATGGTTATGATTTATTGAGGTGAATACATGAGATTTTTTAGTGTATTAGGAAATTAGAATTTCTCTGTGAGAGAGTGTATAATTACTGAGGATCTTTGAAGGCTTAGTGCTAAGATACCCCCTCCCCATTTTTGTACTCTTTGTTTCTAATCTTTGTATAGGACTAAGAGGATCATTCAAGGTTTGGGGTCAGTCTAGAAATAATGTGGGGCCGAGGACATTATATGGGAAAGGAAGGGTCCCTGCAGACACTGTGTAGTTAGTTAATGAAACTTTCAGAACTTCAAATGATTGAATTTCAGTCTTGTTGGTATGTCACTCTAACCTGTGGCCACTCCTGAAGGACCTGTAGAGTACATGAGATCACTGATATATGGAAGGAAAGCCGTGAGCCACAGACATGTCCTGTGAGAACAGATCTGTGTAGGATGGTTCTTTCCATAGTAAGACCCTTGTGGGTGAACTCCAGGAGCTGGTGCAAAGTAACCTCAGAACACATACAAGTAAGTTCCTGATGGTGGTCACCATGGCAAATAAAATTTGTCAAGGTGGCCTTATTAGCAGAGAGACCTATCCTAAGTCTATAAAGAAATCTTGAGCCTTGTTTAAAAATACTGAATTCTCACTAGATTTGAGAGATATACCCATTTGTAAATATAGTCCTGTGATTAGGACATGTGGACATGTTCATAATTTATTCTTAGTCTTTGTATTTCTTGTTTAAGGTTCATTTACCTAAAGTTAATTTAGACTAGGATATCAGTCACTTTAAACTTTCCAGCCATGGCGTAGAAAATGACTGAGTGGAAGAACACCTGGCTAGTACATGGGAGGACCTGAGTTCAATCTCTAGCACTGCAAATGATGAAGACAAAAGGGGGAAAAAAATCACACAAGCCTTTTAAAAGCCATTGCATTATACTGGCAGTTTATTTCCTATTTCTTTCCATTGATGCCTCAACTCTGTAATTTTGCTTTTAAGAAATTCATCAGGAAGCAAGCCATCAAGATAGCTCACAGGTATGGAAGCTTGGTGATCTAAGACTGATTACTGAAGTCCACATAGTGGAAGGAGAGAATTGACTCCTGGAAGTTTTTTCTCTGACCATCACATATTTGGACATACCCACACTTTAAAATTTAAAAACAACAAAAAAGTAGTTCTCCAGGAAGGTCTGAGCATGTAGCCCAGTAGTAGTGCGCTCATCTAGCATGGGAATGACAGATTGTTCTTACAAATGGAAGAACCTTTGTTGATATCAAGTTTTCAGTAGAATTCTGATCCCTATTGATGGAATAGGTTAGTGTTCCTTCCTGTAGATAGCTGTGGTTCTCTTCTCTCTGGGGGTTGATGGCCACCAGCCTACTGAGGCAAGAGGAGCAGAAAGACCAGACAAGGTGCGAGGCGTGGCTTGAAAGGCTGTAAGCACAAATATCAAATACTCGAGGAACCACTTCAGGAGCTAGTTCAGCTTTACTCAAGGAGAGCAAAGGCTGTATAGCCATTGTGGAGTGGGTCGAGGGCTTCCAGGATAGGCGTTCATAATTGGTTGGAACCAGGCACTTTAAGGATGCTTATTTTGCATTTGGCAGCACCTCCTATTATACAAACAGGAACATAGTATCTAATTGTCCTATAGGTGTAGGAGGGGAGAGCTAGCAGGGAGCTGTGTCAAGGGATGTATATCAGCTGTGGTCTAAAGATACTCCAGATGGAGTTGGGCAGAGGGCCGGAGGCCCTGTTGAGCATAGGGAGTCCTACACCTCCACCGAGCTCAGAATAGCTATCCAGACCAGGAGGACCGCAACCTCAAACAGTGGGGGTCCTTCCAACAGACAGTAACCCAGAGTGGGCACTCAAACTGAGGACACAGGCACAGTGCTCATATCAGGGAGGCTGAAGCCCTGTTTCTCTGTTGCCTGAGCAAAGCCACACCTCTCATCTTGAGTGAAGGAATTTCCTAGGTTTGCCCCTGCTAGGCCGGAGGCTCTGTCACTGTGCTACCCTCTTCTGAGCCTATATACCCCATGACCTCTGACTTACCCCCCAGTATTTGGTGTTCTCCAAGGACTGATGGGAAAGACCAAATGATTTAAAGCATAAAAAGTAAAATGCAGGTTTCAGCAAGATAGAAGAGAGTGAGGAGTCTTTGCTACACCTGAAAAATGTAAATAACTTTTAGGATATAAAGCTCGATGAATTCCCCATGATGCACTTGAGCTGTGTGTGGTAGCACACAGCTGTAATTGTAGCTCAGAAGGCTGAGTCACAATGAGACCTTCCATAGTAAATTCCTGGCCACCTTGGCGTACATAATGAGACTGTGCCTCAAATAAAATAGAACAAAACTCATCATCCATTTAATAAAATAAGAATTGTTTTCTTGCTTCATGTTTCCTGTATCTATGAAGTCTTCTTTAATAACTCAAAGTGATGTATAGGCATATTAAGGGATGGCGTGTGGAGGCAGGGACAGTGTACTCAGTAGTATAATAGAACACTTGTAACATGTCCAAGGCTGGGTTTGAGTCCTAGAACTGCCAAGCAAAATGAAAAAAGTAGATGAGGGTTTTGGTTTTTTTGTTGTTGTTGTTGTTGTTGTTTTTGGTTTTTGATTTTTGGTTTTTCGAGACTGGGTTTCTCTGTGTAGCCTTGGCTGCCCTGGACTCGCTTTGTAGACCAGGCTGGCCTCGAACTCACAGTGATCCACCTGCTTCTGCCTCCTGAGTGCTGGGATTAAAGGCGTGTGCCACTGCCGCCTGGCTAGATGAGTTTCTTGAAGGTGGAATATGCACATTTCCTGCAGTCCCGGTATCCAGGTGGTTAAGGCAGGGATGCGAATGCTCAGTCTGGATCAGGGAGCATTTTGATACATTTTAGAATTAGCGATGCTTTTATATCTATCTAGCTTTATTTCTTTTGATTTTTATTGAGAAAGAATCTTGCCTTGTAGCCCAAGCTGGGCTTGAATTTAATAATTTTTCTGTCTCAACCCCAAGTATTGAGATTGTAGGCCTGCATGTCCCCCCCCACCCACACATTCCAGTGTCTTCTATGAAAGCTGTTTATAAATCACTCTGAATATCTTTATTCTATACAGCTT
>OU015746.1:79480317-79516734 GCA_907169655.1 Acomys percivali | reverse complement strand
ACAGCTTTCCAATACTAGCACTGGCATTTTCCTCACAGACTTCAAACTAATCAACACAAGAAATAGTTACCCAGGACCATCACCACCTCCAGTAACTCCTTTGAGCTGGGTCTTAGTTCATAAGTCCTTGACTTTTTGAGTTTCTAAAATGCCAGGAGCCACATACCTGAGGAGGAAGAGGACTGAGCCACAATCATCTATGTGTCTTTGCTACTATGCCTGCCTGTGTCCTTTGTCCTACTGAGCATCTTCTCTCTGTGGATGGTGTCAGTCCAGATGAAAAGCTTTAAGAAAAGCCTCTTAGCTCATGCCCTTGAGGACTGTGGAGGTGCTCAGAGCAAGGAGGTAGACTGTCGTGCTTCTCACTGCCTCTACCTGCAGCTTTGGAGTGGGCAACATCCACAAGGAGTTAAAAAATGGCTTTCATGGCCGGGCGAGGTGGCGCACGCCTTTTATCCCAGCACTCGTGAGGCAGAGGCAGACGGATCACTGTGAGTTTGAGGCCAGCTTTGTTTACAAAGTGAGTTCAGGATAGCCAAGGCTACACAGAGAAACCCTGTCTCGAAAAACCAAAGGGGAGGGGGAGGCTTTCATGGTGTCCAGGTTTTCTTTCTATCCTGAGCTAAAGTTGCTTACATAATTTCCCCTGGACACTCTCGGGCACAACAGCAGCTCCTCCCCAGTGCAGTGCATACAGACCACAGGTCTTGGAAGCTGTTCCTTTTGCTGCATTCCCCATCCCCCTTGTAAAGGTGGTGTGGCATGCTGCAAATGCTCCTGAAATGGCACTTCTGTGGCACCAAGCTATAGAGGCAGCTATTATGAATCCCTAGGAATTCCTACAAAATGGACTGGGCTTATTGCTCTTGGCTTGTGGGTAGATGCCTAAAATACTTATTAGGCATGATATAAGGACATGATCAATGTCCGGTGGCAAACACCAGGTTTTTATTGACAGCTTAAATATGTCAGTGTTTAGGGTATGTTTTCTGTAAATTGAGCCTCCAATCCCATAAACACTTGCTGTCCTAGAATTGGTTTTACTAAATTAAAACAAAGTGGGCTCCTGCCAAGAGCTTTTCTGTCAGTAGAAAAGGTGACATTAGTATTCACTGAGGTGACGGGTCATGAATGATCTATTGGTTCCTCTTGCTCTGTCTTGAAAAGGCAGCGTAAGCATGACTTTGTGCAGTGGTCCTACCACTGATCCATGCTTTGCCTCTGGCCAGACAGTACCACCCTGGCAACCTAGTGCCCTGGTACCTTCTTTAATTTGTTATTTAAAGTGATTTACAGAGGTAGGGGTGGATCTGGGTGTAGTAGTAGGTGACTATGGTGGAAACACTAAATGGAATTCTCGAAAGAATTAATAAAATGTTATGTTAAAATTTAAATTTAAAAACAAGTTATTGTAATCAGTTAATTTAACATAAACATAAGCTATGCTATTTAGTTTTCCCTTCATAGTGAGAGTGCTGGGTGCTTTTTATGTTTATAATTAGTATTTTGTTGCCACAACTATCTCTTCTGTCCTGTCCCTGCTCGGCATATGAAGTACTCACAGGATGTAGTTAGTGACTGGCCAGCGATTGCACAGCTAATTGAGTGGTCTCCAAATATTAGCATGTTTAAAAACAGCTGAGCATCTAGGAAAAACAAGTCCTACAAGTAAGCTTTATGTGATTATTACACCTATTATATTTGAACAGCGCTGCTCATGACCATTGCAGGTGGATGACCAAATGCTTAGTGCTGTGAGAGATGGCAGAAGCCTCACCCATCCTTTCTGTGTCTGTGTTCTAGGCAAGACCAAGGTGTAGGGTCCATAATTTAACATCAGATGAGGCAAATTTTAGATACCAAAGCTGGAGGAAATGCTTCTGTATGCACTAGGCAGGCAGTGCCTAGAATATACATAAAACACGTCATTATGGAGATTTCCTTTACTAAGACATGTACGTACTGAGATCTGGTCCCCAAAGTAAATAAAACACAGTATGTGCTTTAAAAAGTGATTAAAGATAGTTTAAAAACATCTGAGGAAAGGGAAAGAACTAGAACGACAAAGACAGGTGAATTAGAATGCTGAAAGACTCTAGACACAGGAAACCTGTAGTCTCTATGGTCACTACAGTGTGTGCTGTGAACACTGGATTTTGTGTGGTGAATGTATGGAATGAGAGGGAGAGGGAAGAACATGAATGAACAAATGAACACATGTCACAGATGTAGGAACCTAGTCAGACGCTCAGTTGGAAGCCTTGCCTTTTCTTTTCCTCTCAGTACTGAGTGTCCTTTGTGTTGGCCACAAAGGAAGGCAGGGAGAGGAATGGCCTTCCAGGGTGGCTGCTTGTGTGTGTGGGGGGGGTGGGGGTGGTAGTGGTGGTGGGAATAGTCCATGTTCTGATGTTGGCACAACTGAGGAAGCTTCTGGAAGCTGACTTGTGTTGGAGCACAGTGGGAACCAGGTGGGATGGTGGTGCTTTAGATTGTGCGTCCACGGACAGGCCCTCTTGGTGATGGCTATTTTTATTGGGGATTTTCTTCTTGACACCTAAAATAATAAAAGCAAAAAGTATATGTTGATACACATGTGAATGTTCTGAGTTGATAAACTTTCAAGTAAGCATTTAAGTTGTCTCAGCTATCCTTTTAAAACTATTGAACATTAACTAGCCTTAAATGTGTTAGTACTTATATTTTCATCTAAGATAGTGAAATGTAAATGGAACGAATTTGCCTCACGACAGCAGTACTTGTATTGTGTCCCTGCGTGGCCTGCTGGCCCTGCATGCAGCAGCATCTCTGCCTGGAGCTCTCCCAAAGCTGTGCCCATCATGTCCCCATATGTGATGCTATTGTCTTATGTGTTGAGACTGAACTGTGTTTTTTTGTTTTTTGTTTTCTTTCTTTCTGTAACTGATGCATTGCACCTCCCAGAACCTAACTTCTGGCAGTTTTCATATATTTGAAGAGAATATTATATTACCTGACTTTATTTAGACTCAGAGTGGAACTTGAGATCGTCTAGTTACTTGGATGATTCTGCCATGATCTTTGAGTTTTCTGAATCTCCTCGGCCTTAGGTATTGCATTAGAGAAAATGAACCTGGGGGTCAAGGTCGTTTGGATAGTATATCCTTAGCTCCGTCCTGATCTCCATGTCAGATGGAGCCTTGAGTACAGGCTCTGTTCTGCTTCTGTGTTCACTGTTTGTTGCTTGAGAAATGTACATCCAGATCCATCATCAGATTGGTACCTCAGTGGAGCTGGGGGATCCTAACTTCCATACCGCAGGCTGCATTGTCTTTTACCACCACCCTTGTAGATTTCCCTTGGTGTATTTGAAGACTGTGGAACCATGTCATGTTTCTGTGTTTGTAAGACTTGACTCCAGCAGTGATGAAACACTGGATGTGAGGTCATTGTTAGTTTTTTGAACTTAGGACACTTTGCCTCTTTCAAAATGAAATTTTGGAGAACTTTGCACAGTCTTAAGTCCTGCTGAAGATAATTGCTGTGTTCTGCCACCATCTGGGATTCAGAAGTTGGCATGTTGATTCTACACAGTCATACTGGCCACCCTGTAATGTCTACTGCCTATTTAATTAGGAAACCCTTAAGTAAAGTTGTCGCAAAATGTAAATGGCTTCTCAGATATGACTTGTGGAATATTTATGTAGAAAAAGAGAGCATTTAATTTGGGTTGATATATTGGAGTACCAGAGAATACCACATTTCTATATATTAGGCTCATTTTCATTAGCATTAAAATTCTTAGTAGATTTAAAGTATCAACAAGTCTCTAACATCTATTGTCTATACATTCAGCAAGTAGGCAAATCAAGTCTTGATCTGTCTGAGAAGAAATTTATGTGTGGCCTGACTGAAAATCTAAATGAGCTGTTACTCACAGAATAGAATTGTGAGAGAGAATTAGCAGCTTGCTAAGGAAAGAATGCCTCATTCTCTACAAGGGGGGCCAGTGCTAGAACAGGTTGTTATTGTGTAGGCTGGCGGGCCAGTGAGCAAGCAGCAATGAGCCTCTTTGTGTTTTTCCTCTGCAGTCTCACCAGTGATCATTAAGGAATGGGCAGCTTACAAGGGGAAGTCTCCTCAGACCCCAGAACTAGTGGAAGCACTGGCCTTCCGGGAGTGGACGTGCCCCAATCTGAAGAGGCTTTGGCTGGGCAAGGCAGTGGAGGACAAGAACCGCCGGATGAGGGCCTTTCTGGCCTGCATGAGGTCGGATACCCCAGCCATGCTCAACCCTGCCAATGTGCCCACTCACCTCATGGTGCTCTGCTGCGTCTTACGGTGCGTGACTGTCTGTGGGACTACAGGGTGACATGGGGCATGAGCATAGTCACCATGTTCAATGTCTTCTGGAAAAGATGGCAAGCTTACTCTACAGGAGTTGTGCTGTCTGTTGAGAGTTGTCTTAGACGTGTGTGTGTGTGTGTGTGTGTGTGTGTGTGTGTGTGTGTGTATGTGTGTGTGTGTGTAGTCTAGGAGTATAGGTCACATAGATGATACAAACAGATATACTAGAGTGCATTTAATAGAGTAAGTATGTTTGAAAAATGTATAGCTTGTAAACATAAAAGTGTGTGTGTGTGTGTGTGTGTGTGTGTGTGTGTGTGTGAGAGAGAGAGAGAGAGAGAGAGAGAGAGAGAAGGAAAACAAGTAAGCCTGTATGCCTGTGGAACCTGGAGGTCCACACTGGGTGTTTTCTTCCTCAGTTACTCTCCACCTTATCATAATTTATTTATGTGTATTGGTACTTTGCTTGTATGTATGTATGTATGTATGTATGTATGTATGTATGTATGTTTGTGCACTAGTCTTTAAACATAAGCTAGAGGAGTGATTTAAGAAGGTAACCTCTGTGCCTCGTCCTCCCCACAATATACAGAAAATAAAATCTGTGTGCTCTGTGATCAGGAGCAAAAGTGAATTTGGTTCTGTTCTAGTTACTTCTCGGTTGCTATGATAAACACCAAGACTTAAAGCAGCAACTTGGGGGAGGAAGAGTGTAGTGGCTTATAGGTTATAGTCCATCAATGGACAACTACACAAACTTGAGGCAGGAACTAAAGCAGAGAGACCTTGAAGGAACTTGGCCTACTGGCTTGCTCAGTTACATTTCGTAAAAAGCACAGGTTCACTTCCCCAGGGATAGTACCATCCACAGTTGTCTAGAGTCAACTATCCCCAACACACAAGCACACTTACATGCCTGCACACATGTGTGCTCACAGGCCAATCTGATAGGTGCTATTCCTCAATTGAGACTTTCTCTCACAGGTATGTCTTAAGTTTGTATCAAGCATAGTCAGTTTATGTGTGTGAAAAGACGTTTAACACTTGACCTAGGCAGCACACTGTACCCTGTATGAGACATAATTTGTAGTCGCCTCTGGGCAGCACACAGCCACATCTGTTGGGTATGGATGAGGTGTGACATTCATGTTTTGTCTGTCATGGAAAACTATTGCTTCCTGGACTGATAATACCCTTATGTCTTGACTGTTATTCTCTGGGCTTCTCAATGAGTGAGAGGTGGCACACACCTTTAATCCCAGCACTCAGGGAGGCAGAGGTAGAATCGCTATGAGTTTGAGGCTAGCTTGGCCTACAAAGAGAGTCCAGGACATCCAAGGCTACACAGAGAAACCTTGTCACAAAACAAAAAAGAAACAAAGAACAAGTGAGAGATTCACTCTTTGCCAGCACCTAGGGTCATGGACATGGTGAGGTGGAGGAACACAAGTATCTCTAGCCTCTGCCTCCCTGTGTAGTGTCATTTATCCCTGATGCCTCAGCCCGCCCACTTAGGCAGGGAACCACAGAAAGGGTGTGGTGTTCTCCTATTCTCCAGAGACAGCTTTTGCCAGTGTTCACTGGAGCCTTGGATAAGGTCACTTAGATATTGTCATGTTATGTCACAGTAAGGCAGTACTTAAGGTGGATAGGAGCAGTGTTGGTCTAGTCTCTAGAATCTAGGGCAACAGAGGAAGCAAGGAGTGTAAGCAGAAATTGATATTGTGTGGTAGGAGAAAGGTCTGGAGGTCTGCTGTCATGTTACACACAGACTAAACCAAAGAGGTTCTTCCTCAGAAGGAAAGAGACAAGCCTCAGACAAATAGATGTGGCCCAGGCTTATGTGAAGAGTACTTGAATCAGTGTGATAACATCAAAGAGGAGGCTGCATGTGTTGATGCACAACTTTAATCCCAGCATCAGGTGAGGCTAGAGCAGGAGGGTGAACAGTTCAAGGCCACCTTGTTCTACAAAGTCAGATCTTATTTCAAAAGATAAAATAATCAACCACATATATATGAATATTTTTCAAGTAAGAAGGGGCCAAGGAACAATAGCAAGGCTGCAGCTCTCTGTTTGTGCTTGGAGATGCTTTGGACTGTGCCAGGTGTGTCATGAAGGTGTCAAACCGCCGTTCCTCCAGTTTTCATGTTAGTAAGGGCAGACAAGTCTCTGAAGGCTCTAGAACAGTCTAGACTGCTTATTAGCCCATGTGGTAGAACATAAAAGTAGAGAGGGAGAATATTTTTAAAGTTCTTCCAAGATCATTGCTGCAAGCTAGTCAGGTAATTGTTTGTTTGTTTGTCGAGATAGGCTCTATCACTCTTGCTGGCCTGAACTTGCTATGTACTCCAGGCTGACCTGGAAGTCATTGTCATACCCTCTTGCTTCTGCTTCTGAGTGCTGGAAATAAAGGCATAGGCTACTATGCTCACCTATCATTATATTCTGCTCAATTAATTGCATGGAAAAGAATACTTACCAAAAAATATCTGCAGGGGGCTGGAAAGATGGCTCCAAGGTTAAGAGCACTGACAGTTCTTCCAAAGGACCCAAGTTCAGTTCCCAGCACTCACATGGCAGCTCACAAATGTCTACAGCTCCAAGATCTGACACCCTTATACAGACATACATGCAGGTAAAATACCAATATACATAAAATAAAAATAAATAAATTTTTAAAAAATCTCCAGAAAATCCCTTCAGTAATGCAAATAGGATCTGAAAACATTCTAAATGCTCAGCTAGAAATCAGTGAATACACAAACTCTGGTGCCCCATATTGGACCATGTCCCTTGGATGGGGAGGCCTGGTGGCACTCAGAGGAAAGATAATAGGTCACCAAGAAGAGACTCGATACCCTAGGAGCATATACAGGGGGAGGAGGTCCCCCTCAGTCACAGACATAAGGGAAGGGAGTGGGGGGGGAAGCGGGAGGGAGGAAAGAAAGGGAGGATACAAGGGATGGGCTAACAATTGAGATGTAATATGAATAAATTAATAAAAAAAAGTAAACTTATTGCACAACAACAACAAAAAAAAGAAAAAAGAAAAAAAAAGAAGAAATCAGTGAATAAATGAGATGTCCCAGAGTGAGTTGCTGTTTCTGTTATCTGTGGGCTCTGATCCTTGCTTTCATGAACATGTTTTGGTCATGTGTCTGTTGAAGAACAGTTGAATGGCTGAATAGAAAGGCAAAGGCAGAAAACAGATACTTTGACCAACAGGAATATGCTGAGTTCTGAGTCACCTCCCAGAAAAACAGAAACAAATTGCAACTATGGCTGCCATTCTTTTCTGATCCAAAGTTTTCAAAAGGAACATAGAACCAGGATGGAATGTGAGGAGTTAATGCTCAAGTGTCAGAGTTTCCATCCAAGAGATGGAAGAAGTCTGGTAGGGAGTGAGGCTCTAGGATGGTGGGAACGTGCCAGTGCCACTGAAGCCCGCAGGTTCAGAGATGGACACTTACTATAGGGAATGCTGTGTTATGTGTATACTGCTATAAATAAACACATAGTTATTAATAAACAAATATAAGTGCATATAATGAATAAAAGAGGAGCATAAACTAGGGTTATGTAAGGAAAGGAATATTGTATATTGAGTATAATCTCCACAATAATATTTTTCAGTCAATAGTGGGAGCATCTGTCACATTTACTTGTTTTTTTTCCATCAAGCTCATTGAACCTCAATGGGACCATTGTGTATGGTTTATGGCACTTAGTTGCAAAGTATGCAATATTTATCTATGTACTTATTTGAGGCAGGGTCTCACTATGTAGACCTGGCTGTCCTGGAACTCCTTATGTAGGCCAGGCTAGCCTCGGCTCACAGAGATTCGCCTGCCTCTGCTTCTTGCCTCAGTGCTGGGGTTAAAGGCCTGTGCCACCATCCCCAGCCAAAGGTTATAATTTTTGCCAGTACTAATATAGTTTAGTCCACTTTTATGTTGCTGTTTTATTTAAGTAAAAATATTTAATATTCATTCACACTGAAATTTAATGCCCATCTACTTGTGGTACATAATCGTGCCATGAAGTGTGTGTTGCTCTGTCTTTCAGTTTCCTCTTTGTTACAGGATACTTACTCTTGCTTTAGAATTGCTAGGATAATAGATAAGCTTCTGGGTTTTTGTTTTGTTTTGTCGTTGTTTGTTTGTTTGTTTTGTTTTGTTTTTTCAAGACAGGGTTTCTCTTGTAGTCCTGGCTGTCCTGGACTCGCTTTGTAGACCAGGCTGGCTTTGAGCACACAGAGATCTGCCTTCCTCTGCCTCTTGAGTGCTGGGACTAACGGCGTGTGCCACCGCGCCTGGCCAGAAGCTTTTTAATTATACCTAGAAATCTGATTAGTCCTCTGTAAGGTTTTTTGGTACAGAGTTTTTGGTACAAGCCTAATGGGCTTGCAGGTGTATGACTATTGTAGGTAGCCATTTTCATTTCCATACTAAAAGCTATCTGAGGTACTCTTTGGAGTGATTCAGGCTGCTGGCTGCTGGACAACTCTATCCTTGTGGAAGTTGATTCCCTTTAGCCACCCACACCAAGATGTTCCAAATGTGAAGGGGTCCTCATGAGTGCATTGAGGGACCTCCTCCTCATGGGCACTTCCTGCATCATTCCCTGTTGAGCTGCTGCTGAAAAATCCTTAATTCAAGCGAGACGTATCTTACTCCAGCCTTGGCTGTCTCTGTAGACAAGCCTGGCCTTAAACTCACAGAGAACCAGCTGCCTCTGCCTCCTAAATGCTGAGACTAAAGCACATGTCACCACGTCTGGCCTAGCACCTTCTTTTTAAAGACTATTCACAATACAACATACTAGCATGCTGAATGTTAATCAAGTGTATACTTTTCACCTGGAATCCTCTCATGGAAACAGAATGGCTGAAAGAGAATAATACAAAGGCAACTTCCTGACTTGCACCATCTCAGATTTATTGAGAGCCTCCTGCTCTGGTTCTCCAAGTAATGGCCGACAGCTCCAGTCACTCCATTCTCCTTCTGTTCCTCACCAGGTATATGGTGCAGTGGCCCGGAGCTCGCATTCTGCGTCGTCAGGAGCTGGATGCCTTCCTGGCTCAGGCATTGTCCCCCAAACTCTATGAGCCGGACCAGCTGCAGGAACTCAAGGTACCGATCAGCCTTGTTTTTTTTGTCCTAGAAAGTTTTGCTTTGGATTTTGGTGTAACTTTGCTAACCCTCACCAGACTGTTGTTTGGGCACCAAACTAATACTACTAATGTCATATGTGTCAAAGCCTTCAAGGCAAAGGGGATATTCCTGTTTAGGTATGGCTGTACTATCAGGGTTTGTAAGCAAATAAACAGTCAATTCCACATTTATCAGATTTTACCTGTTTACCAATGGATGTTTATTCTTTTTTTTTTTTTTTTTTTTTTTTCACATCAGGAAATAAACTTCTCTTTTTATTTTACCAGGGACTCCAAGCCCTGGGAGGACTCAATCTTAGGAATTTTCTAACATCTAGCCAGGATTCTTTTTCTTATTTCATTCCATTGTTCCTAGCTGCAACTTTAGTTTTCTCTAAAGCATATTCTTTGCCCTTCTAGTGTTGCACAGTCCCTTTAAAAGTACCACTTGAGGAACGGTGTTAGACCATCATCCCGATACCCCTTCTCATGAGTGTTTAATATCATGCGCCTTTTAATTTCGCCTTGTAGCACTCCTTTGTTCTTTGTGTTGGCAGTGTTTATTTTCTCCTAAGTTGGCCCTGATTTTGTAGTGTCATCTTTTTCACTACACTCATTAGTTGCTATGTTCATGATTATAATTGCTTTCCTATTTCTGTATTAAATGTTAGAAAGTTCAAGACCTCAAGGTTAGCTAAACTCACAGCTCTGCCTTTTTAATGTTAGGATTTTGTTTTTCTTTGTCATCAGTTATATAATTTTTTACCAAGTTTTATTTAAAATCTGCCAATCTCTTTTAATAAATTTGCCATCACTTTTAGATCTTTTTGCTGTTCTTTATGAACACATCTTATGGCAAAGATTTTAGACTAGCTCTTTTTTTTTTCTTTTTAGTATTTGACAGGTGGTTCTCAATAAATTTCTGGTTTTTCCCTAAATTATCATGTTAAATTGCATATTTTGGTGCTAAGTGGAACTCTGTTGAGGCTTCTGATGACTTTGAAACAAGCTAAGTGCAAGACCAAAGCTCAATAGAATCCCCCTCAAATTGTGTTCTTTACTTTGTGGATCAAGCTTTTCTGTTTGTTAGGCAGAAATTGTTACTGTCTTTAACACTTTTGTTTTCGGTGTCAGGCAGTGTGGCGGACCCAATCAGGTCCTCCCGCGTGTTCCCTGGGTGCCCCGTCACCACCGTCCTCGCCGCAGGCTGTGCTTCAGGGGGTGGAATCACTGCCCTAGAGTGTGGTGCCACCCTCTACCTCTCCTCCTGTTTCTCTTGTGTAGATTATTCCTTCAGTATTGACATCCCAGTTCTGAAAATCAGACCGCCAGGGACCAGGTATGCCCACCAAGCCTTATTCACCATCAAGTTACTTTAACAAAGTCCATCTTCTCTCCCATATCCTTTTCATTTTCGGATCCACATGCAGGATGTACTTTTTGAAAGCTTTCATTTTGGTTCTTTTGAGGCCTTAGTGCTTTCATGGTATTCGCCTGGTTCTTCATCGAAGGCGCGACATTTCTAAAGATGTATCAGTGAGATACATTCCACAAACGGGCCTTCTGTCTCACTCGTCGCAGCCCAGGTCTTCTTGTGTGGAAGTTGGTGGTTCCCGTTTCACGAGCACAGCCCACACTAAGAGCTTCATTGTCAGGGTTAGCACATATTTCAAAAGAGCTGTGAGGGAAAAACAGCATGTGATTAAGAGAAGGCAGCTCGGTTTGTTTGTTCTTTTTTTGTTGTTTGTTTGTTTGTTTGTTTTTAAAGATTAAGCATCCTCTCAGCTGTTGAATTGAGAACTGATAGGAGTATTCTTATTTCAGGCTACCCAAAATTCCTATGAGAGTTTGGGGTTCCAGAGTGCAGTGGTAGAAAATTAAAATTTAAAATTGCTTTTTCATTTAACCATTAAAGGTTTTTGACAACTGAAAGGCAACGACGGTGCTTTTCTGTAAGATGCCTCTTCACTGTCTAAGACACAGTCACCTCTTGGCTGTCACTGTGCCGGGGCTGTCACCCCGTTTGTGGATTGCCTAGACCTTGTCACTCTTAGCCCCGCCAGTGTCCAAAACACACTCTGCCATCAGAGGAGGAAAAGAGGAAGAAAGGTCCCACTTCTGCCAGTTTGGACTCTTGCTACCAGCTTTCTGAAGGGAGGGTTAGTGGGAAAAGACACTACACCATTAGCTGAAATTAATGTTTAAGAATTCATCTCATCCATGCTTCTGTCCACCATGTCCATGAATAATTGAGCATGTTCTGTGTGGCTCCTTGAGTACCTGTGACAGTGATTGATGACCCTCATTTGCTTCCCTGTTAAATTTTCTGAGCCATTCTCCTAGTTTTCCAGCATGAGTGTAATTGTGCAGGTAAAATTAGCACTGAGCCTGGGATTCAGTGTGGGGAGGTGAAGGACAAGGAGAAGGAACTTTTGTCATTTGTGATATTTGTCCTGTTTCTTCTCCCTTGTTCTTGACATCCTTATAATTCTTTTAACAGTTTCACATGCCAATATAGAATATAAAAGCTGGAAAATGAAGAGCTTTAGAGACAGTATCAGGGGCATGCAACATGTTTATGATACCTATACAGTAAGAGTGGGAGTCTGCAGGGCAGGAAGTAGACGTAAGGCAACATCACCTCACTACAATTGGCTCTTGACCTAACTCAGCAGAAAATAATTCTGCAGCTGTATTTCTTGTGAAGCCAGATTTTTCTGTCTGTTTCTCTCTAGTTGAAAGACTTTGGATAATGTTGAATATTTTATCTTGATTGGCATAAGGCAATAATTACTATAGTTCAGAGATATAAATAACAGTTAAGGGAACTAGAGAGATGGCTTAGCAATTAAGATTACTTGTTGCTCTTCTAGAGGACCTGGGTTTGATTTCTAATACCCACATGGCAATTTACAACTGTCTATAACTCTAGTTCCAGGGAATCTAGCACCCTCTTCTGGCTGCTGGCTACTGATGGGGTGCATATACATTCATATAGACACTTATACACATAAATATTTTCTAAAATTCCTGGGCAGTGGTGCTGCACACCTTTAATCCCAGCACTTGGGAGGCAGAGGCAGGCAGATCTCTGTGAGTTCAAGGCCAGCCTGGTTTACAAAGCAAGTTCCAGGGCAGCCAAGGCTATTAACACAGAGAAACCCTGTCTGGGGGGGTGGGAAAGGGGGAACCACGACCACCACCAGCAACAACAATAAAATGAAACAATTAACATTTAAGGAAATTAAAACACTGCAGTGTGAATTTTAGAAAGTTTTTGGGCAGGCATTTTGGCACCTACTTAGGAGCCAGACACAGAACGATAGAGTTTTTGGCCATCTTGGGGTATGTAGTAAGATGGTATCTCTAAAACAATAAAACAAAAAGAAAAAACATTTTTTTAAGCCAAATGTACACAGCAGTGGAAATCTTTGTTTTGTTTTTGTTTTTTGAGACAGGGTTTCCCTGTAGCCTTGGCTGTCCTGGACTCGCTTTGTAGACCAGGCTGGCCTCAAACTCACAGCGATCCGCCTGCTTCTGTCTCCCGAGTGCTGGGATTAAAGGCTTGTACCATCACGCTTGGCAGCAGTGGAAATCTTATTAACATAATTATATAGATTTTATTTTAGGAACTTTTGCCTTTAAATTAATGGTAGTTGTCATTAATAAAATTGATGATTTTCTTCAAAGTATACTTTTTTTGTTTTTTAATTTCTGAGGACTGAACCTAGGACTTCATGCATGCTCAACAAGTTCTATTCCACTAAGCTATATCCTCAGACCTAATGTCATTTTAAAATCCACAGTTGCAGTCCCTCAGTGGCCAGTGTAATTCATATATGAATGAATGTACACAGTGTAGTCCTGCTCCATTCCTCTTAGGAAATTGAGAAATGAGTAATTCTAACCAAGGCACTTCTGTTCTGTGCACCTCTGATACATTCTTTTAAACTCCACATACAGTGATATGGCCAGGATTTTAATCAGTGGGACTTTGTATCAGAGCATGACCAGAAGTAACTCATAATCTCAAGAGTTGCCTGTAGGCTGCCACAGTTATGTCCACAGACAGGCCGTATGATATTTCATACAGGACTTTAGAGTGCCACCAACTCTCTCTCTAAGTTTTGATCTTGATTTTCCATTCTCTGGTGTAGGACACAGAGAGGACATGGGCTGGAAACAGTGGTCCAGATGACTAAGAGGGTTCATAGCCACTGTCCCATAGAAGTGGGAGGGTGACCTGTGTCCTGAGGTAGCTCTGTTTCCTTCCTACAGCCCACTTCTGCTTGGCTTCACTCCAGTAGGCCAGCTCACTTTCACTGGTGAGTGAGGCTCCTCCTTCCTTGCTGTAGCACACAGGTGGGAGCTTAAGAAAACATGTGTTCTTTGCATTTGGTTAAATTGGCCCTCTCTCTCTTTATTGCACATAAAAATGAAAATGCATTTAATTCCATTTCCCAGTCCCTTATGTTTCCCACAAATAAATGACTAGTGCACACACTAGGACTCAGAGGTTTAGATAAACAGTATTCATAAATTCATGACCTGGCTCCTCCAGGCCTTACAAGTTTAATTGCATTGACTAAAATCCTTAGAAAATATTGGCAAGAATGTTAGCTGTTGATGGGAAATACTGTTACAGACAATGTGAAATAAATAACAGATAATCCTAAATTCATTAGCATTTGGCACTGAAATGTTCTTTTTTTGTGTTTCATACAATACCATTTTCCAAACGCCATTTTCCCTGCCACAGTGCAGCCTTACCTGTACTCATACCCCTCAAAGATTTTATTCTTGAAAAGCCATTGAAGGGAGATAGAAAATTATACCTTTGTCCTAGATAATCCACAAACTAGGCCCTTTGCACACAGATGATCAAGAGTTGATTGGACTGTGTCGGGTGTCTTACCCTGCC
The DNA here is from genome assembly GCA_907169655.1 of Acomys percivali. Lineage (NCBI taxonomy): Eukaryota > Metazoa > Chordata > Mammalia > Rodentia > Muridae > Acomys > Acomys percivali. The sequence continues at coordinate 79,502,335 of OU015746.1, read as the reverse complement.
CGTTGTCTGTGAGAAGACAGAGTTCTGGTCCGGCAGGTGCCGGCAGTCAGTATACATAGGAAGATGCAAGTTTTGAGAGTGCACAGTTCAAGTACAGTTTTTCTTTTGTTTATGAGTTACTCGTGTCTCCTAAAACATTTTGAGTTTAAATTTCTTCGAAACCATCTATAACGCAACAAACATAGTGAAAATTTATTGTGACAAGTAATTTCTTAATACAGCTACTTGAAAAACGTAGGATCTTAAACTGTTTCCTTTTGGATACACTTCTGTTAGCACATGGCCAGTGTTCAGACCTAAAGTGTTAGGCTTTCCTGAGGGGAGTAGAATTCTGGGCCCTGAAGGAGTTTGTGCCTCATCAGTCCCTTTGTCATATCTAGCCTTAATCACCATGTTATCCACAGTGTGTAATGATTGACAGATGTTAGACTATTTCGTATATTCATAAAACATGCTCTTGAATACTCTAGTAAAACATAAACTGTGGTTTTCTTTGACTGAGGCCAGGTCTGGGTGAAGCTAAGATGTGGCACTCTTACTGATGAGCATCATGCTCTATTAATTTTGGGAGTTTTAATGGGAAAGTATGACACTGTAGTACCCCTCCTCCATAAAAATCATTCTTTTCAATTTAAAGATTGAAAACCTAGACCCCCGAGGAATTCAGCTGTCAGCTCTCTTCATGAGCGGAGTAGACATGGCACTGTTTGCCAATGATGCATGTGGGCAGCCCATCCCCTGGGAACACTGTTGTCCTTGGATGTATTTTGATGGGAAGCTCTTCCAGTCCAAACTTCTCAAAGCCAGCCGGGAAAAGACCCCACTCATCGACCTCTGTGATGGTCAGGTATGTTGGGGACAGGGTGGCCATCTCTGACTATAGTGGAATGTAGCCTGTGAGCTAAACCTGCTATCTTATTCAGGGTTACTATTGCTGTGATGAAACACCGTGACCAAAGCAACTTGGGGAGGAGAGGGTTTATTTGACTTCTGCTTACATGTCATTGAAGTCAGGGCAGGAACCTAGAGGCAGGAACTGATGCAGGGGCCCTGGAGGAATGCTTGCTCCCTCTGTCTTTCCCAGCTTGCTTTCTTATAGAATCCAGGACCACCACCAGCCAAGGGATGGCACCACCCATAATGGCCTGGGGACCTCCCCACCCCCATCAATTACTAATTTTAAAAGTTCTTTATAGGCTTGCCTACAACCTAAGCTTATAGAGGCATTTTCTTAATTGAGGTTTTCCCTCAGGTGACTTTAGCCTGGGTCAAGTCAACATAAAACTATCCAGTACACCTGCTGTCTTCTAAACTTGAGTGTTCCCAGTGGAACACATTCTCAATTGATTCTTATTACTTGAGAGAATTAGGTTCCAGAAAGCTCCTTGCATATTGAGTCAGTGAGTGTGAACCACCGTGGCTGAGAAGTATCAGGGCTAGGTTCCCATGAGGTTTTGTTCATATTTTCAGTTGCATAGCCTGTTCTGTGTGACTTCTCTTCTTTGTTTCTTTGTTTCTTTGTTTTTTGAGACAAGGTTTCTCTGTGTCACCCTTGCTGTCCTGGACTCACTTTGTAGACCAGGCTGGCTTCAAACTCACAGCGATCCGCCTGCCTCTGCCTCCCGAGTGCTGGGATTAAAGGCGTGTGCTACCATGCTTGTGGCTTCCCTTCTTGGATATTTCATTTAATATCTGTTGTTTGATCATGATTGTTGCGCTCATGGCCAATGGTACATGCTTGCAGCACATTATGACCAGGTATGCATTTACAAGCCCCACAAAGCATTTCAGCACCATGGGACTATCTTAACCAGTGAAACCAGCAAAAAGGACAAAATGCAAAACAGGCCAGCAGGAAGCCCCATTTTCAGAATGAACTGCACTTTGTACCATTTGAGTTCATGTGGGAAGTTTGTCATGTCCTACACCCTGATGTACACAGGTCCTATGGTGATCAGGGAAGTATCCATGACTATTGATTTAGCTGTTAAGAATAAGTAGGTGAGGGGCTGGAGAGAGACTCAGCAGTTAAGAGTATGTATTATTCTAAAGAGTACCTGAGTTCAGCTCCCAGAACCCATATAAAGCAACATACAACCACCAGCACAGGGAAGTGGAGTTGGTCTCTGACCATTTCACAAATAATGCACAATCTCACACAGACACATAAAAAGAAAATAAATATAAAAAATGCAGACTTTGCATAACTGTGGTTCTGCTTTGTTATTGACAGTTCAGATTTGTTCACATTTGTGGGTGATATTTTACCTGCCTGTCCGTTGACTTCCAGGCTGAGCAGGCTGCCAAGGTGGAAAAGATGCGCCAGAGCATCCTGGAGGGGCTCAACTTCTCCCGGCAGAACCACCCACTCCCCTTCCCACCACCTCCTGCTCTGCCCTTCTACCCAGCATCTGTATACCCCCGGCACTTTGGGCCAGTCCCACCCTCACAGGGCAGAGGCAGGGGCTTTGCAGGTGAGTCGTAATTTGGGAATCTTTCAAGTGGGGACAGAGCATGTGGTCCTTTAGTGACATCACAGCTTGCTGTATGGAGACGTGTTACAGTGGGTTTTAGGAAGCAGTATTAAGGCAGTAGTTCTTCCCAAGTAGAGATAAGAGAGTAAGATCCTGAGGGAGATGGTGAGAAAGAAAGAGGGAGCCACCTTGATTTCATTCATATTTCATATGCGTGGAAAGTAAATCCCTCTGGGTCTGAGGGATCTATATTCTAGGACCACTCCTCCAGGGTCTTCAGGCTGTTTTGCATACATGAGTGGTCCCTCTGAGACTCACTCACCTCTCATGCTTTTCCTGTTTCTTCTACTGTGGGTTCCACAGGAGTCTGTGGCTTTGGAGGCCACTACGGGGAAACAGTAGCAACAGGCCCTTACCGTGCCTTCCGGATGACAGCAGCATCGGGACACTGTGGAGCCTTCTCAGGTGGTGACAGCAGCAGGACTAGCAAGTCCCAGGGCGGTAATTATTACCCACACCCCACACCCCACACCCCACACCCCTCCAAGCCTCTGCTCCCAGCACTTCCTCTCTCTGGCATCGGGCCCTTCCCTTCTTGCCTGTCCTTTCAAGCCACCTCTAATGCAGTGGCTTTTCTCTTGTGTCCCGACTGACCCTCTGCCCTTACGTCTGTATAGTGACCCTGTTGTAGTTATCTTGTCTTCTCCTTCCAGGCTAGGCCACTGAGTGTCCACCCAGAAGAGAACTTTTCTCTGCAACAGTGTGACCTGGCCAACAGCTTGTGCGCTCAGGCTAGGCTGACAATTTTGCATAGTGCCGTACTCATGCAGCCCTCTTTTGATAAAGGTGTTTGTGTAGAAGGTGCCAGCAGGTGCAGAATTCCTGGCACATAAAAGCCTCTCATCATTTGTTTTTAAAGAAAATTTTAATGTAAGGAGGTTTGTTTTAGATTTTCCTTTCATCTTCATTTGTGTTTGGCTTGTAAAGGGAAGAGTTTTTGAAATAGTTTATTACAATTCTACTGTTACTTGAAGCCATCACGTTATGTTGCAGAATTGGTCTGATACATTCTGAGTTACTTTCAGGGTAGTCATTCATTTCTGGATGGTAGCATTTGCCGCTCAGTTACTGGGCACTACTGTGGCCAGCACGAGGAATGGCATGTGGAAAGATGTGGCCGCGGAGCAACTGTCTGCAGCCCCAGTCGGCCCTCACCTTCCTGCTCTTCTGCCTCTTGAGGGCGTCTCTACCTTGTGACTGCTCCTGTAACTCTTTGACCCTGATATGTTCAGGGTCTGTGGATCTGGACTGTTGCATGTTCTGTGGCTGGGGAAAGCAAGGAGGGGGAGGTGCTACCTGGGACAGTGTGCGGAGAAGGTTCAAAGAACTTAACTTGCCTCCTAACTGTCCTGTTCACACCTGGGCTGTGCAGTGCACACCTGAAACACATCAGCTATGGGCCTGAAGTACAGGTGCATGCAGGGAGTTGAAGGTGGAAAGTAGATGGAAAGTAGCTGAGTACATCTTCAGTCTTACCAGGATGTGGTAGTGCACACCTGTGTTCCAGATCTTTGAAGACAGGGCAGGCCTTAAATGGGATGTCTCCATCGAATCCCTCCCCTCAGGGCTCAGGGAACCCTGCAGAAGAGGAGGCAGGAAGAGCATAAGAGCCAGAGGGGATGGAGGACACCAAGAAAACAAGGCCTCTAAATCAACATGAGCAAAACTCATATGAACTCACAGAGACTGAGGCAGCATGCACAGGGTCTGTACAGGTCTGCACCAGGTTCTTTGAGTATATATTATACTTCCAGTTCATTGTTTTTATGGGATTCCTGAGTTTGTGAATGAGTGGATTTCTGTGTGCCTTCTCTTTTGCTCTTTTCCTTCTGTTTTTGTCTTAATTCCAAAGTGCTAGTTTTTGTTTTATCTCATTATATTTTATTGTTATTTCTTAGAAGCCTGTTTGTTTTCTAATGAGACAGAAAGAGAGTGGATCTGGATACGGGGGAGGGAGGAGCTGAGAGGAGTAGAAGGAGGGGGCACTGCAATCGGGATATGGTATGCGAGGGGGAACATCTATCTTTAATAAAGGGGAGGGAAGTAAAATAAATAGGAAAAGATGGACAAGTTCAAGATTAGCCTGGTGTACATAGCAAGTTTCAGCTCGGCCAATATTACATAGTGATATTGTATCTCAAAAACTCAGTTATTTGTTTATCTTAATTACCTGGTGAAATAATATTATTGGCATAAAATAAGATATTATTAAAACATCTAGTCTGGCACTCTAGAGGCAGAGGCAGGTTCTAGCACAGCCTGGTCTACACAGGTAGCTCTAGCTAAGACCCTGTCTCAAGAAAACAAAAACCGGGGCTGGAGAGATGGCTTAGAGGTTAAGAGCACTGACTGCTCTTCCAGAGGTCTTGAGTTCAATTCCCAGCAACCACATGTGGTTCATAGCCATCTATAATGGGATCTAATGCCCTCTTCTGTTAGGCAGGCTCACATGCAGGCAGAATGTTGTATCCATAGTAACTAAATAAAAATTAAAAAAAAAAAAAAAAAAAAAAGAAAACAAAAACCATCTTGTCTGTTTCTTTATTCTTTTTTCATGTGGCTACAGGAAACACAGGCCTCTCCTAAGAGGATATAAAGACCTGTTTCCAGTGTTTCCATAGTTGTGTGGGGTCAATCATAACATACATCATTATCTTAACACCAGCATGGTAGGGAGCTTGTGATAAGCTCAGGAATAAAATATTCAAGCTCATTTTGTTTTAAAGGTTTTCGTATAACTTAACAATTTAAGGAAGTTCTTAGGTCAGAAAAATAGAATATTCAGTCCACCAGTAACTTATAGAGTTGGTGAGTGCAGCTCACACTTAGGTCTGTTCTAAGGACATTCTAATTTAGCCACATAGTAGCTATGGAGCACACAGAAGAGGGCAAAGAGTTCATAGCTGGCCTGCATTGCACAATGAGACACTGTTTTTAAAATTCATGATGTGCTAGAGCACTTGCCCTGTCCCATTGCTAGTGTGAGAGTGAGAAGGAAAGGGCTGCTTCTAGATTTATTGATTAATTTCTTTAATGTTTGGCTAACAAAATAAGTATGTAAGTGTTTACCTAGAGAAAAGCATACTGAGGTTGCGTACAAGTCCATCTGGTGGCATGGAAGGCAAGCCAGCGACACTCAGCTACATTTCTTTGAATTTCCTTAAATAGGTGTTCACTATGGCAGTGGGAATCCAACTCAGTTGCAAATCCTTTTTAGACATTCATTGTGCGTACGAACATGCTACAGGGTACTTAATGGAGGTCAGAGGACAACTTGCAGGAGTTTGTTCTCTCCTTTAAACATGTGGAACTTGGTGATAGGACATAGATCATCCATCAGGCCTGGTGGTAAGCACCATAAATGGGTGGATGAGCCACTCCTCCAGCCTCACTCTCTTTCTGAATTTACACAGGGTCTCCCTCTGTAGTCCAGTCGGGCCCCAAATCCACAAGTGTCCTGCCTCAGTTTCCCAAGTGTTTTGATCACAGGTGTTTACTATTGTACTTAGCTCTCTTATGGGTACTTAACTACCTCTTGCAATCTCATAGTGTAGGGCCTGGCATGTCTTTAATTCTAGCAGGGAGGCAGAGGTAGGTGGATCTCTGAGTTTGAGGCTAGCCTGGTCTACCAAGAGAGTTCCAGGACAGCCAGGGTTATTACATAGAGAAACTTGCACTCAAAAAACAAAAAACAAAACAAAACAATAATAATAATAATAATATTAATAATAATAATAATGGTAGTAATAGTAATAATACATTGCATGGTGTGCACAGAGAGCCTTCTGTAAGAAAGTCCTCACAAAGCACTGTAAATGGCTTCTAACTGAATGGGAACTAGAACCCAGTAAGAGTTGCTTTGCTTGTTTTCTCTTCTTTGCTCCTAATGCTGTGGTTGTAAAGATTTTATCTTCTCATGTGTTTTTCTTTGTTTGTTTGTTTTCATGCAGGAGTCCAACCTATTCCTTCTCAGGGAGGGAAGCTAGAAATAGCTGGCACTGTGGTTGGCCACTGGGCTGGGAGCAGGCGGGGCCGTGGGGCCAGAGGGCCCTTCCCTCTGCAGGTGGTGTCTGTGGGAGGACCAGCAAGAGGGTAAGTGCTGCGCTGAGGTGGTGTGCTTTGTGTTAAGTGCAGAAAACAGCCTTTGCCAGACTCCTCCTGAGCAGGAACTGTTCTCATGTCACTGGATAGTCCCTGTTTAACACTGCTCTTAGTGTTACATGGAATCCTCTTATATAGCATTATATAATTATTTGACTCACCATTATTAAATAATTAGCCATGCATTATTCAATTAATGAATTGTCTTTTTTAAATGTTTCAAGTATTGGTTTTGAAGTCAAATGCCTTGGGTATGAACCAAAAATATGATTCCTTGGATTTGATGTGACCATACTTAATACTCAATATCTCACACAGCATAAGATAAACTTGAGAGAATTTTCAATGTAATCTTTCATAGGTTTAAGTCTATTTGCTCTTGTCTTCCTGTATTGACCCAGGCGTCCAAGGGGAGTCATTTCCACTCCAGTGATTAGAACGTTTGGAAGAGGTGGAAGGTACTACGGCAGAGGCTACAAAAGCCAGGGAGCAATTCAGGTAATGCCCCCAGTGCTCGTGTGTCTCCCCTTTAGGTTAAGTGTCCCTGCCTGTGTTCTGTCTGTAGGCCAGTGAGTTTGTTGGATAGCTGTCAGACCTTAGACTTGATACCTGGCCATAGGTGCTCCCCATAGTTATATCAAGTTCCCAGGAAGCCCGAATCATTTCTCTGCTATTCAGGAACTCCACTGAATGACACCTGTGTGTTTGACTTCTTGTTTGGGCCAAATGAAGGCCCAGCCTCCCCTGGCCATCTGTTTTTCAAAATAGCCACTTTTGTGGAAAATAGATTTTTTTTTTTTTTTTTTTTTTTTTTAAAAGTCAGAGACTCGGGCCTAGAGAGATGGCTCAGCAGTTAAGAGCACTGTTTGCTCTTCCAGAGGTCCTGAGTTCAAATCCCAGTAACCACATGGTGGCTCACAACCATCGACACCCTCTTTAACGTGCTCTTATGGTATGCAGATGCACATGCAGACACAGTACTCATATACATAAAATAAATACAATCTTAAAAAAAAAAGTCAGAGACTCACTATTTAGCTCTAGCTGGCCTAGAACTTACTGTGTAGACCAGGCTGGCCTCAAACTCAGAGATTCACTTACCTCTGCCTTCTGAGCACTGCAATTAAAGACATGTATCACCACCTGATAGAAATGGGATTTTGAGCTATAAGCCAGGTACCAACCATTACTCAGTCCACAGGATAAATCACAGTTCCTGGTTAAACATGTGTAATATGAGTGGTTTTATTGGTGTGTGTGTGTGTGTGTGTGTGTGTGTTTTAAGTGTTAAGACTTGCTTATTTTATGTGTAAGGATGCTTTGCCTGCATGTATGTCTGGCCATTGTGTGCCTTAGAGACAAAAGAAGGTGCTGGACTCCTTGGGACTAGAGTTGGAGACAGTTGTAGTCGCCATGCAGGGGCTGGGAGTCCAACCCAGGTCCTCCTGAAGAGCAGCTAGTACTCTTAGCCTCTGATCCCCTCTCACCACCACTTTTAAGATAAGATTCTCATGTCTGCCTGTTGTGTCTATGCTTTTCTTTGATCTCTTGTGTCACATGTGCTTTCCCTGGATGAACTGCGTGTAGCCTTTTTACGGACACCTGTACTTGTGCATGCCCTGTGGAGACAGTGTGCTGTCATTCACTGTCCCAATGAAACACTTGTTGAGTTCCAACAGATAGGCATTTTATTAATACTCTGTTGTAGTGTCTAGATGTAGTCTTGTCCATCTTGGAGAACCTTGATTAAATTAACACATCTCATAATTAGTCAGTGCTTTTTGACATACTGCAAACACAGGCTCAGTACCAGCTCACAGTGCTGAGGCCAGCCTCCTGTACTGTGAGCAGCTGGGGGCGGGTTTGTGTGTGCCCCCTTCATTCTCACACCACCTTCTCTTTAAGCACTAACTGTGCTGTTCTCATCTGTGATCTGGGCAGGGAGCCATGACCCACTCTACTTCCCATTGTGCCTCATTTGTCTTGGTTCTATAAATACCTTTTTGTCCCATGTCCCCTCCAGGCTCTAGGTATCCATTCTGGTTTCTGAAGTCTGTTACTCAGTGGGTTCTTGAGGAACGGCCTTTCAGGAAGGACTGATGAAGACTGTGTTCAGCGTGAAGACTGCTTTCCTAGTCAGGACACTGTCTGGAAGGCCTTCTCCACAGTTGTCTTGCTTTACTTCATTTTCCTCATACATAAAACTTTGCTATCAAAGACTTACCTAATGTCATTCACGTTGAACTCACCCATGTGCTTGACCTAAGTGGCCAGGTTGGCCTTGATTTTCTGTGAAAACTTGCCTTTCCCAGAAGTCCCTTGCACTGCTGTTCTGATCACCACACTCAGAACAGTGAGCTTAGATCTTTCCCTTCAGGAACTTTCTCCTGATGATAGTGCTTGGCTCCATTTCTTTCTTTGCTGTTCTCATGGTCAGTGTCCAGCTGCCCTCTCGCCGGCTCTGCTCTGCCCACCCTCAATATTTGGCAGACTCTTCATTGCCTGTCGCCTCTCTCCTTTCTGATTTATAACCCGGGCTACAGCTTACCTCTAGGGTTTTTGTCGGTTCCCCCGCCTCCCCCCTTCCCTTTTCTTTTCTGTTTTCATTTTTGGTTGTTGTTACTGTTCTGAAACTGTCTCACTACTTAGCCCTGGATGGAACTTGCTGTGCAGACCAGGTTGGCCTCACATTCATAGCGATTCCCTGCTCCTATCTCCTGAGTGCTGGGATTAAAGTTGTGGACCACTGTGCCATGTGGACCACCATGCTACACTTACATATTTATTTTTATTTACTATATGAATGTGAGCATGATATGTGTATGCATATATTAGCCACACTGCCACATGGCACTAAAGCTGGGCTTTGTGGCATTAGTTCCTTTTATTTTACCTTTCTGTGTGTTCCACGGGTTGAAGTCAGAATGTTAGTGCTTTACCCTTTTGAACCCTAGCTCCTTTTTTTTTTATTTTTTATTTTTTTTATTGTTTATAGTATTTTGAGGCAGGGTCTTTCTTCATAGCTCTGGCTGTCCTGGAACTCACTGTGTAGACCAGGCTAGCCTCAAACTCAGATTTGACTGCTTCTGCCTAAGTGCTGGGATTAAAGGTGTGGATCACCATGCCTGGCTGCTTTTAGAGCAGTTTTGGGCTTACAGCACTAAGAAACGCAGATTTCCCTACAGCACTGTACTCCCGTCTGTGCCTTCCTGTTTACTCTGTCTCCTGCTAGAGTGATGTTTTTGTTATAGTTGGTGCCACCATCATTACCACACATGGAATCTCCCAGTTCATAGCTTACATCAGGCATCACTGTTGGTGTTGTACATTCCACAGGCTCAAAGAATGCCAGCTGGCCAGGGTCTCCATTGCCATAGTGTCACAGAACTTTTGCTACCCTAAAAGTTTTCTGCTCCACTACCTGCTACTTTCCCTGAGATTTCTGGCAGCTGCTGAGTATTTTACTGTCTCCCAAGCTTTGCCTTTTCCAGAAGGTTAAATAGATAGGGTGTGTGTGTGTGTGTGTGTGTGTGTGTCTGTGTGTCTGTCTGTCTGAGTGATGGTGTCAGATCCCATGGAACTAGAGTTACAGACAGTTGTGTGTGAGCTGTCACGTGGGTGCTGGTCCTCTTGAAGAGCAGCCAATACTCTTAGCCACCGAGCCATCTCTCCAGCCCCTTAAACTGCTTTCTTCACTCACAGTATGTGTTTTACATTTTTCCCTGTTATTAACACTACTGTGGACATCTCAGTGGGCTAGGCATGTAGTTCAGTGCTACGGTGCTGGCAAGTCCCTGGGTTTGATTTCAAGCACCACAAATTAAAAACCCTGAATGTAGCTTCCCAGGTTCTCATCTCTGAGGGTGGATATAAGGAGCAAGACCGCTAGCTCACATGACGAGAGTCAGCTTAGTGCTGAGCTACTCAACTGCCTTCCTAGTGGCAGCGTTGTTTAATTTTACCTCTCATTGGTGAGTGACAGTGTCTTTCACTCTTATCCTGGCTGTTTGACCATTCTATTAGTTAAATGGTCTAAATGTGTGTTTCTCTGGTGACCTGATGTTTAACACATCTTTTCATGTGTAGATACTTTCTATTTCATTTCTGTGTTGATAGATATATCTTAAGGGTTTGGATCATCTTTGTTGTTTGTATGTTGGTGTCTTTTAGTGTGTTCTCAAGATTAAGCAAGTATCACCGCCAATCCCACCATTCCTCTTACTCCCCAAAGGACCCGCTCCACCCCATGACCTTCCTTCAGCTCTCATATCCCATTCTGTCTCATTGGTCTCACGAGACTTTTATAGGCCTTGACTGTCACAACTTGATAACCATGCTATTGGTTGGGGGTGGGGGTGCTTACAACAGAAAACTGCTAGGCTACAGTGCCTGACACACGTCAGGATGGAGGCATCACCCTCTCAAAGAGCTGTGCTGTTGGGAAATGTACAGGACTGTGCCAGGCTCAAGGTCCATTTTTTTCAAGGAAATTATTTGTCAACCTACTTAAAAGAGGAGAGGTGACACAAAGGGGGATCCATTCACAACCCTTGTGCTGTTACCGATGCAGCTTTGCTTTGTGTTGAAGTTGCCCCACTGTGGCTTTGTTTACCCTGTAAAGATGGGTGTTTGTCTTCTGGGACCTATGCATTTTGGAGAATATGGGGACAGCCTCCATTTCAGAGGAGACTCACTAAGAGGTGCTGGTAACCATAATGGTGAGGTACTATGTGAAGAGTTAGACAGAGCGCTCCAAGTGAGACTGTCATTCTAAATTAACATTCCCAGCAGAGATGTTGAGGGAAGGAGCCACAGAGGAAATGAGCCAAGATGGAAGAACAGAGGCAGAGGGCCTAGCCTCTTGAATTCTCTGGCTGAGGCCTAAAGCCAAGCTGTGTTGCTATCTGTGCCTTGTGTTGCCAGCCCATGCCCCAGCGCCCCCGTGCCTGAGGCTCACTTCACTCTGCTTCTCCACAGGGCAGACCTCCGTATGCTGCTTCAGCAGAAGAAGTGGCCAAGGAACTGAAGTCGAAATCTGGGGAATCCAAGTCCTCTGCCATGTCCTCAGAAGGGTCCCTGGCCGAAAACGGAGTAATGGCCGAGGAGAAGCCAATGCCCCAACTTAATGGGAGCACAGGTGACACCAGGGCCCCCAGCCACTCTGAAAGTGCCTTGAACAATGACTCTAAAATGTGCAATACAAATCCTCACTTAAATGCACTAAGTACAGACAGCGCCTGCTGCAGGGAGGCTGCTCTGGAGGCAGCTGTCTTAAATAAAGAAGAGTAAACTTATTTTTTATAGAGGGTGAAGGATGCTGGAAGGGTAAGGATTTAGGAATATCTGGAGAGAAAGAGAGCCTGCAGTTATGTACATTTTGTCCTTTCCGTAAGAGAAAAATGAGGACTTTGGAAATTCAGATCCCTCTTTGATATCAGAGATTTAAACAACACATTTTTTTAGTTTTAACCAGTTGTAGTCAAAATGCTACAATAAAACAAAAAAAGAGAGAAAGAAAATGAAGAGCATTTGACTCCCGCACTTAAAATGAAGTACACAAAGTTTAAACTGGTTACGACAAAAGCCTAGAGTTGTGTTTCTTGAACTATTAAAGAAAACAAATTTTGGCAGTCTTTAAGTATATATAGCTTAAAATATCATTTTTAGCATTTGGCACCATATGTATGCCATTATATTTGATTTTGCATTACTGTTTCACAATGAAGCTTTGTTTTAAGGCTTTGATTTTTATGATTATGAAAGAAATAAGGCACAACCACAGTTTTTCTTTCTTACTTAAATTTCATCACTGTTGATGTGGTTCTTTTGTGTTAAAAAAAAAGTGCAACTATCAAAACTTAAAAAAAATTATAGAGTAAACTGCTGTTGTGCTGATTTTGAATACACAGTACATCATACATACTTTACAAGCAAGTTCAGTGGAGATAAAGTTGAAATCATAGAAGATGCAAATGACCGTTCAAAATCAACACAATGTGTTCTGAAACTTCGTGACTAATACCATGCATCTGTGATCAATGAGCTATGTGGTTTTGAATCGGATGTAGACCATTAGTACTACTACTTGAGCTAAACTTCTGCATGGTTCATAATTTTTAAAGTGTGTAGTTAATATTATGCATGTTATTGTCCTTTCTTCCATTCTTACCAGTATGTGCCCATTTGCAAAACAAAAATGCTAATAATCAGTAATAGTCCTATAAAAGATGTTAACTCTGTTTAGTCATTGACTGATCTTGCTCTAACCTTAAAATTTTGTGATTATTGACCTCTGTTGCATTTATTCTAAACCCCCCAAAATTATCTAGCCGTTTGGGATATCAACATTACCCTGGTGTACTCACTGCTGTGTGCATTCTTGTTCTTTGTTGCTGTTTTATGCCTTCATATTAGCAAAATATGAAATTCTGTGAAGAAAAAAACCCCTTTGATCTTAAAATACAAAACACCCCCTCCCCTTCTGTAGCAGGAAACAAATTGCTTGTTGTTGAGAAGTTTCCCATCAGGAATTTAGTAGAAGCAGGTATACTTCTATCATTTTGATGTTTTGTTACTGTTTCCAAACAATGTACTTTGAATCAGAATCACTTCTTACGTTTCATACACTTCCGATGCTCTTCATCACATTAGTGATCAGAAATGAGGTGTAACTCCCCAGCCCCGCCCGCAAGAGCTAAGTAGGATCTTACTGTAAGTTGAAGGGAGTTCCGCCCTAACTCATGGATTGTGAAGAATGAACTGCTGTTGGGTCTGATTGACTGTTGATGGATTGTGGTGTGGTGTATCCGGAGGCTATTGAATGCAACTTACAATGCTTAATAAAAATCTTTATTCTTTTAGTATAAAGTATGGTGTGGCTTTTAAATTCACTTGTAAGAGCATACATTTTACAATGTAAATGAGGTAGCTCATGAAGAGCCTCGTCAGATAACAAAACGTGTAGGAGTACCGTGCCTTGTCAAAGTAATGTTAGAGGAGCATTAGTAGGTGTTTAATATGAAGATTATGATGAGCGAAACATTTGAGTGCCTTTAAAGACATTTTCCAACCAGTCAGGCTGAGAAGTCAAAATGGCTTTTATAAAGGCCTAACGGGGGAAAACGCATCTCAATTACATCTTGCAAGTGTGGCTGCTTTCATGTCATCTTTTTACCTCAGTCTCCCGGCAGCCTACCTCAAATAAGTCCAGCAATAAGGCCAGGAAGCTACCGGAGCACGCACGCTCAGAGCAGAGGCCTCTTTCTCTCGGGCGGGAGTGGGGCGGGGCTTACATGGCAGATGCGCGCGCATCTCGGGGCGGAGCCCAGCCAAGCTCGAGGCCGCTGGGTCCTTTGCGGCGCCAGGGCGGAAATGCATAACGAGGGAGACTGCGCCTGCTCGGTTGGTCAGGCTCTCCAGCTTCAAGAGCCGGGATTGCGGCCTTGCTCTGGCTGGGTTCCGCTACCTCGCGGCCTCCGTAGGCCCCAGAAAGGATCCAAGGCTCAGCCACGGGCGCCCGCCTCGGCGTCTGCGTACTGTGATGTGGCTTCTAAACTACGGAACACCCTCTTGTCCGAGTCTATTAACTTGGTCTCCAGAGTCTCAGTGACTGAGTGAACCTTGGTATCTCCTGCCCTTATCAGGCCACCTGAACCTTTTTGCCTGTGTTGGTAGCCAGGCCTGTTTCATCTTAACAAAAGCCAGGGGTCCCAGGGAAGAGTGGCCCGTGGAAAGCAAATCCAGCCCACGCTGGATCCCGAAAGAATGGCCCAGCAGCCGGAGTAGCAGAAAACTTTTATTCTAAATATGCCTTCACCCACAGCACCCTCACAGGGTCTCCCCGAGGTGACACCCACAAACCTCACTCAGTCCAGCAAACGGAACAGAATGGTCTTCTGACTTAAGGGCGAGGGGCAGATAGTTTTGTCCCACCAACAGGGATCTCAGGGATGTCCCCCTGTGGCATCCTTTCCTCCGCTTGGGTGGCATTTGTTCTAGGCCTAAGAGATCTCTTTTGGCCTCAAGGCAAGCCTCCACCTTACTTAAAAACCCGGAATTTAGGGTTGAAGAAGGAGGGGATTCTGGAGGCTCCATTGGTATGGAACTGGACCCTCACTTTGCTAGAAAAGCATTCACTGTTCTTAACACACAACTGGGATTGCAGGGGATTATTGAGAGGCCCGAGCCAAGATGGTTCAAGGGACTTCGGCCATACGTGGCACTGGCCGGAACTCAGGACCAAATCTGAGGCTTTGTACATTCCCAGGATGAACTCAGCTTGGTGTCGTTCTTGGTCAGATGGCAAATTGTGGTAGGTCCTGTGCACTTTGTAGTTTTTTGTTTTGTTTTATTTAGTTTTTTTCTTTTTCTCTTTTAAAAAGAAAGGTATGATTTTTGCTGTAGCTCTGCCATCTCGAAACAACTATTGTAATACTGTTTTGTTTTTGTTTTTAATGTAATGTGTATTTTCCTTTCCTTGGCACAGAGGGGACATTTTGCTTGCTTGTGTAAGGTTCTTGGGCAGCACCATTACCAGGCCTTGCCCTTCAAGGGACAAGGTACAAGGCCTGTACCTTGAAACACTTCCATTAAAACGGGGGAACAACACACATGTTCACACTTAATAAGAAAAATATAATGACAGGAGATGGAGTAAGGAGTGGACTTGCTCACTGGGTGAGTCCTGTGATTGTTCCTTATTCTGGCGTGGCTGGCCCCTAGAGCTCAGGAGCTATTTGTATGAACAGGCCTAGCTGCCTGGCATGGCCAGTCCACTGGCCGTTTGCCATTTGCCAGGCAAAAATAGGCTTTCATTTATATGGCCTTGATTTCTAGGGAGGGCAAACATGGGTAATGTTAATGCAGCCTCATTCTTTATTTTCTATCTGACAGAGAATGTTGGATACTTACTGTCTGCACCTTCATCCATATGTCACATGCATTGACAAAGGGGATATAAAAATCATCCCTTCTTCCCGAAGGGAAGGGCAAGCACTGGTGATCAACTCCGACAGTGTACTAATTTACTGTTCCCCTCCCAGCCTGTCCCTTCCTGGGATATTTTAGAAACATGCTTTCTGCCACTTAGCACTTCATGTGATGGAATGGGCAGGGGAAAGGTCTTTTTGTCATGGGCCTGTCACTAGTGGATCTACCAGCCCTACCTGTATCCTTCATACAGGCCTTGCTAAGTGGCTTGGTACTGCTCTACCATTTCCGAAGGACCACATTAGGGTTCTCAGGCTCGCTGTCATCACCCTGCGAGCTCTTTCAGGAAGCTGTGGCTATGGCTCAGGCTGAAATGACCTAGAGACCCTCAAGTAAAGTCATGTGGAAGTTTTTGTAAAGGTGTAGCCTCCTATATTAGGATCTGAACCAAGACCCCCCCTCCTCCCTAACTCATTGGGCCAAGACATAACTCCTAGAATCTCAGAATGTGACCTTATTTGGAAATAAGGTCTCTGCAGATGCAGTCAGCTGAGGACTTGGGACAAGGTCATGTTGGAGTAGGATGGGCCCTTATCCCATATGACTAGTGTTCTTATAAAAGGTGGCTTGGACAACAGAAGCATAGGGCCAAGGTCATGGGAAGACTGGAGCAACACTGTCCTGGGCCAGGAAGCTATGAAAAGGTAGACAGAAGCCAGACACAGATCCTTCTCCAGTACATCTGAAGGACTGCAGCCCTGCAGCACCTTGGTTAGGGGCTTTTGGCTTCTAGACCCAGAGACAGTAAATGCCTGCTACCCAGAGCACCCAGTCTGGTCCTTTGTTAAACAGTCCTGGATTTTCATATGCTTCTGAGCCCATAGCAGGGTCACCTTCCTCTCTGTTCTCTAGCAGGGCCTGGTTCACCCAGGGGCTATACTTAAAATTTTTTTAAAATTTTATTTTATGTGCATTGGTATGTGGGTGTCAGATCACCTAGAACTGGAGTTACAGACAGTTACGAGCTGCTATGTGGGTGCTGCGAATTAAACCTGGGTCCTTTGGAAGAGCAGACTTAACCGCTAAGCCATCTCTCCAGCCCCCCAGAGGCTATACTTACTCCCTGGCCCCGGCTTCTGGAATTGAAACTTGCCCAGGCTAGTCAGTGTGAACAGTTGTGATTCCATAGAGAATGAACATGTCTAAGGAGCCAGAACTCCAGTGGGTCATGCCTTTTGGACAAGGGGAGATGGGATTTCAGGCTAAGGGTCTGAACCAAGTACTTTTGTGGACCTTGCACAAGTGCCCCCAAACCCTTGTATCTGGACCAAAAGATCTGATTTTTCTCTGAGTATAGGGATGCCCATCCAATCTTTGATGCCCTGACTGATCATGCCAGGAGAGTTACAGGGGCTGACACCGAGCCTGCTGCAAAAGGCACAGTTCTCTGGGGCTGTGGAATATCACCTGATTTGGGAGAACAGGATCACAAATTACGTAAACACACAGGCAAAAAGGAATCTATGTGAAAAATGAGAAGGGGTGGAAGGTTCCAGAAAGAACAGCAAAGCAATTAAAAACCTCCATTGGGGCCAGAGAGATGGCTCAGAGGTTAAGAGCACTGACTGCTCTTCCAAAGGTCCTGAGTTCAATTCCCAGCAACTACATGGTGGCTCACAACCATCACTTCTGGCCTGCAGGCAGAATGCTGTATACATAATAAATAAATAAATCTTTAAAAAAAAAAAAAACCCTCTATGGAGTAGGTACCAGGGAAAGCTACACTAGGGCATGATGTGGAGGAGAAGTGAGTCATTAGGCAGGTCACATGTGTCCAGGAGAGCCCTAAACACTATATGCATGTGTGTGCACTCACACACACCTTCTGTTAAAATACACGACTTAAGTAAAGAGAAATACACAAGATCAACATTGAAAATCAGTTTTGTTTCCATACAATGAACAGCCTTAAAAAAAAAAAAGTCAGAATTCTGGTGAAGTGTTTTCCTAACATGCATGAAGTCCATGGTTAAGGCCTGACTATAAGTCACACACTCAAGAGATAGCAGTGGGAGGATCCAGGATTCAAGGTCATTCTCAGGTATGGTTACAAGAGACTTTTTAAAAAGGGTATTGCGGAGGGGAGGGGGCTGAAGTGATGGCTCAGTGGTTAAAAGCATTAGCTGCTCTTCCAGAGGGCCCAGGTTCAAGTCCTAGCACCACGTGGCAGCTAACAATAGTCTGTAATTCCAGTCTAAGGAGAGCTGATACTCTCTTCTGGCCTCCATGGGTCCCAGACATGTATAGACATACATCTAGGCAAGTCATCCATACACATAAAACTAAAAAAACTAAAAAAAGATTTCAGAAGGAAACACACACACACACACACACACACACACACACACACACACACACACACAGTTAGTGGATCAGTGTGATGGCTCAGTAAATAAAGGTGCTTCACTCCAAGCTTGACGGCCACCTGAATTTGACTACTCACCTGAATTTGACCAGACTCCTCTAAGTTGTCCTCTGTACCCACCCCCAGCGCAAATGCGCGCGCGCGCACACACACACACACACACACACACAGAGTAAATGTTAAAAGTAAATGAATGCAATAGTAAAATACAACAACAACAAACTACTCAAAAAATAAACCAAGGAGGCAAGGCAAATGACTTTGCTCAAAGTAATGAAATGAAAAGCAGACTGTGTTCACAGATTAGAAAACTTCATACCATAATCATTTAAAAACAACGTATAGGGACGGTGAGACACCTCAGCAGGTAAAGGCACATACTGCCAAGCTGACAACCTGACCTTGATCCACAGGCCCTATATGCTAAAAAAGGAGAAAATGGATCACACAAGTTGTTCTCTCTAACCAAAATAAATAGGTAAACAAAATTAAAACCTATAGATTTTCTACAATCCATATCAAAATATCTTTTCAAAAGCAAATCTTTGAAACTCCTGTGTGTGCGCGTGCTTGCATGGTGGCCAAAAGATAATTTTGTGGAGTTAGTTTTCTCATTCACCTTAATGTAGGTTCTGGAAAATCTGTCAAACTCAGGTTGCTAAGATTCTATGGCAAACACCTTTACCAGCCCACAGGAAAACAAACTTTGGGGGGGGGGGTGTGTTTCGAGACAGGGTTTCTGTGTAGCCCTGGCTGTCCTGGAACTTGCTCTATAGGCCAGGCTGGCCTCGAACTCACAGATCTGTCTGCATGCACTATCACAACCCAGCCTAGGAAACAAACAACTTTTTTTTTTTTTTTTTTTTTGAGATTTTGTATGGAATCTTAAGGAGCCACAAATAGCCATAGTAATCTTACACAAAAGAGTTAGAAGACTCACACTTCCTGAATACAAAGCTTACTACAAAACTATGTAACATCAGCTTAAAAAGATACATGGACAAGCTGGCTACAACAAAGAGCCTAGGAACAACCGACTCATGTCAGAATTCTCAATGAAGAGTCAAGTCCTTTAGACAAGGACGGGCCAGGTAAGATGGCTCAGTCAGGAAAGTGCTTGCCACCAAACCTGACAACCTGAGTCTTGTTCCTGGGACCCACATGGCCCAGAGAACTGACTACTGTGATCTCCACATGCACACCACACCATGACATGTGAATGCTCTCACACATACACTAAATAAGTAAATGGAAAAACAAGGGGTTGGGGATTTAGCTCAGTGGTAGAGCATTTGCCTAGCAAGCGCAAGGCCCTGGGTTTGGTCCCCTCAGCTCTGGAAAAAAAAAGAAAAAAGACAAAATAAATGGAAAAACAAAACAAAACCTTGACAAGGAGGCAAGTATCATTCTAGGAAGAAAGGGCCATCTCTTTAGGAATAGTTCTGGGAAACCGTGTTTACAGGCAAAACAATAGAGTTGCTCAGAGGGAGATCTTTCTGGGCCAAGAAGTCTGGCTGCTGTGTAGCACTGAAGTGGTGTCATTCGAGTGCCTGGGTACAAGGCTGGTGTGGGGACCACAGAGCTATGAGCCGGTTGCCCTGATAGGGTCCCAAGCCAGACAATGGGGGTGTGAGTGGCGGTGTGGGAACACAGAAGCTGAGCCCTAAGGAGTGAAGGGGGGCAGGAAGCACCAGTAGAGGGGGCCACCAGACCACACTGCCCCTGCTCTGGAGTGCCTCTTCCTTTTACAGGTAGTGGAAGTGCCTCCTATCACCTCCTTGTCCCCCTCTCCTGGGGCATGTTCTCAGAAGGTGACTCACCTGCTCAGTCTTTCCATGCTTTTCCTCCATCATCTACTCAAACCTAAGTCCATCACTGGTTCTCAACTCAGGGCGAACAGGAAAGCGGAGAGTCTCCTGGGCTCTGATGCACAGCTGTCAGCATACAGTAGGTGCTCAATAAACATCTAAGGCTAGGAGGTGGGAGAAGGGATGGGGAAAACAAAAGTCAGGGCTAGAAGCCTGGATAGGGGCCCTTTTGCTGCTGCACAGTGCAGCAGCGCAGGAGGGTTCTGGGAATCAGGGAAGTATCTATCCCCAAACACAGGGACAGATGTCGTGGGCACAGCTGGCTGCCAGAGAGAACATGAGAAGGACAGGCCTTCCGGGAGAAGAGTGAAGTGAGAGGAGCAGGTTCAGGACTTGGGCAAAGGTGTGCTCTTCCCTTGCTCCCTCTGCCCCTACCCTTGGCAGGCTACTCCTTTTCTGTATTTTTTTGTTTTTGTTTTTTCAAGACAGGGTTTCTCTGTGTAGCCTTGGCTATCCTGAACTCACTTTGTAGACCAGGCTGGCCTTGAACTCACAGCATCCTCCTGCCTCTGCCTCCCGAGTGCTGGGATTAAAGGCATCTGCCACCACTCCGGGGTGGGGGTGGGGGCTCCTTTTCTGTGTTTAACTGTTCTTTCACTTTTCCCCTCTGCTAAATGGCATCAGCACACCTCTTGGGGAAATGGAGGGTGCCTTAGATAACAGGGCAGTGCCTACCCCACCAGGACTCACTCTGGGTCACTCTGCCCTTTATTTGCGGGGAATTCACACCTGATGTTAATGCTGTCCAGGGGCACCCAGGACAAAGGAGACTCAAGGTGGCAGCTGGGATTCAGTCAGGTGGCTTGAATTGAGTTCATTCTGTACAGTTTGGAGGGCTTCCCTGCCTGCCCCCCAATTTCCAAAGTTATTTTTCCTATCTCCTTTTACACATGTGTGCCCCTACCTAACAAAGTGTGCCCTGGTTCACACCCTGAGTTGTAGTTCCGGGTTCACCTTTTTGGGGAGAGTGGGGGGTAGCTTAGGGAAGATTCTGGCTCAATGAGAGGACCTTCCCTGTGTCGCCAGCAATAGAGTAAATGGTTGACTGACAACTGCAGTCAGGGCAGGGATGATGCAGGGACTCTGCCTTGTCAAGCAGAGGGTCTGAGACTTGAGTTCACCTGCGTGAGAGTACATCTCTGTTGTCTGAGGACAGGCAACGCTAGCTAGCAGACAGGTTTCTTACTAGGTATGTGGCCCTGCTCAGCAGGGGCGGCCTGGGTAGGGGACTGAGGACTTCCACTCATATCCTACCAACAAACGAACAAAAAAAGCCCTAAGCAAGACAGGTGAGGCCACAGAGCCAGTTCAGGACAAGGCTGCAGGGGTGAGTGTATCAACATAACCCCCTAGTCTTCTCCCCAATCCTGTGGCTCAGATGCAAGTCACTGGACAGTCCTCCGCCCCTAAGGTCCGGGGTGTGGGGAGGTGGGGTCTATGGGTTGTAATATGGGCTCGTGGGCAGCACCAAAGCCAGGTAAGCTGTGTCCCACAGTAGTTCACTCTCGGGTCCCCAGACTTTTGTCCTTCACCTCTGGGGGCCAGAGCATCAGGGAAGTTCACCGGATCACGCGAGGGAGCAAGGCAGCCCCCAGCTAGGAAGAAGGAGAAGGGGAGGTTGTTCAAGAGCCAGCAACTCAGTCGCAGTTCGGGATGGGAGGGAGGCTGCTGGGCCCAGGAAGAGGAGGAAGATCCCCCTGTCCATCCCACTTCGGGGGTCAGAAGAAAGTTAAGGCCAAGGAGTTGCTTCTGGCTGAGGCAGGGCTGTGCGGACTGTGCTCACGCAGTCGGTGGCAGGGGGCTCCGAGGCTCACCTACCCTGGCGTCCGGGGCCACCCTCTCTCCGCGAGGTCCCCCCCAGGGCCGGGCTTCTGGCTTCTCCGAGCCTGCGGCCCACCTTCTACCGCGGCCCGCCTTCTCGGCGGCGGGAGCGGGGCCCAGGCCGGCGGGCGGAGGCGGCGCCACCCGGGGCGCTGACGTAGCGGCCGCTCGGCGGCCGGGGGTCCCTTCGGTGGGGCCGCGGCTCCCCGCCCGCCGCCCCCGCGCGTCCATTCGCTTTGTGTCCCGCGCGCGGCCGGGCCCCCCGCGCACTCTCAGCCCTGCGCCCCGCGGCCCGGCGGGCGGCTCCCGGCGCGGCCCCAGCAGCCCGCGCCGGCATTGTG
>OU015746.1:79452906-79472812 GCA_907169655.1 Acomys percivali | reverse complement strand
GTCTAGTCAAGACCCCCATCCCCCAGTGCAGGAGATGGAATCCATAGCTGAGCTGCACTCACTTCCAAGCTCCGTTGTCCACTTTATTTTGTTACTTACTTATCATGGGTGTTGGGCTGTGTATACACGCTATATGCCATAGCACTTGTGCAGGACTTAGCTTTCTCCTTCCATTGTGTGTGTCCAGGACATCAAGCTGAGGTCACCAGGCTGGGTACAAGTACTTTTTACCCACCAAGCCATCTTGTCTGCCCTTTCCTTTGTCTTTGTAAAACTGAATCCTTTCTTTCTGTTGCTGAGCCTTCTGGGGTCTAGTAATCACACCTCTATCAGATACATGATTTGCAAGTGTTGGGTGTTTTTTTTTTTTTTCTTCATTTTCCTGGGTAAATTTTTCATGTTCATGATATCATCCGCTGGGTATAAACGTTTTTTAGCTTTAATGAGGTTCAGCTTACTTACTTATTTATATTTCTTGTTCATGCTTTTAGTGTCTTAAGAGTCTCTTGTCAAATCAATTGTTACAAGGCTTACTCTAGTGATTTCTTTGAAGAATTTCATACTTTTAACTCTTTATTTTAAAAAAAAACCACACATTTGTTACTTATTTTGTGTGTGTGTGTATGAATGCATGCACACCATCATGTATGTCAGTGTGTGTTGCATGTGTGTGTGCATATGTGTGTATGCACATGTATATATGCATACAATCATGTACATGTGAAAGTCAGAGAAAAACTTGTGAGAATTGGGGCTGTTCTTTCTACCGTGTGGGGCCCAGGAATCTAACTCATATTTTCAGGATTAGCAGCCAGGACCACTTAGCCGCTAAGTAACCTCCCTGGCTCTCAGCTCTTAGTTAGGCTTTAAAATCCTTCATTTTATTAGCTGTTGTTGGTTTTGTTTGTTTTTGAGACAGGGTCTCATTATCTAGTCCTGACCAGTCTGGAACTTGCTCTGCAGGCAAGGTTAGTTTTGAACTCACAGAGATCCACCTGGCTCTGCCTCCTGAGTGCTGGAATCAAAGGCATGCACCACCAAGCTTGGCTTTTAAATTTTTAAAAAGTTGTCATTTATTTATTTGTGTGGTAAGGGGCACATGCCACAGAGGTGTGTGTGTGTGTGTGTGTGTGTGTGTGTGTGTGTGTGTGAGTATAGGTCAGAGGACAATTTGGAGACGTCAGCTCTCTTCTTCTTCCGTATGGGCCGTGGGGACTGAGGTCAGATCGTATTGGTGGCAGCATCGTTAAGCATTTGATCCATTGTATGAAGTAGTATCTTGGGTCTTGGGTTCGTCCTTTTTTATTTTTATTTTTTCTTCCTTTTTTTTTTCATGCTGTGTTCACTACTGTGATGAAATTCTTAGGTAGATGCCTAAAGGAAGAAAAGGTTTTGGTTCCTGGTTTTCAAGTTTTGTGACATGGTTACTAGGACACATTGCTTTAAGCTTGCGTGAATCATACTTTTATGCATGTTCATGTGTGTGCACTCACATGAGCAAGTGTGAATGTGGAGGCCAGAGGTTGATGTTGAATAATTTTTTCTATCACTCTACTTGTTTTTACTCTTTCCCTCTTCTTTCTTTCTTTTTCTAGACAGGATTGCTCATTGGCCTGGAACTTTCTCATTTGACAAGACTGTCTGGCTAGCAAGCCCCACAGACCCTCCTCTTCCCCTCTCACCATGCACTAGGATTACAGGAGCAGTACCACGCCATGGACTTTGTCTGTTGTTTTAACATGGGCACTGGGGACTAGAACTCAGGTCCTTGTAGCCAGTACCTTAGTGAGTGAGCTGTCGCCCCAGCCCCAGCCGTCTTAGGTTTTTGAGATAGCCTTGCTGTGTAGCCTAGTCTTTCTTCAAACTCATAGTCTTTCTGACTCAGCTTCTCAAGTTCTGGGATTACAGCCATGTCTCATCACATTCATCTCCCTACAGCGGTTTTGAAGATTGCGTTTGCCCCATTGAATGTCCTCCCTTGTTGAAAATCATTTGTACATACAGGGTTTATTTCTGATCTGTCAGTTCTGCTCCCTAGGTATTTATGCCTGTCCTTAGGCCAGTGCCACATGGTTTTAAGTACCGTGGGTTTGTAGTGTGTTTTAAAATCAGAAGTGTAAGCCTATGTGCTTCATTCCCCCCCCCCCTTTTTTTTTCAGAATTATTTTGGCTGTTTGAAACCAAGCATTTAGCTCCTTGCAATCTCATGTAAATGTGAGAGTTCACTGCTACATTTCTGCAAACATAAAAATTAGGAAAAAGAAAAAAGGGGGAGGGAGCTGGATTTTGACAGGGATTTCAATGTCTATAGGTTGCACATTGCTCTTTTGACAGACTTAAGACTTTAAAAAAATATATTTTATTAATGTATTCATATTACATCTCAATTGTTATCCCATCCCTTGTAACCTCCCATTCCTCCCTCCCTCCCATTTTCCCCTTACTCCCCTCCCCTATGACTGTGACTGAGGGGGACCTCCTCCCCCTGTATATGCTCATAGGGTATCAAGTCTCTTCTTGGTAGACAGACTTAAGACTTTTGACCATGAGCACATCTCTCTCTCCATTCCTTTGTGTCTTCAGTCATTTCATCAGTGTTTTGTGGTATCTAAGTCTTTGACTTCCTCCGTTTGTTTCTAAATATTTTGAGGGCACTGCTTCTGTAACTCATTCATTGATGGTGCCTGTTTTATTCCCCCCTTCAGTGTTGTACATTGAACCCAAGGCCTTGTGTATGCTCGACAAATTACCTGAGCTATACTCAGCACCATTTTTGGCCTTTTTACATAGTTTCATAGTCCCTTTGTAACATGTGGTAACTTGATTTTCAGAATCACACCTGTGCAGGGTGCCACCTGCCCCAACCCCCTTTGGGTTTTGTACATACAGTGGTGTGGCATGCCCAGATGCTGGGTGCACAGTACATGCTTGTATACCTTTGAAACATGGTTGCCATCTTTCTTTTTAACCATAAGCTTCACGGAGGCCCTGTGCCAAATGCAAAGCTTGTCTTACGCATACTGTCCTCTTGTGCAAGTCTCCATTTTTTCCCCCATCTCCTTCCCCTCACAGCCATCCTCCTAGGGGTTGCTTTTGTGGCTGAAGCCTTGTTGGGGGACCCCACAAGGGTTAGGCTGGTGGTGTTTTGAAGCTGTGCTGGCTGTTCCATGCAGGCAGTGTGTGGCCTCACCAGTATACAGGCTGCCCTGAGAGCTTGGTGGGCTCCTCCCATCAGGTGGGCAGGCCAACTAAAGCTTAATGGGTTTAGATTGCCTGAGTCAGTACCACAAGGTACCAACCATATGTGGTTGGTGTGTCTGTCCCAGGTCTCTGCAATGGTGCCTCTCCATCCACCAATAACAGTGACAGGAGCCGGGCGTGGTGGCGCACGCCTTTAATCCCAGCACTCGGGAGGCAGAGGCAGGCGGATCGCTGTGAGTTCGAGGCCAGCCTGGTCTACAAAGTGAGTCCAGGACAGCCAAGGCTACACAGAGAGACCCTGTCTCGAAAAACAAAACAAAACAAAACAAAACAAAACAAAAAAAAAAAACCAGTGACGGGAAACCCCAGGGCTGAGCACAGGATCCTATCAGGCAAAGAAGCGGACACTAGGAATGTTCTGGGGGCGATGGCTGGAGTCAGAACTAGGCAGCTCCACTGTTGACCAGAGAAGCTGTGGAGGTCTACAGGGGTAGACCTAGACATGATTGGAGATGCTTTGTTGGGAGTTCAGGGACCCAAGGACCTTACAGGAAGTCTAGGAAAGTGAGGTTGTTTCAAGCCCTGGGCTGGAGTAGAGTCTCCATTCTTTCTCATCTCTTCTGATGTTCCTTCAAGGTTAAAGACCTAAGTGAGTATTCGGGAAATAGCTACCTGACCAGATTGCCTGTGTCCAGCTGTACAGCCTGGGACCAGAGAGATACTGAGTGAGAACGTAGGTGCTGCAGTGGTGGCCAGGGGCAGGAAACAGAAAAACTGCTGGTAGGTCTGTCTGTCTGTCTGCCTGAGGCACAGGCCTCCCTGCCTTATAGGAGCAGCCTGAAGGAGCTGACAGGACAGTGGCAGAGATTCGGTATGTGTGCTGGGTGGGGCTGTGTCCTTAGGAGCTCTGGGAGACACTCTATGGCTATGTGCACCCTACAAGTAGCCCTGAGAGCGAATATAAGGCCCCAACTTGTTCTTACACATAGCACTGGGCTGGGCACAGGCCAGTATTCAGGCAAGTGTGAGAGTCTGAGTGAGGACTGATGTGCCCCACCATGATGGCAGGCTGTAGCTGAGCCCCTGGCCCTGTACTCCAGCAATGCAGTGCTGGTGACCTCTGGAGCAGACAGAAGCATTCAGACTGAATGCTCTGTGGCTCTGGGAAACCCCAGAGGCAACTCCAGTAGGAAACTCCATCGAGGCAACTGTCTGCATCTCTGTGACACGTGGACAAGCATGCAGGGCGTGTGGGAGGTGCTCACGGCTCTGTTGTGGAACGGGGTGCGGAGAGTGCTTTTCTGAGAGCCCTGCCCGCTCGCTGATTGGCATAGCTGGAGGGAAAGCAAACCCTGACCTGGAATTCAGGCCCTGTTTCTCTACAGGAAGGGCTGTGAACTGGAGTTCTGAGACCCTTGCCAACCTGGGACAATCCAGAGTCTGTATTTTGAGCCAGTCTGTCTTGTAGATGAACATATTGAGGAAGGGATGTGGTAAGCTTGGTGAGTGGGCCTCCCCGTGTTCTCACATACAGCAGGTCACACAGCACAAGGTTTCCCACCGACACCCCCTTCCCTTAAGTGTGAGGACCTGTCACTGTGAGTGCCTGTGGTGTCTAAAAGTGGACAGAATCCTGGGACCCTCCACCCAGCTGCCTGTGACAGGTGCTGTAGGACTGCCCCTGGAAGCAGCCTTTCCTGCCTAGGCCTTTGCCTATAGCTCTGAGTACCTCTGCTGCTACCCTGACCTTGCAGCAACTCCCCTTGCAGGAACTTGGATGTGAGGCTGCTCAGAAGAAACCAGCCAACCAAATCTCCAGAATCACGGCCCCACTGACAAAACCAAGGGTTGGAGGCATTCCGTGAGACTTTCCTGCTACCCTTGGCAGTGTCTGGTGACTACACATTATACACTGAACCTCAGCAGAGCACAGATATCCTGCATAGGCCATGCTTAGAGCCAGGAGGCACAATGGTAACTTGGCTCCTTATCTGTCTGTCCATCATGTAGCTAGTGTTGTTTCCTGGGGTGAGGGATGACAGTCCTGGAAGAATGGGAGAGGAGCTCAGGGAGTGATAATGCCTCTGCAGTAGAAAGATCACGTAGGAAGGTGTCTCCTCTTGCCTACCTGTTTGCCCCTTGAAAGGTCTCAGCCTGCCAGGTCCTGCTCCTGCCTTGAGCCTACCAGTGTTCTTTGGAGAGTGGAGACAGTAGTTACCTTTGGCATTGAGGTTCTCGTGGTACAGTGTCACCATGTGACCCATGTATCCCAGTCTGTGTCTAACTGACCTTTGGTCTCCCAGAGCTCTTCTGTTACTAATGCCTGCTGGCCTCTCTGGCCTGTTCTCTGCCTGTGTCCAGGTTGGATCTAACCCAGCAGTTTAGCACTTTCCCTGGTGGCTTCCCGTGGCCTAGGAGCAGTCTTGTATTTGAGCCCTGCCTCTCCCACCTCTGAGCCATGTCTGGGGTGGGTCCCAGCAGATACACAGGATGGGTTAGACAGCTCTGGGTGTGCATGGTGACAGCCCTGGAGGGCTCAGCCCTAGTTGGGAGCTGTGAGAAATAACAGCCTAGAGACTGAAGAGATTGCTCAGTGGTTGAGAACTTGTACTGTTCTTGCAGAGGACTCCAGTATCAGTACCCAACACCCATGTCTGCGATTCACAGCTGCTTATAACTCCAGCTCCAGGGGAATCCAATGCCATCTTCTGGACTCCACGGGCCTCTATACTTGTGTACATCCCCACGCAGAGATATAGACACATGCAAATGTAATTTAAAAAATAAGATAAAAACCTAGAAAGAAAGGAAGGAAGGAAGGAAGGAAGGAAAGAAGGGAGGAAGGAAGGGAGAAAGGAAATGTGGACTGCTTGGACCAGATGCAGCCTTTTAGACACAAAGGAAGGCGAGTTTGAGAATAACTCAGAGTGTCACAAGAACAGAGCCAGCTTGACTGATGTCTCTCTCCTTTCACCTCGTGAACTCTAATGCTTAATTAGGCCCTGAAGGCAGTTCTTGGAGTGGCCTAATGGGATTTATGTTCAGGGATAGCCCTGGCAACTTGTAGATCTTCTAGAGTAGTGAGAGCATGAAGCTGCTTTCCAGCGCCCTGGACCCCAGAGCTGGGATTCCTGCCTTGTGCCTCATGACCCTTGGGTCTGTTTTGTTTCCTCCCACACAGCACCATCTCATCTGCAGATCAGGGATGGACAGACAGCAGCTTTAAACAAGAGAATTTGTGTTCAAGTTGAGAAACTTAACTAATAATTGAGCCTGGCCCCCAGGGGATCCCATCTAGAGAGCAAGGTCTGTGTAGACAGGGACTGCTCAGTTTTGTGCTGTTGACATTCTGGACTAGAGAATGTTTTCGGGTGGGGCCTGGCCTGTGCACTGGAGCTCTTGCCTCCAATCTGCAGATGCTGGCAGCACCCGAGCTGCAATAAGTAAAGTAGCTTCAGCCATTACCACACGTTCTGAGGCATAGACAGCGATACCCAGTGACAGGTCAGATCCTCACCCCAAAGCATCCCTGTGGTGCTGCCCCGTAAAGGCCTGGGCCTGGCTAACTCAGTGCATGTCCGCAGGTGCATCTGCTGTAGAAGGGGCAAGAACTAAGAGCATAGAAATGAAGGATGCCACACCTCAGCTTGTCAAAATGACCACAGGCCGTGCTGATTTTTGTAGTTGAACTTTTGAGCTCTCTCCTGCTATAGTTTTTACTTTGCACTATCTAGTGCTGCCATTGGTCACATTTAAATCTTTCTTCTCCAGTGCTGGGCATTGTACCTATAGTCCTAATGTTTTCTGATGACAACAGAAGCAGCAGGTTCAACGTGAATGTCACCTGGAAAGGTCACCCTTGCCTAGGCTAGCTGCCTCCACCTGTTCATCAGGTCTCTTTTTTGTTTGAGCCCTGCCTACTGTGAAGTAAAAGCTCACTTAAAAAAAAAAAAAAAAAAAAAAAAAAAAAAAAAAAAAAAAAAACTTTCACTCTTCCCCTGAGACTAAGCCTCATGTAGTCCAGGCTGGCCTTGAACTTGCCATATAGCTGAGGATGACATTGGATTTTTTTTTCTGGTCCTTCTTCCTTTACCTCCCAAGAGCTGAGATTTAAAGTGCCACCAGACCTTGTTTCCTTTCCTTTCCTTCCTTCCTTCTTTCTTTTCACTTTTTTGCTTTTTGAGACAGGGTTTCTCTGTGTCTTTGTACTGGAACTCTTTCTGTAGACCAGGCTGGCCTTGAACTCACAGAGATCCACCTGCCTCTGCCTCCTAAGTGCTGGGATTAAAGGTGTGCCCTACCACTGACTGTCACCAGGCCCTGTTTAAATGGTACTGGGGATGGAATCCACGGCCTCAAGCTTGCTAAGCAAGCACTCAAGCAGCTGAGCCACCTGCCAGCCCTTCCATACACTTTTGAACTTAGAGTTGCTTTAGATTTGCAGAGAAGTTGTATCCATGGCACTCGTTTTCCCTGACTGTCCACATTCTGCATCAGCAGACTAGGAGCCAGCATCTGCCAATCCTATCCGTGCCGGGCTTGATTCCTCTGTAGCCCTCTTCACAGGCCGCTCTTCTGCTACCACCACCCTGGAGGCTGAATTGTGCTGGTAGTCTCTGCCCCTCTGATTGTCATGGTGACCTCCCTGTCTCTTTCTGTCCTATGACTCTACAAGGTGAGACAGCAGTGTAGGCTGGATCTGAGGATCCCTTTGACTTTGAGGGGCTGCTTCTCCCTAGGTTTCCCAGCATACCCCTGTGACACCTTGACAGCTCATAGGGCCACCTTAGGCCAGCCAGGTGGTAAGATGCTGTGGCCAGGGAAGGGATCCCATGCCACTTGGCATGTATCATGGTGACATCAACACTTACCTCTGCTCTGCTGAGATGTGAGTCATGAACCTGTGAGCCTCCACCCTGTGACCACCTGGTCCTGACAGTGGCCATAATGACGGCCTGGGTGCATTTTCTTATTCATGGTTTCTTCCACATCTCACTTTCTAGAAAGGAGAGAGTTAACTCATGGATCTGTGGAGTCTCATGTGGTAAAAGCTGGACTCCAGAACAGTTTGGTTTGGCTGCAGATCTCCTTTGGGTACAAGCTTTCTGTGTCACAGTGCCCAAAGCCTGCATGCACCTTCTGAACAAGATGCTTGAGCAGGGGATGAGGACTAGCTGTCTTGGGAGCATTTAGTCCAAGCTCCACTTTTAGGAAGTTGGAAACTGGCACTGTACAGGAGGTTAGTAGCTGTGGGGACCAGGGTCCTTGCCACCTTTTAGTGTTCCTTCCTTTGAGCCACTTCTCTGAAGGGAATCACTGTAACAGAGTTCGGCCTGTCATCTAGAACCCTTGATGATTAGGCAGGCAGTGTTGGTGGGCTGCACAGGTCTGCCTGACTGCTGCCATCGCATTGTGTGCGTCCTGCCTTCAGCCCTGCTGTGGACCTCCTCATCCAGGGTTTGTTCCTTGTCTGCAGTGATGTTGGGGCTCTGGATTTGGGGGCACAGGAACCACTGGAGCTCCTTGCTGTGTTCTGGGTCCCCCTCACTTCCCATGACACTGGCATTTCTGTGTGTGAATGTTTGCCTTGATGTTGGAGCTGTGTGCTTGGGGACGCAGGAACCACTGGAACCACTTAGTCGGCTCTGGATCCCCTTCACCTCTCATGGCTCTGGCATCTCTACTTTTGAACATTTGGGTCTTTACTCAGAGGTCCATGCATCAAAACTGTGGCTTCAGCCCTCACCCAGCTCAGCTTAGAGTGTCTTCATTCTGGGAAATCCCTGGTCCTGTCACCTTGTGATAGGTGACAGGAGGCTCTGTAGATACTTCTTAGCTATGCATTCCTATTGGAGCAGCTCCTCTGATTTAAAAAAAAAAAAAAAAAAAAAAAGTTTACTGGTCTCGCCTTTAATCCCAGCACTCGGGAGGCAGAGGCAGGTGGATCTTGTGAGTTTGAGGCCAGCCTGGTTTACAAAGTGCGTCTAGACAGCCAAGGCTACACAGAGAAACCCTGTCTCAAAACATCCACCACTACCCCCAGAAAAAAAGATTATTTATTGTTTTATTCTATGTGTATGAATGTTTTGTCTGCCTGTGTATTTATGTACCACATGTGTGCCTGGTGTTCACAGAGGTCCTTGTAAATGAAGGTACAGACAGTTGTGAGCCTTTTTGAGGGTGCTGGGTATCTAACTGAGGTCCCCTGCAAGAACAAGCACTCTTAACCACTGAGTCATCTCCCTAGCCCTGACTCCTCTGATCTTGGGGTTTCCTTTTCTCATTCCTGAGGAAGATTTGTGAGAGTGGTTCTGTCTCTGGGACCACCACAGGATGGATGACGACAGTGCCACTCTTTTTGTGCTTAGCCTAGCCTGAGTGGACTGTTTACTCATGGGATTCAGTCTTGACACCAATCCATTTGGAAACACTGTAGCCACTGCTTGAGGCCTCACACAGTAGCTACAGCCTGTGGGCCCCAGTGAGAGCATCAGTTAGGGCAGTCCCTGGGTGCCCCTCTGAGGGCCAGGACTCCCGACCAGACCTTGTTCCTCTGCCTGCAGAGTGTGTCTGTATCTGCTCATCTTCAGTCCCTGAGTGCTAATTACCTGAGGTGTGGCTAGGTGTCTCGCTGCTGTCAGCCACCTGCTCCTGGCCCAATGAGTGAGGCCATGCCTCCATCGGAGGCTGCAAATGGTGAGAACCTTCATGGGTGTCGCAAGGTTGCAGAGCTCTGGCCATGTCCAAGCTTCACAGCTCTGTTCACTGGCCATTTCTGTTCCATTCTGAGCGCCCCATCCCTACCCCTGCCTGTCCCAGGCTCCTGACCAGTCACCTTCTCATGGAATGGGCCATGGGGAGGTATCATCCTCTTCCTGTATCCCCTGCTCCAGCTACTGTACTTCCAGTGGTCAAGATCAAGACCCAGCTGGAGGCTCATTCTGGAGAGGGGCTCTCACCAATCTTTGTGTTCTTATCTCTTAGAGCATTACAAAAAAAAAAGTCAAAGAATAAGTGGCAGAAAATTCCAGCAAGATGAATCCTAGAGCTCACCCTCTGACCCTCCTGGCTGCATGAGCCACAGGGCACAGCTGTCTCCAGGGTCTGTCCCTCACCTGGACTGAGTTAAGATCACCTCCCGGGCTTGTCTAGAGTCCTTATCTTGGTTAAGAGGACCTTGGACTGCATTTGCTCTGCAGTCAGGTTTGTTTGCTGTCTCTGAGGGTTTCATCCAGAGAGAAGGCTTTAATTCCCAAAGCTTCTGGGAAGAGTTATTTGCTCTACATCTGCATACAATTGGTTTCCTTAGAAACCACTGGAATAGACGCTCTGGAGCCTGCTTCAGATTTTTAAAGAGACCCTGCCCTATATCTGGAAGATCTAACGAACCCACAGAGCAGTTTTAGAGTGCATACAAAGACAGTTGTGAATATTCATTTAATAAATCAAGATTCCTGGGCTGTGGAATGATAGAGCTGAGGGGTGGTTAAATAAATGGCTGTGTGTGCGCATAATGGGAAATTACCCAGTTGCCAACAATGTGTTTACAGCAGGTTTAATGACTGGGGGGAAATGTTTACAATGTAACATTAAACGACTCGCTTTATTTATTAGTAGGGTGACAGCTGCTATTAATTAGTTAAAATGAGTTCAAATTTTTAAATATTTAAATTTAATTTTCAGTACTAAAATTTTATTTTTGACAGTGAAGGATTTGGGGCAGGAGAGAGATGGCTCAGCAGTTAAGCGCATTGGCTGCTATTCCAGAGGACCCGGGTTCAACTCCCAGCATCTATATGGCAGCTCACAACCATCTATAACCGCAGTTCCAGGGGCCTGACACCCTCACACAGACATACAGGCAAAACACCAATGCACATAAGATAAAAATAAATAATTTTTAAAATAAATAAATTAGTTTTTAAAAAGTGAATGGTTTAAAAGGTTATGATACTTTCTCCCAAGCGTGTTTATACTTTCTAATGGGTTTTCCACATCAGTTATGTTACTTTTTGAGTGAAAAAATGAACAAGGATGTGATGCTTCTAGGTGTGAGTTGAGGAGAAGGTTTATTGTAGATATAAGGAGAGCACAGCCAGAGACATCTGGAAGGGATGGGCTGAGAGGCTGAGAGAGGTTGGGATAGTGTCTGCTTTGATATGTTAGTAGGTACCACAAACATTTGTCCTGAGTTTGAGACCTAACACTTACATAGTTAGAAATCAAGTAAACTGCGTGTGGTGGTGCACACCTGCTCAATAGGAGGAGAAGGAAGATTGCCATAAATTTGCCACTAGCCTGGACTACATAGACTGTGTTTTAAAAAACTAAAAACAAAACAAAAAGGCAAAAGGAAACAAAGTAGGCAGGGAAATCAGCTCCTGAGTATGTTGTCTGGCTCCTAGAGAAGTTTCTAGACGCCGGTGTTGGACTAACTCTCCTTGTCCCACTGCTGTTAGCCCCAGGCCTCTTGATACTGAAGGCTGAGGAAGAGAGGTGGCTCCACTCTTTCGACACACCTTGCCCCTTTTCCGCTGTGACCTCAGCCCCTGGAGTACGTTAGCCTATTGCCTGCTTTGTATTATAGCCCACATCAACCCCTCAGCCCTCCCCCTGCCCAGGCCCGGAAGCTAAGGGCTCTGGCCAGCCTTGGGGATAGGTGGGGCTCCTTTCCCAGACTCCTGGGTCCCATGGATCCTCCCCTTTCCCTATGGGCAGAGCAGTGGGCAATCCTGTCACCAGCTGCACTCTCCTATCCTTGTGTACCCAGGGACCCTAGTGCTTGGCCTTGCCTCAAGCTGAGAGTAATGAATGAGTTGGTTCTACTTCCTTACCCAGAGATGACTCCTATGCGGCTCTGAGGGTGAACTTATGCTTAGGTGCTAGGATGATGTCCAGTGGGGAATTCACACTTGCCAAGACGGCATTATAACTTACAGATGCTCAGGTACTTACAGATACTGACTTGTCGCTGACAGGTTCTCAAGTACTTACAGATGCTGACAACTGCTCACAGATATATGTTCTTCCAAGGACCCCAGTAACTTCTAGGTATTCAGGTCTCAGTGGCTCAGAACGGTTATGAACAGGTATTTGAATACTTAAAGAGGCTAAGTCATTGCTCTCGGATGCCAGAGTGTTCTGGGCAGCTACTCTACCCGGAAGCAAGGTGACCCAAGGCTGAAATATGAGAAGTCATGCCAACAGGATCACTTCCCTCTAGGAATGGCCTTGGAGAGCTTCTGATTTTGTTTGTTAGTTTTTCAAAACAGGATTTCTGTGTAGCCCTGGCGGTCCTTGAACTTGCTCTGCATACCAGGCTGGCCTTGAACTCACAGAGATCTGCCTGGCCCTGCCTCCCTGGTGCTGAGATTAGAGGTGTGCGCCACCGCAGCTTGCAGAGGACTTCTGAATGTCTATGTGAAGTTGAGGATATTGACACAGGAAAGATTTTCTTCTATGTGCATTAAGTAACATAACACCCAACTCTGTGATAGTCTGATGATGCTTTTGTGCCATGTATGGGCCTTTCTGAGTGTGCCAGGCTCACAGCAGCATGCAGGAGACAGTCCATCCTCTGCATGCATGTGTGCGTGCGTGCATGTGTGTGTATGGCTGTCCTTCAGCTGCAAGCTCATGTAACCACAGAGGCCTAGTGCTTAGAGGATGCTCATGAGAACACTGGATCTGGGTCTTTTGAGAGCTCACAAAGCAGAAAGAAAGCCTGCATCCTAGTGTTAATCCAGTTTCTGGACTTCACCAGGGCAGGATCTGTTACAGTGTAGAAGATGCCATGATAGTTCAGAGGTTTTTTGTTTTTGTTTTTTTTTGAGACAGGGTTTCTCTGTGTATCTTTGGCTGTCTTGGACTTGCTTTGTAGACCAGGCTGACCTTGAGTTCACAGAGATCCACCTGCCTCTGCCTCCCCAGGTGCTGGTATCACAGGCATGCATCACCACACCCAGGAGATAGTTCAGATTTAATGGCTAATCTCACTTTGAATTCTCATGTCCACAGCTTGCCTGCTACCATCTTGGGTGTCCTGTCCCCAGCCTGTGCCTTGTCCGGCCTTTCCGTGTCAGATGCTTTCTTTCCTATAGGCCAGGTTTGAAGGCATCAAGCAGTCCAGTTGGAGTGAGTGGCATACTAAAGGCTGATTTCAGTCCAGGGTGCTGAACGTCACTAGGTCACCCAGCTCCCATGGTCCCCTGCTCAACTGACTCAGAATTAAACTAACTCTGGTCATCAGATGCAGGACAACTCCTTATCATGGTCAGGGAAGACCTGAGGCCAGGGACTAAGCACTCTGTGTTGCTTCATGTAACAGCTTGGCCTGGTCAGGGCAGAGCCCTGCTATGCACATGTGTATGCATGTGTGTGATGTCTGCGTATATAGTGTGAATGTATGTGTTGTATATATCATGTCTGTTGTAGTCTGAGTATAATATGTGATTTGTTTGTGTGAGGGTAGTATGTGCAGAGTGTCAGGGGTGTTTGCTTGGTGTATA
Organism: Acomys percivali; assembly: GCA_907169655.1. Taxonomy (NCBI): domain Eukaryota; kingdom Metazoa; phylum Chordata; class Mammalia; order Rodentia; family Muridae; genus Acomys; species Acomys percivali. Next base: position 79,459,103 of record OU015746.1, on the reverse strand, counting down.
GTTCCTGTAGTATGTATGTGCATATTTTGTGTGGTATGTTTCTATACAGAAGTATGGGATGTATATGTGGTTTTTTTGGCCTTGTCTGAGTGTCTGAGATCCTGAGGGAGGTGGCTGTTATCTGTAGGTTTTGGCACCAGCAATTCCTCTGGGAAGAAAGGAGAAGGACCTGAGGGATGGACAGGGCTTTCTAGAATACCACATCTGTGGTTCTCACCTGTGAGAATTCTACTGTGGCCACCTGAGCCGCTTCTGTGAAGCCCTACATAGCCTTTTCCTGCAGCGCAGGCTGCCTTGCTCAGCCTCCTCAGCTGGGCTCTGAGAAATGCCCTCCTTCTGGAAGAAGCATGTGACACCATGTATGTTGTCTGTGGACCAAATCTCTGACATGTTTTCAGGACCAGGCAAGTGGCAGACACATCCCAGCACCCTGTCAAGCCCATCTGATGGCCCAGAGTGGCTAAGCCCAAGGATTGAATGCTCTCAGGACCCTTGCAGCTCCAAGGATAAGGGAAGGGAAGCCAAGCCCAGCTGTAGCATGTGTCAGTGCCTTCGAGGAGCAGTTAACATGCAGCTTTGTGCTCTGGCTGTGCCTCAGAACAGTGGCTGACCTCAGAGCAATGACAGGATTCCTTCTGTGGAAGCTGACCGTGGCTCTGTTGGTGGTAGGAGGGCTTCCCTCCCTTAGTTTCTGTAAATTAGAGTTCTTACATGGTCTAGGAAAGAAGAAAAAGTGGATTACTTTCTCCAAACACATGCATATTCCCTAAATAAGTAAGGGTAACAAGTACTAACGGACCCTAGCTCTGGGCTCTGAGATCAGCCAGACTCCTCTGCCCATATTTCTACCTTCCTTGTTTCTACCCCGGGGCTTTCCACACATAGTGAGAACTGGGTATTTTGTGGGGTGTTTGCCAACCTGCCCACTCCCTCCACATTCTGCAGCTGGAGCCTGGCTGGGCTGGAGGGAGCCAGCTCGGTGTTGCTATCGCATAGGCTTCCATGAGCTCTGTGTGTCTGACGCAGGCTCTCAGGGCACCCAGGTGGTAAGCCCTGGTCTCCACCAAGGTCTGCTCGTGATGCCTCCCACTCCTGGCCCCGCTCCTCTTGTTGTGGCATGGACTTGCTTCTCTTTCAGGAAAGTTTACCGTTTGGGTAGCTTTCCCCTGTGCCTCCCACCGACAGCTCTGCAGGTGGCCACACACAGTTCTTTCTCTTCTCTCCCTTCCCTTCCTCCAGTACTTTCCCAGTGCTGGGCAGTGAGCCTTGGACCCTGCACACACAAGGTAAGTGCTTTCTATTGAGCTATGTCCCCAGCTCTCTTTTCATGTTTGCACTTTTGAGACAAAAATCTCACGAAGTTACTCAGGCTGATCTTAACTTTGTCATCTTCCTGCTTCAGCCCCCTGTGTAGCTCAGGTCTGTGCTGCCAGGCCCAGCATGAGTTTTAATAGACAAGTTTAGACTAAGCTTACATTTATAGAACGACTAAGCAAGAAGAACAAAGCTCCTGCATACCTCCCCTACCCTACACACTACCCTATTTCCTTATAGAATCTTTTACATTTGTAATAGGTATATTATTTTATGTGGATGGATGTTTTGCCTGCATTTATGTCCGTGCACCACATGTGAGTCTGGTGCCTATGAAGGTCAGAAGGGGGTGTCGAATCCCCCTGGGACTAGAGTCACAGGTAATTGTGAGATGCCCTGTGGGTGTTGAGGATTGAACCCAGGTCCTCTGGAAAGAAGCCAGTGTTCTTAACCACTTAGCCATCTTTCCAGCTCCTAGAAGCCATTCTTTGTATTACATATCCTATTGTTTAAAAACCCGTGTGTGTGTGTGTGTGTGTGTGTGTGTGTGTGTGTGTGTGTGTGTGATATGTATGTGTGTATGTCTGTGTGTTATAGGTTTTCTTTCTCTGGAATAAAGACTTGTGATCTCCAAAATATTATTTACAAACACCTAGGCCATATAGCTAGGCTCCTTTCTGACTAGCTCATAGCTTAAAACAACCAATTTATATTAATCTATATTCTGCCATGTGGCTGGTTACCTCTGCTCAGGGACCATGCATGTCTGTGCTCCTCACATCTTGCCTGAAGAATCTCCCACACTTGGCTGTCTCCCAGAATCCTTTCTACCTCCCGGATGTCCCACCTCCTATTTCTTGCCTAAGCTATAGACCATCAGATTTTTTTAAATTGACAGGTGTTACATTCATACAATACACAAGATATCCTCTCAACATGTGTGTGTGGTATATGTGTTTTGTGTGTGTGGTATGTATGTGCATTTGTGTATGGGATGTGTGTGTGTGTGTGTGTGGTATATGTGGTGTATGTATGTGTGGTGTATGTGCTTCGTATGGTGTGTGTAATGTGTGTGTGTCTGGTGTATGTATTTTATGTATGTGGTGTGCATCTGTGTTTGTGTGATATTGTGTGTCTGTTTGTGTGTGGTGTGTAGGTGCACTTGTTTACAAGTGCTAGTGGGTCAGAGGCATTGGTCCCTCACTGCCTACCCTGCAGTCAAGGACTCTACTGCTACTACATCTGGCTTCACGTGTGTCCTGTGAATCCAAACTCAGGCCCTCATACTTACACTTTACCCAGTGAGCCATCTCCCCAGCCCCTTCTGGCCGTAATGTCATGAGTCCACCACTGTAGGATCACACCGAACAATTTCCCTGACTCCTTGGAGCTTCATCTCCCTTTTTCTTGACCAGTTTCTCTGGAAACTGTTGATCTTTGTACTGCCACCATAGTTCTGTAGGGTGTCGTATCTCTGGAGGCGTTCCAGAGTGGCTTCTTTCACCCTGACGTGTATGCTCAAGTTTTCTGTGTCTCTTCATGCCAGCTAACATCCCCTTTCCTGGATGTGCCCCAGTTTAGTGATCCATTTGTTTCCTGGAGAGCATCATTGTTGCTTCTACATTTTAGTATTTATGGTTGAGTGTTGGTTTTAATGGCTATGTGAGGTTCATCCCCTTTGGGTAGTTACCAGGGAGAGCAACTGTGCAATCACACCATAAGAGTATGTTTATTTTCGGGCTGGAGAGATGGCTCAGTGGTTAGGAACACTTCCAAAGGTCCTCAGTTCAATTCCCAGCAACCACATAGTGGCTCACAACCGTCTATAATGTGATCTGATGCCCTCTGCTGGCCTGCAGGTGTACATGCAGACAGGACATTGTATACATAATAAATAAATAAATATTTTTTAAAAAGAGTATGTTTATTTTCCTGAGACCCTGCAAAGCTGCATTACACAGTAGCTGGGACATTGCTGATAAATGAGTGTCCTGGTCACTCACCTTCCCCACCAATGTTTGGTATTGTCAGTGTTCTGCCTTTTGGCCATCCTTATGGGCATGCTGTGGGACCTTGCTTTATTTTTTTTTAATTTTTTTATTATTAATTTATTCTTGTTACATCTCAGTGGTTATCCCATCCCTTGTAACCTCCCATTCTTCCCTCCCTCCCATTTCCCCCTTACTTCCCTCCCCTATGACTGTGACTGAGGGGGACTTCCTCCCCCTGTATATGCTCATAGAGTATCAAGTCTCTTCTTGGTAACCTGCTGTCCTTCCTCCGAGTGCCACCAGGTCTCCCCCTCTAGGGGACATAGTCAAATATGAGGCACCAGAGTATGTGTGAAAGTCATACCCCACTCTCCACTCAACTGTGGAGAATGTCCTGTTTATTGGCTAGATCATGAAAGTCTTCTCTTACCAGGAAACTGGGACAGAGGGGAGGACATCCTATTGAGACTCTAGATGAGAGAAGCATGGGAGAATAGCAAAGTAGAAGGATCCAGAGGGTCCTAGAAACCTACAAGAAGAACATTATGATAGGCAAATTTGGGCCCAGGGGTCCCGCTCAAACTATGGCACCAGCCAAGGACAATACAGGCTGTAAACTTCAAACCCCTACCCAGATCTAGCCAATGGACGGGGCCTTGCTTTAAATTCACATCTTGCAATGATGTGACATAGACAGTCTGCCACACGCTTCAGTCCTGTAATGGCCATCTGGAGATCTTCGTGAGGGGCTTGTTGAGGTCTGGAGCCCACTTTAAAACTGGGCTGTTTTCTTGTTGAGCTTTCAGAATTCTTGCAAGTTTTGGAACCAGTCTTATAATGGATATGTTTTGCAGATATTGTCTCTCAATTTGTGGCTCATGGTTTTAATCCTCAAAACAGCATCCTCCTTTTTTTAGAGCAGGAGTATTAGATTTTTAACAAAAATCCAACTTGCCAGCTCTTTCATAAAGCATGGCTTTGGGGTTGCATCTAAGAAGTCATCAACAGGGCTGGTCAAGACGCTCACTGCAAAGCCTGCCTTCCTGAGGCTGGTCCAGGGAGCCCATGGGAAGATGGAAGGACAGACTGACGCCACAAAGTTGTCCCCTGGCCTGCGTACGTGCTTGCTCAGTGGTGTGTGCTGTGGTCTCACCTGCATGCACTCCCCTTTCCGCACACATTAATAACACTAAACTTTAAAATCATCTCCAAACTCAGGCTCATCTGGATCCTCTCCTCTCTGTGAAGGGGGTAGGGCCCTCTGCCTGGTTCCTTCACTCTTCTGCATGTGGGTTTCTAGTTGTTTACCAGCACGCTCTCTTCTCCATTGCGTCGTCCCCATCCCCCTGTCGTATCCACAGGGTCTGCTCCTGCCTCAGTTTTTTATTCCATGGACCGGATTCTTTGTGGTCACGTGGTTTCCGTTATTGCTGCTCAGTAGTACGGCTGGAGGTGCTGTGCTTGTCCTTTGTTCTGTTGTGGTAGCTGTTCCGGGTCCCTTGCCTCTTCACATGAACCTTGGGAGCAGTGTGTTAGTCTCTATAAGATGATGTGTTGAGGTTTCTCTGCTATCGTGGAGATCCTAGAGATCAAGTTGGGAACAGCTGGCACCTGACAGTATGGAGCCTTCCTGCCCGTGAACATGGATTGTCTCCCAATGTCTTTAATTCTGTGATTTCTCTCATCGGAATTTTATAGTTTTTCTTGAATTGACCTTCTGTAGAAATTTACACTTCTCTCATTTCATTTTGATAGTAAGGCTATGCAAATGATGTTCCATTTCTTTTCTTTTTCCCCCGAGGCAGGGTTTCTCTGTGTAGCCTTGGCTGTCCTGGACTCACTTTGTGTAGACCAAGCTGGCCTCAAACTCACAGTGATCCGCCTGACTCTGCCTCCCCCATTTCTTACTTTTAAGTGTGGACCACCGGTATATAAAGTACTGGGATTACAAGAGTGTGCGACTGTGCCTGGCGAGATCATGGTTTTCCTGATATTGGCAGCATTATGGTTTTTTCTCTGTGAGATTTTTGTTCATGGTAAATGCTCTTTGTCATAAGTTTCTCTCTGCCCAGTTTGCCAAGAGTTAGGCACGCATGAGTGTTGGGCTTTATCAAATATTTATTATGTAATATTTTTTCTTCTAACCTGTTGATGGATGACAGAAATTTACTGCCAAATGTTGAGCTTGTTGTGCATAGCTGGGACTAATCCATGGCATATAGCTCTTTATAATGTTGAGTTGAACTTGCTAGTATTCTGCTGAATTATTTTTGTATTTATATTCAATATTTATGAGAGATTCTGGTCAGTGGTTTGCTTATAACATCTTTGTCTGATTGTGTGTTAGGGTAATGCTGCTCTCATGGAATGAATTAGAAAGGATTCCCTCTGCTTTGATCCTTTGAAATAAGTTGTAGAGACTAGTGTGATTTCTTCATAGGATATTTTCACCAGTGAGCTCATCTGGGTCTAGTGCCTTTTGTTTTGGACGGACTGATTGAATCTTCAGTAAATCAAGATCCCCTCAAATGTCTGTCTTTTTTGTACATTTTAGCAGAGTGTGTCTTTAGGGAGTTGGTCCATTTCAGTTAAGTCACTGAAATTTGAGAGCATGGAGTTATTTAGTTTGATTTAGTGTTTCTGAGTCTTCACATGCAAAGCAGGTTTCTGCCAGGCAACACATAGATGGGTTTTCTTTTTCTTTTTTGCTCTCCATTCTAACAGTCGCTGCCTTTTAATTAGTACGTTTAGAACAATAATATTTAAAGTGATTATTAATATAGTTGGGCTAATATTTACCATATCTATTACTATCTCCTATTCATTGCCATATATATATGACATATGTGTGTGTGTGTGTGTGTGTGTGTGTGTGTGTGTGTGTGTGTGTGT
>OU015746.1:79428988-79452896 GCA_907169655.1 Acomys percivali | reverse complement strand
GTGTGTGTGTGTGTGTGTGTGTGTGTGTGTGTGTGTGTGTGTGTGTGCTTGTATGTGCATGGGTATACATGTGTGGAAGTGCATGCACCTTTGTGCCTACAGCCAGAGGTTAACATTACATGTCTTTTTCAATTGCTTCCTAACCATATTTTTTGAGACAGTGTTTCTCACTCAACCAAGAGGTCACCAGTTGGCTAAGCTAGCTGGTCAGCAAGCCCCAGGGATCCTCCTGTCTCTACCACCCAGGGTTGGGATTATAGGAGCATACCACTGTGCCCGCTTTTTATGTGGGTGTTGGGGTTAAACTGAGATCATCGTGTTGTGTGACACGACCAACTGAGCTATCGCCCCACTCTTTGCTTTTTTCTTCCATTCTCATATTATGCCCTTTTCGTTTAATTATGCATATTATAGGATTTTAGTGTTTTTCGCCCATCAGTATGGCGATAATATTTTAAAATAAACATTTCTAATGGTTGCTGTGGTGGTTTGAATGAGAATTACCCCTTAGGCTCATGTGCTTGAACACCTGGTCCCCTGCTGGTGGTACTGTTTGGGGAGGTTATGAAACTTTCAGGATGTGGAGCCTTGTTAGAGGAAGTATGTCACCAAGGGCGGGCTTTGAGAATTTGCAACCTCGCTGCACTTCTGGTTTGCTCTCTGCTTTGTTTTTGGAAGATGCCGTCTCTTAGCTTCCAGTTATGGCTGCTGCCGGCGTAACTCCCTGATATTATGGTTCTTCCTCTGGAAACATAAGCCAAGTAAACTTTTCCACAAGTCACTTTCAGACATGGTGTTTTATCACAGAGACGCTAAGTTTCGGACATGGTTGCTTTTGAGTTTACAGTGTACATTTATGACTGACTACTCCAAGTACTGTCACACAGGACTCTGGCTACTCCTGGTAGAGGAAGAAACAGTATTTTAAGAATTCCTTTCATGTTTTTAACACTGCTGTCTTTAACTTGACTTTTCCATAAACATCAGGCACAGTGTATACTATTGCTGTTATTTTGAACAAATACTTATCAGTTAGGTCAGCTAAGGGCATGAGAAACAGGGGCCAGCGAGATAGATGGCTCAGTGGGTAGAGGCCACCTCAGGTCACTCCCTGGGCCCAGCGTAGTGTTAGAGAACCAGTTCCTGCCAGCACTTCTGCAGCCCCCACAGAGGAGCCACTTCAGGAAAGTTCAAACGCTTTAAAGGATATGAGAATTAAAACTGCTCCTCTTCTGTCTCTCTCTGCTGGGTCTCCTCTCTTTTTTCAGTGGGTTGTCAAACTAGACAAGGCTTCTAAACTCTTTTCCCTGGAGGTGCCTTTCCACCTGAGATAGTTTATGCTTCCTTATATATAGGTATATACATAGGTATGAAAATGAACATATTCATACATACATTAGGTATGAATAAATGTTTAACAACATTTTAAAAAATAAAGTTTACTTTAAAACAAAAAAAATAAAAAATAAAAATAGCATCCTTTCTTTATATAATTTGAATTTTCAGCCTTTATAATTTTTCCTCTCTCAAGAGAACTCTGTTTAACATATCTTGGAAATAGGGTACACTAGTGGCTAGATCTGATTTTGTCCAAAAATAGAGATTATTTTCCTTCACCTTTGAAGGATAGTTTTGCTGGACATGGTGGTATATGCCACTTGGAAATTGGAGGCAGGAGGATCAAAAGTTCAAGATCATACTTGGATATATACTGAGTTTGAGGTCTGAATGGGCTGTGTAAGATACTATGTCAAAAAAAAATATTAACTGTTTGATTAATTACATTAAAAGGAAGCTGTAAGCTGGCTGAGTAAGAGACATTGCACACAAGCCTGACCATCTTAGTCCAGTCCCAGAGCCCACAGAGGAAGGAGAGAACCTATGCAGGCCTCTCTCTGCCTGCCACATGCACATGGAAATTTAAAAAATACTAGACTCAGAATTCCATATGCTCCCAACCCCTCAAGCCCTTTAAATAGTTTACTACACAGTCTGATGCTTGCAAGGCTTTTGAGAATTTGGATGTAAGTCTGTCCTGGCTTCCCTGTAGGTAAGGAGCTTTCTTCCTGCCCACCAGCTTTTCTCAAAATCTCTGTGTGTTTGTGTGAGTGTGTGTGTGTGTGTGTGTGTGTGTGTGTGTGTGTGTGTGTGTGCGCGCACGCATATGCATGTTCACACATGTGGAGGTCAGAGGGCAGTTTCTGGAAATAGGCTCTCTCCTACCTTATAGGTCTTGGGTTTTGAACTCAGGTCATCAGGCTTGCCAGCAAATGCCCTACCCACTGAGCAACCTACTGTCTGGGTATTTTGTTTTCGCTTTTAGTGTGCTTTATATTTCCTGTTGCAAATATACAGCTTTGAGAAGAAGCATTCTGTTTACTTACACCTTGCCACATAAAAGGCTTGGCCTTTCATACATACCTGCATGCTTGCCTCTTCTCTGCTTTTCCTAGAAACTGAGATCACGTGGTGTGGTGTGTCCCACCGGGAATGCTTTGGTCTGTGTTATTGAGGCTGTGTTGCTTCAGAGTTATACCCTAGGAGTCTTCTCTCTTCACACATTGCCCCACACGTCTCTTGCTTGGGGTTTATGTGAGCAGCCAGAGGGTTGGGCTAGATGAGTAACACTCGGTTGTGTCCTGCTGCTGCTCAAGGGTGTCCCATCCCAGCCACTTTCTCTGAAAGGTCTGCCGCACCAGCACTTGCTTTGGCTTACATTCGGTAAAGATTTATCTGTGACTGTCAGAGTATAGATCTAAGATAGGGTATCCCTGGCTGTCCTCGAACTCAGAGATCCACCTGCCTCTGCCTCCTAAGAGGTTAAAGGCATGCACCACCACACTCAAACAAAAATATGTTTTAAAATAAAATTGTATATACTTATAAATTCAGATAGCTTTAACTGAAACAAGATCAGTTTTTCATGATTAAAAATCTTTAAGGGCTCAGGGTATAACTCAGGAGCCCATGTGAGGTCCTTTGACTCCCTGGCATCACATACTCAAAGGGTTTACAACAAACAGTAACTTAGGGGGAGATGGCTCAGTGGGTGAAGCGTGTGAGTTGAGGGTCTGTGTACGTTGAGTGCCCAGCATCTGTTTAAAAGTCTGAAGCCCCACCTTGTAGTGGGGTGACAGGGGGCCTGCCAACTTGCTAGAATCAATGAGTGACCTTGTCTTAGAAAGGAGGATGTCTAGTGTTGATCTCCAGACTCCACATGTATGCTTACACATATGCACCCACAGCCACATATGCATGCATACACATGAACATGTGCACACACATATACCTCACACATACACAAATAAAATAGCAGCTGTTCCTGCTCATGAACTCATGATGACACGGGCTCCTGGTAAGACTGACACATGTGCTTGTCTGTCTGCAACGTCAGTGGTAAGGTTTGGATATTTATGTGCCCCAATGGCCTGTGTGTTGAATGCTTGGCCCCAGACTGTAGTGCAGTTGGGAGGTGGCAGAGCCTTGAGGAAGCGAAAGCTAGTGGGAGGAAACAAAGTCCTCCAAGGGCACGTGCCCCTCCCCCACACCCCTCGCAGTCAGTGCTGGGGGGAGACAGGCTTTTCTCTGCTCCATTTTCCTACCATAATGCTCCATACTACAAGCCCAAAGAAACAGGCCTAGTGACTCTGCCAAGACCTCCCAAACTATGAGCCAAAAGCAGTCTTTCCTCTTTTAAGGTGGATTTTCTCAGGTGTTTTGTCATGGTGACAGCTGACTAGCACCATCAGCAACACCCTTTTAACTGCAGTTCAGTGGGTATTTCCTACTGTGCTGTGGCCTCCTCTGTAGCTGTAAACTGCAGCTCAGTCACTAGTCAGGCAGATGCCATTTCCTCGCATGATTCTCCTACAGAAAATGGTCCTTTCACAGCTACATCCTTAATACGCATTTCAGCACTAGACCGAAGTCTCTCTTTGGTGCTTGTGACTCATTTGCAAGTGATCATTTATTTTGGTTCCTGATGTTTTTCAGTGCAACAGGAAGCTGCTCCATTGTCCTGAATTGTCTTTATTACGGTGCCCAAGAAGGGATGCGGTGACCCTGTAGGGCTCTGTGTGTGGGTGTCAGGAGTGTCCTCTCTCTGTCTACATGATGAGTGAGACAAGGCAGTGTTCTTCAGGCACCCACGGAGCCAGCCCTGACCTGGCTCCTTCATTTTGTTTTGAGGTCAGGTCTTACCAGGTAGCTCTGGCTTTTTGAACCCAGGCGGGCTCCAGTTTGCGTCAAGGCCTGTCATGTCCTCTAAGTGGAATGATGGCGGCAATGAGACTTGAAGGGACCCAAGGCTTCTCCCCCTCCACTGAGAGTGGGGCAGCTGCTTCTGGATGGGAGAGTTATGGCTAACCCCGAGTTTCTTTAAAAGATCACAGAGTATTGCCATTGGGGACATTTGAGATGTACCCGACAAAACAGCTTTAGAGCTGAGGAACAATAGATGACTCACTTCATGCTTAGGGAAGTGTGTGGTTTCTACCTGTCATGCTTGGGTTTCCTATAAGCAAAACCATTCTATAAATGGGCTTACGGGAGAGAATTCCATGACGGGCAAGTCAGAGCCAGACCCTTTGCACAGGCTCCATGTGGTATGAATACTTTATGGCCAGTACGAATGCTCCATGGCTAGTGTGAATGCTCTGTGGCTGTGTGCTCTATAGCTTGTGTGACTCCTCTGTGGCTGGTGTAATTATTCTGTGGCTGCTATGACTCCTCCATAGCTGGTGTGGATCTTCTATGACTGGTATGATTTTTTCCATGGCCGTGTGAAGTGCTCCATAACTTGTGTGTGAATCCTCTGTGGCTGGTATGGATCCACCATGGCTGGTGTGAATTCTCCACGGCCTGTATAAAATGCTTCATAGCTGGTGTAAATTCATGGCTGGTGTGAATTCTCTATGGCCAGTGTGAATACTCTGTGACCAGTGTGGATGCTCCAGAGTGGGTGTGACTGTTGTATAGCCGCATGCCAATGTTCCATGACTGTAAAATCACTTCCCACCAAGCTGCAACTCCACATTCCCTCTTTCCTACCCCTGGCACCCCACTTGCTGTGTGTCTCTCTAGACTTACCTGTTATTAGCACTGTGTGTTGGGCTTCCCCCACCACCACCAATGTAGTGTTTCCATTCATACGTGTTGCTTAATATATAAACTTTAGGAAGAATAATGTGTTATGTATGTGAACACATGTTTCTGATTCATTCACCTGTCGTGGATGTTGGATGCCATACCTACTTACTTACTTACATCTCTATTTTTTGTGAGTAGGACATTGATGAAATGCCAATTTATTTATTTAGTTTTCTTTCGAGACAAGGTTTCTCTGTGTAGCCTTGGCTGTCCTAGACTCACTTTGTAGACAAGGCTGGCCTCAAACTCACGGTGATCTGCCTGCCTCTGCCTCCTGAGTGCTGGGATTACAGGCGTGCGCCACTGTGCCCGGCAAAATGCCAATTCTTAAATCTTAGATATATAACTGAGTGAAACTGCTGGCTTATATTTCATTTTATGTTTATTTTCTGAGGAAATAAATAATTTTTTTCTGTGTCAGCACTGTTTTACATCTCTCAATTGGAGAAATTACAGAAGGGTCACAGTCTCTCTGTAGCATCCCTCTGGGTGTGAAGTTGCATCTCGTTGGAGTTTTGATTTGCACTTCTAATGACATGCCTGCTCAGCATCGCTTCATGTGTTTGTTGGCTGTTTATTCATCTTCTCTGGGGAAATGTCTGTTTGAGTCATTTGCTCATTTTAAAATTAGATTATTTTATTATTAAACTATAAGAGTTCTTTGTGTATTTGGATGCTAGACCCTTAGCAGATATGTAATTAAAAATTTTTTCTCATTTTATAAGTAGCCTTTTCTTTCTCAACAGTGTTCTTTGATGTATAAACATGTTTTTTAGTTAAGTTGAAACAATTTTTTGACAGTCTCATACATATATATTTTCACACACACCATTACATGTTCTCTTCCTTTTTCCTTTCCCATTGAAGCTCTTCTCATTTCCAGCAAGTCCCTACAGTTTCAAGCCCCCTCTTCTGTCTCCTACTTTTTTGAGCCACTCAGTTTAATTGGGATTTCTTGCACAAGCATGAGTGAGGGGGTTTACTTACTTACTGGGTTGTTGTTTTTTATTTTTGGTTTTATTGGGGAATGGGCAACATATCAGAGGTACAATATTGAAGAAAGTGGCAGCCCTTCCCTACCTAGTAACCAGTAGCTGCTAGTGCGTCCCTCAGGGAAGGGACAGGACCTCGCGGGCCCCTCCCCCACCCATGAGGAGATGTTGCCTGGCCCAATTGTAGATACACAGAAGTTTTTAATTTTGATAAAGCCCAGTTTATCATTTGTGGTTGTTGCTGCTTATTCTTTTGGTGTTGTATCTGGTTGTCCACTGCCAAACACAAAGGCATAAAGATTTTATTCATGTTTTTTTTCTAATAGTTTTACCATTTTAGATCTTATATTTGGTTCATGAGTTTGTTTTCAGTTAGTTTTTGTGTAGGGCATCAGGTGAGCATTAAGGGATAGAGACAGCAGACCCTGAGAAGTCGCTGGCAAGCTAGTCTATAAATGATAGGCTTTAGGATCACGGAAAGACTCTGCTCAAGACGGTAAGGCAGAGGGCATGGGAGAAGATACCCAGTGTTCTGCCCTGGCCTCTACATGCATGTACACGGGTGTGTGCATTTGCAAACTCATGTGTGTGCAGTATACCACACACACGCACAAAGAATAGTCTTTCCCTATCGAATGATCTTACAACCTTTGTCAAAAAATGAATTGATCACTGATATGTAGGTTTTCTGGGTCTAATTCTATTCTGTTCTGCTGGTCTGTTTCTAGCTAGATGCTAGTGGCACATTCTTTGGGTTACTATGGCTTTGTTGTAAGTTTTGAAGTTGTGAAGTATATGTCCTCTTAACTTCTCATTTTTGTTTTTGAAGAATTGGTTATCTGAGGGTTCTTCACAATGCCGTGTGAGTTTAGAGTCAGCATTTACCCTGTTTCAGCAGTGTACAAATCTTGCCTGTATTTTAGGTACATTTCCTCCACATAGTTCATCTTTCTTGATGCTTGTGTGATCACGTTCTTGACTTTCTTTTCAGCATATCTGTTCCCGGTGTCTAGAAACACTTGTGTGCCAATCTTGCATCCTGCAACTCCTCCTTTTGTTCATCATAGCTAGCATGTTTCATATGCATGGCTTCGGTGCGATGTTCTATATATTTAAGCTTGTCATCTGTAAATAAAGAGCATTCCACTTCTTTCAGTTTGAAGGCTTTTAACTTAATTTTATTGTCTAATTGCCTAGAACTCTAACACTGTGTCGAGTAGAAGCCAATGAGAGGCACCCTGCTGCATTTCAGATCTTTTGGGGGAAGGTTTTTGGCTTTTCATCAGTCTGTGTAATATTAGCTGTCAGCTTTTCATGTTAGATTTTTATCTTTCTGAGGAAGTCACTGTCTATTCTTAGCCTATAGATTGTCTTTTAAAAAATTATGAAGAGCTTGGAGTTGTGGCACACATCTTTAATCCCACCACTTGGGAGACAGGCACAGGTGGATCTCCAGGCGAACCTTGTGTACAGAGTGAGTTCTAGGATAGCCAAGGCTACACAAAGAAACTCTGTCTCCCTCTCCCACAAATGAAAATAAATAAAATTATGAATAGATGTTGGATTTTGCCAAGTACTTTTTCTGTATCATCTGAGGTGCTCATATGGGTCTTCCTTGGGTTTATTATATGAGGCAAGAATAATTTAGGAAGGATAGGGGCTGGGGAAGGTCTGGGAAAGGGGGACAGAAATGTGAGGGAGCAAGGACCACGTGAACTGTGCTTCTTGCCTTTTGCCCTCAGAAATGGGTGAAAGTTGCACGGTCCCTGTGCTGTGCCCTCCAGGGTGGGGCCCCAGGGCACACCCTTTCCATGTAGCCAGATGTGGTGCTGCAGGGGTTGACGCATTGGTTTGTTCCATGTATTGAACTATCCTTCCATTCCTGTGGTAAGTCTTGCTTGTGGACTACAGTCCCCTTAGTATGCTGCTGGGCCTTATGATATTGGTTGCTGAGATTTTTTTTTTTTTCTTTTTCGTTTTTCGAGACATGGTTTTCTCTGCATCTCTGCCTGTCATGGAACTCTCTCTGTAGATTAGAATGGTCTCCAACTCACAGAGATCTGCCTGCCTCTGCCTCCCGAGTGCTGGGATTAAAGGCGTGCGCCACTATGCTTGGCTCCTGAGGGTTTTTATATTGCTATTAATAAGAGATGTTGGTCTCTTGTTTTCTTATATGCCTTTGGCTTCAAAATCAAGTTATTATTGGTTTAATAAAAGGAATCAAGAGGGCTGGGGAATAAATGGTAGAATCCTTGTCTAGCATGTTTGAGGCCCTGAATTTATTCCCAGCACCAAAAGAGGAGGTGGGTCAGTAATGTGACTTTCTTTTCTGTTTGTGTCTGAGGAGGAGTGGTATTCATTTTGGTAGAATTCATTAATGGTGCTTCTGGGCTTTTCCTCTTTATTACTTTATTTATTCATTGTGGGGGGGGAGGCGTGCGTGTGTGCAAGCTTAGGCTAAGGCAAGTATCACAGCACACATGTGGAGGTCAGAGGACAACTGCCAGGTGTCTGTTCTCTCCTTCTACCCTTTGGGTTCAGGGAATTGAACTCACGCTATCTGCCCTGGTGGTGAGCACCTTTACCCTCTGACCCATCTTGCTGGTCTCTGGAGTTCTCTGAGGGAGCTCACAGTGACACAGTGTCTTATTGCAGATCTTGTCCCTTTTCCTTTCTTGTCAGCGTGAGTACATATATGTTGCTGGGTGGTGGGAATCAGTCCCTGCTTCAGATGTGGGCCACAAGCACTCTACTGCTGAGTTACAACTTACTCGGCTGTTTTTTAATTTTTTGTAGTTTGTGTGTTCCTAGGAATTTGTCCATTTCACATAGGCTACCTAATCTGTTGGTCTGTAAACATTTGCAGTGTTCTCTCACAGTCTTTTTCCTGTCCTTGGGGACAGTAGTGTTGTCTTTACTTCTGTGGCTGGTTCAGTTATCTTTCTTTCCATCCACTCTCTCTTTTGTCTTGGTCAGTCTAGGTAAGAGCTTGTAAACTTCTGCTTTGGTTGACTCTCTCTGGTGTTGCTGGATTAGCGTATACACATTTTACTTCCTCCCCAAATAATATTGAAGAAGTTCTCATTTGGTGGAAAACAAGCTCAGAGATACAGAGATATGCTGCTCCATTCAGTGATGTTTGAGGGATACAAGAAGTCAGGAAAAGCACCTCCCTTTCCTGCTCAAGGTTTGCAGAGGTCCACCGTGTGTCTCATTCCCAGGAGCTGTCTCCTCGGTTTTTTGTTTTGTTTTGTTTTGTTTTGTTTTGTTTTGTTTTTTGGAGTTTCTTTGTGTAACCTTTGCTGTCCTGGACTTGCTTTGTAGACCAGGCTGGCCCCGAACTCACAGAGATCCACCTGCAGTGCTGGAATTATAGGTGTGTGCCACCATGCCTAGCTGTCTCCTTGTTTTTTTGAGACAGGGTCTCTAACTGGGATCTGAAGCTCACTGATTAGGTTCTCCAGCCAGCGAGTACCCTGGAAGTCTTCACCTCTCCAATGCTGCGACTCTAAGTGTGCACCACCGCATCCTACCTTTGCATCGGTTCTGGGAAACTGAACTGAGGTCTTGGTGTTTGCACAGCATACCCTCTATTTGACTGAGCCATTGCCTCAGCCCTTCTTACTTATTTTTAATAGGTGTAAAAGTGGTTCCCTATGAACCAGTGTATCATGAGGCCATGCATTAAAGAAGAAGAAGAGGAGGAGGAGGAGGAGGAGAAAGAGGAGGAGAAGAAGAAGGAGAAGAAGAAGAAGAAGAAGAAGAAGAAGAAGAAGAAGAAGAAGAAGAAGAAGAAGAAGAAGAAGAAGAAGAAGAAGAAGAAGAAGAAGAAAGCACATTTTAAAAGTCATGCTAAGTACAGCTAGAAGCAGTTTGAGAACTTTGACTTTTGATGGATTTGTAGAGCTTGCCCTCTGTGTAAAAGTCATTTGCCTAGTGTACACTGATGGCTTCCAGACAGCCAATTCCCTTAGCCCTTCCTGGGTGGAGCCTCTGGCACTGCCTTAGGAAATGCCACTTAAAAACATACCAGGTAGCTCCGTTTATGCTTCTGTGCTCACTGGAAAGATGTTGATTTTTCCGTTAGTGGGATTCACCTGTTCCCATACCTTGCCCTTTCAGCTGAGTTTTCAATGTGTTCTTCTCCTGGCCTGTCTTTGCTACGTGTAACCAAAAGAGTGGAAGGTGTCAGAATAGACGTGTTTTCATTGTGTTGGTTGTGATTGTTAGAAGCCTGCTGGTGTTAAATGTTGCATCCTTTGACTCAGTCCTCATTCCCTAGGTGGCTTTGCCTGTGAATGTCACTGCCAGTAGCTGTCTCCTGAGCCAAGTTTCTGAGTGGGGTTTCAGTGTGCTGAAAGAGCTTGTAGGAAGGAAGAAGAAGGGGACACGTTTGTCACTGTCCCTCAACCTTGCCCTGACCTTCTGAAGCTGAGCGGGTCAACTGACTGTGACATAGCTCAGGGTTCTCCAGACTTCCAAGCTGTATTCTGCTCCCCAGCTACCTCTAGAGAGGGCTGTGTCACTGGCACACTCCCTTACCCTCCCAGGGTGACGATGGAGATGGTCCTCACAGAGGCAGGCTTGCTGGATGAGTGGCATAGTCTCTGGGTCTTCCTAGTGAGCCTCTGCAACTGTGTGTGAATCCCCCTGCAGATTCATGTTTGAGGAGGGTGGCTCTGCAGCCTTCTCTCCCATTCCTCTTCAAGGACCAGTGTCCTGGGCAGCTCCACTGGTCCTGGGTCCCAGCAGTAAGAGCTACCCCTGAGCTTATGGATGGAAGGTGCTAGAGAGACTGAATGAGAGTAACAACGGTCTCTCTTCTCCCATTTCAGCTGTGTTGGGGTGGAAGAGGAGGAGGCACCAGACATCGACATTTACCACTGCCCGAACTGCGAGAAAACCCATGGCAAGTCCACGCGTAAGTACCTCAGCCCACGTGAAATATCAGAGTCACACCCCAGTGAGTGGCTCTGGTGCTGGGAGCCATTCCAGCTCAGATGACTGCTTTTGATTAACTCTTGTCCTCAGAGTCAGCTATGCAGGCTTTAGCATCCCCAAGGCCTTGCCAGGGCCATGCTTAGCACACTTAGCCCATATTAAGTGTGGGATTGCGGCTCAGGTGATAAAAGAGGTGTTCAGGGCCCCCAGCTCAGTCAAGCCCTGACATGTGTTTGTGAGTGGCTCAGAGGCTGTCCATCCTCTAGGAGCCTGGCTTATCCTACCCAACACCCTTACAGGAAGTCTTTGAGGGCCTGGCTTTCCCACAGTGCCTGCAGCTATGTATCCAGTGCTTCTCCTCCTTACCCTTGCTCTCTGAGCCCTGATGTGCAGCAGATACCCAAGATGCAGGCTCAGCTCATACTGTAGTTTCACACAAGTAGGCTTTGAGCTCCAAGGCTGAGCCCCAGTTACAAGTGGGGAGCAGAGCTGTGGCCTGAGGAACATAGGGATCAGACTTGTGCATGTGCTCATGTGTGTGTGTATATGTGTGTGTGTGTGCGTGTGTCCCTGTCCTCAGCAGAAGCCTATGCTGGTAGTAGAAGCACTTACATTCACTGCAGGTAGACACTCTCTGGCTGTTTCACTATTCACATTCATGCCTGAGGCTGGACTGGCTGAGCTGGGGGACCGTGTCCAGCTCCCATCATAGTTACTGTGTCACTCCCCTTTCAGGAGAACCTCACCTAGGTGCTCAGTCCAAGCTGAGAGGTCATATCACCTGGCTCCGTGGACTAAGTCCTATGAATATAGAGAAATGAAGATGAGAGAGATGCAGACAGTGGATGGGGGTAGTGAGATAGGGATGCAGGCAGTGGGAGAGACACAGACACCAGGGGACTCCAGTATGGGGTACTCAGTGAACAGATGGGGGGATGGGCAGGCAGTGGAGGGACATGGGTCCATACTCCTGTTCAGTGAGCCGAGGCTTATCTGAGAATCTTGGGACATTGGAGCCTGATCTAGCTCCTGGTGAGGCTGGTAGTAGGTGGTGTGGACTCTTCCCAGCTCCTGGGCTCTCTCTGCTGTCTGTTGGCCCTTCTAAGGCCTGGCCTATGTGCATTGCTGGATCGGTGAGGCAGCTCTGGTTTCTGGTCATGCCCTATCACATCCTTAGCATCTGGCTGTGCTGCCAGATGGTAGTCCAGGACTCCTAAGGCACCTTCCAGACCTCCCAGACCCACAGCACTCATGCTCAGAAAGTCTCCCTGTGGGGTAAGCTAAGTCACTGGTAATATGGACAGGAAGGGGTGTTCACACTGTCCTGGCAGGGTGCTAAGCTCCGGGTCTTCTGCACCTTTTTTGTCAGAAATGAGACAAACCTGGAGGCCTGCCCCCAGGACCTGTTCTGTGGGCCTGAGAGGCTGGGTCAGGACAGAGCAGGGTTGGACCAAGAAACACCAGCAGGCATGTTCTTGAGAATGGGGTAAGGCCATGTGTGCCCATCCCTGGGTCCCTACTGAAGGTGATCTGGAAGATGCTAGGGTCATACTACCCTGGGTGGTTCATGCCACAGGTGCATCTGGGAGTTATTTCTAAGGAGATCCCAGATTTGGCTGGGGCCTCTCCTGGCAGCCATAAAGGTTGCAAGGGGTCCTGGCTTGGGGGCTCTTGTCTGAGTCTGCCCAGAGTAGAACGAAGGTGAGGGGGTGCTGAGCAAGCTGCGTCAGTGGCCAACAGTTTGACTTGTTTGTTTGTCTGTTTGTTTGTTTTTGGTGTTCTTGGGCGTCCTCAGAAACAGCATTTGTGTCAGCAACCTGTCCACTGGGAAGGCATGTGCACTGCCTCCCCTGGGCTTGGGTGGGGTTTGAGCAGAGGCTCCGCGCTCAGCCGGGAACCCCGGTACCAACTCCGATTCCTATTCTTACCACCAGCTCCCGGGAAGTGATGCGTGCAATAGGGGACCTGTATTTTTTTACCTGTGTGCCACCTACATGAATGTTTGTCTGGTTTTGCCTCTGTAACAAATGCCATGGGCCGGGTGGCTTAAATAACAGCATATTCATTTCATGCCATTCTGAGGACAGAGAAGTCCAAAATCAAGGTGCCATCTATTCACAAGGTGGACGGGTGAGGACACCTCCTGTGGCTTCTCTCCCCGTGGAGAAGACCTCAGTTCCACGACTTTCTCCTCTCAGGTGCCCCACTTCCTAATCTAGAGGACTGAGTATTTCAACCTATGGATCTGGGGCACAGACTTCAGTCAGAGCATGCCTACATGTGTGTGCACATGGCCTTGTATGCGTGTGTCTATTTGCATGGGGTTTAGACTCTCACTATTGTTTTCGAGAGGCTTTGATTCCTGCAGCCTCCATGGTCTGGAGTTCTAGCCCTTTCTCTACCAGGACACACTCTCAGATTCCAGCCGAGTCTGCACTATGAGTAAGTCTGCTGGTGACACTGGCTCTAATCATACTTCCATTCCCAAAGCCTTGGTGACAAGAGGCCCTCCCATGGTCCTGGAGAGCTCCAGCCCTCTTGAAGTTGGAAAGCTCATTTCCTGTCTCTTTCACCCTGGCCTGAGGCAAGCCCTGCAGTAGGTGGATACAGTGAACAGCAAGGGCCTGGTCCTGTCATGATGTTTTCACTTCATTAAGCAACAGTGGTGTGAGACATAAGGCGGCTCAACCCCACACAGTTTCTGAGTGTTCTTTGAGGTAATTTTGGCCTGTGAGTCTTGGTCAAAGCCATGAGACAGGTTTATTTGACAAACAAAAATGTGACACAGGAGTGTCAGGCTCCTCGACATGAGCCTGGCAAGGTGCCTTATGTGACAGAGACCAGAGGGGCAGCACAGCTCTGAAGCCACAGCAGAGTCACATATGTGGCAAAATATACTCACCTGGCGGAGAGGACCCACTGCCCACCCTCATAAGGTCATCCCTCTCAGAGTCACTGTGGGGTTAGGTTGAGAGCCCAGGTGTTCCCAGCACTGCCCCCTGTTGCTCAGAGTGCTACATGACAACTTTAGTACCAGGGCCTGCTTGACATCCCTATACCTCAGGCCATCTTCCTGGGTCTGTTCATGGGCACATTGACTGTGAGGTGGGGAAAGAGGGTATCGGACAGGGAAGGTTCTGGCAGGAAGGTGGCAGGTCTTCATATGGAGGTCAAGCAGGATGTGTCTTCCCACTATAGGAAGCTCCTTGGGCTGAGAACCTTCCAAGAGCTGCCTCTGGTTGTCTTGGCGGACCCAGTGGCTGAGTGAGGAGGGGGCAGGGCTGGAGTGGAAAAATGACCTCCACTGTGAGAGGTGTGGGTGAAGGTGAGGTGCAGGCAGGGATAGGCAGGCAGGGTCCGTAGGGGAGGTTTTGAGTTTGCTGTGTTGGTGAGCTTTCTAGTTTCCTTCCTGTGCCCTGTGATGCCTAGGCAGGATGTCCTCTTAATAGGTATAGGGGCCTTCCAAGTTGGGTGGGAGCTGTGCTTGGAACAGACCCATTTCTTGTCTTCTCTATAGTCAAGAAAAAGCGGACTTGGCACAAACATGGCCCTGGGCAAACGCCGGACATGAAGCCAGTGCAGAACGGCAGCCAGCTGTTCATCAAGGAGCTGCGGAGCCGAACTTTCCCCAGGTGGGTGGACCATGCCGTCCTTACCCAGGTGGGTGGACCCTCTCCAGGTGAACTGCCTTCCACAGGTGATTGGCTTTTCTCAGGTGGGCAGACCTTCCGCAGGTGGGTGGGCCTTCTCCTGGTCGGCTCTAGGCAAAGCTGTCTAAGGGGTGGACCCATACACTGAAGCTCTGCCTCCTCCCTCCATCTTCTAGTCACTGCACCCAAGGCTGTGTGTACTGTCCCTCTCCGTCCATCTGTCTTTCTTTGGGGACTCCTTCTTCTAGGAGAGTAAAGAGCCAGGGACCTGTTGTTGAGGCAGGAGCCACAGGACTTCCACAGACAAGAACGTCTCTCCTCTGCCAGCACCTCTTGAGGATGCATATTGGTGCTACTGTTGACTTCCTTCCGGGTGGGAATTACTTCTTTCCATCCTGGTGTCTGGCCACCGGCCTCATACTCTTGCCACCTCATCGAGGCCTTTTCCTTCTTTCTTCTCCCTGCACCCTTGTTCTGTCTGAGGTCTGCCAAAGAAGCCGACAGACAAGGGTCCCTGTGGGAAAGGGCAGTTTTGGGAAGCTGTTCTGAGTCACCCACACTTGAGAGGTTGGTCCTGTTTGTCTGCCTGAAATCTTTATTTCTCTCTTACTTTGGAAGGAGAGTCCTCAATTGGTGGGTTTCTGTTGTTGCTTGTTATGTGACTTCTCAGAGCAGCTGAGCTTCTGTTTGTCCTCTCTCCTCTAAGCAGAGTTGTATCTTCTTCGGCTCCCCTGACCTCCATGAGCTGCAGTTCACTTACCGTAACTCACCGTGTAAAGCCCAGTAGCTTTTGCTATGTTCACAGATGTGTGCATCTTCATCAGTAAAGTTCAGCGCTTCTACCCCCACAAAGAAATCCTGCCGACTTCTTTGCCCTGGCCCAGAGAAACCACGGGCACCTTTACCTGCTGGGCCCACTTTCTCATGTGTAAATCTGCTTGCTTAGTCGGGCCTTTCCTAGAAATAGAATCACCTGGTAATTGGGTGGCTTCTTCTATTCCGATTATTTTCAAGGCTCACTGTGTTGTAGCATTTGTCCAGATTTTGTTCTCTCTTTGGCCTAATAGTATCCCACTGTCTGGCTGGACACGTGCTGTTTATATTGCTCAGCTGATGGCCATTTGGGTTGTTTCTGGTTTTGCTTTTGTATTTTTATTTTTTTAACTACCATGAATAATCGTGGTCTAAATATTTATGTACACGTTTTTGTGTGGTCATATGTTTTCATTTCTTAGTGTGGAGCCACTGGGTCAGATGGAAATTCTGTGTTTAATTGTCTGAGAACTGCCAGACTGCTTTGCAAGGCAGCTGCATCACGTGACATTCCCGCCCGCCGTGATGGAGGGGAGTTCTCGCATTCTACTGGCTCTCCTTACAATTGTGCTTCTGAATCTGTCTGTTCTGTGGCTGTGAAGTGGTCTTTTATATTTTGATTTGCATGTCTCTCATGACTGGAGATGTTAAACAACTTTTTGTTTACATGTGGGCCTTTCTAGTCGCTTCTTAGAGAAATCTATTGAGATCTTTGGCCTCATACACTGTGTGTGTATATATGTGTGGTGTGTGTGTGTATGCACGTGTGTGCACCACATTTGAAGGCCAGAGGATAACTTTAGGTGTTGTTCATCATGCACAGGGTTTCCTCAACCTTTACCTCATACTTTAAATGTTTTTTATTATACTTACGTATTTACTTGTGTATGTGTGTAAATGCCTCTGTGTGCATGAACAGGCATGGTGGCAGGCGCTTTTATCTGCTGAGCCATCTCACTAATCCTGCCTCACAAAAAATTCTTTAAAAATTTATTTTATTTTATGTGAATGAGTTTTTTGCCTGTATGCATGTATATGCACCACATATGTGTCCAGTGCCCTTAGAGGTCAGAAGAAGGCATCAAATCTCTTAGAACTGGAGTTATGAATGGTTTTGAGCCAGAGTGTAGGTACTAGAAACTGAACCTGATTCCTTAACAAGAGCAACAAGTGCTTTTAACTACTGAGCCACCTCTCTAGTGTAGCACCTCACACCTTTTAAAATAATCTTTTTGTTGTTGTCTTGTAAAAGTTCTTTACATATTTTAATGACTTTTAAAAGTGATTTTTTATTTTTTAGTTTTTCAAGACAGGGTTTCTCTGTGTAGCCTTGGCTGTCCTGGACTTACTTTGTAGACCAGACTGGCCTTGAACTCACAGTGATCCACCCGCCTCTGCCTCCCGAGTGCTGGGATTAAAGGCATGCGTCACCACGCCTGACTTAAAAATTAATTTTTAAAAAAGATTTATTTATTGTGAGTGCTTTATCTGCAGAAGAGGGAATCAGATCACATTATAGATGGTTGTGAACCACCATGTGGTTGCTGGGAATTGAACTCAAGACCTCTGGAAGAGTAGGTGGTGCTCTTAACCACTGAGCTATCTCTCCAGCCCCTGACTTTTAGAAATTATGTGTCTGTGTTTGTGCCTGTGCTCAAAAGTTCAAGTGCTTGTATAGTCTAGAAAAGGGCATTGGATGTCCTGTCAGCTGCCTGACAATAGTCTTTCTTAGCTACTGAGCCATTTCTCTAGCCCTCTTTACATATTCTAGAAGCATCCTCGTTATGCACAATTGGCATGCACAATTGGCAGATCTTTCCTGCCTGGTCTGTTTTTTTACTTTTGTTTTGTATTGTTTGTTTGTTTTTCAAGACAGGATTTCTCTGTGTAGTCTAGGCTGTTCTGGACTCGCTTTGTAGACAGGCTAGCCTCGAACTCACAGCTATTCACCTGCCTCTGCCTCCCAAGTGCTGGGATTAAAGGTGTGCGCCACCATGCCCGGCATTTTTTTTTTTTTTTTTTACTTTCTTAATGGTGGCCTTTGAAGCAGAAAGTACTTTTGATGTAGGTTTTATCTAATCTCTCATTTGCTTCTTGTGCTCTTGTTGCTATCTAAAACCTTCACCAAATCCAAGGTCATAAAGATTTATCTTCCTGTTTTCTCCTAAAAGTTTTGTAGCTTTAGCATTTTGTTTGTACACTGACACATTTTGAGTTAATTTTTATATACGGAATGGAGTAAAAGTCTAAATAATTCTTCTTCTTCTCCTCCTCCTCCTCCTCCTCCTTCTCACGTAGCTATCTATTTGTTCCAGTGTCTCTTGTTGAAAAGACTCCCTTTTGCTATTAGAAGGTCTTGGCACCTCTGTTGAAATCATTCGCTCCTAAGTGTCCACATTTACATCTGGACAAAATTCTAGGTGCTGATCTGTGTTTGTCTTCGTGCCAGGACTACGCTTGACTCCTGTATTAAGTTTTGAAGTCAAGGTCTGTGGGCCCTGAACCTTTGCTCTTCATTTCCGAGGTTGCGTTTGTTCCTCTGGCTCCTTCACGTGGTCCATGCGAATTTTAAGATCAGCTTGTGAGTTCCTACAGTAAAGTTGCCTGGAATTCTGCAGGATGCTGTAGAAGGATTTTGCTTTGCTCTGTTTGCCATGCCAGGGGTGCATGAGAGAGCGAGAGATCCGTCTGGGCGATGGTGTCTCTGCTGCCGTGGAAAGGGTGGCTGGCTAGCATGCAGGACCATGGTGGAGCGCATCCGTCCCCGTGACAGTTACCAGTGGGCCTGTGTGCCCCGCTCCAGGTGGCGGGTTGCTGGAATCAGCACCACAAACCTGCTGCAGCCACCTCCAGGAGCATGGGAGACACACCGTGGCCAGGGATCCTGAAGCCTCTGGCTTCCCTTTCCCCACAGTGCTGAAGATGTGGTGTCCCGTGTGCCAGGCAGCCAGCTCACTGTGGGCTACATGGAGGAGCATGGCTTCACTGAGCCCATCCTTGTCCCCAAGAAAGATGGACTGGGCTTGGCTGTCCCTGCCCCGACGTTCTATGTCAGCGACGTGGAGAACTACGTGGGTGAGTACTCCCCTTTGTGGATTTTGTAGGAGCCCAGAGGAGGGAGGTGTTGGGGTAAAGAACTGTGCTGTGCCTTTGATCGCAGCACCCTGGCCTTATCCTTGATCTGATGAGAGCGGGCTCTCCCTTCCCAGTGGGTGCACCTCCATCTACTGTACACAGTACGGTACACAGCACTCATATTAGTTTTCCTGTATTAGCATCCTATCGCTAGAATAAAATATTAGGCACAAATAATTTATAAAGGGGGCGGAGAAGGTTATTTGAACTCAGGTTTCTAGAGCTACCAGCCCATAATCATCGTCCTCAGTTTTGGGTCTCTGGTAAGACTGTGTGTGATGGAGCAAACGGCTCATATCATGAGTCAAGAAGCAAAAGGAGGACCAGGGTCCTGCCGTCCCTGCCTGGGACCTCCCTGTGACCTAGCACCCCCCTTACTAGACCCCACTTCCTAAAGGTTCCACTGCCACCAAATAGCGGCACAGGCTAAGACCAAGCCTTTGTATATCCACAGCAAGCAAGTGCCCTTTAAATGGAGGGCTCCTCCTAGCTTTTAATTTTAATATTATTATGGAAGTGCTCATGCTAAGATGTTCACTGTTATCTGAAGCTCAAGTTGACTGGGCATCTGTATATTTATTTGCTGATGTGGCCTTTCTAGTTGACATGAGACTCACCGCCTCCCAGTGTCACTGGGTCCTGGAGAGGAGCTTTGGTTACTCCGAGTCCACAGCAACTGTAGGTAGAAGAGATAGGGTCTGCCCTCATCTATCCTATGGGGGCACTGCCATGTACAAGGGCATCTGAGGACATGTAAGTGTTTACACCCACCATGTCCCTGTGCTTCCTCACCAGGGCCAGAGAGGAGCGTGGATGTGACAGATGTTACCAAGCAGAAAGACTGCAAAATGAAATTGAAAGAATTTGTGGACTATTACTACAGCACGAATCGCAAGCGTGTTCTCAATGTGACCAACCTTGAATTCTCAGACACCAGGTGACAGGCTGCTCTGGGATGGGGCTGGGTGGATCTGGCTCAGGGTCAGTGTCACCAGTTTAGAGTTCACAGGATGGTGTTGAGCCATGCTGGTGTGAGGGCTGCAAGAGCTGGTCCAGGGTCCTGCTCTGGGTTCTGGGGCTATGAAGCCTGGTTTGGGGTTCTACCTTGGTGTGGGGACTATGAGGCCTTACTTGGGGGTTCTGCCCAGGGTGGAGGCTACAAGGCTTGGCCTGCAGTCTTATTCTGCTTGGTCTGCTGCTGTCCTGTGAGCTTCCCAGAGGTCACCATGCAGGCTTGGTTCTCCTTTCTCTTAAAACACACTGAACAACTCAGAAGAAATAGGAGCTAAAAGGAAGCCAGCCCACTCCCAGAGAAAGCCACTGGGGCAGCATGAATGAGGCCTTTCCTGAGGCATATGCTCCTCCTGAACATTAATGACATGCTGAGATGACATACTGACACTTAGACTTGTGACACAGGAACTCACTGGTGTATGATACCCAGACAATGCACACACCCATTTATACTCACAATACACTCTTGGATGCATATGGACAAACTAAGACACAGCATAATGACATACTGTCATGACACGCTGAGGCAGGACACTGACACAACCATAATCATGACATACTCATGGAACAAGATGTAGACACACTTACAAACATTCTCACTCAATGGATACTCTGAGACATAGCAGTGACATGGTCAGGACACCTGCAGCATGTCCATTATAGCTGCAACACATTCGTTATAGGAACACACAGCCCCCTTTTGACAGTAGCATGGCCACTGAAGCTCTCACTGGCACCACACTCAACGCTTCCATCACACACTTCCTGCCACGTGTACCGATACCCTTGCATGCACATGCATACTCACCCACACAGAACTGTACTGTGGTGGCCACTGTGCACCTCCCCTAAGCCTTCCACTTGCCTCAACCTATGAGTCCACACACAGATGTCTCAACAGGTCCTAGGTGTTGTCATTGGCACGACCTCTGTGGGATGGTGATGCTTGGGCAACAGGACTAGGCTGTGATTCCTGGTGGCGCTTTCACGGAGATGGAGAGCTCCCCTCCACTGGTCAGGAGAGGCATAGCAAGCCTGGAGGCCACACACCAAAGATCAAGGAGCACAGACAAGGAGAACAACTCTGGGTCTGATGCCTTTAATGGGTCCTAGGCTTCTTCCAAATGCATTGAAGACCTGTGAGGGGTTTCTTAAATTGATTTGTTTATAGATAGAAGACATGAGTTCGGGGGTGGGGGGACGGTGGCTGAGAGGGATCACCAGGACAGGTGTGCATCATGTACACAGGATATGGGAGTGATCGGAGTTAGACATGTAAGGGGGATGCCCCACAGAGATGTAGTCTCCACACCATATGGAGGGTGTGGAAGGAGATTAGGGACTAGGGGTTGAGTCAGGGGTGCTGAAGTCCCACCTATAGGCATGGGACAGGCCAGCTCATATGGAAGGTGGATGCAGAGATCAGCTTATCTGGAGCCAATCCAGACAGCCTCGTCAGGGTGGGTGTGGCCTTTAGTAGAGGCAAGGTAGAGATTCACAGGGCCACGTGCGTTCAGGCTAGGTGTAGCTTTATGAGAGACTCTGTTTGGCCTGAGGCAGCAAGCATGTTCAGGTCTGGGTCTCTGTCACTGCACAGGTGCTGCTGGCATTTCATAAACCCCGGGTGTGTTAGTTAACTTTAATGCTGTGATAAAACACCATGACCAAAAGCAAATTGGAGGGGAAAGGGTTTATTTCATCTTATAGCTGTATAGTCCATCATGCAGGGAAGTCAGGGGTGATCCTGGAGGTAGGAGCTGCCACAAAGGCCACAGAAGAATACAGCTTACTGGCTTGCTCCCCATGGCCAGGCCATGGAAGAATACTGCTTACTGGCTTGCTCCCCATGGCTCGCTCCTATTTTCTTAATACATCCCAGGACTATCTGCCCAGGGGTGGCACCAGCATCCACAGTGGCCTGGGCCATCCCAAATTGGTTATTGGTCAAGAAAATGCCCTACTGGCTTGCCTACAGACCAGTCTGATACAGGCATTTTCTCAGTTGAGGTGCCCTCTTCTCGGGTGACTCTGGCTTATGTCAAGTTGTAAAAACTTACCAACACACTGGGCCAC
The DNA here is from genome assembly GCA_907169655.1 of Acomys percivali. NCBI lineage: Eukaryota > Metazoa > Chordata > Mammalia > Rodentia > Muridae > Acomys > Acomys percivali. Next base: position 79,431,130 of record OU015746.1, on the reverse strand, counting down.
TTATGCCTTTTCCCACCATGGATGTGATGTGGCTTATTTGACAGCAGCTAAATGTGACAGAGAGTCTCTTGGCTGCCTGTGTTTTGCCCTAGAGAGAGGTGGCCTTTCTTCAAATGGCACACATGGCACTGGGCTGTGTATGATAAGCATTTCTTCTGAGAGTCTTGTGGTGCCAACCCCAGTGGGCCACTTTAAAGGCTCTACAAGGCCTTCTGTCACTCATCTTCTTAGAATAGAGACAATCCTCTGTGACCTTTGCAGCCCCGTGTGGTGGCTGGGCTCATCCCACCCTCCGGACCCTCTGTTTACTCCCCTATAAAACGAGATGGTTGCCCGGGGCCTGTAGATTTACAAGGTAGCATGTGGAAGGAGCCTTGCACTGTTCCTACCTTAGAATGCATTAAAAATGGAAGCTATGGGCCCCATCTCCCTGATTACTCTTCCTTTTATGGCCCTAGAATGTCCAGCTTTGTGGAGCCACCTGACATTGTGAAGAAACTGTCATGGGTGGAAAACTACTGGCCAGATGACGCATTGCTGGCCAAGCCCAAGGTGACCAAGTATTGCCTGATTTGTGTGAAGGACAGCTACACTGACTTCCACATTGACTCTGGGGGTGCCTCAGCCTGGTACCATGTTCTCAAGGTGAGCCACACCCCTTAAGACATACCTCACCCGCGTCCTCAAGATTGCAGTCCCTCCAAGCCCTGTCTGTAGCCAGGAAGTCACCTACTTCCTGGGCAGGGCAACACTGGGATGGACAGTCTTAGGGCAGGAAGCAGAGGGGATGTGTATGAATGGAGGAGCATTTGGGACCAGTGGCATACCTGTATCTCCCTTTTCTAATGTCCTTAGGGTTCATAAGCAATAAGGGGAGGCCACTAGGTCACCTAGAGCCTAGAATAGAGTGCAGAGGTTCTGGGCTCACTTCCCAGAAGCAACACTGGAGACAGCAGGCAAGGTGGTGGGTACCCGAGCCAGCAGGGAGGGTTGGGCTCATCTCTGAGCTCTGGCCTTGCCTGCTGTACACTATGCTTACCCAGACCAGCCATGGCTTGAGCTGGGATGGTACACTCAGGGGCCCACTCTGGCCCTGTGAGGCTCTGAGCAAGGCATCATGGTGTGTGCCTCAGAACGTGAGAATGAGGCTCTCTCTTCTTGGTGCAGAGCCTGGCCTGGGCTTGCACGTGACCACCTGGGACTTGCTGGGTGGCGGTTTGCATTTGTATGACCCCCCTGAGCACACACAGAATTTGTAGTGTTGTGGAATAGTAATAGGTATGCTGCTCCTGACTGTGTCAGACTCACACACCGACAGCCTTCCTAACGGAGAAACGTATCGTAGGTGGGAGTGGTGAGTCTCAGTGCATGCTCGTCAAGTCAGGACCCATCACCGGGCCCCAGCAGATTGGGCCCCCTCTAGGCCCATTGTCCCTAGCACCCAGTGGACTCTGCTACCTGCCTCTGTGCCCCAGCTTCTAATGGGCTGTATCCCCAGGCCAAGAGTCTCTAGTGGAGTCTATTCCACTCCTAAAATGTCACCAGAACCTCTTGGGCTCTGCCTCCCACATCAGCATCCTCAGCACCCAATGAGTTCTGCCTCTACCCCTGCATCTCAGCACCCAGTGGGCTCTGCCCCTTATCCCAGCATCCTCAGTACCCAGTGAGCTTTGCTCTCCACCCCAGCATCCTCAGCACTCAGTGAGCTCTGCCCCATATCCCAGTGTCCTCAGTACCCAGTGGGCTCTGCCCCCCACCTCTGCATCCTCAGTACCTGGTGAGCTCTGCCACCCACCCAGCATCCTCAGTACCCAGTGAGCTCTGCCACCCATCTCAGCATCCTCAGTACCCAGTGAGATTTGGCCCCCATCCCAGCATCCTCAGTACCCAGTGAGCTCTGCCACCCATCCCAGCATCCTCAGTACCCAGTGAGCTCTGCCACCCATCCCAGCATCCTCAGTACCCAGTGGGCTTTGCCCCCCACCCCAGAATCCTCAGTACCCAGTGAGCTCTGCCCCACATCCCAGCATCCTCAATACTCAGTGAGCTCTGTTCCACATCCCAGCATCCTCAGTACCCAGTGGACTCTTCCCCACATCCCAGCATCCTCAGTACCCAGTGGACTCTGCCCCCCATCCCAGC
>OU015746.1:79405020-79428758 GCA_907169655.1 Acomys percivali | reverse complement strand
ACCCAGTGAACTCTGCCCCCCATCCCAGCATCCTCAGTACCCAGTGAGCTCTGCCTCCCATCCTTGCATCCTCAGCACTCAATGGGCTCTTCCTCTACCCTTGCATCCTCAGCACCCAGTGAGCTCTGCCCCACATCCCAGCATCCTCAGTACCCAGTGGGCTCTGCCCCACATCCCTGATGTTGTGGCTCTGCCACTGGGCTCTTTTGGCAGGGAGAGAAGATCTTCTATCTCATCCGGCCAGCCTCAGCCAACATCTCCCTGTATGAGCGCTGGCGGTCAGCCTCCAACCACAGTGAGATGTTTTTTGCCGACCAGGTGGACAAGTGCTATAAGTGCACCGTCAAGCAGGGCCAGACCCTCTTCATCCCCTCAGGTGAGTGTACCACCCAGGGACAGGACCCAACCTGGTTAGCCACCACATTCACGGCCCCATTCCTCATGCTGCATTCCCCTGACAGGTGTGTCTTGCTGTCCCCTGCCCTGGCCCAGCCCTCATGGAAGGGCCGGCAATAAACTTTTCATAGCTGGACCTTCCCCAGTCAGCACCATGTTACCTCAGGGCTATGTGGCCAGCCAGCTTTGGCATGGGAGACCTGGCTCAGTCAGTAGCTCTGGAGGAGAAGGATGGGTGTTTAGAAGTATTCCTCAGGGATGATTACACTAGTGCAATATAAAGGTATGCCCCGAACAGCAGAGGCTGCTGGTTTCTCCTGGAAGATGAGTCCCAGAGCCGAAGAGTCCATTCTGAAAGACGTCTTCCCTCTAAAGCAATCTGAACACATTTTGAGAGTGAAGTGTGGGCCCCGCTGGACCATCCAGTAGCTGATCCAGATGAGGTCCCAGAATCTGACTGAATTCAGCCCCTGACTCTGGCTCTGGGGCCTCTCCTTCCCTGAAGGCATCCTCACAGTTACTTTGGGAGACATTATAGGTTTTCTGGAGTCTGGCTCCCACCTCCATCCCCCCGGGGTTAACATCCCTTGAGAGACAGATCTCAGTCTCTAGGGAGAGTGACGGTCCCAGCCCTGTGTCTTCTGACCCCTGTGTGGGCAGGTCTGAGACTTGGGCTCCCTTGCCTGATGGCAGCACTGCCCTGGGGTGCCCTAAGCATGGCCCCTTGGCTCCCAGGCCTCAGTTTCTGTCTGGTACTAGAGTGGTCACAACAGCCTATGTTACCTCAGGCACACTCCCTCCTCCATGTCTCTCAGAGGTTCCTACCTAGCCTCAGCAGTTAGAAACAATGAGGCAAGCCCTGGGCTGGTAGGAGTTGGAGTCCGTGATGAGTAGGGGAGGTGAAGGCAGAAGCTAGCCACAGCTTTACGTCTCTCTCCTAGGCTGGATATATGCCACCCTCACCCCTGTGGACTGCCTGGCCTTCGCTGGACATTTCCTCCATAGCCTCAGTGTGGAGATGCAGATGAGGTAAGTGGTCCCCACACTGCTGTCCACCCTTGGACTGGGTTGCCCAATGGGCACCTTGGCTAGACTCCTGGCTGGGCTCCGCTTATGGGTTGCTATGCTGACATCTTTGTGCTGGGAGGAAGGGGAGATGGGTTCTATGGTCTGGGCTAGGGCCAGGGTAGCAGTACTTTGGGATCATGAAGGCTGCTGTCACCTTTCCTGGACTATGGCCAGCCTCTCTAGAAACTGCACCCCACTGTGTCCACTCATGGTGTCCATCCCTTTGGGCCACTTCAGGCCCAGTGGGGAAGCCTGAGCTGGATCAGTAGCCTGGATTCTCCCTTTGTCACAGCCTGCCTGATGCTCCCTGCACTGATTAGTTCTTTCCTGTGACTTCCAGGGCATATGAGGTGGAAAGGAGGTTAAAACTAGGCAGCCTGACTCAGTTTCCCAACTTTGAAACTGCCTGCTGGTACATGGGAAAGCACCTATTGGAAGCATTCAAAGGTACCTGTTACTCCAAGTTGGGTGACTTGAGCCCATATCCCTAGTCTAAGGGACACCCTGACCCTTTGTGAGCCCTGATCATGACCCCTTAGGCCACAGGGGATAAGAAGGTACCTGGGGAGCTTGGGGCAGTCTGACCTACTAAGACTGGGCCTTGGGGTTCCTGGGCAGAGACGGGAGAGAGAAGTGGCCTGCTCAGTGCCGTGTTAAGTAAGCTTCATGTGAAATGGGAGGAGATGGGAGGTCAGCCATTTCCTCTGCAGGGCAGGTACCGGGTGGGTGGGTGGGCACCCCAGATTCCAAGGAGAACCGTTGGCAGTTGGGCAAGAGGCCTGAGGCAGTGGCCTCTGGAAGGCCCCTTGCTGGGGCAGCCACCAAGCAGCCACCACACTAACCTGTTGTGTCCTTCCCAGGTTCTCACAAGTCTGGGAAACAGCTGCCCCCACATTTAGTTCAAGGAGCTAAAATTCTCAATGGTGCTTTTAGGTCATGGACGAAGAAGCAGGTAGGAACCCCTTTGTATCTGTCTGAGGGAACAGGGGTTGTGTGGGGAAGATACCAAGGGTGTGTTCTACGGAACAAATGGTAGGCACTGTCTACAGGCTGGCCTACGCCGGCCTGCTAACACTGACCATGGTTCCCTGAGGGGTGTGTTGGACAGATGTGGCTGGTTTGTGCCAGCCTGGAATCATTGGCAGAGCTAGATTCCCCTCAGGAATTTGTGTAAGGACAACTTTCTGTTAACCTAGAAATGGCAGAGAAGCCCCCAGGAAACAGCTGGTGCAATGACCACACATCTGGATCTGGACAGGAAGTGCCAGGGATGTGGTTGTGGTTCCTGATACTCAGCAGCCATGCAGCCTGGTGTGATGCTGTGCCTCCCAGCTAACTTGTAACCTAGGCATCCCTTTCCTTCTTTGCCCTTTCCCGTGATCCTGTGTACTGTTTTCCTCCTGCCCCTGGGAGCTGTTTCTCAGACAAAGACCACAAGGCTGTTAGCTCTCCATTTGCATTCTCCTCTTGCCTGGGTTGTAGCTATAGAGGGAGAAGCAGGTCTGGTTTTCCCTAGGGTAACCTGTGATACTGTTTCCTACGAGGGTCTCTGGCTATTCAGAGCCACCTGCCCCTGGCTACTTGAGGGACAAGAAGTCCCTTCTAGGTCAGAGAGAACAAGTATGAGGCCTCAGAGAACCGAGAGGCAGAGGTCACATAGGGAACCATGTCTGTGGCTGTCTCCACCCATGTGTGGGCCTGGCAGGTGGAGACAGGCCACAGACATGGTTCCCACCCTCATGGGGACCGTCCTATGGCTACCATCTCCTTGAGACTTAGGGATGGGATAGTCCAGTGGTCTGTTCCACCTCACCTTAACCACATGACCAAGAAGAAAGCTGGCTCACATCTTCTCCACAGCCAGCTAAGCTAGCCGGTGGTGACCTCAGGCAATGCCCAGTTTTGATGCATTTTCCACTAACAGAAGTGGCTCAGAGAGAGCTGTCTTATCAGGCAGGGCTCCAGAGCCTTGTGTACCACACCTTGCTCCATGGAAGCCTCTCACCCCATGGGGTGGCCGTGGCCCTGGCTGGGTGGACATGGAGTGGCTAAGGCACTGCAAAGGCCAAGTTGGCGCTGACCCCACTGTTCCACAGGCTTTGGCAGAACACGAGGACGAGCTCCCAGAGCACTTCAGGCCCTCGCAGCTCATCAAGGACCTGGCCAAAGAGATCAGGTTCAGCGAGGTAAGGCCATGCCAGGGTGATGGACCCCTGGGATGAAGGTGGGCACAGAGCTTGATAGCAAGTTTCTCTGCATTAGTGGTCATGCCCAAGGCTTATAGAGAGCCTGGGGAGAAGAGTGGAGAACACCAAGCCTAGACTTTTGGTCTCAGTTCTCCTGAGCCTGGAGGAGTTGGTGAGCCTCCTGGACCTGGATAGGGCAGAAGAGCCCAGGAAACTGGGACCTGAGTGACTATGGTCTGGGACAAATGTGAGTGAGTTGTAGGGGTGTGTGAATGTTTCTTGATGTTATCAGACAGTGTGATGAGCATGTCGCTTGACAATGTGGAACAAATATGAATGTGTCACATGGTGTCAGCTGTGTATGCCTTTCTCGGCTGACTGCCTCTTCCAACATGGCTATGAGGGTCTCCTGAGTCCTGGCATGGCCTAGAGGGAACACAAATGACCCTCTCCTTTTCCCATACCAGAATGCCTCCAAAACTGTCCGACCTGAAGTAAATGCTGTCACCTCCTCAGATGAGGTCTGTGACGGGGACCGGGAGAAGGAGGAACCACCATCTCCCATTGAGGCTACCCCACCTCGATCCCTCCTGGAGAAAGTGTCCAAAAAAAAGACTCCCAAGACTGTGAAGATGCCCAAGCCATCCAAAATCCCCAAACCTCCCAAGCCCCCCAAAACCCTGAAGCTCAAGGATGGAAGCAAGAAGAAAGGGAAGAAGAGCAAGGAGTCAGCCTCGCCCACCATCCCCAACTTGGACCTGCTTGAGGCCCACACAAAGGAGGCACTCACCAAGATGGAGCCTCCCAAGAAAGGAAAGGTGGGACCCCTGAGCCCCATTCTCTAATGTGTGGAGGCTCTGCAGCCCCTGCCTTGGGCCAGACCAGAGGGAACAGCTGGGGTTAATGTGTCTTTGCTGTCCTTTGCTACTGGGTGGGGAGGGGAGACCGGCTGTGGGGTAAGGTCTCTAGAGAGCACAAGGGTCCAGGGTTTGGCTACTGATGAATCTACCCAATCAAAATACTTCCCTGCCTGTGCCAGCCTAGGCCTGCACATTCAGGCCAAAACCCCAGGCAGATCCTGCTGAGCAGTGAGGCCCCCCTGGGAAGAGAGAGTAAGAGAGCACAGAGGGTCTGTGCTGTGGTGGGGGTAGCACTCTGGAGGGCTGCTGGGTTGATGCAGCACCAGGGTGGTCTTCACGTGGAGGCCACCCTGCTTAGTTCTCCAAAGTATTAGAACCCACCCCTGGGTCTAAGGTGTCTGTTTGAGGAAGACACTAGGTAAAGGCAGAGAACTGAGAGATTTCTATGAGGGCCTGAGCCCCTGTGGACAGAGAGAGATGGCCTCCATAAGGAAGCTTACTGAACCTATGAAATTAAGGACTATTGGCAGCAAGCTTCCTCTTACGTCTTGGGGGCCATCCTTATGGCTTGTAATACTCCACTGGGGCTGTTCTTCTGGGACAAGGAAGGAGGGAGGGAGAGCGGGGTGAGTGTGTGTGTGGTAGGTGAATGGGTGAGTGGGTCCACTGATGGGTCAACTGATGGACAGAAGGACAGGTTGGTAAATGGATGGACAGATGGTTAGGTAGGTGGGTGGATGGATGAGAAATGAAAGACTAAATGAACAGATAAATAGATGGGCAGATGAAGGAATGGATGGACCAGCAGAAGTGACTGGTCTTGTATGCTGTTGTAACCCAAGCCCACTCACCTTCTATGTCTACCTTTGGGTCATTGCTACTTTGTTTGCAGACCCCAAAGAATGTCCTGAGTGTCCCCAATAAGGACACAGTCCACACACAGAATGACGTGGAAAGGCTGGAAATCCGAGAGCAGACTAAGAGCAAGTCAGAGGCCAAGTGGAAATACAAGGTGAGGGTGGGGTGTAGGCCTGTGACAGGGTATCCCCAGGAGATGGGGCCATGGGGAAAGTCTGTGTGAGTCTGGAGTGACCTGGCCTCCTGTAAGCCACCCTCTGTAGACAGTGTCGGTGAAAACCAAGGGTGTCATCTTCCCCATGCCTCCCTCTACTGTTGTTTACCTTCTTCGTGGTCCCATCTCTGTCTGTTTTCCCACCTCGAGGCTGGGTAGCACCCCAGGATAGGTCCTGTTTGTTGATGGCTAGGCAGCCTTAGCATCCATCAACAGCTTTCCTGGGCATATTCTGGTCCCCAGTTGCACCCACTAACATGGCTTGGGATACTAGACCCTCGTCCCAATGGGCTCAGGGACAACCTTGGTCTTCCTTTCAGAACAGCAAACCTGACTCTTTACTGAAAATGGAGGAGGAGCAGAGGTTGGAGAAGTCACCCCTGGCTGGGAACAAGGACAAGTTCTCCTTTTCTTTCTCCAATAGAAAACTCCTGGGGTATGTGAGAGCCTGGGCAGGGCTGCGGGTGACCATACATATGTCCCCCACGACATATACATGCCCCCACACTGTGTATGCACTCCATACCACACATAACAAATGCTGTGCATCATCCCGTATGACACAGGCACTCGCATCACCTCCCATAGGCATGTCATCACATGCACACTCCTGTGGACATTCCAAATTGTACTTCGCACCAAACACTCATATATATATATGACACCATACATGGCGAACACACACACAAGCATATACCTTGCATCATAACCTCCACTAACACTATTCACACCATACATGCATCTCTCACATACCATACATACATGGACATTTATATACCCTCATCACATACCCATTCCATATGTACATAGCACATTCATCCCACAGGCATCTCACACCCTACACTCCATCATACTTTACACCGCATGCATACCCCATGCCATAGACACGTGACACCTTCGCACCACACTGTACACTTGGTTGACACCCTTGAGCAGTGCTTTTCCAGGCCATTGGTTTCACTCACTGCTAGTCTGTTGCATGGAATTCCTTTGTTTCTGCTTCCAGAACAGTCTAGCTGCTGGACTGGTACCTGGAGAATACAGCCTTAGTGAGGGCCAGCTAGGCAGCGGGAAACCTTGAGAGTGGCTGGCAGAGGCTAATGCTGAAGATATGAGTAGGGATCAGGACACGGGTCTCTGAGCCCAGTGGCCAGTAGGGTGGGACAGTATACACTCCGCACACGCATGACTCCACCTAAGCTTATGGCTATGACGGGTGCCATAGGGAGGAATGTATGGATTTTGGTGCTATACTAGAGAGGGAAGGCATCAGCTTGGGAGCCAGGTATGCCTCAGGATGGCCACTGCAGCCTTGATTCCAGCTGTGTGGCTAGGAAGAGTGCCCACCAGGCACCATAGGCCCCATACAGTGTATATAGGTGACAGACGTGTCCTGCTGAGATATCCTCATTGCCTGCAGGGATGGCAGCCTCTGTTTCTTCTTGTGTATAGGAAAGCAAAGGCCTGTGGGTGCTGGAGAGACGGCTGGGGACTCTGAGTGACTGTACTCACCCATTACCTAGGCTGGTTGAACCCACATGGCCCTGGTCTTGCTACCCTAACTTGATGAGTCTGCTTCTGTCATTTCATTAGAAGTGTCACTTCTGGGTCCCAGAGAAGCTTCCCAGTGACACCAGTTCTATGAAAGGGCCATATCATCTAGAGGGAGCCACTAGAAACATGCATATCCACGTGTGCACAGGTGTGGTGGCTCGGGGCCCAGCTTTAAGGCAGCAGGGCAACGGGCCTTTCCTGAGGATGCTGGAGGCTGCCATGGCCTGGCGTGCTGTCTATTAACACTGCAGGCATTTTCTTCAGCATGCTGTCCCTTCTATTGAGAAAAGTGTGTCCTGAAGGCCCAGAGATGGTCCAGACCGATGTATTCATGGGGAAAGCACAGCATCCCTGCCTAACCTTAGCAAGAAAAAAGATAAAGTATTTCATAGCTCTGTGGAGATGCATTGAAGAATCTGCAGTGCTGCTATCTTGGGTTTTATTTTGTTTTGTTTTGTTTTGTTTTGTTTTTTAAAAGTATGAAAAAAAAATACATGGGGCTTGGCCCTGTTCTCACCTGAGATTTGATTCAAACCCTGAAAGTCTGTAAAGGAGGGTTGAGGGCTATGCTTGTCAGAACCTGGGCGGGTGGATTATTCTAGAACCTCAGTTGCCTAGGTCCTTCTCCACAGTGCATGACTGTATATCCTGGGCCTCATACCAGGTGACACGGAGCAAAGGAGGAGGCTGTAGGGCTGGGGGACGTCCCCTCTGTGTGCAGACTTTCTACAGTGGAAACCGAAGGTTGCACAGCCCCTGACCAGCTGCTTGCCTTCCAAGCGGATGCTTTCTTCCAGGTCCCTGTGAGGGTCTGCTGCCTGCTGACCTCTCAGGGCTCTGGGACCCCACTGGCCTATACCTTCTACTCTAGCTCCAAGGCCCTCAGGCCCCCAGGGAGCCCTGGCGTGTTCGGGACCTTGCAGAGCTTCAAGGAGGACAAGGCCAAGCCCGTGCGTGATGAGTACGAGTATGTATCGGATGACGGGGAGCTGAAGATTGACGAGTTTCCCATCAGGAGGAAGAAGAATGCCCCCAAAAGGGACTTGTCCTGTGAGTGTAGTGGACATGGGCAGCGGGGTTGGAATGGTTTCGGCCAAACCCCTAAAGGCCTCTCCACTTGACTGCTGTCTGCTGTGCTTTTTTCAGTCTTGTTGGACAAGAAGGAGGCTCTCCTTGTGCCCGCTGCGAAGCCAAAGCTGGACTCGGCGGCATACAAGGTGAGCCACCCAGCCGTGCCCTCGGCCTCTGTGGCCTGCTTCTGTCTGATGTACAAGCACATCCACCCTCCCCCATCCATGGGCTGGGCCGCGATGTGGGGCTGGCTTAGGAAGGACATGGTCCTGCTCAGTCCTTGGCACCAGGACTAAGGACCTGCTCCACTGGGCCTGCCCCATGGGAGATAAATGCAGCAAAGCTTGTCCAGGCAACTACGGGTGGCAAGGGCTTACTCCCCACCAGCAGGGGTCTTAGACGAAGATGACCTCCAAAGCTGGTGCTCTGGCAGAAGAGGGTCATTGCTGAGGAGGTCTCAGGTTTCCTGGGGAGCCCAGGAAGCACATGTCCCTGTCCCCTGAGTTACCTGCTGGAGTAAGCTTACCCAGGCTGAAGGGTTTTAGTCGCAACATCCCAGTGAAATTCTGGGGCTTTCTTTGGAAAAGCAGTATAGGGTGTGAAGACAACTTTAACCTTTGTGGTGGTTTCGAGGACCCTAGGAAAGGTGGCCCCCACTTCTGTCTTCTGATGCCCTCGCCCATAGTGTGAGCCCGAGACTACCCTGTGGCAACTATTAGAACAGAGCTCTTTAAGACTCATTTCCCCTTGAAGGGGAAAAGCACCCCCCACCACCAGGCCCTCCCCTGACCAGCTGCTCTGTCCCCTGCAGAGTGACGACTCCTCTGATGAGGGCTCTCTGCACATCGACACGGACACCAAGCCAGGCCGCAATGCCAAAGTCAAGAAGGAGAGCGGGAACTCAGCGGCAGGCATCCTGGACCTGCTGCAGGCCAGCGAGGAGGTCGGGGCACTGGAGTACAACCCCAACAGGTGGGCCCTGGCTGCATCACAGAGCACTCACAGAGCATGGCTGGCCCTGCGCGCAGGCCCTAGCCTCCAATTGCGGGTGCTGGGCTTGCAGAGCAGCAGGGGAAGTCTTCATTGCACTCCTGATAGGCTCAGGCGGACCCATGCCTGGTTGACTTGGGTTTTAAGCACCTGACCACTGTGTCTCTGAAACTTATCAACGTTTCCAGGTGTGGCATGGACAGGTGACTGATGGGGCACAGCCTGCACTCCCTCAAAGACCCTCTGTGGCACATATGGGGGAACAGTAGTTCCCTTCCAACTCTAGACTCATGGCAGCTTCAGACTCCAACTGTATAGTTGGGGAAACTGAGGCTCAAAAACTTAGCCTTCCCATGGCCCACAGGTTGGAGGCAGCAGAGGCAGGCCTAGGCTCTGGGCTGACCTGACTCAGGGACCAAACTTGGGGCTACTAAAGAGTTGTTCTGGGTGCTGGGCCGTATCTATTTGTGTGTGCCAGTCCCTCATGGTCCCTTATATCCAGGAAGGCAAATTGTAATGCAAGTTTTGACTTCTTTGTAAACTCAGTTATGTTATGTAGATATGTTTTTGTTTTAATCTCAAGTGTGGGGTTTTAGTGAGGGCTTTAGTTTGTCCACAGTCGATAATTGTCTCATGTGGGGCGTGGTCTTTGCCAGCTGGTAACAGCCTGCCTTGAGTGGCATAGAGAGGGGCGTGGTCTAGGACTTTGAGGGAGATAAATAGAACAGCCTGGGTGGGGGAGAAAGTGTGGTGAGAGGTGGTGCTTGGTGGCGTGTAGCAGTTTGGAGAGACAAGAGACTAACAGTGTGATGGCTTAGAAATAGAAGGAGAGAAACGTTTCAATGCTGAGGCTTGGAGGAGAATGCTTGCTGCGTTTGCTGCTGACGGAGATTGGTATCACCCTAAAAGGACCCAGTTAACCCTAAACAGCTGCGAGAAAGAAAGAGGTCTGCTCCCCCTCTCCCCACTAACATTCTTATACCCAGGGTTAAGGGGTTGGTGGAAGGGGATGCCCCAAATAAAATAGAGTTTAAAAAGGGGGGTCAATAGCAAGTCCTATGGGCCAGTCTTGGGTGTCTGTTCCCACATCTGCCTGAATAGTTCTTAGCTGACTGCCTGAGGCAGCAGCTCACTCTGACTCTGAGGCTGCTCCAGCAGGTGGAGGCCTAGGTCAGGCCTGCTTGTAGATGACATGAGATTCTGGAAAGGTGGTGGATTAAGGGCTTGATTGAAACAAGCTTTTGCTAAAATTAGTTGGCCATATTTTATTTCACAGATTACTGTTTTGAATGCAATATCATGTTCACAAGCCAGCCAGCCTCAGGAGCTTTCCTGGTGGGAGTGAAGCATGATGGGAGGGGGTATGCATGGCTTTGGGCAAGGATACTGGCTCAGCCTGGCATGACCCAGTGAGAGCCTTGGTGTCCACGTGGTGAAGCCTGGCTGTGGCCTCTTCCCGTTGGAGCACCTCCACACTCAAGGCTGCAGCCCTGCCAGGCATGGTGGCCCAAGCCTGTAACCCCAGCAGAGGCAGGTGGATCTCTGTGAGTTCGAGGCCAGCCTGGTCTACAAAGTGAGTCCAGGACAGCCAAAGCTACACAGAGAAACCCTGTCTTGAAAACAAGCAAACAAAAAGGCTGCCCTGTTCGGGGCTTTACGGTTTCTGGTGGTGGGGATGCCTGGCTTCTGGGACAAAGTATGTGCTCGCTAACATTTTGATGACTGATGTTGGGATCTGAGAGACACCCCCAAGCACCCTAGATCCTCCATGGCCTCAATGGAAAGGCCTGGGAAGTTGAAACATGGGGTGAACCTAGCACAACTCAGGATGAGGGCAGACAGGGCCAAGAGGCTTGGCCTTAGCCGTCAGGGGTCTTGTTAAGAGTGCTGTGGAGAGAGAGCTCTGGGTGGCATGGTGATGGGACACAGATGGGGGCATTTGAACCCTCACGTGTGAGGCCAGGAGGAGGCTGTCTGCTGATGAGAAACCAGAGCTGCTGTGGCCCCATGCCCCAAGTCTGGGAGAGTGCTTTGCAGACACGTGTGTCCTCAACACACATGCCTCAGAGGCCAGCCAGCTCCCTCAGCCTGCCGCGGGCAGTTCCTCTCCCAAAGTCTCCCATTTGGAGCATGGGTCAGTTTTTGATGGTCCGTTTGCTCTGTTTTAAGTACTGACTGGAAAAAATACAGCTGAAGAAAACGGAGGAAAATATGTTAATTTCTTGTGGATGGTTTGCTTGGTGTTTACTGCTATGGGAAAAGGAGGGGATTTGGGTATGGTAATTGGAGGATTAAAGTATTATTTTCCATGATGACTAGTTAAACTTTGTTCATTGATTCTCCAGCAACCTTGCAGATAGACGGGCCAGCTGGGTCTGGGGTCACCCAGATGGCATGGGTGGCAGCTCATGTCCAAGTGGGCTCTCATGGGGGATCCTGCCATTAGTGTTTAGGGCCCTTGTGGTGGATGTTTTGTGGCATTTCCCTGAGGCCTGGGTTGAGAACAGGAGAGAGCTTTATACCTTGAGGGCACAAGGTGAGCTATTTGTTCCTGCCCATGACCTGCCCCTGCTCAGAGAAGTCCACAAGACTCGTCCAGCTGCACAGGACAGCTGCTAGCCTGTGAAACATAGCCCTGCATTGTGCACAGGCCAGGGAAGGCTTAATGATGGTGGCTCCAGCCTTGCTGTCTGCAGAACTCAGGGCTGTGTGACTTGGGCCTTCCATTATGGCTTCAGCCTAGGAGGCAGCTGTCATAGAGGGCTGTGGAGACACTGGCTTCCCTCAGTCCATGGGGCATTAGCCTAGGAGATAGCTTTTTTCCAAGCTCACCTATCCAGCCCCATCTCTCTGACAACCACCCCCAACCACCACTACCAAACAGGACCTTCTCTAGAACCCTCATGTTCTGAGCAGTGGTTTCCCTGGGTCCCTGTTAGAGCTCTCGCTGGGGTCCTTCAGCCTGTACATAAGGTGGTCTGCCCTCCATGGCCTCAGACATGTGGCATCTTCAGCAAGTGGAGGGAGGGGGGACACCTGTCTGCACAATGCTATTTGCTCTCACTGCCACTCATTACCATTCTGGCCCTGGGCCCGCCATGAAGTCATCTCCTAACACACCCTCTTCCTCAGAGGCTGTGATGCTTTCTCCTGCAAAGGAGCTTTTTCTAAAAGTGCTCCAAACGCTCGTGTGTCCTGGGTGTGCATGATACAGCAAGAGAGGGTCTGGAGACAAGAGGACTTGGATGTCGGAGGCTCAGGAGAAAAGGGACCATGGAGTAAGGGAGGGAAACAGAGGGTCCTGTGTGGCTCTGGTCCCGACCATGACCTAGGTGCCTCATGTGGCAGGTGTCCCTGGTACTGGTAGTGTTTTTCTTCACCAGCTGGAGCAGGCCATTCTTTTCTAGGCTGGGTTCATCCGTAGCCCAGCTGAGCTAGGATAAGTAAGTCTCCAGAGGGAGTTCCCACTGGGCCCAGTCTTCATGGGGCCGGGGGAAGTTTGGCTGTCTGGGCATCATGTGGCCGTTTGGATCCTGTGCTAGACCTGACTCAGAATCTCCCAACAGGGCCTAGGTGTGGGCATTTTTTTAAAGCAACCCAGGTGGTTCTAGCTTAGACAAGTGGAAAGTCTAGGCTGGAGGAGGTGAGTGGGTTGAGCCAGCACAGAGCCCTGAGGAAGCCAGAGCTAGATCCTGTTGGAGCATCTGGTGGAGACCGTGGACACCACCCAGGAGCCACCTCAGACTTAGCCCCTAGGGTCTTTGTAGTCCAGTAGCAGCCAGGCCTCAGGTCTGTGGGATGATGGTGATCGCCGCTCCCTGAACCTAGTCTGGGATGCTCTTTCTGGAAGGCAGGGTACCAGTGCAGCCAGGAAGAGGTGAGGCGGGGGCACAGTAGACAGAGGCGTTGCTAGAAAAGCACAGGAAGGGTATGGCAGCAAGGACTAGGCAGAAGTATGCAGACGGAACCCCGTGGCCAGCCCTGCATGGCTCTAGAAGAGAGGAAAACCGGGGCTCAAGAGAAAACTTGCAAGTCGGAATGGAGGGATCCAGAGAGGGGAGACTGGCTGAGCCGAGGCATGGCTGTGCCTGACCAAGAGATGTGTAGGCACAGATACAGATATTAGCGTGCATACAGGCATATAGGGTGAGGGTGCAGGGCCGAGTACCAGTGTGGATGAGAAGGTGTAGATGAAGGTGTAGGTGTAGTTGAGGGTGTAGGAACAGGTGTAGATGGATGTGTATGCAAGCATAGGTGAGGGTGCAGGGGTAGATATGGGTGAATGCTTGTACAGGTAGAGATGAGGGCGAGGTACAGGTAGAGATGTGGGTATGGATGCAGGTATGGGCGAGGGGCTGGGCATAGATGGGAGGTGTAGATGAGGCTCTGGGTCTGTACTTGGTCATAGGAGAGAACTGGGGACTTCTCCATTTCAATGTAGGAGTGAGGAGACGGAATGTTCCCGGCTAGGATTGAGGTCATGGTCAGCTGTGGACAAGCGTGGAGAGCTGGCAGTGTACAGGAGTCAGGCAGCTGAACCAACCTCTGGCCAACTCAAAAGTTGTGGGAACCCGCATTGTGGTGCAGGCTCTGATCCCGTTTGCTACCCTGTATGTTTCCTTATTCTAACCCAAGGCCTCTTTTCCCTTCCTGGAGTACGGCTGAGTATACAGAGGGGCTTTCCAGCCTTTTCCCACTGTTAAGTCACCAGCCCACATCACTGTTAACTGCTGGCTGCCCAGGCCAGTGTGTAATACAGCCATGGGCTTTGAGCTACAGTTACAGCACCTTGGACTGCAAATTGTGGGCCATGAGCTACGGGGCTCTAGTCTGTGATCCAAATACCCTGGCTGTCAGCCAAGGGCCGCCATGGCTGAGTGCCTGTTGTCTCTCTGTGTCCCCAGCCAGCCCCCTGCCTCACCCAGCACACAGGAAGCCATTCAGGGAATGCTGTCCATGGCCAATCTGCAGGCCTCTGACTCCTGCCTGCAGACCACATGGGGCACTGGCCAGGCCAAGGGTGGTTCGCTGGCAGCCCATGGTGCCAGGAAGAATGGCGGGGGCAGCAAAGGCACGGGCAAGCGCCTGCTGAAGAGGACTGCCAAGAACAGCGTGGATCTGGAGGACTATGAGGAGCAGGACCACCTGGACGCTTGCTTCAAGGACTCAGACTATGGTGAGTGTGGCCGCAGGGCAGAGATTCTGCCTGTAGGGGGCAGCACTGGTAGGAACAGGCCAAAAGAGGCCCATGAGCTACAGTCCAAACTGCAAAATCCATCTTGTGCTGGGGTATGTGGTGATACATGCCTTTAATCTCAATACTCTGGAGGCACAGACGAGGCGGATCTCTGTTCTGTGTTCTGGGCCAACCTGGTCTACACAGTGAATTTCAAGCTAGCCAGGGCCACACAGTGAGACCTTATCTCAAACCAAACCAAACCACCACTATTTGGAAGCCTGTCGTTTCATTACCTGGGTAGCTACCGCCGTGGTCCATTTCAGAATCTCTTCCCTATAAGGAAACTTTGTCCTCATCCACAGTTGGTTGCTCCCCACTCTTGGCCACTTGTCATGTGCTTCAAGTCTCTGTGGATTTGCTTTGGACAGATCACCCAAATGGATCAGGTAGCATGTGACTCTTTGTGGGCCCTTGCATTCTGTGGCACATGCCAGAATTTCCTTCCTTTTCCAGGCTGAGTAGTATTCTCTCTTGTGTAGGAAGTGTATGAAGGTCCACGCATGCACTCATCCCTGGGCCCGTGAGCTCTTCTATTGGCTGCTGTAATCATGTGTATGTGCAGGTTCCTCTCGGTACCTGTACTCTCGTCCCTTGGCTATGTCTCTGGGAGGGTCCTGCCGGGCCGTGAGTCACCGTGTAGTTTTGGCTTTCTGAGGGCTTACCTGACAGATGTCCATGCAGCTGAACGTTTATCAGTGACAGGGCCTTGGGGTCACTGCCCTGACCTTGTCTGTCAGATGGAAAAGCCAAGGCCCAAGGATGACCCTGCAGCCATACGTGAGGGTCAGAAACCAACAAGGCTCTGGCCGTCTGCTACAGGTTCAGGTGCCATGCCTCCTACCAGCAGGACCTGCCTGGCTCGGACACCAGATTTGTCACACCCCACCTCAGGAACATCCCAGCATTGTGCCAAAGGTGTTAGACCAGGCTTCTTGTGCCCAGGGCTGACACAGGTGTAGTCTGGTGCCTTCCTGGTGGCCAGAGGCTTGGGTCTACTGATGTAGGCCGCTGTGAGGGGCTCTCCTGAGAAGGGGATCTGTCCTACCTGTGCTGCACAGATCTAGGCTCCATGATATGTGTGCTCTGCTTATATAGAGAGAGTTGGCAGCAAATGAACTCCTATTTCCTCTTTCTTTGGGGGTGTGGAGTGCCAGGTCCTGCCCCCCCCCCCCCCACAGAATCCCCAGGCTTGGAGTTTTCTCAGTAGGCCTTGGGTAAAGGAAGCAGGACCTGCAGTGTAGGGGGCACTGGGGAGCCCCTGAGCCAGTGAAGCTTTTCTGTGGCCGTGCAAGCCACTAGGCGGGCACCTTCTCCCAACCTGCTGGGAGGGTCTTGGGGCTTCAGAGACAGTGGAATTAGCCTGGTCCCCTCAGCTTCTCTCTCCCTACTGCAGCAGCCTCCCAGAAGGGCTGCACGCCTCAGGCTCCTGAAGCCACTGATCCCAAGTGACTAAGGGCTTTTCAGGCACAGGGCCAGCCTGGGCTTGGGCATGGCCAGCAGCCTGTGCAGGCACTCTCCTGCCTCTTGCTATGGCAGCTTCAGTTTCACAGCAGGTCTGAGAACCTAATGACAGGTCTGTGGGCCACTGCAGCACCACTGCAACCCTGCAGCACCACTGCAGCCCTCGAGCCCTGCCTGCACCCAATTGCTCAGGGACCTGCTCTCCTATTGCCTCATGCAGTTTACCCCTCCCTGGAGTCTGATGAAGATAACCCCGTCTTCAAGTCCCGGTCAAAGAAGAGGAAAGGCTCAGACGATGCTCCCTACAGCCCCACAGGTAGAGTTGGGCTGGGGGCCTGACATGTGGCCACTGAGGACATAGACGTGGCTCTAGGCATATCTGGGGGAGATTGGTCAGCTCCCCATAAGCTCTGTGGGGCTCTGCTATGTGTCTTGGGATCTCTGAACCTAGACCTCACTCTAGAAGCTTCTCACTTGGGGCCCCTCCTGTCCAGTGTCCTCTGTAGGAAAACCTAGGAGGGGCACCCAGAACATGCTGGATGGATGGGATCAGGCATGTCCCCCTTTGAAGGTCCCCTGCCTGGGTAACTATCGCCATGGTCCATTTCAGAATCTCTTCCCTATAAGGAAACTGTCCCCACCCACAGTTTGTCCCTCCCCAGCCCTGGCCACTTGCCATGTGCTTCAGGTCTCTGTGGATTTGTTTTGTCCAGTTTTCTGGGCCTCCCATATCGCCTCATAGTGTGGCACCACCCCGGGGAGAAGGGATGTGATATGGCTTCCCATCTGGAAAGGTAGATACTCGTGGTCCCCATTCAGAGATGGTCTGGGCTGAATGGGCCACCACTTCCGGTTCTGATTGGTTGGCCTTCCCTGTGTCTCCCACAGCCAGGGTCGGCCCGTCAGTGCCAAGACAAGACAGGCCTGTGCGTGAGGGGACCAGAGTGGCCTCCATCGAGACTGGGCTCGCAGCTGCTGCAGCCAAGCTGTCCCAGCAGGTGAGGAGACTGAAGGGTTCTTGCAGGAGTAAGTCTCTATTGTGTGACGTTAGGCTAACCTCCAGACACCTCAGCCACTGTCCCTGTATGGAGACTGCCAGGGATAGGGTCTGTCAGGTAGGAGAGTAGCTTCAAATACTGAGAAGGTACAAGGGAGGCAGGTGCACAGCCTGTGCCCCTTACCCTGGGGCACCTTTCACGGACATGGTTGCTCCCTGGTACCCAGGATGCCCTTGTTAAATGCCTCTAGGGACCGTTCCCGTTCCCAAGGGTCCTGGCACTTTTAAGTGGTACACACAGGCAAGAGCTAGGCCCTGTGTCTACCTGCTCCTCTCACTGGTCATTTGTTGGCAGAACTCAGCAGGCTTACATGGGCCAGGCTTTCTACCTTGGGCTTGGTGGGAGAGACTCAGCCACTGCTCTCTACGCTTCCTACCTGGTGGAGAACTGAGCCCCTGGAAGCCTGCATCTGGGTGGAGGCTGAGCTGGCTGTGCCTCACTTTGATGGTACCTGGGGCAGCTGATGGGTAGCACAACTCTGCACTTTGTTCTTAGGAGGAGCAGAAAAACAGGAAGAAGAAGAACACCAAAAGGAAGCCGACTCCTAACACTGCCTCCCCCTCCATCTCCACCTCCACCTCCACCTCCACCTCCACCTCCGCCTCTACGGGTACCATCTCGGCCTCCACCACCCCGGCCTCCACCACCCCAGCCTCCACCACCCCAGCCTCTACCACCCCAGCCTCCACCAGCACAGCCAGCAGCCAAGCATCACAGGAGGGCAGCTCACCCGAGCCCCCACCTGAATCACACAGCAGTAGCCTGGCTGACCATGAATATACAGCAGCCGGCACGTTCGCAGGGGCCCAGGCTGGCCGTGCCTCCCAGCCCATGGCCCCTGGAGTCTTTCTCACACAGAGGCGGCCTTCTGCATCATCCCCCAACAACACTGCTGCCAAAGGTACCCCTCCTGCCCTGTCTGCCCCTGCCTTTAGGAAGCACACTGCAAGGGGCGTTCTGGCCCCAGGGCGGCAGGTGCTGGGCATCTGAGACAGTTACGTTCCATGAATCTGCATGGTCCCCACCCTTCACATGAATGTCCACTGCTGGTCTGCCTAGTCATGTGAAAGACACAGGCTAAAATCAGGAGATAAGGCCTGTTTAGGCCTCATCGATATCAAACCTGCGGACTAGTCCTCAGCTCAGTGCTCTGGCTCAGGCACGTGGTTAGCTGTTTGCCAAGGTGAAGCTGGGTGTGATATGAGCCAAGCTGGTGGATTAAGCCCCTCTGTGGGTTAGAATGTCACACCAGTCAGGCCCTGTGGAAACCCTGTGCCCTCCCTTATCCTACCTAATTACACTGCAGCCTGGGCCTGGTGGCCAAGGTTTGGTGGCATGGTTACTTATGGTGGCCACCTGAGATGACTTTGTTGCCTCGGGGCTGGGGGGCAGTGTTGGGGTGGCAGGGTGGTCTCATATCTTATCATGCCATCCTGAACTAAGTTCATCATGGCCCCTCTGAGCACTTTGGGTCCCTGGGGGACTTCTGAATCCAGGGCTCAGCCTGGCCGGCTGGTTTTACAGAGGTGGGTGGGGAGGGAGTAGAGGGCCTGTGGGACCCTACGCTCCTGCAGCTGCCACTCTTGATATTTTTCTTTAAAAAAAAAAAAAAAATCTCTCCCTGCCTCTGTAGGAAAACGTACAAAAAAGGGCATGGCCACCGCCAAGCAAAGGCTTGGAAAGATCTTGAAGATCCATCGGAATGGGAAACTGCTCCTCTAAGGCTTGGAAAGCCAGGATCCTTCTGCTCTGCTCAGGACCCCCGGAGCCCCGCTACATCAGTCCCTTCCAGGAGGGTGGCCATGCCGCCTGGCCCAGGGAGGGCCTTGCCTCCTCCCGGCCACCTCTCCCCAACACGCGCATCTGTCCCTTGAGCAGGTGGAGTGAGCGGAGCATGGCCGTCCCTTGTTGTGAACATGGACATCCTTTCTCAAGTTGCTTAGAGTGACCGGAAAGTGGCCCTGCCGACTTACGGACCATTCTGGTTTCAGGACAGCCTCCAGGCACCCCACCAGAGCCGGGTGACCTCTATGGCTCTTCTTGGGAGCATGAGGCCTTCCAGGAAGGTGCAGTGAGCCATGCTCACCAGCCCGAGTCCGAGCTGGCCCCAGGCTGGCAGCCTCCAAAGGCGTAAAACAAGGCGAAGGACACAGAGAAAGAGAGGAGCTGTGGGGTATTGAATGTCCCCCTCCTCCTCTTCCTGAGCGAGTCTTACAGCACTTGACCAGTGAGGACAGGTTACCCCAGCTCCCTGGCTGGCAGGTAGCAGGCCAGATAGTGGGTGTCACACCCCAAATGCCTGGGGACAGTTGGAGTTGTCAGGACCCACAGTTAGGTTGGTGTGTTAGTGGGTGGAGGAGCCATTGTGGGGGGTCACAGGGGAAGGGTGACAGCTCAACCACGTCTTAGGGTCCAGGGGACCCAGGCTAAGCCACGTGGAGGGGCCCCACTCTGGAACAGCACTTCTAGGCCAAGGCACCCTGCCCTGAGTGGGCAGACAGGTGAGCAGGGCCACAGGGCTGGAGCCAGCACGGCAGCGCTTGTCTGAGCCCCTGGGTGGCTTCGTGAGCACTGGGCCATCTCAGGTGGCGTGTCCACCCATTGACATGGAGGGGCTGGGTTTGTTTCTCAGGCAATCCTGTATTTTCATTTTAGATGTATTTCCGGAAGCATATTTTTCATAGAATGTAGCGTGTAAATAGCTTTTTAAATGACTTCTTTTTTACAAGAGCAAAAGTATCTCTAGGAATTTCTTTCTATAGAGTCCTTCATTAACCTTTATACGAGTTTTTGCTCCCCCACCCCCCCCCTTCTCTGGTGGACGGTCGGGTTCTGCCCCCCCCCCCCCCCCCCGACCCCACCTCTTTTTCTTTCCTTTCCTTTTGTTACTCTTCTTATTTTCCTCTTAGGAACTAAGGTATTGCCTGAAAAACAACGGCGTCTGCGCGGCCTTACACTCTGTCTTTCAGAGCGGATAGTATACAGATTCCCTCCCACACGCCCTGAAGCCGCGTCTCCAGTCTCACACCAGCTCTTCGCTCTCCTTCTTGTATGACGAGGGTCGGGGATGCAGTTATTTTACTAGCACCTTGTGAAGTATTTGTGTTTCGTGATGCTGTAATTTATTAATGTTTGTAGCTTTTTATATTTGTACATTTCTTATGAGGTTCGTTTCTACACCCGTTACCTGGATGTGTTTGTCCATGAGGAGATGCAGTTTGGCGGAGGCCTTATCCACTCCCACTTGACCTGTTTGGAGGGGCGCCGTCCCCAGGGCCCGGGGCTGGGAGAGGGGCATCTTGCGGGCCCCAGGCTTACTCAGAACTGGTGTTTTTAAAGTTTCCTTGACCCTGTCCTTGTGAACATTTCTATAATCTTAACCCGGGCATCAAGCTGTTCTCTCTCTTTCTCTCTTTTTAATTTTATTATTATTTTGGCGACATGTACATTTCTAACAAAGTTTATCGTGGCTATTAAAGTGTTCTATTTCCCAGTTCATATTACTCTTGTATCGAGTCCATGAGGTCTAAGGCAACTTAGACCAAAGTTTTAAAAAAGTAAAAATATTTCAGGTTTTGTACAGAACCATGTCTTTGTCGTACTTACCTCCTCCTTCTCTTGCCTGTGGGACACATGAAGACGGAACCAGCTGTGTGAGGCTTACCTGACTCCGGCGGGCTCTGGCCGGGCGAACTCTTGGGTGGGTGCGTCTTTTAGCCCCAGTGATGTTTGAAGCACGCCAACAGAAGCTGCCCTGCCCATGACATTCACTGAAATGACAGGATGTCCATTGAGATGATGTGACAGTGCCATAGGCAAGGCTAAGGGATGGGTACCAGTTCTCTTTGGGGAGGAAGCTGATGACAGCTGGTGAACAGCCACAACCTGCTGAGCAGGACCCTGTGCTCTCCGAGCCCCACATGCACCTGGGTGTCACCCAGTGACAGTGACTAGAGTTGAACATGGGGGTGGGCTTGCAACTTCTAGATAAGGAACTTGAGACCAGTGTGTAGCCAAGGCCATCCAGATGCAAGGAGCCAGCACGAGACCTCTGCCAGTACCCTAAGCAAGCCTTGAAGCAGATATCCAGGTGTGGATATGAGCTGGTTGGTGTGACTCCTTGTGCCTATTGACATGCAACACATCACATGGCCTTGGGTGAGCCCCTTTAAGCCTTGTGTTCTCTGGTGCTCAGAAGAGAGGCTCCAACCCCGAGCTGTGTGACTGAGTCCTTGGTGGTGGTTGGGGAGGGGGAGGTAGGGGGTACCAGCTACATAACCTCTTCCATGGGGATGGGTCCCAGTGCTGCCACTAGGTGGCGCCTTGGGCCCATGCTGAGCTCCAGGCTTCAGGCACCTGGGTTGTATACCTTTTCACGCCCTACCCTAATGAGCCATGGGGTGGTCTGATGACAACCTTCCCTCCCCCCTTGTGTCACCTGCTGAGATGGTCCCCACCCTATCCCTGAAGCCATAGTAGTGGCACCCAGCCCTGGGCACCCCCCCAATGCAACAATACCCCAAGTCTGACATCTGGGCCTCTCACCACCCTCAGCCTTGTCAGGCTTGGTGCCCACGGTTCCTGCAGCAGGGCTGGTTGGTCAGTCCACCCCCTTTCTGAGGTGGTTGTGAGGGCCTTCAGGGAGCTGAGGATCCCGGGCACGGGAAGAGCTTCCCTAGGACATCCAGCATTTCCCAGGGCCAATCTGTGCTGCCCTCCAGTTAGCATGTGCCATGAGGAGAACTTTTGCTGTGTGCTAGGCAGCCTGTATGTATGTGAGCAAAGAGCTCAGAAAGCAGCCAGCAGGCGCAGCCCCTCCTCCGCTTCTGCACCACTGCTGGCTTTTGTGAGCCTCTAGGAAGAGGCCCCAGTACCGCCCAACTGGAGAAGACACTTTCCCAGTCAGCCAGACCTCAGGCTGCCCAGACTACCGCTGAGCAGGCCCCAGGGAGCCCACACTGAGTTGGCCCCATTAAGCAGAGGGACCTTTTTTTTTTGTTTTGTTTTGAGACAAGGTCTCTCTGTGTTAGCCTTGGCTGTCTTGGGCTCACTTTGTAGACCAGGCTGGCCTCGAACTCAGCGATCTGCCTGCCTCTGCCTCCCGAGTGCTGGGATTACAGGCATGTGCCACCACGCCTGGCTCAAGCAGAGGGATCTTAAATGAGCCAAAGGCAAAGGCTTCTTCCAGCCCTGTTTAGGGCATGGCCATCTTCACTACGCATGGCACGGAGCCCGGCAACATGGTGACTCCGCCTATACCTGTGTGTTCTGTTGTTTAGATGCTTTGTTCCCCTGGTCCCGAACCTGCAGTTGGCAGAAGAGGATCTAATTGGGAGCCCTTAGGGGGGCAGTGCTCAGAATGAACACCAGGGGGCAGGGCAGGGCTGGGAACAGGCCAGGGACCAGAGGTTACTTCTCCCCCTAGGGTGCAAAACAAAGTTATAAGCATGCGCTGGGAAGGAGACAAGACAAATCACAGTGATTCAGCGCAAGTGGCACTGTCATCTCTTACACACATGACATTAGGTGACACATCACCCTCTGGAAAAAAAGTCTCGCAAGAGTGTTCTACTGACGGGGAAACTGAGGCACAGTGTCTTACAGCTGCTAGAGAAGTAATCAGTCTCATGACTTGGAACCGATCCTCTTGAGAGACCTTCTCCTGCAGCCAGCAGCCAGGTGGGCAGCTCTCAAGGGTTTCCTGAGGCCTAGGCCTCTGCAAGGGTCTCAGCCAACTTCACTTTCTCCCCCACTGGGTCCTTTTCTGTCCCCCAGACTAACCTGGGTTTACAGCCACCCTAGACTGCTTTGTCCTAAACAAGGGTTCCACTTTGCAGATGGGGGCACTTAGGCAGGGCGGGGTTAGGATACAGAAAACTGAGCACTGCTACAGTAGCAGAGGTAGAGGTGTACTGTCAAGTGTTCCTAGCCCTCTTGGATGGTGCCTCAGGAACTTGGAGTAAGTTATAGGGTACCACGACTGAAGGCCACAGCTTTCCTAAGTGGCCCTGTAGCCGGTGTGGTCACATTACCAAGTGTCTGCTGTATGCTGGGCATGGCCCCCTCCCCCACTTTATTGTGACTTATTTTGCTCCTAAGCCTAAGCCCATGGAAGGGGCAGTTGGGTACACGCCAGGCTGTCTGGACAAGAAGGCATTCTGAGGAGGTGGCCTGAGCAAACAGAGTGCTTGAGACCCTGAAGAGAGCTGGCTGGGCAGCGGGAACGGACTATGTAAAGGCCCTGGGGCAGGATCAAGTTTGTTGAGGAGAAGCTGGGAGGCAGTGACAATGGAAAGAGGAGGTTGCCCCCCCCCCATCTTCTCCAGGCCTTAGCACGCCCTCGCCTACTCTGGCTGTGCAGGCTCAGCTCTGTCATGTGCAGAGTGGAGAGAATGGTCCTGTCTTCCCTCAAAGGTACTTTAGGCTAATTCTTCCCCTACACACCTGCCCAGAGGACCTGGGTTCCATTGCCCTCTCCTGGTCTTTTCTCTCATTGTTTTCTTGATGAAAGGGCATCTCCAGATGGAAGAGGAAGGAAACAGTGTCCTCCCTCTTGTGGCCGGGCCTGCTCCAAAAGTTCTGTAGTGAGCTTGCTACTTCTGCCGTGCCAGGCAACCTTGAACCTCTGTGGCTGGAGCCTCCTGGGGTGTTCTTCTGACTCAATGCTTAGTTAAACAGTGCTCCCCGGTCTTGGCGTCCTTATAATCTAGACTTTGTCATATTTTGCAATTCACACTGTGTGTGTGTGTGTGTGTGTGTGTGTGTGTGTGTGTGTGTGTGTGT
>OU015746.1:79372678-79405010 GCA_907169655.1 Acomys percivali | reverse complement strand
TGTGTGTGTGTGTGTGTGTGTGTGTGTGTGTGTGTGTGTGTGTGTGTCCAGACTAGCATGGCCATAGGCCCTATTGAGAGGTTGAGGTTGGAGATGCTGGGCAGTGTGGCCCACTGTGGAGGGAGGGATGGCTGTGTGAGGTGACCTGGCTGAGCTGTTTGCAGCCCAGATGGTGTCTTCACTCTTGAGCCGCCCACCTCCCAGTCCGAGTCCAGCCGCCTCTTCCTCCTCCTCCAAACACCCCCAGGGGATGCCACCTCGGCAGAAAAATGATGCAGTTCCATTAACATCTGACATGGATTTGCTGGCCCCAAACAGACGAGTGCGGTGTAAACACCCGGCGCTGGGCCCTAGCCCGGCCTCTGTATGATCCCAGTAATTAATTGTTCTCTGTTGGCTGGGCCACACTGGGCCCCTCGGTGCAGCCTGAGGAGTTTCCAAATCAGAATCTGGCTTTGCCCCTGTGTATGGTATTTTCCAAACAGCGGATGTCCTAGGGGTGGCAGGAAGAAGCAGAAAGAGGGGATGAATCCCACTTCCTGTACTGATGTTAGGATGCGGCCCTTCTTTGCCTTCCTATGGGCCTTAGTTTCCTCTTTGTAAAATGGGGCAATAGTACCATTCTCCCAATATGGCTGAACTTGAGCCAACCAAGTGCAATGGGGTTGTAGTGTTAGCCCCTTACCCCATTTTGTGGGGCTAGCCTTGAATAGGAGAGAACAGGCTGGATGTCACACAGGACATGGGAAACACACTCATATTGGTTGATTTAATAAGCACACAGGCTTCCTAGATATGGTTTCAACTATCTTTTCTGTTTTTCTTTTTGCCATAGAGGGACATTTTTCCCCCTGTGCATTGTTCAATAGCAACAGACCAATACTGTCTCTTTTTATGTGTGTCATAGCAAACTTTTTTTTTTCTTTTGAGGCAGGGTCTCTTATAATCCAAGCTGGCCTCAAATTCTCTGTAGCTGAGGACGACCTTGACCTTTCTGAATCTATCTCCTGAGCGCTGGGTTTCCAGGCATGCACCACCACACTGTTTTTTATGTGATTCTGGGGATTGAACTCAGGGTTTTGTGCAAGATGGGCAAACATCCTCCCAACTGAGCCTCATGCACATCCAGGAACTCTTAGACAAACATTCAGAGTCCCCTGGGCAGCGGAATCTGCTCCAGGCGCAGCTGGCCCTGGATGGGGGGAGCTTCAGGGTTTCCTTCCTCCTTTGGCAGTTTTTCTAGGGTCCTTCAGGATCTGCCAGCTCTGACCACTTGGGAAGAGTTCCCATGGGCTGTGACCGGGCGGGGATAACCATATTCCTCTCGGGCGCCACCAGGATTACATTGATAAACTACGTTGGCTCCATGCCAGCTCCTGGAAGGGCCACACAGGGTCGCCTGGATCTTTATCACTGGTCAGAAAACCATCCATTTTGCCTTTGAGTTGGGTTGCTGTAAGCCACCTTGCTCTGCCTCATGGACACAATGCAGTTCATGACTGAGTGCCGGCATGCCCTACTACATAGGTGGGTTCCCAGGGGTGGCTTGCTCCTACAATGGGATTTTTATCACTGCCTGGGATCTGGGCTAGGGTTGTCTAGGGCAGAGCCCTGCCTGGGCAGGTGGGTAGCTCCAGTCCAAAGCGAGCAGCAAGGGCTGGGGGCACATGCAGGTGACAGTTGCAGGTTTTATTCTGTTGTCTTTTCACTCTGGGCTTGCCTGTTTATTTTTGTCCTAAACTCTGTATTATTTGGTTGTTTCATGGTGTGTGATGATGTGTCTCCAGCCCATCTGCAGATCTGTGAGACAGTTCTGCCCAGGGTCTCAGTCTTCACCCTGCTGGCTCACGGGGGAGAGGCCCTGTACACCTCCCAGAGGCCACACCCCTGGCAAGGCCCTGGCCTGTCTGTGTCTGACTGCTTTGTCACCCCATGTTCAACCAACCTTGAAACACTGTCTCTTCTGGTCACCTCCCAGCTCAACCTGTCAACAGGATCCTGACATTCTGTCCCCTACCTTCTCAAGTCCCATGGCCAAGCAGGGAATAGCATCCTTGGGATGATCAAACAAGGCCTCTCCATGGCTCAGCTAGCCCCAGAGACAGTCTGCATACTTGACACTGTACCCAACAGTTTGGGGCCATGTTGGGACACAGGACTACTAATTTATGGAAGTCTGCATGAACAAATTGCTGGAGGAGACGGAGTAGGACAGTATAGTTTTTAGAAGAGGGTCTTTCAAAGAGAAATGGCCTGACACAGGGAAGAAGGAGGGGTCCAAGTAAGACACAATGGTAGATAGACAGGGGAGAAGTGGGGACATGGGAGGACAGGGGACAGGCGTGACAGCCAGCATGAGTAACGACAGGAGTTTAGAGTAGGCTGAGCTTGAGCCAGGCCAGCCAGATTAAGACTGAGTGCATCCGGGTGGGCCTGCTGGGGTCTGGGGTTATCACCGTTTCCTCCTGTGAGGGCTGGGTGATTCATGGGCTTTGCGCACTTGACAGGTGGTCAGGGGCCTGGCTAGGAGGCAACTCAAGCTGCTTGCACTTTTGGTGGGCAAGCTAGGGCCTCCCAGAAACCCAGAAGGCAGAGGCCAGCCTGGAATTGCCAGAACACCACGCCTCACAAAAGCAGTCTCTGGTCTCTGTTCTATACTCAGGCCAACGTGTCACTCATGACTTTCTGGATACTCGGCTTCACCCTGAACTTGGCTTGGCTTAGTGAGGTGCAAGTCGCCTTTCTAGGACCCCCAGAGAGAGATGTGTAAACCAATGCCACAAAGAGCTCTGTTTCTGTCAGCTTCTGTCCCTAGTACCTACCCCTTTGGTCATACAGCGATCAACAACGACATGAGTCTAACTCGTTGCCCATCCTCTGTAAAAGCAGCCATGTCTGGGGCCTGTGGGAGAGTCATAACTCCTCCAGATGGGGAGCCCATGGGAGCCCAGGTGCTGGGTGCAGTAAGTCGAGCAGGATGAAGCATATGGCTCTCTAGCGAGACTCACCTCTGAAAGCAGAAGTGAGAGTGGATACCAAGAACTGAGGATGTTCCGGGCGTGGTGGCACACGCCTTTAATCCCAGCACTCTGGAGACAGAGGCAGGTGGATCGCTGTGAGTTCGCTGGTCTACAAAGGGAGTCCAGGACAGCCAAGGCTAACACAGAGAGATCATGTCTTGAAAAACCAAAACCAAAAAAAAAAAAAAAACCCAAAACAAAACAAAAAAACAAAAACAAAAACAGAAAAAAAGAACTGAGGGGCAAGGCCCGGCCATGAGAGATGGAGAGGATAAGATGGATCTGAGAAGTTCTCCTAGCAACACCCTAGAAAAGATGCTGAGCTAAGAGAAGCTGATTGCTTGGAAAGCAACCTCCACCCTTCACAGCAGGGGCCATCATCAGTCCAAGTCCAAGGGTGGCGATTCAAACCAGTGCAGTCAGTACCAAAGATATAGCTGATAGGACTGAATGTGGAAGTTGAAATATAACTAAATTTTAATTACTTTGCTTTAAATTTAAGCAGAGGAATAAAAGTCAGTGAAATAGAAGATAGAAACACGCTAGGGAAAAAACCAAAAATTGATATTTTAAGACCAAAAACCATCAGTGTACCACTCTCTAGAAAAGACAACAAACAAAGAAAAACAACCCAGAGAGGATGCACATGCCACATGCCACAAACAAAAGCTTGGCTGTGAGGATTGTAGATTTAGCAGGTTTAAAAATAACAACAGGGGCCTGGAGAGATGGCTCAGAGGTTAAGAGCACTGGCTGTTCTTCCAAAGGCCCTGAGTTCAATTCCCAGCAATCACATGGTGGCTCATAGCCATCTATAATGAGATCTGGTGCCCTTTTCTGGCTCGCATGCAGGCAGAATACTGTATAAATAATAAATAAATGAATCTTAAAAAAAAAAAAAAAACAGGACTGGAAAGATTGCCCAGTGGTTAAGAGCACATACTGCTCTTGCAGAGGACCTGAGTTCAGTGTCCAGTGCCCGTCCACACCAGGTGGCTTACAACTGCCTGTTACCCAAGCTCTGAGGGAATCTGATGCTCTTTCCATCCTCAGTGGCCACCCACCCACACCCAGACACACCCACACCCACAACACACCCACACACACAACACACCCCCACACACACTCATGTATGTACACACACTCATGTATGTACACACATTCATGTACATGCACACACATGCAAACACATATGAACACACACATAAATAAAAATAAATTAAAATGAAAATAGCAACAAGTTCAGGGATGGGGGTGGTTTAGCAGGTAGGAGCGCTTGCTCTGCAAGCATGAGGACCCAAGTTCAAATCTCCAGCACCCACAGAAAAATCTAGGTGTAACCACCCATGCTTGTAACTCCAGGGCTGTGGGGAGCAGAGGCAGTAGGAGTGCTAGGACTTGCTGCCTGCCAGCTTAGCTCTATGTTTAGTGAGAGATGCTGTCTCCAGAGTATAGCATAGATGGTGGTAGGGCAGGATCCGGGGTGTCTTCCTCTAGCTTCCATGCACAGTATGTGGATGGACTGCACATGAGCATTTATATACACCACATGCATGCTTGCTCACAGATGCATGAATAAAGTTTTTTGGAAAAGTTTAAAAACCAAAAAAAAAAAAAAATAGCAATAGTACAATATTCTTTTATGATCAACTTAGCTGACATGGTAAGTTCCTTGAAGAGTGCAAATAATTTTTTAAAAATACAAAAAAAAAAAAAAAACCACCAAAAAACAAAAAACAAAAACAACCAAACAAAAACAAGCCCCCCCCCAAACCCAGAAAATCTAGTCAGCCATCTGCACAAGTTTAAGCTTGTAATTAAAAGGCAGTAGAAAGATGTAGGTTCAGATGATGTCACTGAATTCCAGTGAACATTTTATGATGATATATTATGTAATCTTTTTCTGAAAATAGAGGATGAAGCAATACTTCTCACTGTATTTTATAGGGCTGGAGTTATTCCAGTCTCAAAGGTAGAATTAGGCTGGGAAGATGTCTCATCGGGAGAAAGAGCACTTGCTGCCGAGCTGTACAACCTGAGGGAGGGGCCACAAGCAGAAAGAGCTAGGTTGTCCTCTGACCTCCACGCAAGTGTCCCGGCACAGGCACCCCTCCACTCAAAAAAATACACTGAATGTAAACGTGAAAAAAAAAAAAAAAGAGAAGACCATTCTTTGTGTATACAGACAGACTCATAAAATATTAGAAAATAAAATCCAACAGTGTGTAGAAGGTGATATGTTATATTTCAGATAAACTAATCTCTAGAAGGTGAAGCTGACCTGAGGGTCAAGTCAATTCACCTCTCCCTGCATATTGGGAGAATAAAGAAGATAAAGATGTGATCAAAAACTGCTTGGTAAATTACATATCCATGCAGCACGATGGTTTCTCAGCACATAAGAATAGAAAGGGATGGGTGTCCTCGTCTTGATCGAGGGCATCTGCGCACAGTAAGGAAGCTAAATCTTTCCACCTATGAACAAAATGGAGGCAAGGATGTCCATTCTCAACATTATATTCAATGTTGTACTTTATAATAGGGCAATAGGACAAGAAAAAAATCAATCAAAGGAATACAGATCACAGGATACCCACAGACAGTGTTAGCATGGTTCAAAACGTTTTTACAAAAGATCTTCTGGAACAACTCTGGACAAAAAGCATAGAGCATAAATCATCTAAGTGTGCACTTGTGCCTGTGTGCACACATGCACCTGAGTGTGTGTCTGTGTGCCTGAGTGTGTGTGTGTGTGTGTGTGCATGCTTGTGCTCTCATGCAAGTGTTTGCTAAGATGGCAAAGGCCAGCATGTTGAGGTTACAGGATGTAATATTGGCACTAAACAAAATGATTTATTTGTATTTATTTCTATATGGGGCAATGTAAAAGTAACTTTTATTCTCCTGGCCCAGTTGTTGTCTGGGAGACTAACTGCCTCCTTCTCCTAACCTAGGCCCTAGTCCTGGAAGCTTCTAGCCTCCATACAATCTAACCTAGGCCTAGAATGCTTTCAGTCTCTGAGACTTTCTTGTTCCTTCTGAGCTCTGGGCTGGCTGGTTCAACTCAGCTGTTCTGGCCCAAACTCCTCTCCCATCTGACTTATTTAATCTGGCTTCTCTCTTGGCCCAGAATTGCTCTGCTTGGCCTCAAACTAACTCAGCAAGCTTCTCTAATCATCCGGCTTCTTCTCATTTTCTGGCTTGTTTTGTCTTTATCTGAGTTCTATCTACAACCTTGCTATCACTGTCCTGGTAAAAACTGCCTCTTAAATAGCTTCCCTTTCCTCTCTTCTCCTGAGAGTGGGGCGTGTCCTCTTCTGTCAAATTTTCTCTGATTCATCACCTTTTCTCCCACTCAATTAGACATCACTTTCAAACATGGGTGCTTCCTTCTACAAACTAACTTTACCTTTATTGTTTGGGAATGAAAGCATGTCCCACCACACCTGGACCTAAGCTTTTCTTTGCCTGATACTTGCCCTATACCGGGCTGGCCTTGAACTCAGATCTGTTTGCCTCTGTCTCCTAGATTAAAGGAATGTTTGTTTTCCACCCAGATCACACAGACCTAGAAGCTCTTTGGATGTGATTTCCTACCAGAACATCCATGTTCTGAATTAACATGCCTCTACAAAGCAACAAGTGGCTGGACACTGAAATGATGCACACATTTCCACAAATATGGTTAAGAATACAAAACAGGCTTATGGATCAATTCAACAAGAATATTTGCAAACCAATGAGTTAAAACTACCAAAACTAATGAGAGAAATGACAAAAGATTTAAGTAAATGAAGAGATAAATCGCATGTATTGATTGGAAGAGTCAATGCTTTTAAGATGTTTATTTTCCCCCAAACCAATCTATACATTTATTGTAATTCATTGGCTTGGAAATGCAAAGGGCCCAGAACATTCAGAAGAGTTTTTGAAAAGAATGAAAAGAAGGACTGCACAGGGGTTGATCTCAAGACTGGATGTGATGGTTTTAAGGCTACGTAAACTAAGTGACCCCAACAAAATAGTAGCTATAGGGAAGTAGAATAGAAGAGGATGTCTAGAAATTACTCTGCATGGATTTTCGACAGGGTACTCTGAAGATGAAAAAGAAGAGGTCTTTGACAAGCAAGATATCTGTCGGAGGGAAAATTAACATTCAAAACATTTTTAGACATTTATTTAAGTGTATGAATGAATGTTTGTTGCACAAGGACATCAGAGGAGGGTTCTAGATGCCTTGGAACTGAGGAGAGAGCTGTTTGTGACCTGCCATGTGGGTGCTGTGAACTTAATGGGGGTCCTCTGCAAGAGCAGCCAGCGCTCTTAACAGCTGAGCCGTCTCCTCTCCAGCCCCTAACTTTGATCTTAACCCGTACCACCTTCAAGAATTAAGGCCAACAACACCAGAAAACTAAATGAAATGTTGAAAGAAGACACAGTGAAAATCTCCGTGTGGGTTAAGTTTTAAGCTACACATGCGCCAAACAAAAACAAAACATAAATTTAAAGCTGGCAAACTGAACTTCACCAAAATGAATAGGAAATCCTTTTGACAAACCACAATAAGAAAATCTCAAAGCAAATCCATGAAAGACATAAACCCGGAGGCTGAGGAGACCAGGGGAGTCTCATACAGAATAGCCTGAAGAAATCAGCATCAACAAGCTACACCAGAGGAGGCTCCTCAGAACTAAACATAAAGATCTTCTCAAAAACATCAGATTTCAATCAGCTGTTACCAGTAAGGAAGGGCCAGTTCTCGTGATGGCAAACTCTTCAGAAACCACAGCATCAGGTGGAAGTGGTCCAAGCACAGCATCAGGTGGAAGTGGTCCAACCATCTCAAGTCTTTAAAAAAAACAATCACTGACTGTGTGCAGTGGAGCTATATGTTTTGACTAGAGAGGGAAGATACACCCTGCAGAGGCACAGTGACAAGCAAGCATCAGTCAGCTGGGAGGACAAAGCAAACCTAAGGGTTTATGCACAAAACAACATAGCTTCAAAGCACGCAAAGCAAACTCTGGTACAGCCGACAGGATGGGCAGATCCACAAGTGTTTGGGACCCTGACACTTGACTCCCAGTAACTGATGGAACACAGGCCACCCCAACAAACAACCACAGAGTGCATGCACCTTTTCCTTTAAACAGTCATGTAACACTAAACAAGCTTGACTACGTTGTGGGTTATAAAACACACCTTAACAAAGTAGAATTGAAACCATGCATGTAGAGTATTCTCTGATTAAGTTGATTCAATTTAGAAATCATAAGGCAAGCCAAAAGAAAATTTCCAAACGGATGGAAAATAACACTTTTACAAAAAGAAACAAACTCACAATGAAAATTCAATAATAGTGGGGCAGAGTGGTGCACACCTTTGATCCTGGCGATCCAGAGGCAGAGGCAGACAGATCTCTTTGAGTTCAAGCCAACCTGGTCTACACAGAGAGTTCTAGGACAGCCAGGATGACATACTGAGACCCTGTCTTTAAAATATGATTAAATGAAAGTAAAAATAAAAAAAGAAAAGAAAAAAAATAAAATCCAATAATAAATGAAAGTAAGTAAAAATAAAAAGCACATCAAAACATTTGAGATTTAGTTAAAAACATACTAATGGACTTTATAGCATTCAACACACACACACACACACACACACACACACACACTTTTTTGTCTGTTTGTTTTTTGAGACAGTTTCTCTGGCTATCCTGGAACTCTCTTTGTAGAGCAGGCTGTCCTTGAACTCATAGTGATCTGCCTGCTTCTGCTGCCCAAGGGCTGGGATTAAAGGCATGAGCCATCACCACCTTGCTGTATTAATTCTTTTTGATGGTGCTAGAGTTTAAACCTAGGGCTTTGCACTCTCTGGGTCATCACTGGACCACTTTAGCCTGAACGTCTTGCAGTAGAAATGGGAACAGGCTGTCAAGTTAACTATACAAGCTCACAATGAAGAGGATGCTCATACCCCTCCATCGCAGGCTGTGTCACTGGAAAAATTCTAGCAAACAATTAAGAGGAATTAGCATTATTATTTAAATGCCGATCAACACAATCTATTGTTTTGCTCGGTTAATAGAGAAAAGTTCTGTGAGCCTATCAACTGATGATAAAAGGCTTTTGATGAAATCCAACTACCATTCATGGAAAAGAAAACCTCTACAAATTAGCAGCAGAAAGGACACCTTCAGTTGGTTAAAGGTTATATACAGAAAGTTTACAGTTAATGGCATGGTGAAAGACTAGACTCTTACACGTGTGCACGCATGCACACGCACACACACACACACACAAACACATTACAAAGGAAGAAATAAAAACTGTCCCTGTTTGCAGATGACGTAAATATATAGAAAACTTAGAGGAAACAGAACAAAACAAATCACAGTGTAAAGTTGAAGGCTAAAAGATCAACACAGAAAATTTTATCTTTTCTTCTTTTCTTTCCTGTTTTCTTTTTTCCTTTTTCTTTTTGCATATAGCAATGATGGACACTTGACGATCACAACTGAACCAACAGCAGTGTTCACACCCCCCAAAGAAAAGGAAGCACAGACACTAGGGCAGACACTAGGGTCCCCGTGTAAGGACATGGGTTGGGGCTCTGAAGTGGCAGCAATCACAGAAAGTTGATGAAACAAATCAAAGACAGTCTGAGTAAATGGACAGGCATCCCACGTTCACGGAGTGAGGGTCCCTTGGGGGCAGTGAGAGCAACCTGATATATAGGCACAATGTAATTTCTATTAAAATTTCAAGGTTCTTGATAGACATAGTCAAGAACCTTATAAAATTTACAAACAAAAGCATGGGATAGTGAGCATTGCTACATGTGGAGTTGTGGCACCTCAAAGCCACACACTGATTCCTTAACTCTCAGTACCTCAGGATGTGATCTTATTTAGAGAGATTCTTACAGAGCAAAGAAGTTAAAATGAGGTTGTTAGGGTAGGTCCTAACATCCCACCGAGGCCATCTGAAAAGGGGAAGCTTGGAGACACATACACACACACACACACACACACACACACACACACACACACGGAAAAAGCCAGGTGAGCATGGGAAATGCCAGTTGCACAAGCCATGGAGTGGCGAGGAGCCAACCCTTTTAGGAAGAAACCTGATTTTGAACATTAAGCCTCTAGTACTGTGAATACATTTCTGTTTCTTAAGCCACCTGTGCTGTGGCGCTGGGCTGTGCCAGTGCTATCAAAGAAGACAATTAGCCAAAGCGATTCTGCACAAGAGGGACAGAGTGAGAGGAGCTTCCTGTGACCAATGGAATTTCTGTATAGCTTCAGTGGTTGTGACATGTGATCAGTGAAACAGATGAGGGGACTCAGAGAGAGACCCACACAAGCGCATGCCATTGGCTTTTGGCAGAAATGCAGAAATAACTCCAGGGAGGAGGAATGACTTTTCCAACAAACAGTGGTGCTCATGAGTGAGACAAAAGAGCCCAAATAATTCTCACATCTTTAGAAAAGATTCGTTTTTTTTAAAAAAAAAGATTTATTTATTACGTATACAGTATGATCAGATCACATTATAGATGGTTGTGAGCCACCATGTGGTTGCTGGGAATTGAACTCAG
This sequence comes from Acomys percivali, assembly GCA_907169655.1. Taxonomy (NCBI): domain Eukaryota; kingdom Metazoa; phylum Chordata; class Mammalia; order Rodentia; family Muridae; genus Acomys; species Acomys percivali. The sequence goes on along the minus strand of OU015746.1, from coordinate 79,394,385 downwards.
GACCTCTGGAAGAGCAGTCAGTGCTCTTAACCACTGGGCCATCTCTCCAGCCCCCTTGTGTTTTTTTTTTTTTAAGTTCATATATGTGCTTGTGTGTGTACACAGGCACTTGCGGGCTTAGGTGACTGAGAAGCCAGATGAAGCTGTTAGATCCCCCTGAGCTGGAGTTACAGGCAGTTGTGAGCCACATAACATAGGTGCTGGGAACAGAATCCAGGTCCTCTGCAAGAGTAGAAAGTACTCCTAACCACTGAGCCGTCTCTCCAGACCCCTAACTCTCACATGCAATGCAAGCTTTGGCTCCTTTGCAAACTCAGTTATGTTATGTAGACATGTTTTTGTTTTAATCCCAAGTGTGGGATTTTTAGTCTGGGCTTTAGTCTGTCCACAGCTGATAATTGCCTCCTGTGGGGCGTGGTCTTTGCCAGCTGGTAAAGGCACAGAGAGGAGTGTGGTCTAGGACTCTGGGGAGAGAGAAAATATGGTGTGTGGTGTGTGGTGTGTGGTGTGTGGTGTGTAGTGTGTGGCATGTAGCACGTAGCAGTTTGAGAGACCAGAGACAAACTGTGGAGGCTTGGAGACAGAGTGGAGAGGAATGTTTCAATGCAGTGGCTGGGAGGAGACTGCTTGCTGCGTTTGCTGTTGACAGAGATTGGCATTGTCCCCAAAAAGCCCAATTGACCCTAAACAGCTGGGAGAAGTAAAGGGGTCTGCACCCCCTCTCCCCACTAACATTCTTCCTCACACCCAGGGATAGGCAGCTGGTGGAAGGGAGGTAGAGGCTTCAATACCCCAAAATAAAATAGAGTTTAAAAATGAGCGTCAACACTCACATAGTATTAAAAAATTAAGTCGGAGTGGGGGACTAGAAAGAGAGAAGGGAAGGAAAACTGTGGTCAGGATGTAATATGTGAGAGAAAAATAAATAAAAAATTAAAAAATAATCAGGTCTAATTTGGTAAGATGGGCCAGTGGACAAAGCACGTATTGCCATGCCTGGCCACCTGAATTTGGTTCCAGGGACCACGCGGTACAAGGAGAGAACTGACTATTTCCTGCAAGTTGTGCTCTGACGTCCACATGTGCCATGGGGTGCAAGCACATGCACACACACAAATGAATACTCAAAAAAAAAAAATCAACTCAGAGTAGCATTGGGAGGTAGAGACAGGAAGATCCTGAGGGCTCACTGGCCAACCAATGAGAAAACTCAGTTTTGAGAGTGAGGTCTTGCTCTGGCCTCTGCACACTTGAAAACACACAGATACACACATACAAACATACCATACCACACATACATACCACACCCCCCACACCACACATACATACTACACACACACATACATACACACCACACATACATACCACACACCCCCACACCACACATACATACTACACACACACATACACATCACACCACAATACATACCACACCACACACACACACACACACCATACCATTCATACACACCACACACTATACATCATACACCACACACGTACACACACACACCACACACACATACCATACCACACACACACACCCCGCATACCACATGCACACATATACACACACCACACATACATATCACACCACACACACAACACAACACACATACACACCACACACTACACACTGCACACCACACACTACACACACATACGTACCACATCACACACACACACACACACACCACCACATCCCCCACAGACATACACACACACACCACACATACATACCACATCACAAACACACACACCACACACACACACACACACACACACAAACCATACCCCCCCCACACCACATAACCAGAGGGGGGGGCATTTGGTTTATTTGTTATCTGTACTGGATTGAACCCAGGACCTTGCCCATGTGAGGCCAATACTCTGCCCCTGAGCTAAATCCTCAGCCCTTATAATTTTTATTTTGAGACAGGTCTTCTACTAAGCTGACCAGGCTGGTCTTTCCCTTGCTCTGAACCTCAGGTAGGCTTTGAACTTGCAATTCTCCTGCCTCAGCTTTCTAAGTAGTTGGGATTGTAGGCCTGAACCACCAGGTCAGGCTAGGAGTTAGTACTGACTGATGTGCGAGAAATGTACGTGACTCGGGGGATCTATTTTGAGCCATAAAAGCCAGCTTCAACAGGATATGTCTGGCATGATTCTTTTTCTAAAACATTCATTAAGTAACATAATTACAGAGGTGGAGGTAGATTAGAGGTTGCTGGGGGTCAGGGATGGAGCTGGGCAAGGCTGTAAAGGGACAGTCTCTCTAAGACAGTATGGATGAGGGAGCCGATCCTAGGGACAATTGCTTTAAGCTATGCGAGATAAAACTGCAGCGCCCCAGAGTGTGTGCACATGCAAACACAGGCGCATGCTCATGTTTAACGCTGACTGATGCCAGTGTCCTCATTTTAATACCCTGCTCCTGTTCTGTGATCCGTTCCCATTGGGGAAGGAAGTGTCTGCAGGATTTCCTCTGTACACTTTTCTGAAAATTGTTAACAATCAATATTCAAATAAAAACTGTAAAAGGCCACACTGTAGCTAGGATGTATAGACCCCAAATTAACAATGAACTCTTACAGATTAATAGTAAGACAAACAACACAATAGCACTGGATGAACAATGCTTTAATAAAATATCATATAAAAATTAACAAATGGAGCAGAGCTCAGTGTGCATGCCTATAATCCCAGCAGTCGTGGGAGGCAGAAGCAGGTTGACCTCTGTGAGTTCAGGACAGCCAAGGCTACACAGAGAAACCTTGTCTCAAAAACCCAAAACCAACTAACCAACCAACCAAACAAATAAATAAGTTAGCATATAGAAAAGTACTTTATCATAATTCTTTGGGGATATACAAATGAAAGCTACACCAAGGTTTCACCCATTGGGCATGCATTAGAGTGATCAACACGGAAATGACTCCTGGGCAGTTAAGTGGGGAAGCAAGCAGGCCCACTGTGTGAGACATTGTGTTGGCTGAGTTAAGCACACTGTAAGGGCCATCCAAGATTGGGGGTGAGGGTGGGAACATTTTCCCCAGAGAGGTGAAGGCGATAGCCCAGAGCAGCTGCGTTTATGAGTTAGGTGGAGAAGCCCACACAGTTAGCTGTAGATGAGCCGGTTAGAAAATCGGCCTGCTCCGTTCTGAAAAGGACGCTTCCCACAGTGTCAGAGAAGCCAGACATAATAGCTGTGTGGATTTGAGGCTGGGAGCAGCTAACAGCCCCAGAGCGGCACCTGAGAGGTGAGCAGGGTAGTGTGGGCTTCAGGGAACTTCTTGGGGAGATGAAGGGGGCTTCCCCAACTTCACAGGGGTGCTTGGCCAAACCCTGGCAGCTCTTCAGAGTGAACTTCATGGCACCTAATTCACACCTCAGCTGTGCTTTGGCAGTGCTGGGCACTGGACTCTGCTTCTTAGGAAAGCACTCTGCCCTGGAGCTATAGTTCTCTTAGCCCGAGGAAGTTGATTTTAACATTCTCCCACATGTCCCTGTCCCCTTTTCTGAAGCTGAAGCACACTTTGAAAGTCACCTACAACAGGGAAGGACCACGGTCTGGGCCAGTCAAAACCTGACAGGAACACTTTCCCGGCTCTTGTCTCCTGTGGGCAGACTGGATAAAACTATCTGCTCTCTGGCCCACCTACCAGCACCTTCCTGAGGCCTGAGCTTCAAAGCCCTTTCCATCTTGGTCCCTTTCCGTCGTGGTTGGCTGAGTCCTTTTCCTCCCTGTTTCTGTGGCAAGATCACCTCCTCCAAGAAGCCTCTCAGGGTACTCCAGGCTGAGCACTTGGTGTGTCAGCGTTGACCTGTTGTTTGACTTTCCTAGAAAGCCAAGGCTCTGTGTTCCCCACTCCACTGGGGTTTCTTTCGAGGCAGGCACCTCCACTCCACAGGCTCCCACCCCCTGCCGTGCAGACCCTACAAAGTGGCCAGGAGGTCTGCATCCAATCTCAGAGGCCTACCTGTGTTTGGAAATCCAAGCCTCACAGGTGGGGCGGGCCCTGCAGTTGGGGAGGGTTCAGAGCTGATTCGTTAAAAGGTTTTATGAAAGCATGCTAAATAGACCGTGCAATTGCGAGAGTAAGTTCTTCTCTGGTGGAAATTACTCAGCCATTTGGTTCTTATTTTGGCGAACGTAGCTCGGCCCTTTTGAAAGCACTTGATACGCCTCGGCTGCCAGAGCAACAGGAAGATATGCTTTGAATTCCCTGTAAACCCCATGTAAACACCAGGCTTACGGGTAATTGCAACAGAACCCGGCTCCGCCCCGCAGCCTCTGCAGTGCCACCCCTCCAGACTACTGCCTAGGCCTTCAGCCCACCGCCCCGGCTCCGCCCACAGCTTCAAGGTCTAACACGTGCCAGCCCAGCCTGCACCCAGAGGCTGGCCTTCCAGAAGGCCTTCCTCCTGCAACAGGGAGCTGGTAGCTTCCTAGCCTCAGGCCTTTGCCTCCCGCCAGGCAGCCTGGCCTGGTGTGGTCCACAGTCACTACAGCTCTGGCCTCCTGCCCTGACTTCAGCACAGAGGCTGCCGGTCTCTATCCTGTCCATTACCCCCAGGACTGTGTATTCTACACCACAACCCTGGGGGGCCTCCAGCTCACAGGACACTCACCAGCTCTGACTTCTGGTGGACGGGAAGGACTTTTGGTGGACGGGAAGGACTTTTGGTGGGTCTGGCCTTTCAGGGTTGTGCTTTACAACGAATCTGAAGACAGGCTTTTTGCTTCCTAGCTTCCAGAATCTTGTCGGGTTTAACTGGACCTTCATGCCCCCAGAACCACGCTGGAGTGCTGCACAGATCTGGTGCTCAGCATCATTGGTCCCAGCAGCAGTGTGAGGACTGGAGTTTGGGTCCCCAACACCCACATAAATGGGGGGGTGGTGGATGTAGCGGTACACCCGAGAGATCCTTAGAGCAAATCGACTAGCTAAGCTAGCCACACCTGCAGGTTCTGGGTTCAAGAGAGAGACCCTGTCTCAGTCCGTAAGGTAGAGGGGCAACTGAGTAAGACACCTAATGACAGCCTCTGGACACACGTGCATCCACACATGAACACACACATGAACACATATACACACCCCCATGCACACTCAGAGTGACAGAGACAGAGAGGTAGAGATGGTTGGTTATTCCAGAACTCCCCTCTCGCAGATGGGATTGGGGCTTTTCTTAAGGACCCCAGGAGTCCTCAGCTCCCTGGCTTTTCTGTGCCCTGTCACTTGAGAGCAGAAACCAATCCTTGTAGACCCAGGCACTGCTGGGACTTTCATCCTTTCCTCCCCCAGCCTCCAGAACCATGAGAAGTCAACCTCTAATTTGTATAAATGGCCCAGCCTCTGGCATTTTGTTACAGCAGTGAGCTGTAACAGTAGGGAGCTAAGGCCCAGATCTTGCTGATGGGCATGCTCCAGCCCCTAGCAGTACCACCTGATATGTGTGTGGGTTCCTCCCATTCTGCACACCACTTCTTCAACTCTCTTGGTAACCATGGTCACCTATTTCTCTCCATATCTCCATAGCAGGGAAGTGACCCAGCCCAGAGAGGGACTTTGCGTGCTGTAGTTAAGAACTGAGTTGAATGGACGAACAGCAGCTGGGTCATCTAGAGACTTCTTTGCTCACACATCTGGCTGGAAGTGGGGTGTCACTGTGTGACTTGGGCTTTGGGGGTGGCATGGTGGCCTTCTTTGGTTAGAGGCTCTTATGAGAAGGTTCCAAGCTCCGTGGGAGAACTTCTAGGGATCCTAGGCAAGGTGAGTGGCGTCTGTAGCCAGAAAGACTGTCACTGAGTCATTTTTCCACCTTGTTGATCAGATTTCACAAGCCCAGACACATTCCGGGGGGACCCCACCTCTCTTCTTCTTCTCCTTCTTCTTCTCCTCCTTTTCTTCTTCCTCCTCCCTTTCCTCCTTCTCCTTCTTTTTCTGAGACAGGGTTTCTCTGTGTGGCCATGACTATCCAGGGCTCACTTTGTAGACCAGGCTGGCCTCGAACTCACAGAGATCCTCTGGCTTATGCCTCTCTGAGGGCTGTGATCAAAGGTGTGAGCCACCACACCTAGCTACTTCCCTGCTTCTTGATGGAAGACGCATCAAAAGTTGCAGCCAAATGTCCCATCAGCACAAGCAACAAAAATAGCATGGCCTTTCCCAGGGGGTGGCCCTGGCCCTTTACCCTGGCCTGTGCCCCTGAACCCTGCTTCTGTGTGAGACTCTATGAGTCATCCACTGCCCTCCCTGAGGTCCCTTTGAAAAAGCAGGCGCACAGTGCAAGTAGGAATTGACCCTGGGTGTCTCTTGGAGTCCAGAAAACCTTCTCCTTCGGCAGCCACTGTACCTTACAGTTGTGTGAAAACCTTTGTTCTGTCCGTAATTGTTCAATCTGTGCTAGTACCAGTGACCAAGCTGGATGAGGCTTCTGTTTCCTCTTTCTCACAGTCAGTGGGGCTGTGAGAAACAAGAAACCAACTGGGAAACAGCAGTCTCAGGAGGGCAGGATGGGAGCTGCAGGGACAAGGGGTCCTTGGAAAGGACACATTACCTGACACCACGTGAAGGGATGGTCCAGGAAACAGATATAGCTAACGCGCACACACACACACACAAAAAAAAAAGTCCTGGGGGGGTCCAAAGGCCCTAGGGTGTCACCAAGCTGGAAGAATCTGTGGACCCAAACAACAAAGTCAGGAGAGGTGTGAGTAGCCATGTCCCCTGGGGCCATCCTGAGGGTTCTATGGATCCTGGGAAAACGCTGGCCGAGTAAGTGAGAGGCCCCTTAAAACCTAGCCAGTGCCCCTTTCTCCTACCCCAGCCTACTGAGGGCTACCAGGAGCACCAGCCCCCCACAGTGATTCGTTCAGCTTGGTCAGTGCCAAGGCCAGCCTCAGATACGCCCCTCCTTGCCCGACCTCTGCCTGGGTGCTGGTGGCTGTCAGGCAAGGCAGGCGGTAGATCAAACGCACCCCCCCCCCCACCGCGGCCCCCCAGGGCCTGGCCTTGCCCATCAGGAAAACATCACGTGACACTGGAATGAGGTGATTTCGAGCAGCCGATGTGAGGAAATGGGTATTTATGTAGCTGCGGGCATGGTTTTTATTTTCCCTAATTTTCAGATTACTTTCGATTAGGCCTCTTCGGAGTAGAAAAGGCTTGAAGTGAAATCGATCCTGCCTAAATCATTATGGCCAGCTCAGCCCCGGGCTGCCTCTGTAGACAATTACCCCAGACCCTGGGGTTAGGGGGCAGACTCCAGGCAGGGGACACTTCCCGGGGCTCACCCAAGACTTGAGCTGGCCCAGGGTCTTTGTGCCTTGTGGCACACAGCAGCCATTGATTCCCAGTCTCTGACCAGAGGGGCGGGAGGGAGTTGAGCACGGAGCAATTCCCCCAGCCACCATCTGGACTCTATCTCTGCTCCCGCCCCTAAGCCAGGACAGGGAGGGGGCTGGGAGAGGGAGAAGGGGAAAAATGCCCAGGCCAAATTCAAATGCTTTCATGAATTTTGCAGTAGAAATGTTTTGACGTGAATATTTTTGTCAGTCTCTAGAGTTTGCCAAAAGAAACTCAACTCCCCACCACAGCTCGGATGCGTCCTGCAGTTGGCTCTGTAGCCACTGCAGGACAGGCAGTGGGGCCCAGCACCTGCGAGGCATGCGGTGGCATGTGGGGAGGGGGCTCAGAGGGTCCCGGTGATACACAGGGAAGACCCCACGGAGCACTTTGCCTCCAGGGGGAGCCCTCGGACATCTGAGGGGTAGATCCAAGTACAGAGGCAGCTGGGAAGCTGGAGAGAAAAGTGGGCAACAGAAGTCCCTGTGACAGCAGGAATTTGCTTCTGGGAACTTGGAGGAAAAACTTTCTTCTTTCTTCTTCTTCTTCTTCTTCTTCTTCTTCTTCTTCTTCTTCTTCTTCTTCTTCTTCTTCTTCCTCCTCCTCCTCCTCCTCCTCCTCCTCCTCTTCTTCCTCTTCCTCCTCCTCTTCCTCCTTCTCCTTCTTTCTCCTTTTCCTCCTCCCTTCTTCCTTCTCTTCCTCCTCCTCCTCCTTCTTCCTCCTCTTCCTCCTCATCCTCCTCTTCCTCTTCCTTCTTCTCATCTCACAGGGTCTTATGTGGCTGAGGATGACTTTGAACTTCTGATCCTCCTGCCCCCACCTGCCGAGCACTGGGATCACAGCCATGCCCGACCATGCCTGGCTTACTGGGTGCTGGGGTTGGACCCTATAGCGTCGTGCGTGTGCTACCAACTGAATTACTTACATTCCTAGCCTCTATATACTTTCTTTTTAAACACATATATTTTTGGGGGGGGGGATTTCATAACATATACAATGTATCTGAATCATACCCATTCTAAACATCCCCCCTCCAACTTCCTTCTAACGCTGTGTACTCCTTTAATAATAATCATTATTATTTATTTATTTTAACCCACTGAATACAAATTGTGCTGTCCATACGCTCACGGGTGCAGGGTCACCCACTGGGGCAGTGAACCCAACAGTGGCCACATTCTTAAAGAAAAGTGACTCTGCCTCCCTCAGTAGCCATCAACTGCCAATAGCTCCTCATCGAGGGGTGGGGCTTTGGGAGCCCCTCCTACTGCTCCACGCTGGAATTTGTAAGGGGGTTGATCTTGTGCAAGCCTTGAGGAGGGAACTATCGTCGTTGGTGCTGTGAGACCATGTGTACAAGGGCTGTGTCATGTGCAGGTACTGCTCCCCTCCACGCCCTCTTCCTCAATGTTCCCCGAGCCCTGGGGAGGTGCCTGATACAGATGCCTGCAGCTAAGCACTCATTGCCAGTTCTCAGCCCTTAACAGCCCTTAACAGCCATGAGTTAACCACTCCCCAATGCAGCCACCGACTGCAGTGTTGGTGATGGCACAAATCTGGCATCTCAGTGAAAGGATGTGAACCTTTCTTGTTGTTTCCCAATGAGTATGAAAAGCTAAAAAGACTCTTAAGTGTAACTTTTTTTCTTTTTTTAAATCTCTCTCAAGAGATTAAGCCTAGGACTGACATGTCACCCAGCCCTTCTGCTGCTGAGGGTTTAAGGCAAAGAATCAAGAAGTGCTCAGGGTGAACTTGTCATTGTTCCCAGATGCAGAATAGGTAGGCAGAGGCGGTGTGTCCTTTGACTATGATGAGGAAGCCTCTCCAAAGGGCAGAGGACAAATTGCAGCGAGTGACCTCAACAGGCTACCCGGGACGCAAGAAAATATAACTGTCTTGTGATGTGTTCAAGTACCCTGTGACTAGCTGAGCCTACAGGAGGCTTATGTCAACCAGTTCTGGCTGGCTCTTTACTCACAGCCTATGCTGTTCATAAAGACTCTCCTCTCAGAAACTGATTTCTCCTCTTGTGAGGAGCTAGGTAAAAACCCAATCACCTGGTACTGAAACCACTTCGCCACACACCACCTGACATACTCACTGTTCGGCTGCCTTCATCCCTACCCCTATTTTTTTCAATTGTGACAAAATATGCACAATATAAACTTATTATTTTTTCTTTTTTCTTTCTTTCTTTTCTATTTATTTTTGGTTTTTGGAGACTGGGTTTTTCTGTGTAGCCCGTGGCTGCCTTGAAATTCACTCCATATATTAAGCTGGCCTTAAACTCAGAGATCTGACTGCCTCTGTCTCCTGAGTGCTGGGATTAAAGGTGTGTGTTACCACCACCCAGCCCACTTTTAATTATATAGTTGAGCAGGATTAAGAATATCACAGAGGGAGCCATGTGTAGTGGTGCATACCTTAAAAAAAACTTTGTATTGATTCTTTGTGAGTTTCACATCATGTACCCCAATCTCACTCATCTCCCCATCCCTCCATATCTGACTTCTACTGTTGCAAACCTCCCCCCAACCCTACAAAATAAAAAATATAAAATACCCAACCCAAAAACCATCTTGTCATAGAAGCTGTAGGATGTAACATTGTGCCACATATTTATTCACAAATATTCATTGCAATGAGTCATTGGTTGTGTTTGAGGCCTCTGGCTCCTGCTACACCATTAATACTGGATCCTTCTCAGGACACCTCTCAGATATCCTGTTGTTTCCCTGTGTCATGGAGATCCTGTGGCTTTATATCTGCAGGACTGGCCCTTTCATATTCTCCAGCAGTTCATAGATGGGGTAGATGTTGGGGTGGACCAACTCAAAGCCCTGGATCTGGGTGGTAGCTGAGTTGGTCAGCCTACCAACTCTCTTTCACCCCTACCACCAGGGTGAGTTCTCCAGCACTGTCCTGACTAGCTCACTAAATGCTTCAGCCAGTAATGGGAAGGGCCAGCTCTCTCACTCTCATGCCTCTGGGGTGGGCTTACCTGTACCCATGCCACCAAAGCCAGTTTTACTGTGCTGCCCAGGCAAGGTGCAGAGCCTGTTCTTCTGAGCACTGTAGCCAGTGAGGGGCAGGGACAGCTCTCCTGCTCTCATGACTGTGGGGCCAATTCTCCCATATGCCACACGTGGCAAGGGGCAAAGGTGGGAGGGCATCTCTCCCTTACCTACATCACCTCACGACAGACGAGTGTCAGGGCCAATGGTACATACCCTTACCCAAAGTATTTGGGAGGCAGACGCAGACAAGTCTCTGTGAGTCCACAGTAAGTTTCAGGACAGCTAAAGCTACATAGTGACACCCTGTCTCAAAGTAAAAAACAAAAGCAAACAAAGCACTTGCTATATAAGCATGAGGACCTGAGTTCAAATCCCAAGACTCCACATAAAGCCAGTCACACTAACATGCCTCCGTAATCCCAGAGCTCCTACTGGGAGATAGAAAGTGGAGAAAGGAGAATACCCAGAAACTTGGGGTGGGGGGGACAACTAGCCTGGTATGCACAGCTATGAGCAACAAAGAGACCTTGGTGGAAGGCAAAAGGTAAGGAGACACCCAGTGCTGTGCTATGACCTCAACATGCACACTTTGGCATGGATGTTTTTACACTTGTACACACAAACAGGTACACACACACACACACATAACATATCATACTGTTAACCATCACCTCCATCTATCTTCATAGCTTTCTCAGCATCCCCAGCTGAACTCTGTCTGCAGTTACTCCCAGGCCCTGGCAACTACTGTGCAAATTGCTGTCTCCTAATCCATCTCCTTGGTGTACACCAGGAGAGTCATGCAGTGAATATCCTTCAGTGACTGACTTGTTTCCCTTAGAACAGTATCTTCAAGATATTTATTCCACAGTGTGTCAGCACGTCCATCATTTTTATGACTGGATAATATTCCATTCTATATCCATGCCATCTTTTATCGCTCCATCGATCCCTCAGTGGACACCTGTGTTGCCTGGGTTGTTGGAATGGCTCAGCTATGGATGTGGGTGTACAAGCAGTTCTTTAAGTCCTTGCTTTCTGTTCTTTTGCAGGAGCAGGGGCAGGGGGTATAGAGCTCACCCAGATGTGGAACTGGTGGGTCACATGATCATTCATCATCTAACTTTCTGAAGAAGCATCATGCCATTGCCAGGCAACATGCCACGCTCCGGTTCCATCAGCCGTGTACAGAGGTTCCAGTTTCTCTACATCTGGCCTACATGCGTTCTTTTCCATTCTAAGAGCAACAGCTGTGCCAGGGGCTGTGAAGTGCTTTCTCCCTACATTCTGGGTGTGTCTCCCTCATGATCAACAGCGTTGAACACCTTTACATGAGTTCAATGACTATTTGGATGTAGTCTTTGGCCAAACATCTAGTCAGTCCTTTGCTCATTTGTGAATTCAGTTGTAATTTTTGTTCCTGCATGGTAGTAGATTAAAGATGTTCTTTACAGGAGCATATTTAGTGTGCATGCAGGCACACATGTGTACACATGCATGCATGCACAGGTTCCATAGCATGTGTGCTGAAGTCAGAGGATAACTTCAGGGGTCATTTATCTCCTTCCATTAGGCAGGTCCTGGACGTCAAAGTCAGGTTGTCAGACTTGGGAGCAAGTGCCTTTATCCACTGAGTCATCCCATCAAAATTTCAAATGTGTCTTAGGTATGAATCTCTTCTTAGTGGTTTGATTTGCAAATCTTTTCTCTTGGTATGCATGCTGTCTTCTTATCTTCTGGGTTTCCTTTGGGGTGTTTTTAGTTTCAGCTCCGAAGCTTAGGGTTTTTGATTCATTTGGAGTTAATTTTTGTAAATGGTATGAGATAAGGTCCAGTGCTGGTTTTGTTTTTTGTTTTTTTTTTCTTGTGAGGAGAAGATCGAGTTTCCCCAACATTTTTGGTTGAAGAACACATTTCCCAGTAAGTGGTCCTGGCATCAAAATAGGAAATCCCTCCCTGTGCGTAGGAAGGCTTATCTCCTCGACTGGGTTGTATTCTACTGGTCTGTATGTCTGTCATCCCGCCAGACCGCACACTGCTGGTGCCTGGGAAGTTCTGAGGTTGCAAGCACAGGTCCTCCAACTCAATTCTTTTTTGAAATTATTTTGTTTCTCTGGATTCTTTTGAGATTCCACATGAGTTTAAGTGTGGGGTTTTCATTTCTACAAAAAATGCTGCAGTGATTTTGGAAGCAGTTATGGCTGTTGGTGATACTGACAGTGTGCAGCCTTCCACGGGGCCCCGGGGTGCTGTCTCCCACTCACACCCTCTCTGATTTCTTTCTGCAGTACGTTAGGATGTGCACATCTCCAGCCCCTGAAGTGGTGCCATTTTATGCCCTTCATTACATGAATCTCTCAGCACTTTATATTTTTATGTCAATAAAATAATTTTCATGATTTCATTTTTGTTTTTAGTTTCTAGAAATGCAACTTATTCTGGCATGTGGATTTTGTGTCCTGAATCTTTGATAATTCATTTCTGGGTTCTGATAGTTTTTCGTTTTACTTTTTTTTCCAGGTATAACTTTTTCCATGTGTGTGTGTGTGTGTGTGTGTGTGTGTGTGTGTGTGTGTGTGTGTATACACACACACATATATATGCATTATTTAATATCTAAACAAGGCAGTTACATATAGAGAATACATATTATATAATACCTATATGGTATAGGGTCATGTTATTGAATAAAGATAATCTTACTTCTTTTGAATTTGGCAGCCTTTTTAAAATTTTCTTTTTCTTGCCTAGTCGCTCTGGCTCTGACTTTCTATTTTGATTTTTGAGACAGGGTCTTCATGCATAGCCCTGGCTAGCCTGGTACATGCTGCGTAGCTGAGGCTGGCCTCAGCCTCCATAGTAATCTCCCTGCCTCAGCCTCCTAAGTGCTGGGATTACATCATCGACCACCACACCTAGCTCAGGCTATGAATTCTAATAATGTGAGGGACAGCAGTGGTGAATGTAAGCATGCTTTTTGTTTTGGTTTTGTTTTTTGTTTTTTTTTGAGACAGGGTTTTGGCTGTCCTAGACTTGCTTTGTAGAACAGGCTGCCCTTGAACTCACAGAGATCCGCCTGCTTCTGCCTCTCAAGTGCTGGGATTAAAGGTGTGTGCCACCATCCTTTTAAAGGTTTAATTTTAATTATGTGCATAGTGTGTGTGTGTGTGTATGTGTGTGTGAGTATAAGTGTGTGTGAGAGTGTGTATGTGTGTGAGTGTATGTGTGTGAGTGTCTGTGTGTGACTGTGTGTAAGTGTGTGTATGTGTGTATGAGTATGAGTGTGTATGTGTATGTATGTGAGAGTGTGTATGTGTGTGAGTGTATGTGTGAGTGTGAGTGTGTGCATGTGTATGACTGTATGTGTGTGTGACTGTGTGTGTGAGTGTGTCTATACGTGTGAGTATGAGTGTGTGTATGTGTATGTGTGTGAGTGTGTGTATGTGTGTGTGAGTGTGTGTGTGTGTAGTCTTGTGCATGTGAATGCAGGTGTTCATGGAGGCCAGAAGAATGTGTTGAATCCCCCCAGAGCTGGAATTAAAGGTGGTTGTGAGTGGCCATGTGGGTGCTGAGAACAAAACCTGGATCCCCTGCAAGAGCAGCGAGTGCTGTTAACCACCAAGGCCCCTCTCTAACCCCAAGTTACAACAATCTAACTCAAATCGACACCAAGTCAGTTTTCAGAGTGTGCCATTCTGTCTTCTGCATAGCTCTGTCCACTCCTGTAGGTAACCAACGTCACAAACTGCATCTTAGAACGTTGTGTGCTCAGGTATGTAGGCGCACATTGTTTTATGTATCGATCTTTCTGATAATACAGTATCTTAATGAGGTTTTCTTTTGCTGTGAATAGACACTGGGACCATGGCAACCCTTATAAAGGAAAACATTGAGGCTGCCTTACAGTTTGGAGGTTCAGTCCATTATCGTCAAGGCGGGAAGCATGGTGGCTTGAAGGCAGAAATGGAGAGGTAGTGAGGAGTTCTACACCTGGGTCCACAAGCACCAGGAAGAGACAGTGAGACCCTGGATTGAGCTTCTGAATCTGAATTCAAAGTCTATGCTCCCCAGTGACATACTTCTTCCACTAGGCCACACCTCCAATAATACCATTCTCAATGAGTCTATGGGGCCACTGCCATTCAGATGATCACATACAGTAAATAAAAAATAGAATTGGTCTGGTGAGATGATTCAGTAGTTAAGAACACTGGCTGCTTTTCCAGAGGACCGGGTTTCAATTCCCAGCACCCACATGGCAACTCACAACTGTCTGTAATTTCTCTCCTGTGGGATCTGACACCTTCATACAGACACACATGCGGGCAAAACACCAATGTACATACAAATAAACATTATTAAAAATAGAATCAAAATACAAGCAGTATATAGCATTTCCCACACCTGTCTGTCAGGTGAGTGAAGCCAGTGTCTGCCCAGGCCTTGTCATTAGAACATACACATACAACAGTTTGTCAATAAATTTGTCTCTGCTCTATCTGAGGGTTCAGAGTCTTGTTGTGGGACCACAGGCAGTCACCATTTCACAGCCAAGGCCACCAAAATGATGGAGGGCAGGAAAAGGGTGTGAGTAAGTTGTGTTCTTGACAATTTGAGGTGCCCTTTTCCATCTGAGCATTGTCATGGATGCTACAAGCCCTTGCATACACCCAGGAGTTCTGACAAAGTGAGTTGGTCACACCTGATATTTGTATGTTTACTTTGCTTTCTTCTTTCTGTCTGGAAACAGAAGCTTGGAGCCGCCCAGCCCATCATTCCTAAGCACCCTTTCTCACTTCTCTCCTGCCTGGAGCTACAGCACTGGGGCCATCTGAGCTGCAGCCAGTGTCAGGCAGGCCTTGAGTGTCATGGGTGTCCTCAGTCACTATAGAGCTCTAGGAGGTGGGAGCCTTGACACTGAAGGCATGTCCAGGCAGTGACATGCCAGGATTGGTCCCTAGATGACCCAGAGTGATGGTGGAAAACAACACAGTGTTCAATTAGTAACATCTGCCCACAAAAGCAAGTGAGTAAGGGAGGGGAAAATGAGGAAGATGTAGTCTTAGTTAGGGTTCCATTGTTGTGAAGAGACACCATGACCATGGCAACTTTTATAAAGGAAAACATTTGACTAAGGTTGGCTTACAGTTCAGAGAATTAGTCCATTATCATCATGGCAGGAAGCATGGCAGCAGGCAAGCAGACATGGTGCTGGAGAGGGAGCTGAGAGCTCTACATATTTTCTTTCCTTTTTTACATATACATTTATATTATTACACATATATACAATAAACTACCTACAGCAAGAAGAATCACAAAACAATCAAGAATTATCTAAATGTTACATTCATAGTGTTTGACTATTTGTATTTGGCAACCTTGAAGAAAACCTCTTTCCTATCTTGGTGCGTCTAAAATTCTGAATGTAAATCAATATCTACCATATCTCATCTTTATCAACTTAAAACATATATCTAGACCTAAAAACATGTTAACCTCTAAACAACCAAGCTTAATTACAAAACTGAACCATCTGGTCTTCAACCTCATCAGAGACTTGAGAAGGAATAGAATTAGTTACCTGAGTATGCCGGGAGTGCAGGTTAGCAGCTTTCCAAATGCGAAGATGACAGAGTGAACAGTCACCCAAACTCTCTATAACACTGGAGCATCATCTTCAGCCTCTGGCCCAGTATATCTGACAGACATATTTGTGAGGCAGGAACTATTGAGGACTTGCTTACACTCTCTTGGCAGAGTTTGGCCGTTCACTCTGCCTGTATCCAAGTTTGTCCATTTTTAGGCAGAATTCTGTCTGTGGCAGAAACGAGGACATTTTGCCAAGTTTGCTACATTTGAAGTCATCTCCATAAGAAGGTTCATTGATGCTCATCATCTTCTTTGAGGTAGGCTGGGTGTTGCCAGGAGTTAACCTGTCTTGTCAAAGAATCTTTGAAATAATAAAAGCATCTTTAAATGCCATATTCTGTAGGTCTCTGAGACTTTTTGAAGACCTTTTTAACTATTTTACCTTATCTAGCTATAAAAAAATCTATCTATGAAAAAAATCTATCTATTAAACCTAAGATATATATACTTGTGATAAAAGTAGACTAGTAATTGACATGACCATGATTTGATCAACTAACAATTGGCTTATATTACTAAATTATCCTAAGCAGCCTGCAATAGCACTTTCAAAGTATTAGAAGTAAACCTTGTATTATAGTTGAGTTGGTACAATACTTCATATTAGAGTAGAAATATATATATATATATGAATATACATAATATGTGTGAATAATCTTAAATTTGAATTTTATACCAATATATCAAAATTAAACTTACTTTGCATCAATATACAAAATTCATACCAGTAAATTAAAAATCATCTTGTGAGTAACAATTAAGGCCTTAAGTTGAGGAGTAGATTCAATAATCTACTTTTTTGGCCTATCATCCCTATATATTTCTATATTCACCCTTCTTGCTTTTCAAGCCTTATCTCTAAACCTAAGAATGAAAGATAAAGGAAAAGAGAGACATCCCTTGTTCTCTCTCTAACTAAGACCAATAATAACTTATAACTAACTCTCAATGAAAATAAACATCTATATCTCAAGAAAGCAACCAAAAACCTACCCAACCTCCCTTAAAGGAAATGGGGCAATATTCTCCTAAGGTTTCTTCTGGCTGATTTGGGATGAATGATACCTTTGTAGGGGCCCAAACAAAATTGAGGAAAGTGGTTAAATAAGCTAGGAATAGCATTTGTGGTCCAGTTTCTAAATGTTGTGATAGTCCAGGCTTAATTAAAGTCCTGTGTGAGACAGTCTGAAATTCTGGACCAATTGGAATCGGATGCTTTCCTTCCAAGCTATCCTAGGAACTGTCCTGTTCTGATGAGGAACAGCAACTGAGGCACTTGGTGCTGGAACATGAAGGATGCAGGATGTCAGTGTCCAGCATGCTGAGAGAAGTGAATCCAGTCAGGTCTGACTGGTCTATTGCCAGTGTCTGTTCTTTTGTTCTGAAAACATATAATTTCTCACAAGCATTATATAGTCCTAAAATTATAAATGTATGAGGTATCTATGATGCACAGGACAATTAAGGCTGGTTCTCTGCTCTTTGTATGAGCAGAAGAAAGACATCTGTAAATCTTCATTCATGCCATACAAAGAACGGCATCTAATAATAAATCACAGGGCTTCTGTGAAGAACAAGAAGCATTGTCTATGCATAGACATTCATGTCTCAGTCAGTCTCAGAGCTATTGCCATGTAGTGGGATTAGGAATATAAATTACCTGCTTGTTTTGCAGTTTGAATTCTTCACATTCCGTTTGTAGTTCCCGCCCTCATCATCTTCTGATCCCCCTCCCTCCCTCATCCCCTCTCCCTCCCTTCCCTAGTCCCCAGAAAGGGGAGCCCTCCTCCCCTAACATCTGACCTTAGCCTATCAATCTCATCTGTACTACCTGTGTCCTCTTCCTCTGTGGTCTGGCAAGGCTGCCCTGCCAGGGGGAAGTATCAATGTTGAGAGGCCAGAGTCCATGTCAGAAGTTGTCCCTACTCCCCATATTGTGGGACCCACAAGGAGACTGTGCTGTCTATCCACTACATCTAAGCAGAGGGTCTAGGTCCTCACCATGCATGGTCCTTGGTTGGTGCATCAGTCTCTGTATTGTAGTGTGGTTATCCTGTATTATGTGGCTAATATCTGCTTATTAATCTGCTAATATCTATACCATGCGTGTCTTTCTGGGGCTGGGTTACCTTATTCAGGATGGTCTTTTCTAGTTCCATGCATTTGCCTGAATATTTCAAGATTTCTTTGATTTAATAGCTGAGTAGTATTCCATTGTGTAAATGTACCACAGTTTCTTTATTCATTCTTTGGGCGAGGGACATCTAGGTTGTTTCCCGATTCTGGATATTATGAATAAAACTGCTATGAACATAGCTGAGCAAATGTCCTTGTTGTATGGTGGAGCATCTTTTGAGTATATGCCCAGGAGTAGTATGGCTGTGTCTTGAGGTAGAATTATTCCCAATTTCCTGAGAAAGTGCCAGATTGATTTCCAGAGTGGTTGTACAAGTTTGCACTCCCACCAACAATGGAGCAATGTTCCCCGAGTTCTAGATCTTGATCCACAGGCAGCAGAAGGAGACTGTGTGCTACACTGGGCATAGCTTGAGCATAGGAGACCTCAAAGCCTGCCCCCATAGTGATACACTTCCTCCAACAAGGCCACACCTAATAGTGCCACTCCCTATAGGCCAATCATTCAAATGCATGATTCTATGGAGGTTATACCTATTCAAACCACCACAGCTGTATATCTGCCATCTAAGTTCTTTCATCAACTTAGATCCCTGCACATGAGAGACTGAAACTCAGTTCATCTAAGTGGTCCACACTGGTGTTTGGTCTTAGAACATAAGTCCTAGATTCTGATTAGCTTATTATTATTATTATTATTTTGCTCAAAACAACAATGTTATTCTCATGTTATACCCAAATTTTGAGAGACTCTCTGAACAGACCACCCAAGAGCCGAGCCCAAATGCAATGGCTAGGAAGTTTTTATTGCAGGTTTGAACCCAGGCCACCTCTCCTATGCACTGACACAGCAGAGACAGGGAAGTGGCCTCAAGTATCAATTGAAAGGGTTTTTTTAAATAGGCTTTAGACAAAGAAATGGGTTTACTGTATATGACTGGGTGGCATTTGGGCAGAAATGCTGCAAGCAGGGAGTTACAAGCCTTGGCGTTTCATGGTTGGGTAATAGGTGTAGGGGAAAGTTGGCCTATAGAAAAGATTGGTTGAAGCAGTTATGGGGGTGTTAGGAACTTCGGCCTGGCTTCTCCTAATTGGCTGTGGCTATGTGCCAGACCACCTGCTGGTCAGCTTGACAGCAAAGAGTATATTTGGACTTTCTCAAGGTGAGCTGATTGTGTTGCTAGGGAATATTTTTCTGTTTGGACTAGTTTGTGGTTTTTTTGGAATCTGAGTTCAGCCTTTG
Organism: Acomys percivali; assembly: GCA_907169655.1. NCBI lineage: Eukaryota > Metazoa > Chordata > Mammalia > Rodentia > Muridae > Acomys > Acomys percivali. The sequence continues at coordinate 79,374,991 of OU015746.1, read as the reverse complement.
GCTAGGTTTAACACAAAATGGAGTTTCTTTTTCAAAATGGAGTTTGTCTGGTCCTTACACTTATAGGTTCTGTGGGTCAGAAATTGGAACAGGATACCATGGCGACAAGTCTCAAAATTAAAAACCAGGGCTGGTGAGATGGTTCCACTCAGAGAGGTGCCTGTCACAAGCCTGAGAGCCTGCGTTGATCCCTGGAGCCCACAGCATACACACACACAATAAGTTTAAAGCCACTGGTGGTGGTGCACACCTTAATCCCAGCACTTGGGAGGCAGAGGCAGGCGAATCATTGTGAGTTCAAGGCCAACCTGGTCTACACAAGCGAGTCCAGAACAGTCAAGGGTACATAGAGAAACTCTGTCTTGAAACCCCTCCCCCCAAAAAAAAGGTTTTAAAAAGTGAGTTCTTCAATAAGAGGTAAAACAAACTGGTGCATTTAGACCGCCATAAGGTAAAAGAAAAAGAACTATTTATTGTAGCCCTAACAGCTTGGATGAATCTCTGGGGCATTATATTGAGCCAAAACATCAGTCCCCAAAGTTTGCATGTTACATTCTGGAGATGGCACAATTATAGAGATGGGAATCAAATCTGTAGTTGCTGTAGCTAAAGGGACAGATGAGAGGGTGGAGATAAGGGAATCTGTGAAAGGGCAAAAGGAAGGCAGCTCTGATGGAAAGTGTCGATCTTCACTGTGTTGGTAGAGTCATGAGCCTACATTAGACATTGCATAGCGCTAAACAGGCACACAGGCAGACAAGCCAGAGGGAAGCCAGGGAAATCAAAGCACAACTGGTCCACCACTCCAATAGCGATGCCTCGGTTGTATAATGTCGTACAGTTGAGTCACACAATGCTACTTTGGGGGAAACTGAACAAAGCAAAAGATCCACAGACTCTGTCTGTAGAAAGTTTTTATAATTGCTTGAGTGAGTTTGCAATGATCTCAATAAATATTCAGTTGAAAACTATTAAGGAGCTGGAGCGATAGCTCTGTGGTTAAGAGCACTGGCTGCTCTTCTGGAGTTCAGTTCCCAGCACCCACATGGCAGCTCACAGCTTTCTGTTACTCCAGCCTGGGAGGACGTGGGGGGGGGGGGGGGGACAGGTGGGATCTGATGCTCTCTTCTGGCCTCTAGGGGGACTGCAGGCACCAGATATACATTCAGACGATGATTCACACGCAAAATAAAAATAAATAAAATCTCAAAAACTTTTTAAAAAGAAAAATAGTAAAACATCTGGAGAATTTTGATAAGGAGACCAAAGTCATAAATGATATTTTATCCAAATATGAAAAACATCACAAAGGTCTTTAGAAAAAATTAAATATCAACCATAATCATTGTTTATTAATAGTAGTATATTGTATATTATATAACAAAATCCCTTCTTGATGGAGAATTATTGTCATTGGTGGTCTTCCCTCTAGAGGAGTTTCTATTAGGTGTCTATTTTTAATTAATTAGCTGTTAATTAATTTAATTACATTGAGGCAGTGTCTCATGATGTAGCCTAGTTCTGGAACTAACTATGCAGCCAGGCTCATCTTGGAATTGTGACCCGCCTTCCTCAGCCTCCTGGGCTCCAGTGACAGGTGGGTGACACTGCACCTGGCATAGGTCTTTGTTAAAGCAGAGGCTGTGATTACTCCACCGTGTTTCACACTGCTGCTCACCCTGTCGGCACACTTGTCTCATCACCGTGTGCTTTGACTCTGTAGTTCCTAGGGAGGCTTCTTCTGACATCAGATCAAAACGCAGAGCTTTGTAATCATCCCACGGCAGGCATGGTTCCCAAGCGGAAGCACGCCATCTGCCAGCTGCCAGAGCACCATCCCTGCATGAACCTTGCCTGATGCAGACGCTGATGCCACGGAGATGGAACCACACAGTTGCATTCTCCAGATTGGCTGTAGGTTTCTGGAACTGGTTAGCCAGTCTTAAAGGTACTAATAGTCCTGTTCTCCATGGTAAGGAAGACAGTGCCAGGGCTCTGTGGGCAGCTAGCTCTGTGGCAAAGCATTTGCCTAGCACCCACAAGGGCCAGAGTTCAAACCCCAGCACTGCAAACAACAATGAAACAAACACAGCTAGTCTGGATCAAGGTGTGGTGGAATATTGAGATTATTCCTGTTGGACAGTTATAATCAAATAGAGAGTGTCTGGGTCGCCAAATATTTGCTACATTAGAACATTTGAGTTAAAATAAAGACATTGAGTGGTTTGTTCTTGATTGATGAGGGAACTGGAAGAAAATAGGAAGCCAGGCTCCCAGTTCCCACTCAAGTTCTATGTCAGTGACACAAGAGTC
>OU015746.1:79360578-79372668 GCA_907169655.1 Acomys percivali | reverse complement strand
GGGCAGGCTGACTGGACGTGTGAACCTGAGCATCCATCACAAACCACACAGAGGTGTGAGAACATCATGGTATACTGTGTAGGAATGTGCCCAGCTGGCGGGGGTTGGGGTGGGGTTGGGGGGCGGGGCTTAAGACTCTGGACCTGGTAGAATCCCACATTTATTCTCTGATACATAAAGTGAGAGCAATGATGATGGGAAGCCCCAGTAGGAACTCTTAGAATGGCCTCCGCCACTACAACAGTCAATCGAGTGCAATTCTTTGGGCAACCAGGGGTCTAAGTGCCGGTAGTGGTGGCTTCCACACCTCCCTCCATCCAAACCCATTTGTATTGAGCAAGAGAGCCAGATCCAGGAGAGGGATGTGGACTGTCTTAAACTCAGCCAAGTTAGGACTCACTCCACTTGCGGCTGCCATGCCAGATGTGGTTGTATTACTTGGATACGTGAACTCATGCCCTGGGACCTGACGTGCAGCCACAGATGCAACAAATACTTCTCTGACATCCCTGTCCGTGGACACAGCTAGAGTAGTGTGCTTTTAGCCACCAAGGCCAGCAGTACACCTTCACGCACCGCCCTTGCTCAGCGGCACGCCGACTCTTTGGCTCTGCTGTAGTTTGTTCACAGGAACCATTCTCACCGTCGCCTGGCACAGAGCATCATGCTGGTCTATTGACTTGACAGCATTGTGCTGGTTGTGCCTGGTGAGGAAAGGGCGACAGTTCTAGACCAATGGGTAAGAAGACATTTGCATGCCACAGAGTGGCAAGGTACTTCCACCTTGACAAAATTTCTATGGGCCTGTTGTATCAGACGTGCCGTTACTGTAACAAAACAGCTGGCAGACACAAGCTAAGGTAATGGAAGGTTTATTTTGGTTTACACCCTAAAGATCAGTCCATCATGGTGACAGGAGCAGGAGGCAGCTGGTCACACTGCTACCCACACTTAGGGTGGGTCTGGTTTTTTTTTTTTCACCTCAGTTATTCTAATCCAAAAATCCCCTCACAGATGGGACATGCCCAGAAATTTGTCTCCAGATGACTCTAGACCCTGTCTTTATTGGTGATCCATGTTAACTATCATATAAGGTGAGGGGTCAACCTGCATCTGGCCACTCACACAATCAAGAAAGAGGCCCAAGGTGGGCACCTTTCCACTAAGGAGATGCAACTCTGACCTTTGACTGAGTGATCCAAAGGTGGCAGGCTGAGTAGGGCCTGGAACTGGACTCTACTGCCGCAGGTCCAGGCCATTGTGCAGGTGACTCAGAGACTTGGACCATAAGCTCCAGTAGATCTAATGGTGCTTGGGGTCTTGGTGGCAGATGCTGTTTGGAGCCTTTGTCAGGTAAGCGTCTGGTTGTTGGAATGTGGGAGCTAGGCTCCTTTGAGTCAGCTCTTGCTTGGCTATTGGGCCTCAGTAGAAATAGGAAGAATGGCTATAGGATGCGCCATCGAGTTGACACACAGCCCAAGCGGCTGTCACGGTGTCAGCTGAATACCATTACCTAAGTTTGGGGTCACAGTTCCAAAAGATACTCCCTCGAACACTGTAGTCTCAAATAGTGATCCCTAAAAAGATCAGAAACACTAAAATGTAAAGTTCCCTAAATCACCCTTTCTAAAGCTTGTCATCCCAAACCCTGGAGTCTTGAGAAAAATGATCCCCAAAACTTCAACTCACAAGGGAGCAAAGGATTATGCAAGAGGACTGAACTCTGACCCCTGGCAGAAGGGTTCTGATGAAAAGGACACATAACCCAGCAGTGAGGAGAATGGCAGCAGGAAACGCACCTTTTATATGTGTTGGCTGCAGAGGGAGGTTCCAGAGCTCGTAATGCATTAAAGCTGCCTTTTATTGGAAGAAGCCGAGCAGAGACACTGGCAAAGAGGACAAAGGGACAGTTATGTGCGAATGCTGCTGTTGGGTCACGCATATCACTTGTCAACTCCATGGTCTATATGTGAGTACAAGCTTCCGAGTGCACTTCTGAGCCCAGAGCGTAGACATGTGCACACAAGACAGGGCAGTTTAACAGGAATCCATGTGTTAGTGAATGCTGAGCCACAGAGGAGCCTTAGAAAGAAAAGCCATGGATGTGAGTGCCTTCTCCAGACTCACCGCGTCCTGAAGGGAAAAAAAAAAAGGAAGAAGTGATCATTGCAATGCAGCCAGGAGGCAGTCCGCTCTTGGTTGCCTCCACACAATTACCTGGAATCTATCCCTATAACACTCTTCAAATATTCAATTATTTGTAGTTTTTTTTCTCCTTAAAAACAATCCCCTATTTTAGTTTTCCCCAATTTTCTATTTGAGGTTATTGTGTTCAGAGAGTATGTCTTTGGGATTGCGGTTGGCACTGGCATTTGCCCAGCCTGCACAAACACATCCATCTAAACCGCCGCTGTGCCGTATTCCCGGGTACTGGAACGGTGTTGCACGAGGTGGAGCTTCTGACTCAGGAACACACCCGGAAGCAGAGACAGGCAGGCATTGCCCTGCTCACAGACTCACTGGTTCTGTTGTGTCCCCACGTCCCCAGTCCCCACCCCGCACCCCGACCAGTTGGTGTGTGGAGCAGCAATTTTCTTCTCACTGAGCCTGGATCCCACCATGTAGCGGGCTTCAAACTTGCTGCCGTGTGCGCTAACTCAGCGCAAGTTGCGCGTGCGCGGCTTCTGTGGCAAGGATTTGTTTTCTCACAGTTCTAGAGGCCAGGGCCTTAGAGTCAGTGTGTCCTGGCCAGGCTTCTTTCTTCCTGACATTCCAAGGGGGAGGGCATCTGTCTCCAGCCCCTTCCTCCAATTCTAGTGCAGTTGGCAATCTGCAGTGTGTTGAAATCAGCCTTCCGTCCTGGGATGAAACGCCTGAGGCAATCACCTGAAAAGGTTGACTTTGGCTCAGAGCCGAAAAGGTTTTGGACGGACATCTGGCTCCATTGCCTTTGGCTTGGTTAGTGCAGTGGAAGCCCATGATGGGGAGGCTACTCACCTCACAGCAACAAAGAGGTGGAGAGAGGAAAGGGCAGGGTCCCAATATTCCTTTCAAGGCCATGTGCCACACCCTAACTTCTTCTATGTGGCCCCACCCCCTGAAGTTTCCACCACCTCCCAGTAGCACACTGGGGCTCCTGGGCACATTCAAGGCCGAAGTATGACAGTTGACTTATTGAACCATCACTGCAACCTCTGCCCCTGTCATCACAGGCCTCCTGGCATCTCCTCTCGTTCTGTATCTGCCGGTGGTGCTCTCATATGTCTAGAAAGGAGGCCCAAGCTAGCCTGGTCTAACCTTATCTTAGTCATTTCTGCAGGATCCTGTCTTCCAACCAGTTCACCTCTCACGTCTGGGTACACCTGGGTCTGGAAGGATATTGTTTAACCTAATACTTGACAAAAAGTAGCAGAGGTAAGGGTGTGTCATTTCTGCACACTTGCCTCAGTTGCCAGGCTGGAGCGGCTTCAGACAGCCACGGGATAGGCCCCTGTGACAGGAAGCCAAGGATTCCAGCCAAGATCTATAGGGTGAGCTCAGAGGCTGGTCCAGCAGCCCCAGTAAAGTCATCTGACATTGCACCTGCAGCCCCAGGGCAGCCCCAGCCCCAGAGCCATAAGGCCAAACTGTCTCTGCCTTCCAGATTCACAAAAGCCACATATTAATAAGGGTTTGTTGTTCTCAGTTACTAAGTTGGGGAGTCATGTGAGCCACCACAGACAGGGCCTGGAGTGTTCTGGGATTGAGGGCTGTTTCTGGCCCTGAGGGTCTGGCACCCAGGGTGTGGGCTCTCTGATCCAAGCTAGACATTTCTAGAACAAACTGAAGATGGTGTCTCTCTGGCCTCCTACATAGTACAAGAGAGATGTCTACAGTGTAAGGCGTGGGGGGTTGGGGGGGAGGTGGAGGGGAGGGGGCATAGGACCCCTCCTTTTCCTGCCCTTTGTCTCCTTCTGTTTTGGTCTTCCTGGCTTCCTCGAGCCCAATCAACAGCTGTGAGCTGCTTTCCACCATGCTGGCAGGGCCTTCTCGAAGCTATGGAAGAAAAGCTCAACCCGGACTTGTGAGTTATAAATGAGTCCATTAAGGGAGGTGGATTCACTAAAAGGCTGCCTTTGCTCCACCTGGTCCAAAGCCTCCCTCGTATGATCGATGACTCCATAGCCTGCAGACGGTCCTGAACCTTGGTTCGTTCTTAATGCCTCAAAAGTTTCCAATTAAAGGCAAATGGCTCTTGGCAAAGTGCAAAGCATTTTTACTAACTAAAATAAATACCTGGGCAGGCGCCATGGTTTATGACTTCTTCACACGGCTGAGAATAAGCAGCTAAGGAGTCAGGGGTGAGGGAGGGTAGGAATGAGAGGCCCGTGAAGCCTGTGAAAGGCGCCTCAGTTAACAGTGCTGGCGTGGCTCTCAGGGGCCGCAGGATGCCCGGGCTGGGGAACCCTGCACGTGTGAACGTTGGTTGATGCCATTGCTGTTTGAAACAGGGTTTCAGGAAGCTGAGGCTGACCTCAGCCTGTCTATGTAGTTGAGACCATGGCTTCTATAGTCAGGGACAGAAGGAAAGTGTCCTGGGTAAGGGTCTGACCGTCCAGTTGGGAAGGGACAGTTTCTGGGCAGCTGGCATTTCCAGTGTCAGTTGGTTCAAAGCTATTGTATATGGCCTAAGCTGAGGGGTGGGAATTCCTGTCCCTACCTGCCAGGCTACCTTCCTTGTGTACCCCACTTACCTAAGCAGCCTTGAGTGGAGATCCCACACATCTGATTTATAGAGAGGATCCAGATTCAAAGCGGAACTTTGGGGGCAAGAGACAGGACTACCACAGCTCAGGGTCCTTGACAGCACTGGGAGAATGGTAATGAATTAGCAAGAAATAGCTAGAGCATCCTGGGCCTTGGAAGCAGTAGACCACCAAGACCCCCATTCTCAGCATCCCATTGCCTCACATGGGGTTCCAGGTATGGCTGGCCGAGGCATGGCTGGCTGTGAACGATGCTTGAGCTTGGCCCTTCACACATGGCGAGGGGCCCTCACGATGGTCCAGCTGCCCATCATAGTCCTGGCTGCACACCTAGCAGTCTCAGGAGAGAGGCAGCGTGACCCGCTCTGCAGGTGGCAGCTCAGTGTAGTGCTTTCCAGGTCCTTGGCCTAGGAGGGGCCATGCGGGAGATGAGAGCTGTTCAGCCTGTGCTGGGATGGCTGCTGGGACCTCCTCAGGACTGGGCTATGTTCATGGCAGCCAGGCTTAGGGAACTCCTGTGAGATGGTCTGTGGGTTTTCTAGGTGGCTGGTGTCCTAACCCAGTGTGAGGACCCAGAGGCTAATGTTGCTTCTTCCCATCTCACCCCCGCCCCCCGCCCCAGAATGGTGGCATTGAAAGGACAGCTGCTGGTCACCTTCCATGGAGACCCTAGGCACTCACAGCAGTAGGGTGAGCCTCATCCTTCCTGGTTGTGTCCCATTGTCCAGGTCGGGCCAGCCTTTCTTCCCCAATGTTTGTCCCACCTATCCTGTCCTTTGGCTGGTACTTGCCAGTAGGCCGATAGCACCTGATTCCAAAGTTGACCTCCAATGGCTGGACGTTTAACTTCCTGCTGACCCATGACCTCACTTGAAGTTCACCGTGTCTGTTAGAACCCAGCTCTTCCTGCTGCATATCTGCCCATGGGACATAGTGAAAGGACACCTTACATGACATGAGGAGGAGGAGGTACACAGCAGGATATGGGTCTAAACAGATGGGACCTGGGGTGTGGAATAGGGGGTGTGGTTGCCTCAGGCTCTTGGTGGCTCGGGGTGCTTATTTCTTGGCATGTTTCATACAACACACATGTTATGGAAAATCACTCATATGAGCCCTCATTAAGGAGGCCATGCTTTCAGTTCCTTCTCTCCTGAGTCATGCTCAGATCCCTCTGGCCTGCCCTCCTCCCAGGCTCCTCTTCCCACAGCAGTCCTTGGACAGAGAGGACAACATTGCTCATTGTTGGAGTCCTGTTCGTCCTGGCTCTGTGAAGAACCCAATGTCTTAGACCTGCCTTCAGAAGGGGCAGTGGTAATCTGATGCAATATGCCCAGTGTGCCTCTGTCTCATCAGATCATTCTGGGTGACCCCACTCTCTCTCTCTCTCTCTCTCTCATTCCTGATAAACCAAGAAACCATTCCCGAAGACTCAGCGTTAATAGTGAGCACAGCTGACTTTGACCTCAGACCCCTCTCCTGGAGTCCTTCAGTCTAGGTCCTTCTGGAAACCCACCCTGTTTGCAAGGCATGGCTGCCTCCCTAGGGATGGAACCTAAGAAAACACTGTCCACTGGGGCATCCACCAGAGCTGGGAGGAACCTGTGACTGGCCAGGAACACAGATTTCTAGCTATGGGCACCTTCACTACCACTGTCCAGCTGCAGAGAGCCGTTTTTCTCACCCTGGGGTGTTATGCCACGTGCTGAGTTCCTGCGAGAAGCCACGTGGAAGTCCTTGTGGGATGCTTTTCATTTGGAAACAGAACTACCACAGATGCGATGGGTTACAGGGAGGCCATACTGGATCTGCACCCACATCCAACATGCGTGGCATCTTTATAAGAAGGATACAGACAGGCACAGGAGACCATGGCCTCCTGGCCTCAGAGGCAGGGACTGAAGTGTTACAACCAGAAGCCAAGAAGAATCAAAGTTTGGCAGCCTCCACAGCAAAAGCAGGGAGGACTCCCCTGAGCACTTTCAGAAAGAGTGTGGTCCAGCCAGCAGCACTTTGGCCCCAGCTTCCCAGACTCCACAATTGTGGGACTATGTTTAAACACTAAGGTTCAAGTCCTTTGGGCAGCCCCAGAAAATTCAGACCTCATATCTCATCATAGAATAAAGTCGAAAGGCCCCAAACCCACCTCTACCCAGAGGAACATCATTGGCTGTTTTTCCATGCAAAGCCCTAGCCCCGGTGGCACCAAGGAGGGACTTCTGGGCTGTGCTAAAACACCCCTGACCACTTACACACAAGTCCCTGGGCTGGCTTCACACAGGTGGGAAGTATTGCCACAGACACAGAACACACTTTTACAAGACTGTCCTCAGTGGACACTGAACCTTTTTCCACCCTCTCTCTCTTCCCTCTTCTCTCCCCCCCCACCCCCCTCTTTCGCCCTCATCCCCCGCTCTCACTCTCAAATCTCTCTGACTCTTTAAAGCAATGAGAAAACACAGACCTTTCTGATTGCAAATGTTTTTAAATGCCTGCGTATTAATGACTGGTTGAGTATGCACGCTGGCGAGTGGAGGGCGATCCTTCTTGTCTTAAATGAGAAAAAGTCATAGGAAAAATGGGCTTTGTGTTGTCAAACATTACTCTGAGCAGACGCCCTCTGAGCGCCCGGCTCTGGGGGCTTCCTGAAGCCAATTGCATTTTTCCTGGAGTGTGTTTAACATCAGCACCCTGAGGAGCTTGGCTGTGAAGAGCCCCAAAGGCCAAATATTTACACAGCCAACCCTCAAGCCCCATGGAAATGACCTCAGGAACATTGTTTTTAATTCATGAGATGTGGAGAGGCACGGCCTTCTCAGCACTTGTTTCTGGACCATGGAAGCTCAGGGATTGGGTTCCAGGGCAGGGGCACTGCCGGTCCTCTCTGAATCCAACTTTCTTCCTGTGTCCTTACGTAAGTTACCCAAGTTATGGAGGAGCTTGAGTCCATTTCTCCTATAAAACACAGGTAAAAACAACACAGGATCCCTGAGGTACATCAAGGATGGGGTGCTGGCCGGGTGGGGTGGTGGCAGCAGCTCTCCAAGTGAAGCTCTCAGCAGAGAGCTAAGCTGCTGGGCCCAGGGGATCTAGGTGGAGAAGCTTCCAGAAAAACAGCAATCCAACCAGAAGACAGTATTGGTCTTCCCTTGTCGTCCCTCCCTCCCTCCCTCCTTTCCTTCCTGCCTGATGTTTTATTTTGTGACAGGGCCTCAAGTTCAAGTTCAAGGAAGATCTTGAGCTTCAGGTCCTCCCAGGATTACAGGTGTGCACCTGGCTGATGCAGTGATGGGGGAGGAGCCAGGCTTGCATGCATGCTAAGCAAGCACCCTGCCAGTGGAGATGCCTTCCTAGCGCCTGGTTCCTTCTTCCTTCTCAAATTTGAGAACTCCCCAGCTGAAGAGCAGTTTGTTTAGAACTGTCCTTTGGCCACCACCTTGCCCCACCATCCTTGCTGGTCTCTTTTAGCCTCCATCCCCTGCTGGCACCAACACTAACTCTTGATGAACCCAGCTCCCCAGAGCCTTGCCTGCATCAGGTGTAACAAATCTTCCAAATTGGCCCTCAGGACATCTCTTCAGCCAGCATGCCAGCTCCCTTGTATCCCAGGCTGTGTCTCTCTGAGGGGCAAGTTCTGCACTGGTTCCTCCAGTTCTCCAGTAGGCTTTGGTTCTAGCATACTTCGGTTGTAGTACACTCTGTTTTATTTTATTTTAACTATATGTCTGTGTGTGTGTGGTGGTGGTGGCGGCGGTGGCGGGCATACACGTGTGAATATGGAGCCTGTGAAGGCCAGAAGAAGTTCCAGATCTTCTGGAGCTGGGGTGACAAGAGGTTGTGAGTGGGTGCTGGGACCTAAACTCAGGCCCTTTGGAAGAACAGCTCTTTGGAAGACCACTGGCCTGTTGATGGTCCTTTTAAACTGGATTTTATTTGGGGTGTTGATGCCTCTACCTTCCTTCCACCAACTCCTTAATCCTGGGTTAAAGGGGGGGCACAGACCCTGTTACTTCTCCCAGCTGTTTAGGGTTAATTGGGTTCTTTTAGGGCGATACTGAATCTCTGTCAAGAGCAAATGCAGCTCACTGTCTCCTCCGAACCGCTGCATTGAAATATTTCTCTAGTCTCTCCAAACTGCTACAGGCCACCACTGCATGCCACACCTTCTCTCTCCAGGCTCCCTATTTTTCTTCCTCAGAGACCCAGACCACGCCCCCTCTCTGTGCTACAAGAGGCAGGCCATTACCAGCTGGCAAAAAAAAAAAAACCACTACCAGCACAAGACAATTATCAGCTGTGGACAGACTAAAGCCCAAACTAAAATCCCACACTTGGGATTAAAACACAAACCGAGTTTACGGAGAAGCCAAAACTTCCATTACAGTGATCCATCTTTCCAGTTCCTGTAGAAGACTCCTGACACCCCTTCTCTTTATCTGCCCTTCCCCATCCTGCATCGCATCCCTCCTTTCCTTTCTGATACTTCCTGGACTTCACTCAGGTAGGCTACCTGCCCTGCAGACTTGTATGCAGGCTGGCTTCTGGAGGGGCCCAACGGGTGTGCATTCTAAACTTCCAGCGGTTGGAGTGTGAATCCTGCTGTGCTCATACACACATGGTCCCTGCTTCTGCAGCTCAGGAGATTGAGAGGTGCAAATGTGGGTTTACTCTGGGGATCCCATCTTTAGTCTTGTGCTAGATAGTTCTATGTTAACTTGACACAAGCTATAGTCATCAGGGAGGAGGGAGCCTCATTTGGGCAAATGTCTCCATAAGATTGGGCTGTGGGCAAGCCTGAAGGGCATTTTCTTAATTAGTGGTTGATGTGGGAGGGCCCAGCCCATTGTGGGTGGTGCCACCCCTGGGCTAGTGGTCCTGGATGCTCTAAAAAGGAACAAACCATCAGAAGGGAGCAAGCCAGTAAGCAGCCTCGGCCTCTGCATCAGCTCCTGTCTCCAGGTTCCTGCCTTGCTTGAGTTCCTCTCCTGACTCCCTCCAATGATGAACTATGATCTGGAAGCGTAAGCCAAATAAACCCTTCATTTCCCAGTTTGCTTTCGGTCATGGTGTTTCATCACAGGGATAGTAACCAAAACTAAGACAAGCTTCGAGATCACTTCCTGGGGAGACCCCTCCTGATTGCGCAGCCCTGAGCAGCCTGGAGCTCCCTGTAATCCTAAAAGATAATAGCCTGTTTTGCTGTTTGTGCCTTTGTAGAGCTGATGATGCAAACCAGACTGGGGGTCTCTGAGGGCTGTGCCTCAGCTGGTCCCAGAGAGTCCTCATTTTAGCAGAGAGCCCCATATAAGAAGAGCCTGAACCTGCTAGGGGCTGTGGCTGCCTCTTGAGAGCCAAACCAGCACAATCACATGGAAGCTTGTGGTACTGAACACTCGCAGGCACAGTGACAACCACTTTCAGGTAACAAAGTAAAGTCAGCTGGGAAAAGGGAATTTGAGTTGAGAAATCACCTCTATGACACTGACCTGTGGGCGTGTCTGTGGGGGCATTTTCTTAATTGCTAAATTGATAAAGGAGACATGTGGTCAGCATCATTCCTAGGCAGGTGGGCCTGGGCCTTTATGCTAAAAATAGATAACCATGCCAGTAAGCTGCATTCCTCTGTGTTTTCTGACTCAGTTCCTTGGCTTCCTCTTTCTGGTGTATCCTGTAAGCCAAATAAACCCTTTCCTTCTCTAAGGGGCTTTGGGGACAGTGTTTTATCATAGTAACAGAAAATAAACCGGAACAACAATTCTTTTTTTTTTTTTTTAAGATTTATTAATCTTATTTAAGATTTACTATTACATATACAAGTGCTCTGCCTGTATGTGCACCTGCAGGCCAGAAGAGGGCCATCAGATCACATTATAGATGGTTGTGAGCCACCATGTTGTTGCTGGGAATTGAATTCATAACCCCTGGAAGAGCAATCAGTGCTCTTAACCTCTGAGCCATCTCTCCAGCCCATGGAACAACAATTCTTGAGCCAGGAAGTTGCACTAGCCTGTTCCCTGACCCACTGCCCCTGGCCGTGTGACATTCCTGCTCTGGTCTCAGTCTTCTTTCCCTACATGAGATCATGATGAAAGGAGAGTGTATCCTGAAAGTGTGGACCACCTAAAGGTGTCTTGGAAACCATGAGCCATCTTCTAATTGTCATCATGTATCTGTCCAGGAGCCACAGGCTTAGCCCCTGGAGGTGTGGGAGGACTGAGGTCCCTGGCCACCAGCTCTACAGCTAGTGAGGAGCTGACAAATAGACATTCCCTGGCCATCCAAGTGTCGAATGTTGACACGCTCAGAACAAGTGTCTAAGACCTGCGCTGCCAGGCCCTGTGAACCAATTTCTTAGGACAGTACAGGGAAGGCGTCCAGCTCCAGGGCAGATGAGGACAGGGCAGGTACCAGGCTATAGGAGACAGTTACATCAGACTTGCAAGGAGGTGAGATGCAGAGGGGCAGTGCTTGGCATCAAAGCTGGTTTTGACACCCTGTCTGTGACCACCTTTGGGTCTTTGACTGCATACACATCCATGATGCAGCATCACATGGGACTCACTGTGGTGGGAGGTGACCAGATCTACCCCATCGGTCTCACCAGCACTGATCGTTCACTTTACACACAATAATAAGTTGACGGTAGAAAGTTGCATTAGGGGCGAAGACCAGTGTGGGGATTCTAGGTTCCAGGCTGTACTGGGATGGTCTTAACTCCACATCTCACAGAAGCAGCTCCATGGCAGAAACGTGTAGTATTCCCATGGGAACTGATTTTATTTCTTTTTTCTTTTTTTGGTTGTGAGCCTAGCCTTTAATGGCTGAGCCATCTCTCCAGCCCCCTTTTTCTTTCTTTCTTTCTTTCTTTCTTTCTTTCTTTCTTTCTTTCTTTCTTTCTTTCTTTTTTAAAGATTTATTTATTATTATGTATACAGTGCTCTGCCTTCATGTACACCTGCAGGCCAGAAGAGGACATCAGATCACATTATAGATGCTTGTGAGCCACCATGTGGTTGCTGGAAATTGAACTCAGAGCCTCTGGAAGAGCCGTCAGTGCTCTTAACCTCTGAGCAGTCTCTCCAGCCCCCTGGAAGCTGACTTTCAAGGCTTTTCTGGGGATTTAGAGTTAGTGTATAGAAAATGCACACAGGGCAGGTGGTGGTGGCCCATGCCTTTAATCACAGCAGCATGCAGGAGGCAGAGGCGGCAGACCTCTAAGTCTGAGGCCAGCGTGGTCTGTGGGGGCAGTTCCAGGGAAAGGAGTACACACACACACACACACACACACACACACACACAGAGAGAGAGAGAGAGAGAGAGAGAGAGAGAGAGAGAGAGAGAGAGA
>OU015746.1:79348984-79360568 GCA_907169655.1 Acomys percivali | reverse complement strand
AGAGAGAGAGAGAGAGAGAGAGAGAGAGAGAGAGAGAGAGAGAGAGAGCTCACAGTATGTGCTACATAAGTGCTTGTTATTCTTACAGCGACTGTTACCTGGCTGCACCTGCTCTGAGAAGTGGGACAAGCCTGCACTTCTTTCTCTGCATGCTGTCACCTGTCCTCGCCCCCATTCCTCACCAGGCTTGGCATCAGGTCCTAGGGCCACCTGCCCAGAGAAGCATAAGGCCACCTTGACCTACTTTACACCTGAGAAATGATCTTGCCTTCAGGCTGTCTCCTGTGGGGAACAATCCAGCCCAGCCCATGGATGTCCTGTTCCCTGCCGAGCCCCAGCCCTAAGCCAAGCCTGGTGGGCAGAAGCCCAGCCCACACCATCCCCTGGACTCCAAAGAAGCATTACTGCTGTGATCCTGTCTACAGTGACCAGCTGAGCCAGCGCGCTGGCCTGGCCCCTATGGCATGGCGACAGACCCCTGCCTGCCTGTCCCCCCAGGAGAGTGACTTCATGATGTCACCCAAACCTGCCAGACAAGTCACCAGTGCATGGGCTGGTGAGGTTTTGGAACTGTCCCCTCTCTTTCTCATGTGCTCCTCCCAAAAGCCCCTCCCCCAACTGGTGCTCCCTTCCGCCTGCCCGTGGCCAGCACTGGCGGCTGTGTTTAAGTGAGTAATTTGGCCCCCGTTTAAGGAGAGGAAGTAATAATAGTGGCCATAATTGTCCAAATTACGGCTGCCCCTTGGAGTTTGACATTTGCCTAATGACGGCAGATGGAAACCTGACCTGAGGCCTAGGGCGAGTGGGCAGTGATGAATGCTGGGAATGTCCCCAAAGCCAGGCAAGCCTCTGCTGGCCCTTGGCCTGGAGGATGAGCCACTCAGGCAGACACTTGCAAACCAGAGCCCAGAGAGGGAGCCAGTGCTCACAGCATTGTTGCTGGAGACAAGCTGCCATCAAACTATTTGGTAAGCTTTTTGTTTGAGTGAGATAGTGCATTGTCCATTCAGATCTTGGAGTGTGAATTCCTAACCCTTTGGCATTGTTTTTGCTTGCTTCTGGTAGTTGTTGGTACATGGCATCTAGGTGGGACTCCTGTAGTACTGGCTGGCATCTAGGTGTACCTGACACCGAGATGAAAGTGCATGTTTGTACTGACACCTGCTTGAGTGAGAAGCACCTGCTGTATCGGCCTTCAGGTGAGATGCCGGCCATACTGCCATCTGGATGAGAAGTGTCCACTATACCAGAATCCAAGTGAGGCACCTGCTGCATTGGTGTCCAGGTGAGAAGCACCTGCCATACTGGAGGCCAGGTGAGATGCCCCTATTGTTCTGAAGTCCAGGTAAGATGCCTGCCATATTGATATCCAAATGAGACATCGGCCCTGCTGGCATCCAGGTGAGACACCTGCTGAATCAATATCCAGGTGGGGATGCTGGCCATTCAACACCTAGCTATCAGTACCTGCTGTGGAGACAGCTGCCACACCAGCATCAGGTGAGACATACTGGCTCTACTTGTAGGGTTCTATGTGCCATCAGTCTGCAGTGACCTTGCCATGATGACATGCAGATGAGTGAAGCCCTGACATGCAACAGTCCTGTCTATGGTCTTAGCATTAGATGCTTCGAAGCTCCAGATCATGGGACTCCATGGATCATAGCTTCTAAAGGCCGAAGAGAACACATCAGGCTATACATCATATCACACCACACACCCTGTGACCTTATATGAGTCCACTGCCACTGCTATCATCGAAGAGTGGACATCTCACCAAAGACTTCCCAAGAGCTCCCTCTGGACACTGTCTGGTCATGTTGGCTATGGGCACACTTCCTCTCAGGGAGCCAAAGAGGCTTATGTAAACCGAGAGGCCAGGCAGGGTTTCTGCAGGCTGGGCAGGCCCAGTGGTGACCCTAGGGGCACCTCTGCTCTGCCTCCAAGCTCAGGCGGGGGATTGTCTTGGGTACAGAAAAAGGGCCAAGCAGCAGAATCTAGGAAGCTTGGGGCTCTAAAGGGGTGGCCACACTCCCGCATGTTGAGGAAGCTGCAGCTGAAGCCTCAGTTTCCCCACTTCGGGGGGACTGCTAATCTTGACTCTGATCCAGGGGTTGAGGGCTGGGCATCCGGCTCAGGTTAGTAAGAAACATAACAAGCATGCTGCTTCCTCCACTCCTGGTGACCCAGCCAGTCCTCCTTTCTTTCTTTCCTTCTTTTTGTTTTACTATGTGCAATATATGTGTTTATGGAGGGTAGAAGACAATCTTGCATGTCATTCTCAGGAACACTGTCCACTTCCTTTGAGACAGAGTCTCTCATTGGCCAGAGGTCACCAGATAGGCTAGACTGGCGGGCCAGTGAGCCCAGGGATCCTCCTGTCTCTACTTCCTGAGTGTTGGGGTTACAAGCACACATCAGCATGCCTGGCTTTTCGCAGCGGGGGAGGGGGGTCCTAGAGCTGAAACTCAAGCCATCGTGCCTTTTCAGCAAGCACTTTGCCAATGAAGCCATTGCCCCCATCCCTCAGCCAGCCCCTTGCCATCTGTGTGTCTGAGAACTCTGAGCTCTGCGGTAGCCCTGGCCTGGTACTAGGGCACAGAGATGCTGCCCATATCCCGTGGCACGGCAATTCCTGTTCCGGGTTCACCCTCTCTACTTGTTCAGCCGCAGCTCTGGGCACTCCTGGCGGTGGGAAGGCGAGGACACTGCAACACTTTCCACAGTCGCTTCAGTGTCTATACCTCTGTTCATACCTCATGACTTCATGCACCTCAGGTTCCCCTACAGGCCCAGGCCTGGAGAGCCCTGTGGGGCTACTTGCCCCTGCATCCGGGGTTCACTGTGTTCTGACCCCCTGTTCAGAGGTGGGGATACAGAGCTGCAGGGCCCATGAGGTCAGGTGAGATTGGAGACCTCGGATGGGTATGGCTAAGAGCCTTGTGTACCTACCTATAAGGAGGTCCTGGACTTGCAGGTAGTGGATCTTGGCGAGCAGGAGTCCTTGTCATAGCCTGGCTGGGTGCCTCGAGTGGCCATCCTGGCCAGACTCCCATGATTGGTAGAAACTTACTACACTGCAGGAGAAGGAAGCATCAAGGGGAAGAACTAGTGAGGTACTGAGCCTGTCCCAAGTGCCAGTCCTAGAACGGGGTCCCACCGACCGCACACCATACCACAGCTGCTTAGCCTCCATGGAGGGCAGGATTGAGCACTCTGAAGACAGGGGGCCTTGTAACAAGTAAGGATCCTTAGCCTGAGCCCACAGTTAGAAGCCTCAGAAGCCCGGGGCCACCCGAAGCTACACGCCTTGGGAGCTGGTCGAACCTCTCATTGGCAGAGTTCCCCCAGGACCCTACGTCACCAAAGGCACACACTGGCACCTCCAGGCTTTGTATCAGGAGACATGGGCTGGCTAAAGTGTGAAGGGACTCTCAAAGATATGCCCAGGCCCACCCCAATCCCCTTTGGCCTGGAGCCTACTCAAAGCAGAGGCCACTGGTTAAGAGCTCACCCCTCTGGCCAAGAGGCAGCTGGGGCCTGTGGAAGAGCATAAAAAGATCTAGCTGACACTCGGTCACCTTTATTATACACAAAGGCCCCTCATCTCGGGCCTCTCGAGAGGGCTCTCCAGCCAGGCTGCTGCCTGCCCTTGATCTGTGTAGTAGAGTAGGCGGGCCTCCCTCCTCGAGTCCAGTCAGGGGGGGCCTTTCACAGCCTGACTCAGGGGATCCTGGCTCCTAGGTCCTCCAGTCAGGCAGCACCTGTCTCCTGAAATGGATTAGGAGCAAGTTGCCCATGGTAGGGGTGGGCCATTGCAAAACAGCCCAAAGGGATGGGACAGTCACACTGCCCTGTAAAGCATTGCCCCAGCATTGCCAGCCTCCCAGGGGACAAGCATAACTGTGCATCCATTCCAGGAGCAGAGGTGTGCCTGCCACGGCCTCATCCACAGCTGCATGTATGTAACACATGAGTCAGAAGGTGTTGAACCAAGCCGCGGACTCATTTCTCTCTCTCACCCTCATTGTCTGCTGTGTGTAACCCGGAACAAGCATGGTTCCCACCCGTGTCTAGGCCCACTGTGCTTTCTTATGTTGAGGCATCCCTTTAAAATGGAAGTGCTAGGGGCTGGGCGATGGCTCAGCTAAGTCACTCGCCATACATGTGTGAGGGCCAGAGTTTGGATTCCCCAGAACACATTTAAATGCTGGGTGAGTGAGGTAGACTTACCGGGTGCAGACGGGGGATCCCCAGGGACAACTCTGGCTAGAAAGGTCAGCCATATCAGCAAGCTCTGGCTTTGAGAGAACTTGTCTCAATAAGTGAGGCAAAAGAGTGATTAAGGTTTATTCTCAATGTCAACCTCAGGCCTCCAGGTATATAATTATATGCACATGTAAAAACCTGTATGCACATATATGCACAACACACACACACACACACACACACACACACACACACACACACACACTGAGCCCTCCTGCGTCTCTTTCAATTGCAGTCACTGTGTCTCATGGAAGCAGGAATTCCATCGTGTTTCAGGGGTGAACTCTGGATGAGACATCCCCCCCAACTCCGTACCCTGCACCCCCACCCCCCTGCTCTTTCTTTCTCCTCCTTCCTCTGGTCATCCCACTGCAGGTTGGCAAACACAACCCTCTTCCCACCTCTGCATTAGGAGAGAGGAAACTAGCAGTTCAAAGTTAGTACCGTCCACTCCCGCTCTCATACCCTATCACACCAAATTCTGCGTGACCCACATCTGGGTCAGGCTGATCTCTGCCAGGTCTTGCTGTAAGCCATAAACACATGCATGAGCAGAAATGAGCTCATGTCCCAAGCTTTCAGGGCTGATGAGGAATGTCAAGAGGAGACAGCTGCAGGAAAAAAAAAGTACTCGTGTGTGTGTGTGTGTGTGTGTGTGTGTGTGTGTGTGTGAGAGAGAGAGAGAGAGAGAGAGAGAGAGAGAGAGAGAGAGAGAGAGAGAGAGAGAGAGAGGACTGTGGAGAGATTCATCCCTGGAGTAGGGTCTGTCGTTCCCTGTCAGGTGGTTCTGGAAGTGACGTGGGTCAGAGGCATGTGGGATGGATTAGGTCTTGGGTTCACATAACACAGGGGTAAAGGGTACAGCCATCCTCCCCATCAGGGTCCAGGGCCAGTAGCTTTGGTGCCCTCTTCCTGACTTGTCCACTCACAGACACAAGGAAGCTGCTGTGGTTCTAGGCATCAAGTGCACACAGAGCCGCAATTCTCAGGGAGAGTAAGCCTCTTTCTGTTGACCTTGTGAAGTTTGTCTGCCTCTTCCACCCTTGTGGACTGACAAGTGAGAAGGAGAGGAGTAGAGGAACTAGAAATGTGGCAAACTGGACAGGTTTCCGTTTTGGACTTTTCAGAACCTGCAGTTTGTACCTGGGGGCTCTTCCAGGCAGTTCCCAAGTGCACGTGACCATTTCCTCTCAATATACCTCCCAGGACTGAATTCTGGGGACCACTTAGTCCCCTAAGTCGATGTGCTGAAGGTAAGAAGAAAGTGACAGAAATGTGTAGGGTGGTTGGCAGGGTGAGAGGGGTGCAGGGTCCCCCGGGGTTCGAAACCAGAAGGAGGTTGGGCATGTGAGTCCTCCGGACGTTTTAACACTTATAATTGTCATAGGAAAAGAAACTGAACACTTCAAAGGACAGAGGGAAACAAGGCCAGACCTCGGAATTAGTTGTGTGTCATTGAGAACTAGTGAATCAGGTGGGGTCACGTGAAGTAGAATGGGGTTGACCCAGGAGCCAGCAGAATCCAAACTTCCCTCTTCTTTCTTCCCTGGCTACATCCTGTCTTCACACTGTTGCTTACGCCCCAACCTCTCAGTGTTGCCCCAGGGCCTTGGCACCCAATCTTCCCTGGAGCACCTTTCTGCAGACCGTTCCTCTACCGAGGACCTCCCTCCTCTGCATGGGCCCTCCTCTGGCCCTCTGTCACACACACACACACACACACACATACACACACACACACACACACACACACACACACACACACACACATACACGGTGTGGCTTAGGGTAGATGCCCAAGAATTCATTTATTCTTTGATTTTTATTACGTTCTTGTGTGTGTGTGTGTGTGTGTGTGTGTGTGTGTGTATGTGTGTGTGTTTGTGTGTTTGTGTGTTTGCTCGCTTGCTTGCTTGCTATGGTCTGCAAGGAGGAAGTCAGAGAACAACTTGCAGGAACCAGTTTTCCCCTTCTACCCCGTGGGTCCCAGGGATGGAGGCAAGCCCCTTCGCTTCACCCGCTGCTGAGTCATCATCTTGCAGCCCTTTTCATTCACTATCTGTTCATTCAAGGGCTGATGGTTAGCGCTGGCCAGGGAGACATGGTCCTTAGCATCCTCCAGCAAGCTCCCTTTGTCAAGGAGGCAGTTGTAAGTGGCAGAAAACACCAGCAAGCGTAGAGGTAGGGAGCACGGAGGCTCCTGTGATGCGGATGCTGGAGACATGGCTTCTGGGAGAACTGCGCAGCTTGGCACAGGCAGAGGGTAGGGAATGGTTGAGTGCCGGAACTCTATCCCCAGCTCTGTTGAGAAGGATGCTGTTCAGGGGGGCTGCATTTTTATCTCCTCTCCCTGTGGGCCGAAACACCCCTGGTGGTCTCCTGGCCTGGCTTCCTGTGCAGGGAGAGGATGTCCCCAGAATCAGGTGCACAGGGTGAGAGCCCTTGCCTGCCTAGCCTTCCCCTCTCTAAGCCCTGTGTTTACAGGAGCAGCCCACAAATCACAGCCTGTACTAATGGACCCTGTCCATGGGCTTCTGACAGCTCAGGAGGCTTTTCGGAAAGGCCTTTGACTCCAGTGACCTGGCAGTGACTGTGGGTGCACTCTCCTCCCCGTCCCCCTGCCTCGGGAGAACACACAGGGCTGGGTGTTGCTTCTGGCTCTCCTGAACATTCTCAGCAGGATGAGACAGTCAACACAGGCATCCCCTGCCACCTCTGCAATCCCAAGGGAACACCGAAGGCCAGGCTGGTTCCCTCTGCATGCTGCACAGAATGTGTATGTGTGGGGGGAGGGGCTGTGTGGTCTACCCTCTCCCTCTGGTCCTCAGACCTCAGTGTTCCCAAAGGGGCAGCTCAGCTTGGCCTACCAGCCAGGAGGCACAGGTGTGTACCCCACCCAGGAATGCCTGGCTCCCGTGGACCTTCCTCTTTTACCGTACCCCAACACGGAGCTTAGGGAGGGGGAGGTCCGGAAGGCAGAGGCTTACTTACCAAGTACACAAGTACTAGTGGTGTGGCTAAGCCTAGGTTGGCCTCAGAACACGGAGACCAGGATGGGGGCGGGGTCGTCAACAGAATGAGAAGGGCTCCTGAGAGAGCGGGGCAGCAGGTGGCAGATGGTTTGTATGATCCAAACATACGGGCACCACGTAAAAGAGGCTACCACGTGGCCCACACCACCAGCAAAGCCACCTGCCCCAGGCTCTCACTATCCCCCCAATCCCTCAATAATCCATCTGAGGAGTCAAAGTGGAGCATTCGCCCTTGCAACTGTGGGATATGTCACCTGGTAAAATAATGTTGGGTTAAAAAAAAACAAAAAACAAAAAAACGCATACCACTTTCAGCCCTTTGAGTCATTTCTTTCAAAAAATGGTTACTTTTTTTACTGAGTATATCTAAGTATTAGCTAAGAAAGAAAAATAGGTAGGCTAACCTCAAATTCCCTATATTACCAATAGTAACCTTGAATTTCTGATCCTCCTGCCTTTACCTCTCTAGTGCTGGGATTACAGGGGCGTATCACCATGGCTAGCTGTATTTGTTTGTTTGTTTATTTATTTATTTATTGGCAGAGTATGGTAGAATCATTTGCCAACTCTATGGGATTTAGAATCAGCTGGGAGAGAAGCCTCTAGGGGATTATCTTCATTGTATTAAGGATGCCGGAAGACCCATATTACTTGTGGGTGGGGCCATCCCTTGGCCCAGTGATCCTAGACTGCAGCAGGAAGAAAGAGAGCTGAGGATGTGTGCAACCCTCTCACCAGCTGTTTCAGCTCCTGCTGCCCTGACTTCCTGCCATGGGGAATGGGGGCACGCGTACCATGAACTGTGAGCTGAGATTACGCACCCCCTTAAGTTGCTTCTTAAAAAATGTCTTCCTTTTTATTTTCTGTGTATGGCTGTTTTGTTTACACATTTGTCTGTGAACCATGTTCATGTGATGCGGGCCAGAAGAGGGCATCAGATCCCCAAGGAACTGGAATTACAGATGGTGTCGGGGATTGAACTCTGGTCCTCAGGCAAGGCAGCCAGTGCTCTTAACTGCTGAGTCGTATCTCCAGCCCCCATTAAGTTGCTTTGGCCAGTGTGTTTTGTCACAGTGACAGGAAAAGAAAGTAAGATGTAGGCCTCACTGTGTAGCTTAGGCTAGCCTGGAACTCAGCAATCCTCCTGCCTCAGACTCCTGAGTGCTAGGATTACAGGTGTGAGCCACCATCCTAGCTTCCATATTATCCTTATCTGGACATGGATTGGTCTTGTCTTGTGGCTCTTGTAAAGGTTGTTACTATGAACCTGCACGTTTTTGGATGAAGATGCTCTTTTTCTAGTCTCTTGAGCACAGGCCTGGGATGTTTTCCTTTGTCAGGTAAGTGATTCCTTGGTTAATGTCAGGAGGGATCGCCAGGATATTTATTTGCTGCTGTGTCTGCACTGGTCACTGGCAAAAGTCAGAGTTCCCGGATCCCTCTGGTACTGGGGGTGCAGGTGATTGTGAGAGCATCCTAAGTGGGCACTGGGAAGCAAACTCAGGTCTCTGCAAGAGCATCAAAGGCTCTTAACTGCTGAGCCATCTCTCTGCCCCGGCCCCCCCAGCCCCCCTAGAGCACCATCGCTCTAGAGAAAGGTCCCTTCGGGTCCTTGCCTGGTTTAAAGCTGGGCTCTTGTCATTATTGGCAAATTTTAAGAGTTCTTTGTCTAGTCTGGGCATGAGACCTTTATCGAGTTTATGATTTGTAAATGTTTCCTCCCATTCTCTGGGTCATGTTCCATGTTCCTTTGAAGCACAACAGTTTTTCATTTGGGTCAGACCCACCCATCCATTTTCCTCATTTGTTTCTTCTGCGTTTTGGTGGTGTATCTAAGAATCTATCATCAGATACAAGGCCGCCGAGAGTTATCCCTCTGACTGCCTAAGAGCTTGGCAGCTCCGGCTCCTGCGCTGCGTCTTTGATCCGCTCGGAGTTAAGTTTGCACGCAGTGGGTTTGTATATTGTTCTTGGGAATAAATGCGTGTGTTGCAGCAGAGTACCTTGAAATGCCACGTCTCGAGACAGCCTTGAAGCCTGGCTTAGGCTGCTCCACAAGGAGCCCAGCATCTACCCATCATCCATCTCCCTCTTCGCCCAGCTCTGGCCTTGAGAGTTAGGGAGCAAGCATCTCAGGTAGGGACACTGAAGTTGGAAACCAGGAGCCCTCAGAGGGACAGCGTGAACTGGAGCTACCACTCTTTCCTCAGGCCCCTCCCCCTCCCCTACTCCTCCACCTATGAGCTGTTCTAGTAGGGGTGCTCCAGCCATGTGCTCACCCCTCCCACAGCCCCCACTGACTGTGTGGCTGTTTGACGTCTATTTGCTAGTGGAGTTAGCGGTAGCATGCTCCACACCGTTTCTAAGTCATCGACTTCGTCCGTGGAAAGGAGAGCTAGAGGGAGGCAGAGACACCAGTTATTTCCTCAAAGAAGCAGCAGTATGGACCTCTGTCCCCTGAGTGGGGTGGGCTGCTCTGATTCCTGGACCACTATGCTACCCAGTCTGACATCTACCACACAGAGCCCCGAGTCTGGCAGCTGGGGGATAGGTATAGTCCTGGTGCAGGAGGCTAGACTGGAGGTGCCGGTTCCTCCTGCTCTGGCCCTGTACCCTCCTCGTCCTCAGGGTCACAGTACCTCATCTGTCAAGCCTGAGGCTAGGACAGGACCTGCAGCAGGCCTCAGGCTAAGATGCTAAGTGCTGCCCCAGTTAAGGTGCCACACAATCTCCAGGGCTGTCAGAGACCCTGGTAGTCCAGTGAGTGATGGCCCCAGGGGATTGACCAGCTGCCTGGGTGTCCCATAAACACAGCCTTAAAGCGGCGGGTGACACCCATCCATCTTGCCATCGGGTTGTATCCTGGTGGCTTTCAAGGTGGCTCTCGCTGACACTGGCTTTGGCCCCTTCTGGGTGGTGAGATGGGGATGGGAATGGGACCGGGGATGGATAGATTCCCCACAGCGGATTGGGCTGGTGGTGCAGAGGCAGCGTCCTGAGGCTAAACACCCATCCTGAGTTCCACTGAGTAGGCCTCTGCCCCGGAAGCTGGAGCCACGGCATGTTGGGGTCTATCTCCTGACCGCAGACAGGACACCAGGCACAGGCCTCCACGGGGGACACTAGAGAGGCCGCAACTATGCAATAGAACTCTCTGGAGTTGAGATCCAGGATGCCTATGTCTCCTTATTCCACCAAGAACCCCTAAATATCACACTCAGGCCTCCCCCACTTTCTGCATCCTGCCACGGGGAAGGTAGGGCACCCCTACCCAGCTACTCTGCCAATAGGAAGACACTGAACTCCAGTTACAGAAGAGGAAGCTGAGGTCCAGTGAAGGAGGACCTTCTCCCTTCTCTTCCCTCTCTTCTGCTTCCTCCTCCTCCTCTTCCTCTCTCTTCCTTATCTACGGAAGGAAAAGACAGAGCGAGGGCATGAGGGGGAGCGAAAGGGAGGGAAGGAAGGAAGGAGGAGGCGGACGCACATCACCCTGTTAGTTCTAGCATGCCACCCTATCATTTGTTTTGTGGGACGCGTTAGAATTTTTCCAGGTGATGAATCCACTTTCCCTCTGTTTCTTGGCTTCATCTCCGATTGGTGACTGGCTTATTCCGTCCTTTGATGCGAGCCATGGCCATTTGGGAAGTCTAAGGGGGCTCTATGAACTCTGTTGGGATTATCAGGCTTCCTCATCACAGATAGTGCCAAGCACCACATGGTCTCAGGCCCAGCCTGGGGCAGACCATCACTGGGCAATAGTGAGCACCATAGTGCAAGCCCAACCATCACTCTGTAACCACCATGGTACACTCCTGGCTTGGCTACAGGTAGAAACAGCTCAGCATCCTCACGGGCCCAGGCCTTTCAGGAACCACAGCCTGCTCTGCAGATTAGGAAACAGAAGCCCAGTGGGACCTGGCAGCACTTTGAAAAGAAGTGGGGTACACAGCTGCCCAAGAGTTTCGACCCGGTATACCACGAACAGCCTTCTGTCTGTGCAGAATGGAACGTCTGAGCACACTCACTTTTCAGCCAATCATACCAATGATGCTTTTATGGAGCTTCCTTGCCTGGGACAGGATGGGGACCTCTGGCCTGCAAGCCCAGCTCCCTGTGATGCTAAGGAAGGAAGATCACAAGTGCAACTCCTGCCTGGGCTACAGAGCACATTGATTCAGACATGGGCAGTGTAGTGAGAAGCTGTGGCTGCACCTCTGTGAGTATTTGCCAAGTATACACCAGTATGCCCTGGGTTCCATGCCCAGCACCAAGACCAGAAAACT
>OU015746.1:79323920-79348584 GCA_907169655.1 Acomys percivali | reverse complement strand
AGAGAGAGAGAGAGAGAGAGAGAGAATCATTTGTATAGGTCCCTACGATATACCTTAAGACATGGTCTCTCACTAAGCCTAGTAGGCTAGTCCTTAGCAAGACCCAGTCACCTGCCTTGTCTTGCTGCCATTACAGGCACTAGTGGCTGTGTTAGCGCTAGGAATTTGAACTCAGGTCCTCCTGCTTGCGCAGCCAGCACTCTTCCCCCTGAGCCATCTCCCCAGCCTCCCAAATCTTTCTTGCCTTCCCTGCCTGAGACTGGCAGAGCCAGGACAGGTGAATCCACCTGTCCCATTTCCTTCACCCCAGTGTCAGGGGTAAACCCATACCTCCACCCTTCTACCCTGTCCCCAACCTGGACCCAGCTCCTGCACACCCCTCCTTCACTGAACCTCAGCTTCCTGTTCTATAACTGGAGTTCAGCATCTTCCTATTTGCAGAGTAGCTGGGTAGGGGTGCCTTACCTCCCGCCCCCGCCCCCCCCATAGTGACATGCCCCCAAGGAATTCATGGCTGCCCCCACACTTCATTGTGTGACCAGCAGACATGAGGGAGGGGCAACCAGATCGTTTTTCAAACAAAACGGTATCAGATGTGTGATTTGGTTTAAATATATATATATATATTCCTGGCAACGGCTTGAGCTGTGTTCAAGCCTGGGTGGGGGAGGAGGTATAAGGGAGGCCATTCCAGTGGCTTAAAACACCCCAGATAAGTGTGCGGTGATTAAGTGCCACCATTAGCTCTAATGGGCAATAATTGGCGATGAGAAACAATTTTCTAGGGCACCACGGGCCTGGTGCCCCACACACCCTGGCCCCAGCGGGGACAGCTGAGGGCTGATTAACTCCTGGACTGGAGGAAATGTCGGAGGCACAAAAAGTTTCCAGATTCGACCGTAATTGGAAGGAGTGATTTCACTTTCCACAGCAGGCTGATGAGGGGCCACCCACCTGCTGGTGAGGGTGGGGCCTCATGACTGCTTCCTGCCTACCATGGACAGGAGTGACACCCCATTGCTGTGCAGGGAGCCACGTGGTGGGGTGGGGAGTGGAGATGGGGGGCCATACTGCTCACAGCCCCTTCTCTCCTGATTTTCTCTCTAAAACTCTGGAGAAGACGCCCCTACTGGCTGGCATAAAGAGCGCTCCATGCTGGCAGGAGGCAGCGGGATCCCTCAGAGCATTCCTCCATACACAGTTGTGCGCATGTCTCCACTGCCTTCCCCTCTGTCCCTAGAAGGGGCCCCTGGTTGCTTCCACATGGGTAAAGCTGAAAGGCACACCTCAGCCCTGTCTCTCTACCCACTGTTTCCCTCTCTACCCTTCCTGTTTCCCACACGTCCTCTCTACTAGTGTCACTCCCCTTTCTCCCAATCCGAAGCATAAATCACCGCTTCCCATCTGCCTTCATGCCCATCTGCTGCCCAGTGGCTCTGAACTGCATCTTCTTGCCTCACATTCTGGCCATCTCTTTCCCAGACCTGTGCCTTTCCCTACATCCGCTAAGTGGACAGCTTCACTGTCTTTCCTACCCGAGTTGGGGACAGCTGCAGTTGGCACTCTGTGATGAGTATTTTTGTGGCAGTCACTGGCCACAGGTGCCTACCTGCAAACTAGGAGTCATAGTGAATTGTTCTGGTATGCCTCCTGGCCCTATGAGAGATAGTGTTTTAAAATGTGTGCTGAGGGCTGGAGAGATGGCTTAGCAGATAAGAGCACCTACGGCTCTTGCAGAGGATGTAAGTTCAGTTCCCAGCACCCATGTTCCAAGCTTAATACTGCCTGTAACTGCAGCTTTAGGGGATCTGATGCCCACTTTTGGCCTCTTCCAGTACCTGAGTGTGTGTGTGTGTGCGTGCGTGCGTGCGTGCGTGCGTGCGTGCATACACACACATACACACACACAGAGAAATATGAAAATATACATGATTTTAGCCAAAAGGCCAAGACACAATTATTTAAAACTAATTCATTAATTAAAAAAATGTGTGCCGAGGGCTGGAGAAATGGCTTAGTTGGCAAACTGCTTGCTGTGCAAGCAAACATGAGGACCTGAGTTTGAAACTCCAGAGCCAATGTAAAAACCTAGGCATAGTGGTGTACCCTTGTGATCCCAGCCTGGGGAGGCGGAGACTGGAGGATCCTTGGAGCTCACCAGTCAGTCTAGATCAATCAGTGAGCTGCAGGTTAAATGAGAGACCTTGTCTCGAAGAATAAAGCAGAATCAATACAGAGAGGTGATCCGTGAAGTCAGCCTTTGACTTCTACACGCAAGTACATACACCCACACCCACACAGTTGTACCTGTATACACAGATGTGTACTGAATCTCCCCCCCCTTTCCCCAGGGCCCCTCTTAAGTGTGACTGATTTAGCTGGGCAAGGCTGGCTAGCTCCTCATTTGACACTGGTGTTTTTGTTTGTTTGGTGGTTGGTTTTTGGTTTGTTGAGACAGGGTTTCTCTGTGTAGCCCTGGCTGTCCTGGACTCACTTTGTAGACCAGGCTGGCCTCAAACTCACAGAGATCCGCCTGCCTCTGCCTCCCAAGTACTAGAATTAAATGCATGTGCCACCACCGCCTGGTGACACTTTAAAAAGGGACCCAGGCAAAAGTCAACAGACCCTGGATGGATGGATGGATGGATGGATGGATAGATGGATGGATGGGTAAATGAATAGGAAAAGTCCTGAGGTCCCGCTGGGCCCCAAGAAGGCCTGTCTATGTGGCAAAAAGGCCTTCTCCATTGACTTGGGACCGCAGTCCCCACCGGGCCCAGGGCTGACCTATCGCCGGGGGACAGTGAAAGGGGAGTCTTTCACTGTAAGAAAGGTCCAGGACGAGTTGAAGCCTTTGGGTTGGCTCCAGCTATCCTGCTGCCTTGCAGAGGTCAGGGCCCCGCTCCAAGCTACAGGTGTGGATGGTCCCAGATGCCTTCACTGCTGCCCAGTTGTATAAGTACAGGCAGGCTGAGGAGCTTCCCTGGGCCACCGCGCCCTTAGCCAGGAAACCCATGATTCCAGTAAGCTCAAAGGACTGGGCGTGAAGATTAGCCAGGCTGGCTGTGGAGCGGCTGCCAGTATCCCTGTGTCAGGTACTGCAAGAACACTGTTGTGGTTACCTCACCTGTAGGCTGCTACCCATGATATCCACCCTAGAGTTCCGGGAACGTCATGGGCCTCACAACATTAAGGCTGTGCTGTGCCCTCTAAGGCTTCTCTCTGTGCGCTCAGCTATTTGGTTACACACTGCCACAACTCTGACCGTTATCACAAGCACCATGACTCCTTCCTCCTCATACGGAACGCACGATGCGGTGCGCTGTCCACAGAGGCTATGGAGCCATGCAGTCTCCATCGTCCACCCCGCAGCAAACGGGAGTGCTTCGCGTCGCCACCAGGCGGCGCTACAGAAACCTGGCCCCGCAGCAGGTGAGGCCAGTGACCTGGCCGCTAGCACCTGCGGGGGAGGGGTGCGGCGCTGCAGGGACCCGGCCCCTCCGGGGCCCGCTGGGGTTTTCAGCAGCTCGTCCGGGAACATTTGCATGTAATTTGGGAGCAGGTCACATGTGGGAGTCATCAGGCGGAGGAAAGGCTCAATCAGGACCTAATCACTGTCTGTTTGGAGGGGTCTGGGCCCAAGTGAAAAATGAAAACGGGCCTATTTTGTTTGAGTGACAGCCATCAGCAGCCACCTTTGACCTCCCCACTCGAGGTCTGCCCGAGCTTAAAAGCCAATCATCAGGGTAGGGACCAGAGGGGGCACACCCCTCCCTCACCCATCCACCCCTCCGAGCTTTTAGTATTCATTCATTTTTTTCTTTCTTTCTACTCTCTAGCCTGGAGCAGACGCATGGGGGTGTCTTGAGCTGTCACTTGCCAACCAAGCCACCTGGCGGGCGATTGTTAATGTTCCCACCTGCAGAATGGACACAAGAGATGTGCCCAAAACAGCTGGCTTTGATGAGCTGGAAGCTGGCTGAGGACGCTGAAGGGGCCCTGGAGGGTGAGGCTAGCGCTAATTGCCAAAGGACAGGGGCGGAGTGAGGTGTGTCTTCCCACGGGACATGCACTCCGAAGACAGCCGCTGCCCCGACTCGTGGGGCACCGCTCTGCTTCCTTGGAAAATGTATCCCTACCCCCCCTCCCGACTCCCCCAGTCCTAGAAGAGGGGCCTGTGCCAGGTGATGAGAAGGCAGGCCGAGCTAGGAGGCTGAGGTGACAGGAGGACCCAGGTGGCTCTGCACAGTGAGACAACCTGGTTCACCCCGGCGCCTAGGTTCCTCCCCCACCTGATCTCTTGAGTCTCTGGGGAGGCGTGGAACCGCGGGCCTTCACGACGAACCACAAGTCTGCCCCGCCAGGCGCGAGCTCCTGGAGCGAGCCACTGCAGGACGTACTTGCCCCCGGGGCTCCCCAGGAGGCGCAGCTGAGTAGCTCGGCCCGCGGACCGGGGCGGGGCGGTGCATTAGCGCCTGGCCCCGGCGTGTTTATCGGGATGTGGAGCGGGGCCTCCAGGAAACCGTCTGGCAGGCCGGCCCTCGGCAAATGGATTGCCAATTAATCAGCATGTATTTATGAGAGCGTTTAAACCATTATTAATGTAGTGTAAATACGGAACCGCTGGCGGCCCCGGCAGGGCGCACAGGGGCCATCTGCTAGGCGACCGCATTCCAGAGCCGCCCCCGCCCCAGGATGGTCCCGCCTCCTGGTTCCCACCTCCCAGCCCGCGATGCTGCCCTATCAAAGGGCCAGGAGGAATCCCAAGGAAGATGAGGGGCAAGTAGCGACTTGCAACCTCGTGATCCCGCAGCCACGTAGGGAGGGCTGGTGATGTCCCAGGACTGCCCTGGCTGGGATGTTCCTGTCTTGGGGAGACTGAACAGGTGTCACGCTTTGGTGATGTGCGGAGGTTCCTTTCCTCTTTCCAATCGCACAGGCCCACCCCAGCGTACCTTGGACCAAGCTGGGCCTGGGCCGTCTTCCTCTGGGCTGGAGGGGAGATCACTGACTGGAGGCCTCCAGCTTTCATCAGAGTCGGTCAAGTCCTTTCTTAGGATCATTTCAGGCATTTATTTATTTATTTAGCACCCATTTTACAAATGAGAGACTGTCAGGACCCAGTCCAGCTCCCCGCTGCCTCCTTCACTACCCTTCTGAGACTTCTGGAAACCCCAGGGCCACATCACTTTGTGATTCCGTTTCAGGATCCACCACCTGATGGACCCACGTGTAGATTTGGGCTTCAGAGAGAGAGAGAGAGAAAAAAAAAAAAAAAAAAAAGTGGAAGCCATGCATCTGCACATAGATAAAAGAAAACTAAGTTTGATATTTAAGGCAGCAGCGAAGGGGAGAGATGGCTCAGGAATTAAGTTTCTAACTGCCCTTCCGGAGGACCACCAGAGTTCAGTTCCCAGCAGGCGCCTCACAACCTGAAACTCCAAGGGGGTGTGTTGCCCTCTTCTGGCCTCTTTGGGTGCTGGCATGCACGTGACATACACTCACACACATACACATGAATAAAAATAGTCTCTTTTTTTTTTTTTTTTTTTTAAAGACAGCCCCAAGGGCTGAAGAGATAGCTGTCGGAAGCCAGGTATAAATGTAGGCGTGGAAAGTCCCTTCCCAGGGCCACTGGCCCTAAAATGGATGTGAAGACTTGCCTTTTGTGTATTTGTTTCTTTACTTTGTAATACACGAGAGTGAGGATACTTTCACCACCGATGTCACCAGAGGGGCCATTCAATGTTTGTTGACTGGCTAGCAGACTGTTGGGAAAATGAAGAGGAAATGCCTGCTTGGGTGCTGTTTTCCCAGGGAGCCCACTTTCTCCCTTGGCTGGCCACAGTCCGTATGGATAGCTCTTCTCAATCTTGCATACTCCACTAGCCTTCCACCCCTGGCCTAGGGGCCAGGGAGGGCACTAAAAAGACAGCACTGGATACCGCAAGCCTGTCCCTACCTGCTACGGTGAGAACACCAGACCCTAAGGGCAGGGACCAAGCCTCGGTCCTGCCAGGGCTGGGCTGCCTGGACACTGGGCCCAGTCTTGCTCACTGGCATTCTGGGAGAGGAGAGAACAAAGAACGTGGCATGTGCCCCTATTTCCTGGCCCGCCCCCGCCCCCCATTAGCCCAGCAAGGCTTGTTTATATTACACCAGGAATTATTCCAGCCCTAATCAGAGGCCCTACGAGAGCTTTCGGCATTCTTTACCCAAGGACACTCTCCAATCCTATAATTTCCATCTCCCTAGACGCCCCTGATTGAAAGCAAACATTTTTATATTTGGAAAGGAAAAGGGCTGTATGCTATTCATAGCCCAGTCAGGCTGTCCAGAGCTGGGCCCTGGGGCGGGGGGTGGGGGGGGTGCAGCAGATCAGGGCTCAGCTTTGGGGTGGATGCTGGAGGACACAAGGACCAATCGGATGAAGATCCACACCCCATCCCCACGCCCACCCTGCCTGTGGGGAGCCTAAGGGTCAGAGGGGAGCCCTTGTTCTCGAGTGACCACAGGGTTCTTTGTGTGAGGGGCAGCTGTGAGGCGCTGAGCTGGGTGCGGTTACAGCAGAGTCCCCTCCCTCCCCCTCCTCCCTCCCTTGCCCAGGTGAGGCTGCTGAAGCCTGTGGAACCTCACAGAATGATATGCTAATGAACCCTGGGAGACCTGCCCAGACAGTGAGCCCAGCTTTTGCTGAAGAGGCTTTTTGGGGGCCCCATGGCCAGAACCCTGGCTGTCTTTTGTCCTGGAACCTGTTCCAGCCCCTCCTGGTTTTCGCAGCCATCACTCTACAACTAGTCTGGGTCCCTCATGAGTCCCAGGGCTCCTCTCCTCCCCCTTCTCCCATCTTCCCTTCCCTCTTGCCTCCCATTATTGGTGCACGTGGCCTATCTCAGCTCTGTTCCAGGAGCCCAGGCAGGACTGTATGTGTCCTTCCCTGGTGAGGTGTGAGAGGCCATCTTCCTTGGCATTGTGTACACCAGCTATTTCATGGGCTGGTCCTCCTTGATGTATTAGAAAAATGCTCTCCCAATCTATGCTAGTCAGCAGTCCCCACACTGTGACAAAACACCTGGTGTAACTCAGGTGGAAGAGGAAAGGGCTTTGCCTACGGCTGCTTGGGCGCTTTTGGCATTGAGCCTTTATACAGAATGTTGTGGCTGAAGCACATGGTGGGATGAAGCTGCTTAGCAGAACTTGGTCCTTGGAAGATTAGAAAGTGCTTTTAACTACTGAGCACCTCTCCAGCCTCAAATATAATTTTTCTTTTTTATCAAACTCACACATGTGCAGAATTCTGTTTGCCTTATTGAAGTGTAACTTATATACAATAAAGACAGTGTATGAAGTGTCTGGTAAGTTTTTAAGCCAATCTGTTGGCCTGGGAAGATGGCTTAGTTGGGTAAAGTACTTGGAATACAAGCATGAGATATAAATTCAGATCCCTAGCATCCAGTGGACAAAAACTGGGTGCAGTAGAATGTGTCTCTGAGCCAGTGCAGGGGGTAGGGGGAGCACAGAGGGGCAGATCCCTGAGGCTTGCTTACTGGCTAGCTGGTCTAGTGTCAACAGCAAGCTCCAGATGCAGTGAGAGGCCCTGTCTCAAAAAATAGTGTGGGGCACATGAAAGGAAGACACTTAGCATTGACTTCCAGCCTCCACATGAGAACATGTGAGTGAGCGCACCAACACACACACACACACACACACACACACACACACACCCCTCAAGTGGAATTGCTGGATTCCTGGTAATTTATTTCAGGGTGTCCCCCTTTGAACATGAGCACACAATACTGCCATCTGCAAGTGTGCTGGGCCTAACCCTTGAGAGCTACCTACCACAGGACACCTGCAGTCACAGGTCACAGGTTGGACATGCCAGGATTTTAGTTTTTGGAGGAGTTGTCAGTCCATTTTTCTGCAGTGGCTGCCTCCCTTCCCAGCACCAGGGCTCTGGCTCCCCTACACCCCAGCACTGCTCATTAGAGCCATCGTGAGGCTGAGGTGCTCTCTGCAGCTCTGACTCCGTTTTCTTATCACTGATGTTATTGAACATATTTTCACGTCTTATTGATCAGTCTCATATTCTCTTAGGAGAAGTGTCTGTTCAAGTCATTTCCCAATTATTTAACTGAGTCATTTCTTTTTATTGTTGAGATGTGGGAATTGTATATATAAAATTCTGGATATTAAATCCTTATCAAGTATGATTTTGCAAATACGTTTGTCCATTCTAGTTTGAGTTTGCCTTTTCAGTTCTTTCTCTTTGTTTACTTGAGACAAGGTCTCCTCTAGGCCAGGTTGGCATCAAACATGTTGCATGTTCAGAGCTGGCCTTGAACTTTTAATCCTCTTGCCCCAACCTCCCAAGTGCTAAGATTGTAGGCACCTGCCACCACCTCTAACTCTCACCTGTGGGAAAGCAACAAGTGCCCTTACCTGCTGAGCCACCTCTCCATCCCAGGTCAATGTTTAAAAAACATTTCGTGTGTGGTGTGAGGTAGGCCTGCACCTCATCCTGCACATGCATAGGTAGCCCAGCATCACTTGTGAAGAAAACCATTTCTCCTCTGTTGGATTATCTCATTAATCTTGTCATAAAGCAGTTGGCTATAAGTCAGTCTACACAGCCTACCCGATGAGCTACAGGGTCAGTGAGATCAACATCAACCTATGTCCTACACACAACATACACACACACACACACACACACACTATACTAGCCTCCTAATGTACTATTTCTGACTCCAGCCCAGTTCCTGTGTGCTGCAGTTTCCACACAGGGTCATTTCTTCAGTTCCCACCAATGCCCTTTGTAAACATCCACACATACCTGCTTTTTCATGTCTTCTTTTTAAACATATTAGGAGAAAAAAGAAAATTCTTGTTATTTATTATGTTTTTTAATTGGATAACTACCTTAAGTTTTAAAAGATTTAAAATATTTTTGTGTATTGGTGTTTTGCCTGTGTGGGTCTCTGTACCGTGTGTACAGCATGCAGTGCCCAAGGAGGCCCAAAGGATCCCCTGAGGGTGGAGTTGCAGACAGTGTGTGTAGCCCCTGTTGGGACAGGGCATCGCCCTGAGCACATACAGTCATGCAGGGCTCTCCTGCCTGTCCCTGCCTTGCTCTCTCCACTGAGCCATCCCTGTCATTCACCATTACTCTCCATTCTGCAGGCTGCATTCATTATCATCCGATTGTCTTATTGTTTTTGACAATGCCCTGGAACCGACGTTTCTGAGCAGTCTTATCCCATTAAATTGGGAAAGGGGTAAATTTTTGAGGCCAGTTTTTGAGTTTTGTTCTGGGCCCGGTAGAGGGGTGGGGGGAGGGGAGGGTTCTTTCTGGTGAACTGGAGGGCGCCTGTGTATTGGCTTCTTTTTCTTAATTGAAAGGAAACTGCTTTTCAAAGCACCTGTAGACTTAGCCTTCTCTGCCCTCTCTCAAACACTGTCTGTCTTCCTGTGGAGTGCCAGCCTGGGCCCTCCTCTCATTGTTTGTGTCTACGCATTTGTATGGGGCAGGTGGGTATGATTCGGATGGAGGCCTGAGACTGACCCCAGCGTCTTTCTACCTTATACACTGAGGCAGGATCTCTTGCTCCCTGTTTCAGCTGGTGTGCTTAGCCATTCCGCCCCGGGATGCCCTATTTCTGCTTGCCAAACTCTGGGCTTACAGGTGGACTGCCGTGCCCATCCAGATCCTACCCTGGCTCTGCACATCCAAAATCTAGTCCTCAGTGGTACCAAGCAAGTGCATTATGCGCTGAACCACCGCCTAGCCCTGGTGTTTTCTCTCTCTCTCTCTTTTTGTCCCCCTTGGGAGATGGCTCATGCTACGCATGGAGTACAGTCCCTGGGTCTTCATGGCTTTACATTTTGGGGTGCAGAGAGTCTTCCTCAGACTGATTGTGGTGCCAGTCTTCTTTCTTGGTACAGTGTTCTGAGGCAGAGCCTCTGTCATATGGAGTTGGCAGAAGAAGGAGTTGCTGAACTCTCCTGCCCTTCTCAGAATGCATCGGGCCTGCTGGTGACCTGCTCTCATCAGTAAGGCACAGGATGCCTCCTGACCCAGAAGGGAAAGAAAAGAGAGCCTCACCATTTGACCAATCATCTTTAGTCCATTTTATGTTGCTGTTCTCGGCTCGGTAGGTATTTTGCAAAGGAGCTCATGGACCCAGAAGGTCAAGGGCCTCTCCTCAGTTCTGGAGCTGGGGACCCATGGCATGGAGGAATGGCAGGAGTTTGTGAGAAAGAGGGGCAGAGGTCACTATGAAAGACAGGATGCAAGAGACACAGGGGAGATGCTAGGCACTTATCACAACTAAGTTTAGACTTCCCACAAGAGTAAGAATGTCCTGTTAGGAAAGCTCTAATCCCTCTTAAAGACCTAATCACTCCCTACTAAGCCCATCTCTTAAAGGCTCTGCCAGCTCAAGGGGGTGGGGGGAGCTGCATATATCCACTGGTTCTTGTCATCCTTACTAAGTTGTATTATGCTTCCTTGAATAGCTCTCTCACTTAGTGTACACCCTGAGGCCAATCTCCAGACACTTCTCATTGTTGAGATTTTAATAGCTGTTGCCAGCTTCGCTTCTTTCTCTGGGAGTAGGTTGACATACCTCTGCACATCTTATCAAAAGGTTGAATTGTCTTCTGAGGTCTTTGTACCAACTGGCTACATTCCCTCCGGGCCTAGCTTCTCCACACTCCCACAAGCTTTTCAGATGCTTCCATTTTAGCGGGGTCAGTATGTATACAGTATCGTGCTTTTAATTCGTGTGCCCTAGTAACTGCACTGATATTCAGTTTTTCTTTGTGTGCCTGTTCCCACCCACATATATTCATTCATTGGTGAAGTGCCTGTTCAAAGCGTTGCCCATTTTAAATTTTAAATTATAGATATTTTATTTATTCACTTGGGGGGGGCACACATGTCACAGTGTGCATGTGGAAGACAGGATTTTTCTTTTTTTTTTTTGAGACAGGGTTTCTCTGTGTTAGCTATGGCTGTCCTGGACTCGCTTTCTAGACCAGGCTGGCCTTGAACTCACATCGATCTGCCTGCCTCTGCCTCCCGAGTACTGGGATTAAAGGTGTGTGCCACTGCACCCGGATGGAAGACAGGATGTCTTGCAGGAACTGATTCTCATCTCCCACCATGTGCAGCTCAGGGACAGCTCAATCGGACTTGAGACAAGCAAGCACTTTTGCCTGCTGAGCCACCTTGCCAGCTCCCCTCTTTTTTTGTTTTTGTTTTTTTGTTTTATTTTGTTTTGTTTGAGACAAGGTTGCTCTATGAAGCCCTGGCTGTCCTGGACTCACTTTTTAGACCAGGCTAGCCTTGAACTCACAGAGATCCGCCTGCCTCTGCCTCCCTGAGTGCTGGGATTAGAGACCTGCGCCACCACACCTGGCTTTCCATGCTCATTCTTAAGTTGGATCCCACCCTCCCACCCCCACTCTGAGTTTTGAGAAATGGCCTGTAAACACTTTTCTCCTATCTTTGGTTTGTATTTGCATTTTATTAATAATGCTTGATGCAAAGTAGAAGTTTCTAATCCTGTTGTAGTTAAATTTACCAGATTGTTATGGTATGGCTGGTCCTTTAAGTACTAGGACTGGTTAAACAGTGCCCAGGTCAAAATTGCAAGGTTTTTTTGTTTTGTCTAAAAGACCCTCATATCTTCTTCTAGAAGTTTCATAGTTTTGGTCTCTTTGCTGGGGGGGGGGCGGAGTGGCAGCTACATTACTAGGATATCCCCTGAGCAGCTTAGGGATACCTATACCACAGGCAACACACGAAAACCTGCACCCATGAGGGGTCCCCTAGGTGATAAGTAGGCAACCACATTACCAGACTTTGGGAGGGTTTCCTGATGGTCACGAGGCATGAGCACCCCTGAGTCCCATGAGTCTCCTCTCTCTCCAAAGAGCATGCTAGTCCTGAACATGTGCAGACAGAGTCAGACATCGTCATCGCTTCAGTTCAAGACAGGAAGGGACGTTTCCGATGCAGAGGAAGAATGCCCAGCTCTCAGCCTCATCTTCCAGCTCTTACATTCTTTTCGCTTCATTTTCCATGATATCCCTGAGCCTTGGAGGGGGTGATATAGATTTATAATCGTTTTAGTCCATTTAGGTCTAAACACTGGGATGTTATGCCACAGAAACCTATTCGTAGCCGCTCCATCAGTTATGAGTTTCTGTAATGACCACTACTCACCGCAAAAAGAAGTCTAATCAACCGTGGCCAGCATCGACAGTATTCTTTAGGCACAAACACACATATTTAAAAGGCAGTTTGACAGGCACACGTCTATCAGAACAATAGCAGTGATTTGCTGGGACCCATGACGTCACCGTCACCAGCTTTGTACTGTTCTGATTTGCATGTTGCCGCTGTGATAAACATCGTGGCCAAGAGCAATTGGGGGAGGAGTTTTGTAGGAACCAGGCCCGACTGGACTGCCTGCCTGTCTTACTGTTTCATGTCCTGTTTCTAGCTTCCATGTCTGTGTTTATCTTGGTTAGCTAGTCATGTTTACTGCTCTGAGAAGGTGCCCCTCCCTTCCTGGAGACTTGTCCTGTGTGCAATCACCTCTTGAGGGATTTCACCTGGGAGGAGGATTCCTGTTTTGCTGCCTATAAGAAGGCTCTTTGGAATTCTGAATGAGAATAATAAACCGCTGCCGCGGCTGGTGCTACGGCTGCTGCTCTCTTAGCACGAAGGACCCGCTGTATTATTGTGTGTGTGTGTGTGTGTGTGTGTGTGTGTGTGTGTGTGTGTGTGTGTGCGTGAGTTAAATCCGCAGTCCCTCGCCCCCGACTTGGTACCTCGGTGGCGCGGGCGCCACAGAGTTTATTTCAGTTTACAGATGATAGTCCATGGAGAGGAGCCAGGGAAGGAATTTAAAACAGAAACCTCAGAGGAC
Source organism: Acomys percivali (assembly GCA_907169655.1). NCBI lineage: Eukaryota > Metazoa > Chordata > Mammalia > Rodentia > Muridae > Acomys > Acomys percivali. The sequence goes on along the minus strand of OU015746.1, from coordinate 79,335,643 downwards.
ACTGCTTGCTTACTGGCTTATTCCTAGGCTCACAATCAGGTACTTTTCCTATTCAGCCCAGGCCCACCAGCCTAGGGATGGTACTTCCCACAGTGGTATGAGATCTCTGGCATCAATTAGCAATCAAGAAAATGCCCTACAGGTGTGCTCACAGGTCAGTTTGAATGACCTGTTGGGCTTCTCTCTTCACAGGTTTACCCAGACCAGCCATCACAACTACCAAATGTGGGTTATCTCCCAAAACCAAACAAAAAGTAATTGGTTTCAATCATAACAGTTGAGCCACTACTGTACTAGCAGGCGCATGACTTCTGGAATATGATTAATGTTACATGCAGAATCTAGAGCTGGGGAGGGCTATGGGTGATGATTTTCCTCTAGCAGCCTGTAAGACACCTCATGACACTTCAAACATCAGCTAGTAGAGAGAGAACTACCAGCTGGGTCCCAGCCTGATTTCTCCATATCCTGCAACTGGAGTATGTGATGTCCTTAGCAATAGAGACTTACTCTCTGGTTGTGCCATGCAATCTGCAGCAGTTTCAGTAGTTTGTGTTGTATGTGGAAGTGGGCATAGGTCAGGATCTTCCTTGGCCAGCAACTTGCACTCTGAAGGCCACTTCCCAAATAAGTGCAAATTGATCTTGGGATGCAACATCTCAGAGAATATTTTTAAAAAGAAGTTAGCAAGGTCCAATATAGCACATACATATTTCATCGTTTGTATCAGTTATCCCGTCACTAAAGCAGTATCGAATATAGCAGTGTAATAGGAGGTACCACTCCGATAAGCCCTTCATAATCCACAATCATTCTTCACAAGCTGCCTGACCTCCTCCCGATGTTGTCTGGCCATTTTGAAAAGGCCTCAGGCTGGGTGAGTAATCACAATGTTACAAAGCACCTACTCCACTCAGCCATGTATGACTCTGCCTATGACAAAGCTCACCTCATTGGCCAACTAAGCCTGCAAGCCAAAGAACACAAGGGGCTTTGCACAGTGTTATCCCATCCTCCAAGGCAGAAGCCTTCTCTGCATTGATGATGCTCAGAACCCAGTGACATGAATACCTAGGACCTGGGAATAGTGAGGAGCAGCAGGAAGTGTGGGTGCCACTAATCACGCTGAAGTGGTGTGAGGGCCACACACTCATTTGTTCATTCATTAGGGGGTGTGTGACTATGTGCTGTGTGTCTGTATGGTGCTCCTGTTCATGTGGATATGCACATGTGTGTGTGCTGGCAGGTGTGCACGTTTGTATCCGTGTGTGGGGACTAGAAGTGTATTCCTCAATAACGCTCCACCTTGTTTCCTCAAGTGTTTTTTATTAAATCTTTGAGAATTTAATGTAGTTTATTTTTATCATATTTACTCCCCCTCCCCAGACTCCTCCACGATCCTCCTCCCTACCTCCATACCTACCCAATTTTGTGTCCTCTCTCTTTCTCTCTCTCATCATTTGAGTTTTATGAATATAGTATTAAACTGACATCTAATGACTGAACACTATACACATAGACTAGTGTACTTCTGGTTATTTTATTTTATTTCATTTCGTTTCATTTTTATTGTTATTTTTTGATTAGTGTACTTCTGAACCCTCATTAGAGAAGCTTCTTTTTGCAGTAGATAGTGATTAACGTGGAGATTCACAACTGGTCGAAGTGCGAAGAGCAAAAACTGTGGAGTGCTTGGCCCTAAATGGGACATCTATCTCACAGTCCCTTGAGTCCAGCTCGTGTGGGTACCCCTTAGAATATGCTCAACCCACCAGGCGTCAAACTTATAAAGAAATCAGACTCCCTGTCTCCCAGTCAATTGCCAACACTTCTCAGCTATGGGCGGCAACTTTGTGCTCATCTCCCCCCTCTGTGTCAGTATTTTGCCTGGCTTGAGATTATGCGGATCTTGTGCAAGCTATCATATCCGCTGTGAGCTCATAAGTGCAATTTCCCTGTTGTGTCCAGACAACACTGTTTACATCGTGGTCACCTACCACCTCTGGTACTTATAATCTTTCTAGCACTCTTCCATTGTAATCTCAGACTTTGAGAGAAGGGGCTGTGATATAAATACCCTCATTTAGAGCTGAGCGCTCCACAATCTCTGAATGTTGACCAGTTGTGGAGCTCTGTGTTAATCACCATCTACTGCCGAAAGGAGCTTTTTTTTTTTTTTTTTTTTTTTTTTATGAGGATTCAGTGGTACACTAATCTATGGGTATAGTGATAGGCCATTAGGAGTCAGTTTAATTCTATATCTGTTTAGCAGAATGATAGTAAGAGGTTGTCCCCTTGGGCCTATGGCCTGTCTAGTCGTGGGTTCTTGGTCTGTAGTAGTGCTAGATAAAGCTTTCATCTTGTGGAGCAGGCCTTAAATTCAGTTGGAAATTGGTTTGTCACTTCCATGATGGCTGTGCCACTATTGCACCAGCAGGGATATTTTGCCAGACCAGTTATTATTGCAGCTTGCAGGGTTCACAGCTTTGTATGATTGGTGATTACTTTTCTTTTCTGGTAATGTGCGTAACAGCTTTAACCTCTATGGAAGCTAAGCAGTAGGAATGAAATTTCCAGGCCAGTGCCAGCTTGATCCCACCATGTTCCGTTAACTCAGTTATGTCACATCTTTGGCAATGGGGTCATACCATCAAGTTCTGAAGGGCAACCAAGGAAAACAGCCTACAATAGTCAGGGATCTGTGGAATCCCACTGACCAACAACTACAAAAACCAATAACCCATTCTTAGCAGTGAGCTTTGTATTTGCTAGCCTGTTGGATCTACTATGGAAGTTGTCACCCTGTTACAGGGTAACCAACCTTAAGCTTTTTGCATATGTATATGTATATGTATATGTAAATTATGCCTTTCAGGGGGCGTCTATACTAGCAGGCTTTTATGTGACGTCTTCAAAAGCTCTTTAGTGTTAGCTACTTCCCCCGGACTCTCCTTCCTCTTCTGCCTTCCCCTTCCATCCGCTTTAAATTTTTCTTGTGATTTTTTTTTTTTTTTTTTTTTTTTTTTTTTGAGACATGGTCTTACCATATAACTCCACCTGGCCATGAACTCACTTTGTAGACCCGGCCGGCCTCAAACTCACAGAGATCCATCCACCCGCCTCAGTCTCCTGAGTGCTGGGATTAAAGGCGTGCACCATCACATCCAGTTCCTTTTTGAGGCAAGGTCTCTCACTGAACCTGTAGCCCTGTTCTTAAAGAATCCAGCCGTCTAGTACCCCCTGCCCTGCCTCCCACACCCAGCAGCCCAAACCATCCCCACTGCACCCTTGGATCCATCATTCTTGTCACTTAAAAGCTGTGTTTTGGGGACCCTCATCTTACAGACAGGAGCCCTGGCCTGATCTGTCCCTTCTGTGATGTAGTTTCCAGCCCTTGAGCGGAGGCCTGCGTTTTACCTTGTCCTCTTTTCTCCAGGACCCGGAGGTTGCAGCCCCTCCTGCTCATGCCCCCATCTCCGCATTCAGCTCTGAGTCCTCAGGACTGCCATCACATGAGTTATGGACTCAGCCACATCACTCAACACTAACGTGACGGTTTCACTGCTCGTTCCCAGCAACCAAAATCATTCACAAATGAGCCAGGGAAACCAAGCAAGACGTCATAAACGTGGGCTTAATGCTAAGTCCTTAAGAAAATCTCTGCACCTCCCTGCTGGGCAATGGGGATGCTGTCTGGTTCCTACAGGCCATAATTTTTCTGGGGCGGGGGGGGAGGGGTGGAGAGAAACGTCCCCCACCACATGAATGGTAGGAAGTCAGCAGTTATGGTTATGGCTAGCTGTTGATGCTGAGAAACTGTGTGCAAGGTCCCGACTCCTGCCTACCTCAGCTAAATGGTATCTTTATGAAATCAGTGAGCTCGGCCTTAATGAAGGGTGGCAAAAATAAATAAACAAACAAACAAATAAGGAAGCTTTCAATGTAACTGGCAAACTGACCTTTGGAAGATATTTTCCCACCTAATTCCCAAGCAGAGGAAGAATGCGTACTTTGTGCAAAGAGGAGCACCCTATCTGGGAGCACTCTTGGCAGGAAGTAGAAAGACTGGCTGGGCTCTCGGGGTGTCCTTGAGTTACAGGAACAGCTAAGGATAGAATACTAGAGCAGTGCAGACACTCTGGGCCCTCCTCCTGGCAATGGACACCCACGTGGGCTAAAAAGAGGCCAGGCCTGTCCTCACAGAGCATACACTCTGAGAAATAGGCTGAGGAGACCACGCACCCTGGGCCAGCTCTGCTTCCCATGAGGAACCGAAGAGGCCTCTCTAAATGGCAGTAGATGACAGAGGGGACCCAGTCAGTGAATTGCTTGCTGCGTAGGCACAAGAGCTTGAGTTCAGAATGAGTTCTACATCCATGTAAATGCCGGGTACAGCTGTGTGAGTTTATAACGCCAATGCTGGCCAGGGCTGGAGACAGGAGACCCAGGGGAGTTGCTGAACAGTCAGTGCAGCTGAAACAGCAAGCTTCATGTTTAGGGAGAGACTGACCCTGTCTTAAAGCGCCTTAAGGTGGAGGGCCAGTGAGACGAGACGGCTCAGCAAGTAAAGGTTGCCACCAAGCCAGATGACAATGGAGAGTGGTAGAGGAAGACCCCTGCTACCAACCTCTGGCCTCTACTTGTGCACACCAAGTGTGGGCATGCATTGACACATACATCCATAGGAAAGAGTGAGGCACAGAGCAAAGGTGAGCCGGGGTGGGGGGGTGGGGGTGGGCTGATGCAGGTATGTGTTTGCTGACCACCAGGCTCCTGGCTCCTCTGGGCACCTGTCTCTTCAACCTTTGCAGATAGGGCACAGCAGCCGTACCTTCGTGACTCTGATTGGCTTGTAAGGTGCCTGGAGCAGGAGGTAAGGGGGCAGCACAGCAGGTTCCTGGCTCTTTCTGCTTCCCCCTCAGGGCTCTGCCTCAGACTCTCTGGGAACCTGCCTGGTTGGCTGAGAGCTTGATAAAGCCCCCTGGGGGGTTGGGGGCAGCGTCACCCACCTCTTGATGAAAGTACTGTCCCCACCTTGCATTCAGATAGGGAAACTGAGGCATGTTAGGTCAGGTCAGATCAGATGCACAAGGTGCTCCCTCCAAGCTTGGGAAGCAAAGGAGAGCCACCCCCACCTCCATTTCCCCCCCCCCCGTGGGTTTCTCACCTCTGTCCTTCTTGGAAAAAGAGCAGTTACTAATTACCATTCACTAATTACTACTCAGGCAATTTCCATAATTGTCTCAAGGGGGGAAAAATCCAATGAGCTAAGTCGTGAGCGAAAACAGCCCCAGGAAGCCAAGCCAGTGGAGCATGTGGCCACCCTCGGGAGCCCTGGAATGTCTGTATCCAGCCTATCCCCTCCTCATCCAACGGGGAAACTGAGGCCCGCCAGGCGGGGTGTCAGACCTCACACACACAGAGGGGCCCCGTGTGCAACACGGAAGGCCGTGCTCTCCGTGAAGACCTTGGTACCCTCGGCATCCATCAGGCCTTCGCTCTGGAGAACCCTCCCGAGGCAGCGCACGCTTCCTTGAAGCTAATTGCCTTAGTTTGAGGTAATATTCGTCACAGAAACACCAGCAGTAACCTTTGGTCTTGGCAAATTCTCCCCTCAATCACATAACGTAAACAGCGATAAACGAGGGCTTTTTAAGGCTTTCTTCATAATACGTTACACATGCATTTGTTACCGAATCTGGGCGCTCAGAGTCCTGAAACCTGAGCTCAGTGGGGCGGTGAGCCGGCTGGGCCCCCTTGCTGGGGTCAGGGTCCCCCCCACCCCCATGCTGCCCCTCCCCCTCCCTGGCCTGCTCTCTTTTCTCCCCACCCCTTCTTGCCCTGGCTCCCTTTGTTTCTCTCTCTCTCTCTCTCTCTCTCTCTCTCTCTCTCTCTCTCTCTCTCTCTCTCCTCTTCTCTTCTTTTACCCTCTGGACCTGGACCTGTTTTTCTTCCCCTTTGTTACCTTGGCTCAGTCTCTAATATTGCTCTCCTACTGTCTCTGCCTCTCTGTGTTTCCCTTTGCCTTGCCCAGGGCTTCGCTGTCTCACCCTCCCGCTCCCAGACACAGGCCAAGGAAAGGCTTGGACCCAACCCTGCCTCCTTCCTTCTGCCTCAAGCCTGGTATTTGAGGCCCAGCAGGCCCAGCCGACCTAGCCTGGAGTGAGCACTGCACTGGAGATGAGCAAAGGTGGATACAGGGGCGAGAGGAGTACCAGGTTCTGCAGACATGTGAGAAATCACAGCCGGGAGCCGCGCTGGAGAGGAGCACCAGAACCGGCTGCATCAGACTGTGAGGCAAGAGTGTGCATTCCCCAGAGATGGCTCCGTGGTTAAGAGCACTGTCTGCTCTTCCAAAGGACCCAGGTTCAATCCCCAGTACCCACAAGGCAGCTCACAACTTTCTCTATCGCCAGTTCCAAGAGATCTGACACCCTTACACCGATACACATAAAATAAAATAAGTTATTTTAAATTGAAAAAGAAAAGAAAAGAAAAAAGAAAAGTGTGGATCCCAGGCTAGGCAGAGTGTCCATGAGAGAGCAGGATCAAGATAGTCTGTGTGGGCAGACTCTGCCTCAGCCAAGGCTTCCGCGAGGCTTCCAAGGGCCTGGGGATGGTGCTGGGAGCTTTGGGGGGAAGGCTTGTTAGTGTCTGGAGAATAGGAAGGGTGGACAAGTGGCTAGGTCAAGTGTCATGGGTCAAGCATCTCTCCAGGGCCTGAAAAACAGGTCCTTGTCCTGCTCAGGAGGCCTCGTGGGAATAACGTCCAGGTCCTGGCCAGGCTTCCCATGTCCCATGGGGCTTGATCCTTGATGACTAGGAATATTGATGGATACTAGGTGCCCCGGCAGGTAAGGGTCTCACTTCCCAAAGATACCTAGCAACTGGGGAAACTGAGGCAGCAAGGTTTAGGAAACAGAAAGACTCAGGAAAGTGACTGGTTGAGCCTTGTCAGTCACTGCTTGTTCTGTGAGTGACCCTCAGGCACATCATGGGATGGGTGGCGTGATCTGCCGAACCAAGGGGAGCTAGGGATGGGCAGAGGGAGCAGTGCTGCGGAAGATGAGGATGAGGGGACCCTTGGGGAGGGTCTTCTTTATATTCCAGATGGGCACAGAAGGGAAGGCTCCAGAAAGGCCCAGCTACCTGGCAAAGGGGTAAAGCTTGCTCCTTGGGAACCAGCAGGCTTAACTGGCAATGCCCACCACCCTCCTGGGGCCCCAGAAAGATCCACTCCCTTCCTTTCCTGGCCTTATCCCAGAGAGCTTTTTATTTGTCCGGCAAGCATTCAAATTACCCTACTCCTGGGTAATAGAAGTTGCCTACCTCTCAGGACCCCCCCTACCCCGAGGGCCATCCAAGGAGCAGCCTTGGGGTTGTAGCCTGAGTTTCACTCCAGCTCCTATCCTGCCTGGCCACCCTCTTTGCAGAGTGTCCCAGAGTCACCTTTCTGTGTGTGTGTGTGTGTGTGTGTAGGGGGTGCCTCACATCCCTTGACCCTGTTCTTTATAGTGTCCCCAACTCTTCCCTGCCCCTGAATGGACTCCCAAGTTAGGGGCTGCCTGCCCTTTGGGTTAATGTGGGTGGAGTGAGAGCCCCTGGCTCCCAGGTGACCCCTTCCTTCCTCTGACCCTTCCCGGGCTGTCACACGTGGAAGGTGAGGGACTGTTAGGAGACTGGAGGGCTATGAGCAGGTTAGGGGCTGCAGGGAAGGCAGCCTCTGTGTAAGGCTGGCCACACCCAGGGAGGAGTAGCCACAGGCTGAGGGCTAGGTCAAGGCTCTGAATCTTCCCCATCTCACTGGAATTCAAAGATCTGGTCTCGCCTGTGAGCTTCCTCCCTCTGAGTCCGTGTGGCCGGGTGCTGTTCTAATATTGAGAAAATTGAAAATTGAAGCAATTTACCGTAAAAGGCCATTTCCCTTCAGCAGTCACTTTAGTAAGACCTAGGCAAAGCTGAAAGTGATTTCCTGGGGGCCCAGCCCCAGAAAGGGAGGCACCTTGTCACAGCCTCCCCAATTCCTGGAGTCCCACCCCCAGACCCAGCAAGGATGGCCTGCCTGCAGCTGCTCCCCTCCTGGGGAGGTCGCTGTCTCAGAGCTTCTCCACCAGCCTCTGGCCTCCAAACTCCTCCCTCCAATCCTGCATCTCCCCACTACATGCTGGGGTGAGGAGGTTGAGGCTCATCTCCCAAACACGTGGGCAAATCAAAGATGGTTACTCGTATCTGCAACAAATGCATCCACTGCCAATCCCCGCCATCCCATGAGAATTCTGAGAACTCTGTCTCCAGACTCCATCTTCCAGACAATGACTCCTCTGAGAAGGGGCCATTTTTCTCCCCAAGATCCTTGGTTTCTGTCTGTAAGACGGCCATTACTTCATCTAGGAGAATGTCCAGGAGAAATTAGGAGATGAAGGTGGTGGCTCCACATGAGTAAGCCACATGAGGATGGGTGGGGAAGATGAAGGTTATAGAAATAAATTGTGTTCATGTATGCTTGTGCTGTGTGTATGTATGTAGTATGTAGGTGTGTGCATATGTGTAAACCATGTGCACATGTATGAATGTGCATCTTATGCAGCTGCATCTGTGTGTCTGTGCACAGGTGTCTGTTGTGTATGCATCTAGGTTGTACATGTGTGAGTATGTATATGTACACACGTGTATATGTGTATGCAACTAGGTATAGTAGGTATAAAGATGTGTATTATGTATATGCTGTTTCTTTGTGTCTGTTATATGGTGGGCATGTGTGCATACATGTATGTTTATCTGTATATTAATGAAGGTTTTATACATATTACATATGTTTATACTATGTATATATATATTGTGCATAAGTTTATACGGTATGCAATATGAATATGTGGGTGAAAATTGTATGCCTGTGTGTATTATGGGATGTATGTATTGTGTGACATACATATGCTTGTGTGTTGGTATGCAGGTTTATGTGTGAATCTGTGTGTCTTGCATTTGTGTATATCTGGGGGGTTATGCTCATGTATATGTGTGTACAATGTTCCAAGTGAGGGCACTGGCTAAGGCAAGATAACTAGATGAAAGCACTGCCTGCAATTTGGTACGTAAAAGATATCAAACCTGTGAAGCTCTGTCATCATGGGGCATGAAGATGACACAATGGCACCCATTTCCTAAGCCTTCCAGAAGTTTCTGCCATACAGGGGACCACCACACACTTGCAGAGTAGGTCAGTGGGCATGTCAAATACCTGATACTCTTGGAGTTCCACTGTTCAAACAAAGAACAGGCATGAGACCTGGGCACAGCTAACTCTATCCAAGGCTGCTTGTGTCTCCTGTGTGGTCAGCAAGGACTCCTGGAGAGCCCATGGGGACATGGCCACCTTTGCACAGCAAGTCTTTCCTCTGTTACTGCCTTAGAAGTAGCCAGGACTTACTGTGGGGAGTGCTGCCCACTGCTGTGGCCTGGACAAGGGCTGCTGTGTCAGGTGCAGAAGTGACAGCAGGGCCTTTGTCCAAATTGCTTCCTCTTTTCCCCACAGCCTGCCACCCATCACCACCCAGCTCTGAACAAAGGGGCATCTGGACCTCAGACACCATGACACTCCCACCTGTGTGCTCCCTGCCCAGGATGCCAAAGTCAGAAGGAAGATGCAGCCCAAGGTGACAATATTCAGGCCTCATGGCCATGTCAGCAACTAAGCAAGACTGGGAGGGTTAATCTTAGGAGATAAGAGGATAGCAAAAACCTCATAGCTCACACACACACACACACACACACACACACACACACACACTGCTCAAACACATATGTACACACCATACACCATACACATCATATAAACACGCGTTCATAGAACATGACACATTACACACTTGCGCATGTCAATGCATCTTAAACATTCACACACAAATGTTGCATATGCACCACATATAGCACTCATACACCAACACTCCATGACATATATACTTACATGTACTGCCCACAACATGCATCACACAAACGTGCAGACATACATACAATATTGGGCTCTCCTGCTGTATCAGACCTACGGGCTGGTCCCCAACACTGACAGAACCCAGGACTCAGAGGCTGGGGAATGAGTCTGGGGAGTGGTTACTCTTGAGCTACCCCATTACTGAGCCCTGATGCCTCTTACCTTCTGCCCTGCCAGCTTTGGAAGGCAGCTCTTTTATCCACTCCTTTCCCAGGGGTGAACACCAATGCAGAGGCAAAGGTGGAGCTGCAGTAGGCAGTAGGCAGCAGGCAGCAGTGGCCTCGCTGATGGACCACTCTTTCTGTGGTTTCTAACCTGGTCTCTGCTGTGGAAGGCTCTCCACCTGCCTAAGCATGCTGCTGCTGCTGCTGCTGCTGCTGCTGCAGATTTTAGGCTTTTACAGTCTTACTAAATAACCCAATATGGCCTCAAACTTGCAATCCCCCTGCCTCAGCTTCCCATGTGCTGGGATTACAGGCCCATGCCATCACCCCTGATATCCTTGGCTGTTTTACTTACTACTCCTGTTAGAATCTGCTCCTCTAGGAAACTGCCCTCAGACCCCTCCCCCAGTGCACTGGGATGGTTTAGAATCCCAGAGCTCCATCCTTCAAGCTAGGGGTTCTGAGATGAGGCCCTACCCAGCAGATACCTCATGGCCAGCATCCAGCCAAGTACAAGGTACCTAAGCTACCAAATTCAGACATGTCCTAGTGGCCTTTATTGACCAAACATATAGAGGGACTTGACCATCATGTCAAAATATAGCAGACATGACACATCCTGCCAGCCCTGCTTTCTTCTGCCATCTGCCACCACAGTCTCAGGGTGAGCTTTAAGAGTCTTTGGCAAAACATGCAGAAGCTGTACATACAAAGGATGGAGAGTGCCCCAGAATTCATCATTTATTGGTCCTCGACAGTGACCGCCAGCCAGGAGAATATCAATCCTTACTTTGCATGAGCACGTTGTATGCCCCGCAGGAGGCATCATGGCCACTGACCAGCTTCACATTTGGCAGGGGTTCCTCGGCTTTTTGTATCTTTCCCTGAGTCACTTCTACACTGACTCTGCTTGAGATTTGTGACTGACTTATAACTGTGTCCCGAGTGGGTCTCTGAAGTGAGTCAGGAACCCTGCTGGCTAGAAGGCGAAGTAAGTGTTGGCGCCTGACAGAAGTGAAGGGCTGCTTGCAGAGATGAGACTGCTGCGATGTCCCAAGAGAGTACCAAAGCCAGCATGTCCTGGACAGGGGCCTGGAGAGAGGGGCAGCATGTGATGAGGACAGTGACAGGCACAGGGATGCCAGCAGACATAGTGAGTTGCCAAGAACTGCACCAGCGGGAGCCGGGGAGATAGCTCAGTCAGTGAAGTGTTTGCCTCGCGAACTTGAGGGCCCAAGTTCCAGCTCCAGAGCTCACGTGTTGAAAGCTGTGGCGACACATGCCTGTAATCCCAGTGCAGGAAAAAAAAATCTCTGGGGCTTGCTGCACAGCCAGCCTAGCCTACTTAGGAAGTTCCAGGACAATGAGAAACCCTGTTTCAATGGAGGAGGTGGACAGCATCCCTGAATGTGGCACCCTAGGTTGTCCTCTGTGCACACATACAGGAACTCGCACCTGTATTAAAAGGAAAGAAACAGCAACAACAGCACAAGTCTTGTGGTGGCTTTGGGGACCCTCCTGCCCTTTGTTGGGGCCATATCTTAGAGAGAATCACATTTTTAAAAGGGATT
>OU015746.1:79300037-79323910 GCA_907169655.1 Acomys percivali | reverse complement strand
GAAGGGAGAATTAAGGCCTAATAGAGTTTCAACTAGAGTATGTGAACATTCTGGAACTAGACAATGACAACTGCAAGACATTGCAAATATGAAGAAAGACCCCAGAACTGTACACTAACAAAATAGTTAGAAACAGCAAATTTTACTTTTTACATATATATGTCACAATTTAAAAATTAATTGAGTAAGGAATATGTCATTGAAATACACACTAGAAATGAGTTACATTATGTGATCTCAACATAAACTACATATAATTATGAATGATGCATTATATATGCCTATTTACAGTTCACCCTCAGCATTCACAGATCTCCACATTTCTAGATTCAACAAGCATCAGATCAAAAATAATTTCAGTGAGATTATGTCTATATGGAATACTTTCTTCCCTTGCATCATTCTCTTTTTTAAAAATACAGTATAATAAGGCTGTCTCAGGATAACAGGTCTGGCCATGGGAGAGATGTGATATAGAAATGTTATCAGTGAGCTAGTGCTGTGTAACAAACTACCCCAGAGCCAGCACAGTGCATTCAGCATTGCTCAAAGATGATGGTCACCTTGGTAGTTTGGACTCATCTGAGCTGACTTGGGTATCAGAGGAGACTGCTGTCTTCTCAGCACACTCGTGAGCTGAGAGGATGGATGGATGACCACAGGCCAAGATGGGCTTAGCAGGCACGACTCCCCACTGTTCTATGTGATGTTTGACCTTAGGGACTGAATATGTACAACCCACCCCCAAGCAGAAGCTTCGAAGATAATTAGACCACTATAGCCATCAAATATGGTGTTACTGTTATTTTTCTCACCACTGTGACAAAACGCCTGGCCAAAGCAACTGGAGGGAGGGTTCATTTTGGCTCACAGTTTGAGGGTGCAGTGAGTCATGGCTGGGAAAACATGGCAGCAGGAAGGTAAGGCAGCTGGTCGCACTGCAACTTCAGGCGGGAGGCAGACAGAGGTGAATACAAGTGTACAGCGCAGCCCACATAACAGTCCCACCCACAGTCAGGGTGCATCTTCTCATTTCAGTTAACATAATGTAAAAATTCTATCACAGGCACGGCCAGGGGCTTGTCTCCGAGGTGGGTTTAGATGCTGTCAAATTGACAATCAATGCTGAGCATCAGTACCTCTTTAAGAAGGGACACTGCAGGATGGAGAGATGGCTCAGTGGGGTAAGGGTGCCTGATGACCTGACTTCGATCCCTGGGACCCACATGATAGAGAGAATTGAATCCCATTAGATGCTATCTGATCTCCATATGCATGCCTAAGCACTTGCACACAACACGCACGCACACACACTTTTCTTTTTTAAAGAGAAAGTAACTGTGCTTGGTCATGTGAATACATGGAGTCTACGTGGAACAGGCGGTTTAAACCCTGGTAGGCCAGGCCTTGGATGTGTTAACGTAGACTTCTAACCAGTAGCTACTGAGAAATGTGTCTGCTGTGTAAGCCGCCTAGCCTATTATAAAGTGTTAGAACTGCCTTAGGAGTTCTTGTTCAATATAGCCCAGGACTGGCAAGTGGGATCTGACCTTTATTTGTATTGGAGCATGGCCGTTCCCCTTTCTATATCACCTATCGATATTTTGCACTACAAAAGCAGCTAAGTGGCACTGTGGCTCGAAGGCAGATTCCTTGTCAGAGGCGGGTTCCATCACCAACAGTAAAAAAAAAACACAAAAAAACACCATCACAATTCCAGGATTATAACAGAGTGACCTGCAAAATCTAAATGTGCATTGTCTGAACCTTTCCGTAAAATACTTGCTGACCTTCAGATCAACTGCAGAAGAGGAGAGGCTGAAGGCACAGGCCTGCTTCGGGAGCAGCTACGGCAAGCAAGGAGGCGGTGTGGGCTACAGACTCAGATCATCCCAGAGGCATCAAGACACCGGTGAAATTTGGTTATGACCCTCCAGGCTCCGTCTTTCTGGAAGTGTGTGGTTCTGGGTGGGCCAGACCCCCACTAACCTCAGCACCGCACGTGCAAAATGGCCATAATTGCTGCCCCCGGGGGTGGGGGTGGGGGCCTTCAAACATCCAAAGAGAGTATCTATGGTTGGCTTTGCCCTGGTCCGGCGTGCCTGAGAGTTCTGTACAGTCTCGCTGGAGAGGATGGGTCCCTGACCACCTTCCTCCCTATTCTCCTGCTAGGACAAATTCCTGCAGCCTTGCATCTGAGGACAGATCTGCTTCCCTATCTGTGTTCTGCTAATAAAGAAAAAACACACTTGGCGAGGTTAGACAAACAACCGGGCAGTGATTGACAGACCAGCCCACGCCGAGCGCTCACGCCAGCACAGAGCTCCTGAGAAAATACTGCGCAGCCTCCGCTCTCCCCAGCACGGAGGGCTGTTTGCTTTCTATTAGCTTCACATTGTGCCCTTTAGTCACACCACCACCACATCCAGCCCCTCCACCCCCAGGACTAGGGCTTGGAATCTGCTTTAGCTGGGCTGCTGGCGAGGCTTTCTCAGTTGCTTCTGTGAGGGCAACTCGGCCGTCTCTGAATACTCTGCCGGTTTACCTGTGCAGCGATGCTGAGAATGGTTCTGCCCAGGATCCCTCGCTGGGGCTTGGAGCCCTACTGCCTCTCATTTGCACTCATATCTGAATCCTTCTAAGAGCAGACCTGAATTGAGCTGTGCCTGGCTTTGACTTGCACTCCCCTGTAGCCAACCTGGGGACCAGGTACCAGAGATCTAACTGGGTCTAAGAGACAGTGAGATGGCAGAGGCTACACGTTTCTGTACAGAGAGTAGCAATATCTACTCCACGTGAAAATTCCCATCCGCCCCGAGTTGGAGGTCACCCCAGAAAGTGTCCCAGCCTGCTCTGCAGGTGCGCCCATCTTTCACGTGGGCAGGCAGTTCTCTAGAGGCCGTGTGAAAGGCCCAGGCCCAGAACACCACACAGAGACTAACAAGGTCCCTCGATCCTTTTATACCTCCCGTTGGGAGCATCCTTTTCTCAGTCAAGTCTGTTTCCAGAGAGAGGGTCTGCCTCTCCAGTGTTGGACTGGGTCCTTTTCCCTCACACTGACACTCATTAGAGGACAGTGGTTAGGGCTACGATGATCACCGTCCTGGATGCTTTTTGCAGGTGATCACTTACAAACAGTCAAAGTTCAAGGAAGTGTCAGAAAGAGCAGCAAGACGTACATAAAATCCTATCTCCCGAAATGCAGAGCGGCCTCAGGTAGTCTGAGGTGATGAGTTAGGTGATGCCTCTCGGTGTACCATTTCCAAGTATTATGGAGAAACTGAGGCTTGGTGTAAGGAAGCCCCAACCCCCTTGAGATAGATTTACATTCCTACCCAGGCCAGCCGAACCAGCCCTGCTGTGTCCTCTGTCCTCCTGAACCTCTAAAATAACAATTAATTTAAGAATCGGCTATCCATCATGTCTTTTTCCTGGACTCTCTGCAGGAAACCCATCAGCTGATGTATTAGAATGGCCCTCAGCAGCCTCAGGCCTTATTCCCTTTCTGTGTGGATCTTTCACCAGTCCAGTGAGGCCCTGATAAGGTGCCAGTGGCTACCACTCACAGCAGTGGGCAGTCTGTGTCCATCTGACCAGACTCTAGGCCAGGGTTGTCTTCAGCCTGTCTCTCTCAAATGGGTCCTTCCACCTCCCTTCACTTGAAGGGAAATTACCCATTAATGAGAGAGAATTACAATGCAGTGGCTGGCCCTCAGCCCAAGGTCCTTGGGCGAGTCGGGAGGGAGCCGTGGTTCTGAATGGGGAATTGGAAACAAATGCAGGAGGTGCGGGGTATTTTATGTATATATATGATTATTATTATTATTTTTGTGGACTCCCCACCCTCCCCACTCCATTCCCTACCACTGTCCCAAATTTGGACTTTTACGGAAACGGATTTCATGCCTGGGCTTCCCGTGAACTCTCTTAATTCAATTGTGGGGCCATTATCGGCATCGGGTGTAATGGGCTGTTTCCGCAGCCTCGGGGAGGCCAAGGGGTGGGCGCATCTCTCTTCTAAAGGTGGGGGGCCACAGGAGTGGGAGAGTTAGAACAGGCTGCACTCATAAGCCCTGCCTGCTAGGTTAGGACCACGAGAACCCAGCGCCCAAGGAGACAACACCAATGCCGTGCCTTGGTGTTCAGGCTCCGGGCCCAGTGAGGGGCCCAGTGAGGACGGAAGGTAAAGGAACTCTAGGCAGGCAACTTGGAGCTGGTATTCACATTCTAAGTGGGGGATTTAGCGCTGGAGGCTCCAGATGGGGACACACTACCCACCCAGGAGCCAAGGGTCTAGTCAACCAGCCTCTTGCTGAGCTCCTTTCTTCTGGGAGCCCTTTCCATCCCTGATTCCGTGAGAGAAATCCTCAACTACCTTCTCCAGGAAGCCTGCCCGGTGCTCGCTCAGAGTCTCTGCTTCCGCCTTCACAGCAACTGTGACTCAGTGGCCCTGGTTTTACCTTCCAGGAACTCCGGCCAAGCACTGGCACAAAACAGAATCTTGGAAGAGGAAGAAAGGCAAGAGGAAGGACTCCTTCAATCCCTGGGTCATAGCAGAGTCTGCAGAGAGGACGGTTGGAGCCCACCCGAAGTTCAGGATCGCACCCTTCTCTAGGAAGGCTAGCATCCTCATCGTGAGAGCAGGCATACCAGCTTGTGATGGGGGTTGCTTCTGTAAAAACAAAGCTTGCCTTCCCTGAATGACTGAGGCAGGCAGTGGAGGTTAGGAGGAAGCTTTTCAGAGCCAATTCCTCTGCCCTCAGTGCTCAGACCCTCCCTGGCCTTTAATTTCAGCACTTGGGAGGCAGAGGCAGGTGGATCTCTCGTTGTGGTGGTTTGAATAGGAATGACCCCCATAGACTCGCAGATTTGAATGCTTGGTCCTTAGATAGTGGAACTACTTGAGAAAGATTAGGAGATGTGATCTTGTTGGGATGGGATTGGTGTGGCCTTCTTGGAGGAAGTGTCACTGGGGGAGTGGGATATGGGGTTTCAAAAACCCAAGCCAGTCTCAGTGTCTCTCTCTTCCTGCTGCCTTAGTATCCGGATGTAGAGCTTTCAGCTCCTTCTCCAGCACCGTGTCTGCCTGCATGCCGCCATGATGATAATAGACTAAACCCCTGAAACGGTAAGTAAGCCCAATTAAATATTTTCCTTTCTAAGAGTTGCTGTGGTCATGCCAGGTGGCGGTGGTGCACACCTTTAATCCTAGAATTTGGGAAGCAGAGGCAGGTGGATCTCTGAGTTTGAGGCCAGCCAGGACTACAGAATGAGTTCCATGACAGCCAGGGCTACACAGAGAAGCTCCTGTCCCAAAAAGAAAAAAGAAAGAAAGAAAGAAAGAAAGAAAGAAAGAAAGAAAGAAAGAAGAAAAAAAGTGGTCCTTACTAAAAGGAGTATGGGGTTAGGGAGAAGAGGAGGAGGGGAGAGATGGAGAAAGTAGAGAGGAAAGAGAGTGAGAAGAGAGGAGAAGAGAAAGAAGTAGGAAAAGAAAAAACAGAAAGAAAAGGAAGAAAGGAGAGAACAAGAGGAAAGAGAAGTACAAGCAGAAAAAGAAAGGAGAAAGAAGATAAATGGAAGAAGAGAGAAATAAAGTAGAAAAGGAGAGAGAAGTAGGAGAGGGAGGGAGGGCAAGAAGAGAGAGAGAGAGACAGAGACAGACAGAGAGAGACAGAGACAGAGACAGAGAGAGACAGAGAGAGAGAGACAGAGAGAGACAGAGAGAACACACTTCCTGGGGCCACTATAACGTGGCTTGTTTAGAGACAGGCCACTGTGGCCACTCAGAAGGTCCCTCCTGGGGACAGAATCAGGACCCAAAGCAAGCAACAGACAAAGAAGTGTTGCCCAGAGGTTGGGAGAGGGCCACTCAAGGCTTCCTCACCTGGAACATACCCTGAAAGCAGGGAAGGGCAACTGGGCAGCACCCCAACATGGGGTTTTCTGGGCAGAGAGAGCTGCTTGCTTTCCTTCTCAGAGCCCTTTGCTGGTCTATTATAGATGTTCTTCTAAATGCTGAGGACATTCCTTGGGGGCATGTGTCTTCATTTCTGCTGTCTAGGACACAGTGTTTGAAAGCCTCAGTTTTCTAGGATATGGACCAGAGTTGATGCTGAGCAAGATTGGGTTGGGAGGAAGCTGATGGTGGAGAGCATCAGTGGCCAGGCTCCTCCCCCACCCCCAAGGGAGGGTGGGCATCACAGACCAGCCTCTTCTATCAGATCCTAGGACCATTCCAGCCCCACTCCCAAGGGAAGGCAGCCAAAGCAGGCAGAACTTCAAATACTTTGGGGTTATTTTATTTTATTTTATTTTACATAAGTGGAAGCAAAAATTGGTTTCTCGTGTGGTCTGGAGCTTTCCAGGCAGTAAGAGCACTTCCAGCTTCTTCTTGATGTGGGGGATGGGACAAGATGGAGGAAAGGAATGAGTCTGGAGATCCTTTACTCACACGAGGACACAAGAGCAATGCGCCCTTAGCCTCCACAAAGCTCCACTGGGCCACTGGCTAGCTGTACAACCTGGGCAGACCACCCACCATCTTTAGTTCATGTTCACTGGGGTATACAATGGTCTGAGAGGGGCTGGAGAGATGGCTCGGCAGTAAAGAGCACTGGCTGCTCTCCCGGAGGATCAGGGTTTGAGTCCCAGCATGAACATAGTGGCTCAGGGGATCCTAAGCTTTCTTCTGGCCTTTGTGGACATTAGGTATAAACATGGTGCACAGACATACATGCAGGAAAAACACTCATATACATGAAAAATAAAACTAAAAATAATTATTTTTTTATGCTCTAAACGCTCCTTTGTCTACAGGTTGTGAATATCTCTGCACACCAGAAAGGCACTCATGCCACCTGAGGAGCCTTCCACTGGGACTGGGCTCCCCCTTCCTGGCTCCCTGAGGCAGTCCCTTCCTTTGATAAAGCTCAGTCTACTATGGGCAGGGGACACGCAGAGACCTAGGGTATACCTTTTGTTGTCTGAGACTCATCCTAACAAGCTCAGTCACAGCCTCCCTTCCTTCCAGCCCTGTCACTGTGCCTCAGTTTACCACAGACACTCTCAGTGACTCTGGAAACATGCTGTGTAGGTAAGCTCCCACTTTTTTCTGACTGTTCTCTCTGTCACCCATTTCCCCCTTCTCCTTCATCCTCTGCTCTAGCTGCCTGAGAGAAGCACCCAGGCTCCAGCCCCAGCCAAATTCCAGAACATTCCTTAGCTCTTCACTGCTCTCAGGACAGAGTCACCCAGGGGCCCGAGGTCTTGTCTCTGCCCACCTCTGCAGACTCATCTCCCTCTGCTGCCCTGACTCCCAGGATACCCCTAAGTCCCTGGAATATGGGTGCTCTTCTCTCCCCACTTTTCTGCCTACCTTAACTTAGAGCATCCCTACCCAACTTCCTGATCCTCAAACTACCTGCATTTCATTCCCGAGGCTTTCCCTCACAGGTATGGCTGTTGATAAGTACATCAGCCAGCTCCTGCCTTGTAACAAATTACCCCACCACATAGTGGCTGAAATCCCTAACTCACCTACAAAGTGCCCATTTACAAAGTTCACACTCAGGAACTGTGTAATATGTTGCCAAAAACACCAACAAAAACAAAAAGCGAACAAACAAACAGAACCAACTCATAAAGGTTTAAATAAGTTTACAATTTTGTGTTGTGCTGTATTCACAGCTATTCATGGTTGCATGGGACCCCAACTTCATAGGCTGGGTTAGGTGTTGGACAAGGCTAAAAACCAAAGAGCACACCGGGACTGGGACAGCATGGCAGAAGATCTCGGCTGCTACTGGGTGTTGTCTGGCTCTGGTGCACACACGTGATGATGTTCTTAGAGACAGCTTCCCACTCCAGGGCTGGCTTTCTCAGCCCCAGAGTGTGAGGCACCTTCTCCCACCACCACAGGCTCACGTTCAGTCAATGCCTCTGGAGCCCCCTGTCTCCTGGGGGTTGGTGGGCTGACATTGAAAGCCACAGCTGATGTCACACCACACAGGTCCCTCCACAACTTGGAAGCCACGCCTACCTTACATTATCCTGGCTCCCGGAGGTACCTCTCCAGGGCCTGGGCACCTCCATAGCCCCTCCCTTCTTGGAAGGCTTTAACTCCAGTGCTCCAGCCTCTGGTGGGTGCAAAGGGCCATGGGGCCTGAATCTTAGAAAAGCAGCAGATGCAACACCCAGGGTAGGAGGAAAAGCAAGCTCTGCCTACCTCCTGGAAGAAGACCCCCCCAGGTTGCTGTCCCTGGAGACATCAGCCCTTAGTCCCACTGGTGCCCCGCCCCCATCTGCACAGTGGAGAGCTATACCACTTGTATGGGGGTCGGGGGAGTCTTCCAAAAGACGTAAGGCAGCAGGGTTGGCTGGAAGGCATCCTGTCCTGTAGTGGGCTTGGAATCAGGTCTCCACCTGGCAGCTTCCTGCGTGGGAGCCTTGACAGTAGAATCAAGATGAAGGTATAGGAGTGTCAGAGTACTCCTGGGCCAAGGGCGTCCTAGGACAGAGCTAAGCTGGGCCACTCCAAGATGGCAGATACCCAGCGATCACTGCACCTCAAGCCCCACCCTTCAGGAATCCACCCCAGGTACTGACAGGCCTGTCATTCAGGCCTAATCCCTGCCCATTATCCACCTGCCACCCAGAGATTTGTGTTTCCATCCTTCTCACCGTGGTGTTGTCAGGGGGAAGGAATGTAACAGGCAGGGCAGACAAGATACCCTGCCCAGGGACCTGCACACCTCTCCCCTCCCCACCTCTACCCTATGATAGGGGTCTTCTGGAAATACTCCGAGCCTTGCTTAAGAGACACTCTGCCTGGCTGATGGCTGAGAAGGTTCCAATGAAGCATCCAGGTGCCCACAAATAATATGATGTCTGTGCTGAGTCTGTACAGGGCCTGGTGGCCAGGGAGCACTGCAGACTTGTGGGTCTCCTGAGGCTCCAGAGCTGGAGCCAGGAGACCAGGTTCCTTCTTAGACTGCCTCTCTGAGCTCCAGTTTCCTGTCTTAAGAACAGCTTTGATCACAGTTCTTTCAACTGTCCCAGGAGCAAGAGGCTTGTGCCTTAATGGAAGTCCCAGCCTTATTTCTAACCATTGTCTGTGACAGAGGACTCTTAACCACAGGGTCCTAGCCACTGTGGGCCTGACTTTGAGCCTGATGGTATCCAAAGTCGACAGTGCTCCTTGGGATATGCCTGTGAGTTGTCACAAAGTGTCCTCCCTATCATCCTTGTAGCTCAAAGTCTCCCATGATGATGCCCTCCTGTGTTCCTATTCTCTGAAGAGGTCTTGGGCATGGTCACAGCCACCCACTGTGCTCCTAAAGGGGTCCCTTGGCATCAGAGGAAGAAGGAGCCCGTGTGGCCACACAGTAGAGCCTCCACATCTAGCCCCTCACCCAGGACTCCTGAGGTGACAGGCTTCTGGGGCAGAAGTGTCAGCCCCCTCTCCACCTTGATCCCTGGCCATCCCTTTAATGGAAAGCGAAGTTTTTCCCCTGAAGTGACCCTCAGGTCATAGCACTCTCTAGCCAGTGCCTTTGGTATTCACACCTAAGGTAGACAGGAAAAGGGAGGTGCTCTTCCCTGTTTGGGCTGCTCCCTCACTTCTCTTCTTTGCTCCCATGACTGCTCCCAGCTTCCTGTCACCACTGCATCTTGCTGCCCTGCCCCCAGTACTGAGCAGCCTGGAGGATCCTGGGAAGTGTCTGAGATGCCCACCCACTCCTGCATCTCCTCTATTGAGTTTGAGCAGAACCAGTGGAGCCCTCCAGGGACCAAGCACCATTCCTTACTTCACTTTTGCTCAGAAAAAAACAAAACAAAACAAAACAAAACAAAACAAAAAACCCAAAGCATAGCTTCAGGCACGTGACTGACTTTGTCACTGAATATCAGCAGGTACTGATCCAATCTGGGCCTTCCTGCACCTCCCCAAGGGGAAGCCAGGGCTCAGAGAGGGGAAGTGCTTATCCCCAGTTGAGCTGCTGTCCTCAAGAAAACACACAGGACCTCAGAAAGAATGTTAATTGCAGCCGTGTTTTTGTAGCAAAGCCCTGGGCCCACCTAAATGTGCCTGCGTCCATCAATAGAGGAATAACTGAACAGAAGAGGGAGCATACAGCAGCTCTGAGGTGGAGGATGGCTACATGTCTGGGCAGGTAAGGACCTGGGAATCACAGTGCGTGACGAAGATAGCTACAGCTTAGGGAGGCCCAGGACAGGAGCCCAGTGAAGCCTTTTCGGCACCCCAGTAAATCCTGCACAAAACAAATGATCCAAAGAAGACGTATTTGAGAAAACAGGGGAAGTGTAGGTGCCTCTGGGCATTAGATCCTTGTTTGCCAAGCTGTTGCTGATGGAGTGTGGCTGCTGAAGGCAAGGAGCCTGATCTTGAGGTGGCTATATCCTGAGACACTAGTTGACTTATAATTGTTTTTAGCATGTCTACTGGACACGGGGGCCTCTTAGCACCCTGCAGGGAGTAGCACCCGCAGTTTTCATCCAAAATTGATCTCTTCCTTTAGAGACAACAGGTTGGGTCTGCTGAGGGCTTGGGCTTTCCTTTCCATGACCAGAGACAGGTAGGCGACCCTCAGCTCTGTTCTGTCTGGACATCCAACCAGAGGCCTGAGCCAGCTAAAACTGGTTCGTTCCCAAGCATCTCTCTGCCCCGCCAGTGTCAATGTGCAGCCTACAGGAGCAAATCCAACAGTCATGACTGCTCAAATCCAGCCTCTAGGCGGTCACTCACCACCTCTACTATAGGCTGCATGTCTGTGTGTGGCTACCCATGATGCTCCAGCACAGCTACTGAGGGGAAATGGTACGTGCCTCAGTGCGCAGTATACCTTCCCAGTGTTGGGACGGCTCCCAGCTTAAGCGCCATCACCTCTGCCATGGAAACCCAGCACTGACCTGTCGCTTTATTTCTGTGGCCAGCCTCCCCTCTGCCCTTCATCCAGTTAGCCTTTCCTGGATATCAGCGGAATTCCTTATTGCTGTTGTCCCAGCTCACAGCGCAGTACAGAGATGGCTGTACTCAGGGGAAGCTGAGAAAATAGCATCAGCTGCAGTAGACAGAGTGACTTCGGCCCAGGGAAGCCTCTCCTCACAGGGCAGGAATCCGGAATTTCCTGAGGACTCAGTGCCTTCACACAAGGTGCCAGGACTCCCTCTGTGCATGTACCAGCTTATCTGAAAGCCCAAGGCATGGGATGGGAAAGACCCTGCTGGGCACTTGCTAACCCTTGGCTAGATGCCTTCCGTGCCTATAACTAAATGGCATCAAGTCCACAGCATCAATAATAGCAGAAATGGCATTCCATGCGCCACCTCAGTGCATCAGGTGGATCAGTTAGCTAGGCCAAGGCTAGGCAACGGGGGCCAGGAGTTATCTAGTTTCCTGCATGCACAAAGCAGGGCACAGCATCCACAGTGGGGCTGGCCTCAGCTGCAAAGAGCCAGCTGGAGTCTAGAGTCCAGAGAAGGACCTGACCACGGTCTCTGGCAAAGCTGGGATGCCAGAGCCAGGATGAAAGCTGGGAGCTGCCGAGCTGGTCCTGCCTCTTGTGCCATCTCGTACTTTGGTCACTCTTCTGGGACCAGGAGTCCAGTGCTCCTTCCTTTAATTGGAAGCGTCAAGGGAAGCCACAGCACAGGCCGGCGCCACAGCTGCCGCCTGCCGGAGGCCCTGGGCAGCCACAGGATCTGCAGTTGTGCAAATGATTAATGTCAGCTTCGCAGAGGGCGAGGGTCCACAGGAAATTGGAGTGGATGAATTTAAGAGAGAAACCCCTTGTTTAAACAGAACTACTTTAGAAAATAAATACTGCTGAGCTCGATGGTAAATACAGATATTTGTGAGGAACGGAGGTAGAAATATGAATTTAATAAAGTTGGCGGCACGTGGCCCTACTCCAGGGGGCCTCTAAGTGGCTGTCCTAGAGCTCAGAGCAGGGCTGGGAATCCCTGTGGCTGGCACCAATTCTCTCACTTACTGTTCTACTGAGCCTCAAGGGAGGGTGGGGGGGGCTGGTCAACAAACCTCTACTGGCAGGTGAGGAGATGATGTCATGCCCACCTTATCTGCACCCCACAGCCATCACACTGCCATGTGACAAGATCATACCAGGGACTGAGACTTGGCTCATGCTGTCCTTCCTGCCAGGATATCCCCATGACTCCTACCTGCCTTGTCCTCCAGCCTTCTACAGCCAGGTGCTCCTCCCCTCCAGGAAGGTCCCCCAGCCTAGGTGTGTCCCTACAGCCTTTAGTCAGACTCCCAGCAGCCCTGGGCTGTAACCCCACAGCACCTAGGATCTATCCCAGGACCAGAAGACCTCAACCTCATTGGTCTGAAAATAAAAGTGGGGCTCCAGGAGCTACAAGAAGCTTTCTCGGGTTACATAGAAAACAAGTGTCAGAGCTGGGCGTGGTGGTGGCGCACACCTGTAATCCCAGAACTCAGGTCGGCAGAGACAGGTGGATCTCTGCGAGTTTGAGGTCAGCCTGGTCCAGGACGGGCAAGACTACACAGAGAAACACTGTCTTGAAGATAACAAACAAACAAACAGAAACCCAAACAAACAAACCAACAAAGACAAGTATCAAGATGACAGCAATCCAGGGCTGAAGATATGACTGTCTCAAGAGGGACAGGGACAAACTGTGCTCACTGTCCAGCTTCCAAAGAGTAGCCATGTGGAGTGACATGGCGATGCTCTACGGAGGCTGACTCCTATATGTGCCTTTCTCTCCCTGAGTGTGTTGTACTTTCTTCTGTGAGGATGTGAGAGATGCTCATACCTCCGGTATGACCACATATACCCCACCTATGAGGGATAGGTATACTTGGTCCAGCTACCTATACCTCCAGTCTTCAAGGTGGGGACCATTTATGCCTTCTTAGCATGGTCAGGGTGGCTGACAGTACCTCATAGAGACAGAGCATCTCCAACACAGGCATCAGGGGCCCCAGAGAGGGAGTAACACCAAGGGTCTCTGAAGAAGGGCCTAGAAGATAGTCCAGGTCATGGCTGGCTCTCCTCCCAAACACAATGCATGCTTTCTTCTCTCTGAATGTCTACAGAAGGTTCTGGCACTTTCAGGTGGGGAAACCAAGGCATGGAAAGGGAAGGAAGTGGCCTAGGAATGTAACAACATGTGTCAGGTAGCCTGAGGTCGTCTGCAGGCCATCCCTGGAGGCTGAAGTCCCATCTGTGTCATCCACATGCCCTCCTCTTATAGCTAAGCACGTGGAGAGATATGACAACAGTCTAGCCAAGTGAGTATTACCCAGAGTACCCAGTGCCCTTTTCTTTCATGAGAAGGCTGACAACACTCCCCAGGCCCCTGAAGGCTGACACAGCAGAAGGGCAGGTGCCAGAGGGCACATCCCTCCAGACCCAAGCAAAAGACACCTGGTGTTGGTAGGCACCCACTCTGGGAGACAGGTCTCAGGAGCAGGTCCCTACTATGTCAACACATGTTGGGATGGGAGGTGATTTACATGGACTTCCTAATCCCCCGCTGGGCATCCTGACTCATGCAGCCGGGCACCCCTGCCCCCCACAGGTGGACGGACACTCACAGCGACGGCTGCTGTACTGCTGTTATTTTTTCATAAGCCTGCCTTGAAATTTGTCAAACCGCACATTGTTCCAGCCCACACCCGGCAGGAGAACCAGCCGCCAGATGGGCTACCTCCTCCCCCAACTCGCTCCCGGCAGCGGCAGAGAAGTTTCAAACCTTTAACAGGGGGTTGTGGGGGGTGGGGGTGGAATAAAAGGAGAAGACGGGGCAGAAATTCTTTAAAAAGAGAAAAAAAAAAGTGAGTTGGAGTCTGAATAAGGCAGGTCTATGGCTGTGCTGCCCGGGCTTCACACGAAAACTCCAGCCAGCGGTAAATAAAACTTCCCGCCTGTCAAACCGTTCATTACCAAGGTGCACATAATTTATGTACTTAAGAGCTGCCCCAGCCAGGCTATCGCACGGCGAGCATGCTTCATAGGTGTTAGTGTTTATACGGACAGTAAATAAATGTCAAACACACACAAAATCCACTCTCCGGCGGCCGATGACGTGGTTCCATCCATCACTGCAGCTAGAGGCTCTGGCCCTATTGCCAAGGCCTCTAGGCTGCCCGGCCTGACAGCTGGGCTGGTGGGGGCGGAAGAGGTTTTATGTTGGAAAAGGGGGAAGCCTTGGAAGGCAGGAAGGTTCCCACCTGTGCAGAGACACAGCGGCATCCTGAGCTGTGACAACAGCTTGACCCTGTGCCCGGCCCCCTAACAAAGTCTGTCTGCTGAGCCTGGTTCAGTGGGCTCCGGGCCTCCCCCTGGCCTTGGACATTTGGAAAGGCCTTGTGCATCCAAGCCCGCCAAGCCAGCTGAGCCTGAGCCTGGAGCCACCTCAGAGGCCGGAGCTAATAATAGCAGCGCCTGCCAGTGAGTCCAGCCAGACTAGAGAGTTTCCATCCCTTAGCTCACTGCCCCTCACCAGGCCTACCAGGTAGGTCCTGTTTTTTTAAGGCTTCAAACCAGTTTAATAGAAATTTCAAATTCAAAAAATTTTGGTGCATATTTTACCATTTGAAATGCACAAGTGGTAGACATGGGCCTCCTCCACTCTGCTGGCCCATCCCAGAATGTGGTTTTCTACAGTGGCTCTGGCCAGGGAGTTACCCCATAGCCTGCTCAGTCTCCTGTGGGAGCCACACCTGCCTGGCCTTAGCCACCCAAAGCTGTAGGATCTGTCCTAGCATCCTCAGGACATGTCACAAGCATCCGGCCACACAGGTGCCCTCGCCCTCCTCCAAGCCAGCAGCCATCAGGTGTTCACGTGGGAAACTAAGAGGCTGATGTAGGATATAGTCCACTCTCCACATATATGTGTGTGGGACCTCAGTGTAGGACGTTCTTTGGCAATAGGGCTGGTGACCAGGTCATTAGTTAAGATGAGGCGATGGTGGGATTGGCTGGGACCGAATCCAACATGGCTGTGTCCTTATAAAAAGGAGAAATTTGGACACAGATTTGTGCACAGAGAAAAGGGCTCTGCAGAGTGAGGCTGGCATGGGGGCGGGGAGGTGGGTGGGAGGGGCAGGGGAGCTTTTGTAGTGAGGAGGAGGCTGCCAGAGGCTGGAGAGGCCTATCCAGGCCTCTGGGCTTTGTTTCTACAGCCCCAGGAAGGTACAGAGACACTGAGGGTTTGCATCAGTCCCCCTCCAGATACACACCAGGGAGTAGGCTAAGGGGAAAATTGGGCTGGGTGTGGGTCTTGCCTCCCTGGGGTGAATGCCTATGAGTCACATGGCCTCTCTGTTCATCCACAGAACGGGACAATAGTGAGACCACTGCAGCTATGACGAACACAACCCAAGGCTCCCAGGGTCCTCTGGGGATTTCAGTGAAGGCTGTTCTCCAGACAGAGCTCAGGGACAGGGTCATATTGAAATTCATCACCAGGAATACCCACTGTCATGGTGAGCCCCATCTTGAAGGTACCTTAGCTTCTGGGATACAGTGACAGCAGGTAGACATTACCCTACTGTCATGGACTCAGCCCAATCTCTCTGCTCTACAGGCAAAAAAGTTACCCTGGGGGTCTGGAGAGCACTGTCTACTCTTCCAGAGGTCCTGAGTTCAATTCCTAGAAACCACATGGTGGCTCACAAACCATCAGTAATGGAATCTGACCCCCTCTTCTGGCATACAGGTGTATATGCAGACAGAGCACTCATACATAAAATAAATAAAATCTTTAAAAAAAAAAAAAGTCACCCAGGTATGTGAATGAGCTCAAGGCCACCAATGAGTCTGAAGCCTAGATGGAGCTGAACTGGAGCCCCTTACTCTAGCACCCCCTACAGCCTGTGCTGTGCTTACTGTCCATCCATCAAAGAATAATGTACCATCACCCTGATGCAGGGCTCCTTAGCCAAACAGGCCTCTTAGAAGACTGGTACCCACTCCCCTGAGCCTCCGGCTGTTGTATTGGTTAGCTGGGGCTGCAGAGATCTTGCATAACCATTGGTCCCAACAGCTCAGTAACACCCTAACAGTCACTTGCAATACGGAAAAAGCAGGGATTTAGCTAGAGTGTCCACGGCTCAGATGTTTGCTGAAGTTGGGCAGGTAGAGGCTGAATGGAGCAGGGTGGTTTGGATGTCTCATAGCAACATCAGAGGTGTAAAAAGGAAGCTGTGGCACAAACACACATCTTTAAGGTTGGTCTCCTGCTGGCATGTCCTACACATGGACTGTTTATGATAATTGTTCGTTTGCCAGAGTGTAGAATCACATCAAGTCTGCTACACATGGGCTCTATCCACCCACCACTGCCCTGGTAAGCCACAGATAAGGCCACATCACCCCCACCTTGGCCACACCCACCTCACACCCCTCCTTATACTGGGCCCAGCCCATTGCAGGTTCGCTTATCTCCTCTGCAGAATGCAGTGATGGTGTGAGCTGGAAAATTCTCCTTACCTCCAGTCCATAAGCCAGAGGTACAGAGGTACACACGGGGGTGGAGGGAACAGGGGAGGGCATTCCCAGCTACACCCCTAAAACAGAACCCTGGGGACCGGCACTTTAATGTTGGACCAGGATTTTACAGTTGTGGCAGGAATGCCTGCCCATTATCTCAGTGGTGCTCATGTCACACTTCTGGAAGTTTCCATCTGTGGAGACTAGGCTCTGGAGCACGGCTCACGTGGCACCATGGTGGGCTGCTGGAGATGGGTGACTTCAGTCTTCCCCATCTAAGCTCATGTCAGAGTCCCAGTGGGGTCGGAGAGATGAGGTCTGAGCTGACTCAGTGCTTCTCTGGTGCCCACAGCAGCCAGGGAAGTTGGGGGAATAAACCTGGAAGAGTGGGGCGCTCTTGAGTTGAGCCTGCTTGAAAACATCTGTAGGCATTGGCAGTTGGAACAACTTGGGTTATGCTACTGCTTCCTGGTAAACAAAGACAAAGGAGTCTGCTCAGCACCCAAATTGCATGTGACATCCCCTACCTAGAAAGCAATTCCCACCACGACACCAACACCTGAAGGCTGAGACCTGGGTCCAGGCTGAGACCTAGAAGCCAGAGGTGCTGGAGGATTGCTGAGCAGTGTGGGAGGTAGGGCTTCTTAGGGCCTGCAACAAACAATCTCCCTTCATTACTTTCCTCTTTACCTAATCCTGTTGTCAGAAGTCAGAAGACAGGCAGGAAAACACACCCAGGTCCCTGGCGAGCAGAGAAGCAACCTTGAAGGATTCCTTTTCTAGTAATTATGCCCACCCTGCCTAGGTCTCTACCCCAAGGCCCCATCCCAGTGCCCTTCCCAGGACATCACCGATGATGATGATGATGATGATGATGATGATGATGATGGTGATGATGATGGTGGTGGTAGTGGCGGTGAAGATGATGATGATGTAACAATATTTTGATGCACATCCTTTACTTTTTTTGTCATTTTTCCTTTTAAAAATGTTTGTTATTATAGATTTATTTTTATTAAAGCTTTATCATAAAGAACTTTCAAACAGCTGGGCAGTGGTAGCACATGTCTTTAATCTCAGCACTTGGAAGACAGAGGCAGGAGGAACTCTGAGTTCCAGGACAGCCTGGGACACACAGAGAAACCCTGTCTCAAAAAAAAACAACCAACAAGCTTAAAGGCGGTGGCACACACCTTTAATCCCAGTACTTAGGGAGGCAGAGGCAGGTGGATTGCTGTGAGTTTGAAGCCAGCCTGGTCTACAAAGTGAGTCCAGGATAGGCAAGACTACACAGAGAAACCCTGCCTCCAAAAACCAAAACCAAACCCAAACCAAACAACCAACAACAAAAAGAACTTAAAAAAACACTAAAATTTAATTTTTAATTTCATTTTAGTGTGTGTGTGTGTGCGTGTACGTGCGCACATGTAGGTGTCCTTGGAGGCCAGAAGAAGTCATTGGATCCCCTGGAGCTGGAGTAATGGGTGGTTGTGAACTGCCTAGTGTGGGTGCTGGGAACTGACCTCAGGTCTGCTGGAAGAGCAACACATTCTCTTACTTGCTGAGCCATCCCTGAGCCCCACGCCGCTAGTGTCTTCTATTCAGGCTTTGACAATTTATTGTATATAAAGAATGCATCTTGGTCATATGGGCCCCTCACTCCTCTCTCCCACTCTGCCCAGGACACCGAAGCTCTTCCCTTCCGTTCCTTCTAGGGAACCCCAGCACATCCCCTCCCCCTTCGTGTTCTGTCACTTTTTGTCAATAACTCACTGAGCCCAGTTAGTGGTGCCTGCTAGAATGTTGACTGATCCTATTATAGGCTTGATGTTGTACAGGTTCATGGGTACAATGGCCATGTCATGGCCTGAGGGCAGCATTGCACAGAACTCCTTCCCATCCTCAGCCTCTTACATCCTTTGAGCTTCTCTTCTGTGACGTTTTCTGGGCCTTGGGCTGGAGGGTGTTACAGATGGCCTGTGTGGGGATGAGCACTCAACCGTCGCTTATTCACAACACTTTGACCAGTTGTGTGTCTCTGCCTAAGTGCTGGCACAGCAGAGAGAAGCTTTTCTGGACAAAGGTGACGACAGCACTAATCTGTGGGTGTAAGCACCAACAATTACAAGGCAGTGCAATGGCGGCACATTGTTGTTTAGCAAGGCAACAGTAGTGGGTTCTCCCTAGAGCCTGTGGGCTCTCAAGCCATAGCTTCTGAGTATGTTTACAACAGCATGCTTGAGCTCCCTTCTGTATAGCAGGCCTTACACCCAACCCACCCCCAAAAGTTGGTAACCCCTATAACGTTCATGCCACAATTGCACCAGTGGTCACATCTTGCCTGGCAGGTAGTAAGTACACTGTCTCTTAACACAACTGAGAAAGTGTGGTGGGTTCTGAGGTGTCGGGGTGATGAGTGAGGCAGGGTAATGGGTATGAAGGAGATAGACTGGCCGTCTCAGAGCCTTGCTGAGGGCCAGAGCAGGTCTCTGACATTCATTAGGAGACGGCAGGTAGTCTGGGCCTGCCACAGGAGCGGGTACAGAGGGGGAGATGGCTCGAAAGAAAAGGGGTCCCAGCCCATGGGGCTGGCCTGGCTTCTTCAGCTCAGTCCTCAGTCTCCCCTCTTTCTTTCCCTTTCCAGATAGTTCTCCTGATGGATGCTCCTCCTCCTCAGGGTATCCTTCCCCTCTCTCCTCTCTACAACCTCATGTCCTGAACTCCTAGGCAGCACACAAAGCCTATCCCTGGAGACAGCCTTCTACAGCATCTGTGGCCCAGCAAACCCTCAGAAGCCAGAGTGGACACTGGGTATCCTTGAGTATAACCACCCCCTACATCTCAGTTCCCATGTATCTTGAAGCCTCAGTTTCCCCTTTTGTCTACAACAGTAGAAACAGCCACCTCCTTCGAGGACCTGGATCCCTGGGTTCTGACAGGTTCCTTCAAGCCAGAGAACACAGAACAAAGGTCTTTATTGAGGTGGTGGTCTTCATCCTTCCAGGCTGTAGCTCAGTGGTCAGCGCATCTGGGTTTGCATGCTCATCTGTCACATCAGATTCTGGAAGCACAGAGAACGCCTTGGGTTCTGTGCAATTCATAAGCAACAGCAGCCTCAGGTCTGCGCACTTGAACTCATCTCATTGAGTGACATTTCTCCACCACATCCCTAAATTCAGACCAAGTAAGGCTCAGTAGACTACTGCCCCCAGACCAAATCCAGTTTGTGGTCTGCTTTGACTCAGCCTGTGGCTAAGGGTGGTTTGTATTGTTTGCAAAAGGCTATGGAAGAAGGAAGAGAAGGAGGAGGAGGACAATGAGGCCTGAGGAGGAAAAATAAAAGTAGGAGGGGAAGCAGTCAGGGCACAGAGGCCCTCGGGGCTGGCTGGACCTAGAGCATGACCCTTTAGAGGGAGGTTTGCAAACCTTTCCTTTGGGCATCTACAAACAATCTTATGGCCTTGATTTGTGGTTTTCACAGCCTTCCACGACCTCCACAGCCTATTGCAAACCACGAACAAGAGGCTGCAGAGAATGGGTATAGAAAGGGAGGTCCTAGTGTCTTAGTGGCCTGTGAGTCTCTCCCCACAGACGTGGGAGCAGGATGCCAGTGGCCCGTCATGTCTAATACTTGCTACATTGTACCTTGAATCACTTTCAGGATGACTTGTGCATCCTTGCTATGGGACAGCCAGATGGGGGACAACAGCTGATTCACAGGGGCCTCCATAACAAGGAAGGACACTGGAAGAGCAGCCTGAGGTGCTTACCACCCTGCCTCGCTGGAGGAACGTCTATTGGTGAGTGCAGTGCCAGCCTATTCTGCATGCTCTATTTTCCCCCTCAAAGAGGCTGTAGAGAGCAAATAGCGTGTCCCCCTGTGTTTATGATGTAGAGGGGGGCTGCCTGGGAGCCAGGAGGTACTGTAGTAAGAATGAGCAGGAGACCCATCAGGGCACAGGGTCGGGGTGGAGGTGGGGGGTCTTGGTGCAGATCTTGGTCCAGACGACCACGACCACCTTATGAGGAGGTTACTCAGTGGTATGTCCTTTGGGGCTTCTGTGTGACTGCTTGTACCTATTACAGACACCTATTAGAGAATTTCATGTAGAACCTGAGTTCAAGTGCCAGCTCCTGCCCTGTGGGCAGCCGATTGTGGACACCTGTGAGTGTCCCTTCCCCTAGAGTTTCCCCTGCAAGTGCAGTCTGGGTATGTGTGTAGCCTCTGACTGTTGCAGCCGTGAGCACAAAATGCTAGTCGTAGCCTGTCCCAGACATCTCTAAATGCGTCTGGTGGCCTGGGAGAGCCAAGAGTGCTGAGGTCACGTCCCTCTCAGGCCCAGGGCCCTAGAAGGTGGTGCACCAGCAGATCACTAGTCCTCTTCCTGAATCCTCCTAAGGCCCTTCTTGCAGCTCTTCAGTTTCAAGAGCCAAGAAACTCCCACAGAGGTTTAAAACAGTTCCAGTTGATTTCTGTAACTAGCTCCGAGTCTGACAAAGGCCTCCAGTATAGTCTCCTAGCCCCGGCAAGCAACCCCATCTTCTCCAAGATGGTCCTGGGGTCAGCTTTGCCATGCCTTGTCCCCGGGACAGTTCAAGATTAGAGAGGCCAGGACTGGGGAACTAGGCCATCAAGGACACCCAGGAGGACACCTGGCCAGTGGGGGCTGAACTAGACCAGGTGGAGAGGCACTGGAGCAGAGGGAAGAGCAGGGAAGAAGGAAGAATGGCATAGACTCACTCAATGGAGGGTGTCATTCAGCATTCAGCTGGTGGCACAGTCCAGCCCAGGCCATGCAGGGGACCCGGCGAGGGAGCAGAGAGAGGAATGGGGCAGGCTCCACCAAGAGGTGCTTCCTGAGCTGAGGGGTGGTCTGAATGGGACCCTTGCCAATTGTCA
Organism: Acomys percivali; assembly: GCA_907169655.1. NCBI lineage: Eukaryota > Metazoa > Chordata > Mammalia > Rodentia > Muridae > Acomys > Acomys percivali. Next base: position 79,302,508 of record OU015746.1, on the reverse strand, counting down.
CACGTATCTCATGGACCCTTCTTAGCCAGGGCACAGGCTCACTCCCGGGTCAGCCTGTGATGGTAGAGCAATGCAGGAACCCACCAGCAAGCCAGGCTCTGTTCCTTCCCACCATGTCTTGAGACCTGCAGCCTGCTCCTTAAGGGAGGCCAATTTTTTTAAAAAGCAGAAGGACTAGTGATTTAGCAGTAGGTAAAGCCACTTGCCACCAAGCCTGATGAACTGAGGCCGATTCCCACCTCCACCCAGGGGAAGCGAGAACCAACTCTTATGAGTTGTTCTCTGACCTCCACGAGCACTGTGACATGAGTGTGCTCCAACCCCCATACACACACACACACACACACACACACACACAGACATACAGACACATAGACACACAGACAGGCACATAGAAACATAGATACACAGACACACATACACACATACACACATATATATAAACACACACAGACACATAGACACACATATACAGACACATAGACACACAGACACATAGACATACACACAGACAGACACATAGACACACAGATAGATAGACATACACAGACACACACACACAGAGACACATAGACACATAGACACACACAGCCACATCAACACAGAGCCACATAGACACACAGACATATAGATACATAGATATACAGACACACATATAGACACACACACACAAACACACACACACACACACCCCAGGTAAAATTTAAAAACCAACCGAAGAAGGAACAAACATCGGAAACAGCACCCTGGGAAGCAGCTTGCGAGCCGCCCAGCTCTCCCCTCTTCACTGATTTTCCTCGTCCAGCTCCATCTTGGTCAGATATTCAATACTTCCTTTAGGAGAACACATACATTTGTTTGACTTGCAATATTGAATTTGGAGGCCGTTCAGCAATTTCAAATTTCAGGAGTGGGGCAGTGGGGAGACACTGTAAATTAAAAAATTCTTTCCTCTTCGGTTTCTACCCAAGATTGTATATTTTTTGATGGCAAAATTAGGGATTAACTATAAACATGTGTTTGTTCGATACTGACGCGGTTGTGAGAACAATGGCCGGAGCTATGGGGATGGGGGAGGGTCTGCAGGCTGCAAATCTTCCGTTGGGGGGGGGGCAGACGGAATGCTCTGTCTCCTGCGAGCTTCTACAAGGGTGGAGAAAGAAAAGCTGGGCTCAGAAAGGATGGGGTATGAGAGGGCAAGCTCCAAAGGAGAGCAAGTAGGAGGACCAGCAGCACTGACTTCAGAGTGCTGCAAAGCCTAGCTCCACTCAGGCACCATCCTGCCATGTCCCCAGCCTTCTGGACTGTTCTTTCTCTTCAGCATCTCTCCTCTAATGCTTCATTTCTCCCACAGTTCCCCACCGGACTATGCTGAGCATCTCTCACATGCTAACACTGTGCTGGGCTCCGCAGACTGCCATGGCAGGTTAGGAGGTGGTGGCTGCTCCCACGGCTGTCCTCCATGTGAAGCAACAGCCAGTAGGCCACTTGGGTCACGAAGGGCAGATTTCTGACATCGATTGCGGATGTGTGGCACATTAGAAGCAGACAGAGAACGCTGCACCTGTGCCTGTCCCAAGTGGATGGCGAATGGGTTCAGGGAGAGGTCTGCAAGTGAGAATCTGAGTAGAGTTTAAAGAATCAAAGGAATTGACTAAGTGAAGGGAATCTAAGTGAAGAGAGTCTTCCAGGCAGAGAAGGAGGGGCCTGTGCAAAGGCCCTGAGGTAAAACAGCAGAAAGATTTGGGGTTAAAATAAGGCCAGTGAGTAAGCAGATAGGAAAAGTGTGGCCTAGCCAGGGAAGTCAATCAGATCTTCTAGAAGATTCTACCAACAGAAATCACTGGAGGGAAAAAAGAAGAGCATTGAGTGACCCTCTAGGAGGGGAGCCCCATGGAGGCAACAAATCAGAGCGAAGGCAGGGATGACAGATGCTGCTTCGCTGATGGGAGTAGAGAGGAACCTAGTGGTAGTGTGACAGGGAGCTGAGGAAGGGGCCTGACTGGAAGGCAGGTGAGCTCAGGGTGTCAGTGGACACCCAAGGGTATCAGGAAGGAAGCAGCCTGTGCTAGGAGACTGTGAGAGGAACCGAGCAAAGCAGATCCTGGGAGCATTGGACTGAAGAGCTAGGACCGAAGAGGAGGCCAGAGGGGTTGGGTAGATGGCCCAGTCTGTAAAGTGCTTGCCACACAAGCTTGTGGCCCTGGCACTCATGTTAAGAGCAGTGGGGGTATGGTGGCATGCATCTGTAACCCTAGCTCTGTTGGGCAACAGGCAGATGGCCCAGCCAATCAGTGAGCTCAGTGAGAGACCAAGTCTCAAAAGGTAAGGCGCAAAGTGATAGTGGACGGTACCTGACATCTATCCCTGCTCTACGCACGCATGTGCGTAAACACACACACACACACACACACACACACACACAGAGAGAGAGAGAGAGAGAGAGAGAGAGAGAGAGAGAGAGAGAGAGA
>OU015746.1:79281758-79300027 GCA_907169655.1 Acomys percivali | reverse complement strand
AGAGAGAGAGAGAGAGAGAGAGAGAGAGAGAGAGAGAGAGAGAGAGAATATGAATGAATGGATGAATGAAGGAATGGGAGTCCTGAAAGGGAGAAGGCAGGCTGGGCAGGTTGAGGAGACCACCACAGCAATCTGAGTGAGGTACCCAGCATGTTTGCCGAGGCTGACTTCCTCAAAGCTGGGCATGGTCATAGCAGACACCTATAATCTTCAAGAAGGTGAGGCAGGAGGATTATGGCAAGTTGGTGGCCAGACTAAGCTTTGTAACAATTTCTAGGTCAGCCCAAGGCACAGAGTGAGACCCCATGTGAAAAGCACAAACAAACAAACAAATCAAACAACCCTTGAGGTGATGTCACCATTTCCTTACTGCTCTCACCTTACAGAGGGAAACTAGGGCACTTTGAGGTGAAAGCACTCTCCCCAAAGCCCCAAAGAAGTGGCTACAGAGCAGTGACAGGCCTCAGGAGAGAGATTCAAACTGTGCTAGCAGGAGCCAAGCCCTTACTGGGCACTGTCCCACCTGCTTTTTAAGTAGGAGCATTAGGAAGCCAGCTTGGTCTTTGTCATAAAGAAGAGGCACAGAGCACCTTAACTGACAGGCAGCAAGGCGACCCAGGCTGGTGACATAGACAATAGACATTTCTTGTGCTCCTGAGCTGGCTTTTCCCAAGATCCCTCTCTACCTTACAGACGGGCCTGGGTCCTTCCATATCCACTTCTCTGTGTCTCTATCTTAATCTTCTGTTCTTTTGTTTTTGTTTTTGTTTTTCTGAGACAGGGTTTCTCTGTGTAGCCTTGGCTGTCCTGGACTCCCGTTGTAGACCAGGCTGGCCTTGAACTCACAGTGATTCACCTGCCTCTGGCTCCCTGAGTGCTGGGATTACAGGCATGCACCTCCATGCCAGGCAATCTCCTGTTCTTATAAGGACACCAGCAGGTGAAACTAGGATCCACTCTTATAGTCCCTTTTAACACCCTGCAGTGCCATTCTGAAGTCCCGAGTTACAGATTCACAACAGGGATCTGTGCACACATGTCAGTCCATTACAGTGGCCAGACAGAAATTGTTAGTACAGAAAGATGCAGGATATAGAAGCGGTGAGGGATAGAGGCTACTGGCACAGGGAGGGGCTAGAAGTGTGGCTAGAAATGGGTGTGTCCTGATAACAGTCAGTTTAGTGACTTGAAACAACGATGCATGTTAGGCTAGACTGGGCTTCTGGAGCAGCTCAGAAAACAAAGCTGATGGGAGGCATCGCTAGGGGCCCTGTGAGGTTCTCCTCTTCATATGGCCTCTTGGGCTTGCTTCCTTACAACATGGCCACCAGCTGTGGAGACCCAGCACTCCCACTAGGCATTCCCTGTCTGTGCTGCTTGCGAAGATTTTGTTTGTGTAACACTTGCTTACTGCTAGTATCTCACAGGCTATGGCTGCTTCCATGGCCAAGCCCAGGATCAGTGTGGGAGAGGCGGCACATGGCAATGGCACTGGGGGGGTGCCTACCCTCAGCACACCACAGGGAGGGCAGTACAGGTACTACATGGGGGCTGTAAGGCTGCTGCTAAGTGTGTTTTGAAGATGCCGGTGACTCACTCACATGTCAAGAACAGAAAAAGTCAACAGAGAGGGTGAAGCTGAAGAAAGTCGCTGGGCATGTACTATGGTCTGTGCTCCATTCACTAAGCCCATCACACAGACAGCAAACATGATCCCAGGGCTGAGGTCCACAGGTGTGACGGTCGGCTCTGTGTGCTGTCCCAGCAGACAGTTCATCTCTATGCTGAGAAGAGAGGTTACCTCTCTTCTCGCTGGGACAAAATACTCGAAGAAGGCAACTTTAACAATGAAGGACTTGTTTTGGCTCACCGCACCATGGTACAATCTACCATAGCCACAGGAGCTAAGGCCGTTGGCCACACTGTACCCGCACGTTATGAAGCAGACAGAGCTACGAGGGTAATGTTCCGCTCACTTTCTTTCTTTCTTTTTTTCTCATAGAGCCTGCCTTCCCAGCCCACCGATGGGTGCTTACCAGAATTCAGGGTGGGTTTCCTCATCTCTATCAACTTCATCTAGATAGCCTCTTATGGGAATTCAGAGACGCTGACCTGATCTAGATGCTCCATCACAGGCCCAGAGGCTTGTCTCCTCGGTGACTCTGGATACTATAATATGATATAACAAGTCAACATTAGGCATCATTGGCCCTGACACCCAGGATCTTAAAATCCCTCCTTATTTGGAAGTAGAGTTGTTGTAGATGGGGCTGAGATGAGGGTACACTGTGTACTCCAGGACCAAATGTGCACGACGGAATCCCTAGAGAGAAGAGAAATGTACACGTGGACATGTGCACGTGCGGATGCTCTGTCTAAAGACAGAGACAGACGGGAAGGCTCTGTGGCAGAGGCTTTGGTATAAGGCCCTGGATCCTATGCCTGGTACTGAAGACAAGGAGGGGGAAGGGAAAGAGAGACAAAGGCTGCACTTGGTAGAGTGCTTGCCTAGCATACCGAAAGCCCTGGCTTTGATCCCCAGCACTGGATAAACCAGGTGTGGCCATGCACATCTGTAATCCCAGCTCTCCGAAGGTAGAAATAAGAGGGTCAGAAATTTAAGGTTTTCCTGGGCTATATAGCAAGTTTGAGACCAGCCTGGGCTGTATGGGAACTTGTTTTTTAAACAACAACAAAAACCCCAAAACAAATGGAGGCTGAGAGAAAAAGAAATATAGAGGCAGACACCAGGCCGTCAGGACAATGCTTCTACAAGCCAAAGAACACCAAAGCTTGCCAGCAAATCCCCAGAAGCTTGGGAGCAGACAGGGGACAAACTTTTCTCCTCAGCCTGGAAGGAAGCAACCCTGCCCACACCTGGCTCTCGGATTTCTGACCTGCAGAGCTGTAAGATAATCAATTCCTGCAGTCCGTGCACGCTGAGTCTGCACAGCTCCGTCTCTTCAACTCCAGGAAGCTGAGTCCCTGGAGAAGAAAGAGTTCAGGAGGCGGACAAGAAAGCAGAAGCCAAGGCAGACATGGCTTCCGGGAGGAAAGGGCACCTTCCTACAAGACAGGCTCTGTAGACACAGCATGGAGAGATAAGCTTGGCCTTCCTGACTAAGAAGAAAATCAGAGTTCCTCATTTCCCTGAAAGAGATGAGAGGAATCAGCCGAGGGCAGCGTGATGATGTATCAATTAGCTGTTGCTGTGCTTCGAGCTCCTCCTCACCGCAAAACTTAGTGGTTTAAATCACAGCTGTTGCCTCAGGCTCACAGTCTATGAGGGAGCAGCTTGTTCCAGCGCCTGGCTGTGGCGGGGTGATCATCTGTGTGTCTGCTCCGTGAGACCTCCCAGACTCCAAGAGACGAGCACTGCCTTGTCCCCACTGAGCTTGAGCTCAGAACTAGAAGGACATTAGGGACGTTCTGTTGGCTGAGTCAGAAGGGAATACAAGTGTACAAGGAACACTTTTCACACTCCGTCAGATGATGAGGCTTGACGTCATCACTGCCAAGGGTGGGGAAAAGCTGGCCAGAACTCCAAACAGTGCCTGCCTCTGCCCATCTCAGAGGCCCTATGGGTGTCCTTGAGTGAGACCAGACACTGGTTCCTTTAACTCAGAGTCTCTGGCTTCAAAGAAAGGGGGGTGCAGGAAGCCCTCATGTGCCCCACTGATGACTTGCTCCTTGTTTATGATGTGGCTGTGGGAGCCCCTAAGCTCGTTACATCCGCAGCACCCCTGTCCACCTCCTTAGCCCCTGTGTCTTTGTCTATAAAATGGAGTTCTGAATCAGAAAACCAGGGAAACAGCAGCTACAGCAGATTTGTGGAGAGCCAACTTGGAGGTCTTCAGCTACTGTTTCTCCTCTTGGAGCCCTTGGTCAGATCTTGTCACACATATATATATGACACGGTCGTGAGACATAGATGACACAGTATTCAGGCCTAAGAACCTACAAGTGCCTCAAAGCCTGAGCCACCAGCTCTTATGTTTGGTAGAAGATGTTCAGGACTGAACTGCCTTATCAACTGGAAAGGCTGAGCTGTGGTGAGCAGAAATGGTGCCTGCATCTGAGAGTTTCCTGAGGGAATCTTGTCCACATGAGTGCCTCAAAGCCAGATCAAGGCAGTGTTCGCTATATGTGTCGACCTGAATTCAGATCCCAGCATCCATGTAAAAAGTCACATCTGTGTATTGGCACTGTGGAGGTGAAGACAGGAGGTTCCCTGGAGTTTGCTGGCCTAGAGAGAAAGGGAGGTAGAGGAAGCCAGCCTGAGAGATTGACACAAATGCAGCCCTGAGGAAGGGCTTCTTACTTGGTTCCCACTTGGCCGTGGTGTTCAGGACTCAGGAGCAGAGTGTCCGGGTTCCAAACATGGTTATCTTTTGGGCCTTCCCCTCTGGCCTCCAAGGCAGGCTTGACTGGTAACATATCAGCCCTTCCCAGAACCTGTCACAAAAAGGTTGGAGGGGGGCATTCTGTTCATCATTGAGCACAGAAAGCCTTGACATTGAGTTCAGACCTTGGCCTTGCCTGCTGTCGTTTCTTGGTGGTGCTACCATAAGGAGCCGTCCAGCCTGGCTGGCCCTGCGCACGACAGAGATTGGGGTAATGCAAAGGGCTTAAGTCCCCATCCTCCCATTGGTGATTCTGCTGCCAGGCCTGGCTTCTGAGGACATTCTGCCTGATGACTCAGAGCCTCAGGTGTGCTAAGGGATAGACCAGGGAATCAAAACATTCCTGTCACCACTGGGAAGTCAGGCGTGTATGGTAGATACGTCTGAGCAGCTCCCAGGAACAGCAGGCTACATGGCTCCCAGCCACACAAACAGGCCTTGAAAAACAACAGGGCAGTGGGAAAGAAATGGCTCAGAGCAAGGTGGCTTGGTGACAGAATTATCCCAACCACCTAAATAAAAAGCTCCCTTCAGTCATTCATTTCTTTATAAAATATGGTCTGAGGGCCTGTGTGTGCCAAGCACAGTCCCAGACTTCCAAAGAATAACACACGAGTGTGTATGAGTGTGAGAGCCCTGCCATTCAACACATCAGAACCATGGTAGGGGGGAGAGGGGGAAAAAAAGAGATGGCTGGGATATGGCTAGCACTTACTCCTGGTCACTGACATCATAAAAGCCACATATGAAGGGCCGACAACAGCACTCTTCAGTCCAAAGTCCTCAGGACAGCCTTTGGAGGGGATAGGATGCCTCTCATGGGAGAAGCATGGTTTACTAGCTTGCTACTCACAGCTCAGTCAGTGAAAAGTCAGATCTGAACTTTTCCTCCCCAGTGTAGGCAGCAGCTGTGAGCGGTACAGATCTGCAGAGATGTGTGTGGCTGTACTATGTACTATGTACCGGTCAACCCAGTGTTAGCACACCCAGGTAGCCAAAGAGTGAGACTCCCCCTGTGGTCCCTTCCTTCCTCCCAGGGCTGCACGTGCCTACAGTGGCTGGGTCTGCTGTAAGCAGCAGGAGGTCATAAGTAACCAAGAAGGCTGGCCCTGCCCACCCTCCCTCTCAACTGTTTAGGGAAACAGGAACACAGTCAATGTAACAAGGACATTAATGTGGAGACCCAAGGGAGAGCGAAGAGAAGACACCTCCTAGGCAGAATAGTAAAAGAGAAGCAGGCGTCCACTGGCCAGTAGGCAGGGAGTGAAGTATCAATGATGAGGCAGGCCAGGGGCGGGCACTGGCCAAGAGGACTGCTTTGAAGCCGCATCCTGCATAGTCTCTGCTAAGACAGACAACAGGGCCAAAAATCACCCTTAGAAGAAAGCCACACTCTGTGCTGCCAGCCAGCCCTGCCCTGCCTACTCTTGTTCTAGCTTGGAAATAGGGCTCTTGATTGGGCACCAAACTAACTAACCAGCCTGGACTGGATCATAGTTGTGTTCCCAGATAGGGAGGAAGGACCAAGGGTGTCCACACACATACAGGGAGGGCATGTGCTGGGTCCTCCAGACATGTGTTCTGGAACTGTGGTGATGACAGAGGGTTTCCATAGAGTATGGAATAGGGAGTCATCCCAACAAGTTAATGAACCACAGTCTTGAAGCCCTTTATAAAATAACTTGCCACTCCACATGGCAATAAATGCACAGAGGGTGCTAAGACGGAGACAGAAAGCCCGCTGAGGGCGGTGGACACAGCTGATGCCTGTGATCCCAGCACAGACAAGGTGGAAACAGGAGGATTGGGGAGTTCAATGTCATCCTATGCTATGTACTGAGTTTTGAACACCTAGAACAATCATGGAAGGAGGTTAAGATAATGTGGCTGCTTTGGAGAACTGTCTGGAAGTCTCTAGAAAAGCTGAACTGGGTGTATTCTTTGACTCAACAATCCCACCCCCAAGGGACATACTGAAATGTATAGATTCACCAAGGGACATGCCTCCATTTGTCAATGCACCCGCCCACACTCTCTATATTTGTTGTAGTCTCTGTACGCCCAACCCAATCCTTAGAGAGGAAGACATGAGTAGTGAAAGAGACAAAGGCGCCTGGAGAGAAACACAGAAAGCAGGCTCCTCGAGGGTGGGGTGTGAACTATGAAGCACACCAGGCAGAGTTAAAGAGGTTGGGCTGGGAGTAGCACATGAGAGTCTGGGAAGCGCATGCACCCAGAAGACAGCATCTGAGCATCTAAGTGTCAGTGAGAGGCTCAAAGGGGTTGGCTGGGGCAGGGCTGGAGAAACAGTCTAGGGAGATGGAGCATCTGCAAAGGTCCTTGGGCCATCCAAGGGGCCAGGGTGCTTAGGGCTGATATAGAAGAGGAGGAAGAAGGGGCTGAGGAGATGTCTCTGTAAAGTACTCTCTGAGGACCTGAGCTTGATCTCCAGCACTCATGGAAATATAATGCAGGCTCTGGGTGTAATGACACATATTTGTAATCCCAGACCTGGAGTGGTGGGGACAGATGGCTCCCTGAGTCATGCTGTTCAGGAAAACAGACCCTGGTGTTGTTTTGGTTGTTTTTCTTTTCTTTTTAAAGATTTATTTATTTTATTTATTATGTATACAATGCTTTGCCTGCACGTACATCTGCAAGCCAGAAGAGGGCATCAGATCACATTATAGATGACTGTGAGCCACCATGTGGTTGCTGGGAATTGAACTTAGGACCTCTAGAGGAGCAGTCAGTGCTCTTAACCTCTGAGCCATCTGTCCAGCCCTTGGTTGTTTTTCTTTTCTTTCTTTCTTTTTTTTGGGGGGAAGGGGGCAGGGTATTTGAGACAGAGTTTCTCTGTGTAGCCTTGGCTATCTGAGACTAAAGGTGTATGCCACCTTTCTTTCTTTCTTTCTTTCTTTCTTTCTTTCTTTCTTTCTTTCTTTCTTAATGGTAAGGCCGAGAGATGGCTCAGTAGTCCCTTGAAGAAGACCCAGATTTGGTTGCCAGCCCCCACATCCAGTGGCACACAACCACCTATAACTCCAGATTTGTGGACTCTAATGCTACCTCGTGGCTTCCACGGGCATCAGCACGCATGTAGCACACATAAACCCACACAGGTATACACACCGACTCACCAAAAGAAAAAGAGCTTGATAAGAAACAGAAGCAAGAGGGATGACAGGGTCCACCCTCCTGACCACCTCCCTGCAGAGGCAGGAGTGTCCTCGGTACACCTGGATACTTTGCAGACTATTAAGTTTACCATGGAAGGCCAGGACCTAGGCTGCCTGAAACCTGATGTGGCCCCCCAGGATCTGACACCACTCCTTCCTAATTAGCCCTTCCTTGGGACCTTGGAAAGAACTGTCACGAATCGGAGCATATAACAGTGTGAAAGCCCGGGCTACTGGGTTTGCAGTACCCCAGAGAAGGAGCGTGGTAGGGCCACCCAGCAAAGGCACATCATTCACATGCGAGCTATGCTCCATGCTGCCAACCACTCTCTGACGCCGTAAACACCCCAACCTTGGCAGAGACCCTCCTTGTCATGTTCCTCACAGCCTAAACAATACACCTTTAATAGAAAGAAACACACAGCCCCATTTATATAGAGTGTAAAATAGATTAAAATAATTTTAAATGTATGAGTCACTCACTGAGACTTTTTTTTTTTTTTAAATATCACAAACAGCACTTTGTGGTGAGGATAGCCATGAAGAAGGACTTGTCCTGCAGGGGACCCTAGCAGGGCGAGGGCCTGACCGGATATGGAATGCTTACTGCACATGCCTGTGGCCTGGCTTTTTCAGGAGTGGGACCCTGAGTCCAGCCTTGAGCCCACAGAATTAATGACATAGGGAATACACCCTACTTTGTCCTCCATCATGCGTACCTAAAGAGCAGGAGGTGACCCTGCTCACCAGATATGGGAGGGTGCAGAAATAATGCTACAGACGTCACCTGGGATGCAGCCTTTCCATTTACCAAGTGACACCGAAGGCTGGAGGCACCCATGTGGTGAAACACTCCTGCAGCCATGCCTCTTGTGAAGGGGACCTCCCTCTCTGACAGACAGCCTTGTGACTGATGCTGGCAGACAGTTCATCTTTATCTACACCAGCTGCCCCTAGAACGCACCCAGAAACTGTTTCCAAGATATCATGTGCATCAGAGCTCCCGGCTCATCCCTGCTTCCGAGACCCCCGTGTATCTTCTCATGCGGCCCTTGGATCCTCCTGACTGGAAACTGCTTGCTGAGCACCAGGTCACACTATGCGAGGCTGTCGTGGGCCTTCTGCTCCCTTGGGGTCCTTCCCACCCACACTCAGCTCAAGCCAACTCTGAATACACTCTCCTTCATCTTTCAGATCACATCTTCACCATCTACCTCCTAGACTGTAGCAGCCCTCCCAACAACTCCTGCTGGGGTCTCAGTTCTCCCACACACAAGGGAAGGGGACCCCCAGACCTCTATCAGACCCTCCTGAAGAAGAAAGCTGAAGCCTGGCAATGCCTCGTGGCTTCTAGCTAGACATCCCAGGAATCTTATGTCTGCTGTCCCTTCTGTCCCCACCTCTTCCATTCTGTCTTCTCAGTTTCTCAGTGGTGCTTGTCAAGTTTCTCACACACCCCTCCCTTGCCTGTTATTTTCACCAAAGCTCGCGTTGCATTCTGTCCTTACTTATTTGCTCACTGTCTGTCCCCTCCTGCAAGTACCCACCAGTGTTCATGGAAAGCAAAGCCCAGGGCTGGGGTTTGGCTCGCTTGGTAGAATGCTTGCCTAGCATGCAAGAAGTCCTGGCCGATTCCCGGCACAACAGAAAACAAATGTAGTGGTGAATGCCTATAATAATCTCAGTACTTAAAAGACAAAGGTTGGAGGGCCACAGGCTTAAAGTCATCCTCAGCCACATAAAGTTTGAGGTCAGGGGCTGGAGAAATGGCTCAGCGGTTAAGAGCACTGACTGTCCTTCCAGAGGACCAGGGTTCAATTCCAAGCACCCATAGACAGACAGCTCACAACTGTCTAATAACTCCAGTCCCAGGGAGTCTGACACCCTCATGGAACCAAAGCACCAATGCACATTATAAAGAAGAGGAAGAGGAGGCAGCAGACATGAATCCATACTTAATGAATGAAGCAGATGTGTGAATGAATGCTCCGAGGTAACAGGAGAACTCTGGAGCTTATGTAGTATAGGCACAATAATAGTTCTGAAATGTGTGTAAAATATGCATAGTATAAAATTATCCTGTGCACGAGGCTGGAGAAATGGCTTAGAAGTTAAGAGCCTGGACTGCTCTTCCAGAGGACCCAAGGTTCAACTTCCAGCACCCCCATAGCACTTCATGACCGTTTCTAACTCCAGTTCCATAAAATTTGACTCCCTCTTCTGGCCTCCACAGGCACTGCATGCACAGGGAGCACAGACACATGCAGGCAAAACCACCCATCAACATAAACTAAGAAGAAAGTAAATAAACCTCTTTTTTTTTTTTAAGGTGTAATTGAGTGGTTTTAATGACATTCACATTCACACTCGTCACTGCTCCCCTGAGCTCACCATCTCCAGAACCAAAACTCTGTGTCCACTGAACACAGGACCTGGAGAAAGTACCCTCACCGTGCCCTGCATCAGCACCAAATCATGTAAGCTCCACACTGCAGGAACAAGAGTCAAGACAAGCTCAGAAGCTGCTGTGAGCTTCTGTGAGCTGCTTCTCAGTGTTTGGGGTACCTTCTGGGGCCATGTCCCCCCATTACACGCACAGTGAGGGGGCTGAAAAGCTCTGTAGACTAGGTCACAGACCAAAGTGACTAACTGGCCAAAGGGCATCTCTTTCCTACCCATTGTTCCAGCCAGCCTCATCATCTGCCCACAGTCTCAGAATCTTCTGGCCTAGTCCCTAAGGTATTCTCAAGGACTACAGACAAAAAAAAAGTGTGCGTGTGTGAGGGGTGAAAAACCAAGCAGTCACCCCAAGGCCTCCACTCTACCTCCCGTGGATGCTAGAGGTCTTCGGCACATGAGTCTTACGGGAGCTGTCCCATGGTTGGCTGATTTTGCTGAGTTTGTTGTCCTCTAAGCCTATACCTTCCCCCCCGCCCCCCGAATCATATGCCATGATTTTCTTATTTCCACAGCTGAATAATATTCAACCATATGTACACATCACATTTGGTTATATGTTTATCCAGTAATGGGCACCTTGTGGATAGAGTAGATGTAAACATGGCTTCCCTTAAACATGGCTGCCCTGGTTGGCTTTAATTGTCAACTTGACACAGCTTAGAGTCACCTGAGAAGAAAGCCTCATTTGAGGAACTGCCCAGATCAAACTGGCCCATGCACACATCTGGAGGGGAATTATCTTAATTGACGTAGGAGGGGTCTACCCACTGTGGGCAGTACCATTCCCTACAAAGGTGGCTCTGGGATATGTGAAGAAGCTAGCTAAGAGTGAGTGAGTGAGTGAGTGAGGCAGCAAGCAGTGTTCCTTCATGGGGTCAGCTTCAGGTTCCAGTCCTGACGTCCCTCAACATAGACTATGGCCTTGAAGTGTATGGTAAATAAAAGTCTTAACCCCCTAAACTGCTTTCAGTCAGTGTTTCAACGCAGAAAACAGAGAAAAAGCTAGAGCGGTGAGTGTATCAGTTACCTCTTTATTTGCTGGGACCAAAATACCTGACCAAAAAAAAAAAAGAGGGAAGGGTTTATTTTAACTCACTTTGAGAGTACAGTTCATCACAGAGAAGTCATGGTGTTAGGAGCGCGAGGCAGCTGGTTACATTGCGACCACAGTGAGAAGGCAGAGACAGAGGGATCTGCACTACTTTCTTCATTTTATTCAGCCCAGAACCGCAGCCTATGGAATGATGACATTCATCTTTATGGTGGGTCTTTTCTCTCGTTGTCGGTTAACCCAACAACCTAAAACCCCACACAGGTTCACCCAGTCCCCTAGGTGATTCTAGGCCCTGCCGAGTTCACAGCCAATATTCAGCATCACAATGAAGATACAAACAAGGTGCGGTTACCTTCTGGTTGCAAGAGGGAGAGAGGGAATGAAGAAATGATCGCATGGGTGAATGCGTGACGCATTCTGCAGGTGTACACTTCTCTCATAAATCCCGTAAGCTCATCTTCCCATTCCCTGCTTCCTCCTTTCCCTCCCTCTTCCCCCCTAGGCTGTCATACCCATCTTTGAAAGAAACCAGGAAGCTCTTTGTGGACTGGGTCTCCCATAGTCCAGTCAAGCTGCAGGCAGGTTCCCGGCACAAAGGAACATGTTCAGAAGAGCTCCCACCAGCTTATCTTCCTATGAAGCCCAAGATCCCCTTGTGGGAGATGCAGACGGGCATCCAGCAGCTGCCACTGCAAAGCCCAGACCAGACAGACAGCAGGCAGATACTCTGCTCAGAGACTTTGCCTTTCTTTCTCCACCTTCATTGCCATTTTTGTTCTTTTCTTCCCCCTTACCCACCAGGGTGTAGAAGAACAGCCAATGGATGCTTGAAGAGGAACTTGTAGCCCGTAGAAAGTCCTCAGAAAGCGCCTACCCTACCCCGGGAAGCTCTTAAGCTTCATTTGTTTGACTAACTGCTATTTAAATAAGGCCCCATTCAGCCTAGACAATTCTGAGACGTGACCAGGCTGCATTCCCCCCACATCTCCTGCCATTGAGGAATTTACCATGATACAGTTGGTAAAAGAGATGTACACAGCTGCAGAATGCTGCTGCCTGTCTCCACTGGCAGCAACAGGAGTTTGACCTTGCAGGGAGACTTGTCTGGAGCCCAGTGTGGTCACCGGCCCTGGGTTTGAAGCTACTTGGTATTTATCCACCAGTTCCCACTAGCCCCTGGCTAATACACAGGCTAGGGTGAAAGGTGTGAATTCCTGGGCGCTCCCAGGCTCTGATAGCAGCTGCAGAGCCTTAGCCAAAGAGAAGACCACATGGTGATCATCCACTCACCATCTATCTGTCCATCATCCATTCATCCATCCATCCATCTACCTCTCCACCCATGTACCCACCCACCTACCCATCCATATGCCTATCCAGCCACTCATGCATATACCTATACACCCATATATATATCCACAAGTACACCATTCACCTGCCTATCCATGAACCCATCTACCCACCCATCTTCCTATTTTTCATCCATCCCTCCATCCATTGATTATAGGATCTAAAAGGCAGAGGAGGAACTGGTAAAGGATAGTCATAGTCATCGCCTGGCCTGAACTGCAAGGTCCTGCGCAGGCACTCAGAGCAGAGATTCCCCCAGTCAAAGCTGCCAAAGCTTTTCGCGTCATCTCGCTCCTTCTTCAGTGTGCCGCTAACCCGGAGCTGGGAGAGGGGATTTTATGTTGTGGACTCAGTGAAAACAAAGAGCAGGCTAAATATTGTTAGTTGAAAGCCTCAAAACTACACAGTAGCTAGGACCTCCAGGTCCAGTCACAGCCCTTCCACACACAGGCACCGATGGAAGAGACAGGCTGGAATGCAACAACCATATGCTGCTACGGCCTGGCACACAGCACTAACTCCACTGGTGCAGACAGTGGACCTTGGTGACAGTAGGGTCCTCAGGGAACTCAAAAGAGATGTCGGGGTGTGTGTATATGTGTGTGTGTGCGCGTGCGTGCGTGCGTGCATGTGTGCGTGCGCGCACACCCAGGTTCCTCCCTTGCCAACACCCACTCCATTTTCCTTTAACCCCTGTCCCTTTAACTCTGCAAGCTTGTAGGGTGCACCACCTCAGTAGCTCCCATCATCCCACTTTGAGAGGAAATAAGTCCAATTGCTATATACCCAGGCACCTCAATGAGACCACCAAGTGTTGTCATTCTTCCCATTTTAAAGAAGGGGAAACTGAGTCACAGAGAGAACAGGTACTGTGTCCACAGTCCCAGTTAGCTCTTAACTGCAGGTCTGTGCTCACAGGGTGTGTCACGGGGGACAATGCTGAGTAGACAGGAGCATGCTGAGGACTCAGGCCGTGCCAGGGACTGAGAGACAAGACTCTACAAATAAGGAGATCTGAGGATGATGAGCCCCAAAGAGCAGCACTGGGTCAGAGTCACAGGGGTTTGAAAGCTTAGGTTTAGGGGGGCAAGGTTGCAAAGCAGGCATTGAATAGCCTATGGAAGGAGGGAGCTGGATGGTCATGCAAGCAAGGAAGGTTTTCACTGTGTTCTGTTCCTCACCATCTACCAGGCGAAGGACTCAAGGTCTGCGCTCAAGGCCGCATGGTGGTTTGGGAGCCTAGACTTCATAGTCTTCCTATTATAGTTTCCTGAAAGCTTTCCTTTTTTACCTTCTGTCTCTCTTTTTTTTTTTCTGCTTGCCTTTTACTTTCTCTCTGCTCTGAGGCCACCATTTTCTCCTGCTCTCCTTTTGTGACCACCATCCCCTGCAAATTGTCTCACTTTTCCTACAAGTGTAGGTCAATTTTTGACATCTCGCTTTGCCCACACCTCTGTCTCTCTCCTCTTCCCTTCCCTCTTTTCCCCTCCCCTCTCTTTTTCTTTCCTCCCCGTCTCTGTGCTGTCCCCCCCTCCTGCTGCACCAACCTCACAGAGCAAGGGGGTAGGGGCTAGCTCCCTCCTCCACCTGCCCCTCCCTCCAGCAGCGCCCCTGCAGTCTGCCTAATGCGTTTCACATGGCGTGTCAGTCAAACGCCCTTCTAATGTCCTTAAAGCACGCAGAAAATTGCAACCTTATGAAAAAGAAAGAACACGCGCATGTACTTGTGCGCACACACACATACACACACACACACACACACACACACACTTGCCTGGCAGGGGTTGAGCATATGCTCCCAACCTATTAAAGTTAGAGTGTGCAGTAGAATAATAGGTAACGGGAAAGCCTCCAAGGCTGTCTCCTTCAGACCACTTTTCAGGTAGGCCAAGCTCAAGGAATGCCCCAGGACCTTTGCACTTGCTCTGATGCTGATCTTCCCCCAGAGCTAGCACAGACACTTCCTTCTTGTCATTGAGGCCTCAGCAGAAGCTCTCTCAGCTTCAGAATCTCCATGACTAAAGACTCCATCCATCCTTTGTCTATGACCTGCTTAATTTTTTTCCCTCTTTCTTCTTTCTTCTCCTCTTCCTCCTCCTTTTCTGTTTTGTTTTGGTTGCTTGCTTACTTGCTTGCTTACTTGCTTGCTTACTTGCTTGCTTTGTAGTCCTATCTGTCCTGAAACTCATTTTATAGACCAGGCTGGCCTAGGACTCATAGAGATCTGCCAGCCTCTGCCTCCCAAGATTTCTGGTACTAAAAGAGCGAGTCACTGCACCCAGTACAGCTTGCTTAATTTTCAGCTGACTTCTGTCACTCTGTGCAGTCACCTCTGGTTTTAATTGTAGCTTTATTATCCTCTGTCTAGCCTGTTCCCACCTGCAGTATGAACTAAAGGTTGTGGGCAGTGTGCCTACAGTGTTTGCTCACAGCAGGTGCTTAGTACTTACTGAACAAATGTTAAGATTCCTTATGGAGTGGTGAGGGCGCGGCTCAAGGCATTGGGGACCCTAAGGCATCTGAGCCACCCCAAACCAGACCTTCAGGCTGCTAGGCAAGGAGTTGTGGTGACCCCCCTGAACCAAATCAGATCCAAATTCCATTCGTGGTGTCCGTGTGTACCTGAGCAAGCTGCTAATATCGCTGAACTTTGTGTTCATCTGCCAAATGGAAGCTCCTCTCTTACTTTGCCGCTGATAGATGTAGGAGGCACTTCAGGCTTGGGGAAACAGGCTGTGTTACCAGCACCAGGAGCTGCCTGCCACACTCCAATACATTTGTTGTTGTTTTGCTTATTTATTTGTTTGTTTGTTTGTTTCTTTGAGAGAGACTGGGGTTTCTCTGTGTAAGAGTCCTGGCTGCCCTGGAACTCAATTTGTAGACCAAGCTGGCCTTGAACTCATAAAGATCCACCTGCTTCTGATTCCTGAATCCTGGGATTAAAGGCATGCGCCATCACTTCTGGGTGCTTCTTAAAAGAAAGAAGAGAAACATGGAGGAGAAGAGAGGAGAGAAGAGGAGAGGAGAGGAGAGGAGAGGAGAGGAGAGGAGATAGTTCAGTCAGCACACTGCCTGTCCCACAAACATGAGGACCCATTTAGAAAGAGCCCCAAGCACTCTTGCACAAGTGTGCTTGTGCATGATGGTGTGTACTTGTAATCCAGTGCTGGGGACATGAGACAGGAAGACCCAGGAGCCCCCCTCCCTCCCCCACCAGATGATCTAGCCTGTTTGGTGAGCCCCAAATTGCAGCAAGAAACTCTGTCTCAAAGCACAAGGAGAACAGCCCCTGGAGAATGACACCTGGGGTTGACCCCTGGCCTTCACACACATGCGCACTTGTGTGTATACACACTTGCATGTACATGCACACATACATAAATATTTTTGAAGGAAGGAAAGAAAGGAGAGTTGGCCCTCGTAGGAGCCTAACATATATTAGAGGGCTTGAGATGCCGTGATGTCAAGAATAACTTCCTGAAGAACTAAGGGAGTTGGAGCTCAGCGTTGCCAATGAGGCTGCGGCTCCTTGCTTTCCCACTACCTGGGAATTTTCTTTTCTGCTTACCCAAAGATCCTTTGCAGCATTATTTGGACATAGATTTTTTTTTTTTTTAAATTACAAACCATTCTTGGGCTTACATTCGAAAAATAACGGAACTGCCTGGGGACACTGCTCAGTGGGACAGAAATTGCCTAGCGTGCATGGGGCATAGATTTGATCTTCTGCACCACAAAAAGAAAAAAGATTTAAAACTTGAAGTGGGGGAGAGAAAATCGGCTAAAATGTTGTTCCCATGGGTCCCCTCTGGTGCCCCACCGTAATTGAGGTGTCCCAGCTCTCTCAGTTGCTTCGTGGAAACCAGACGAATCTGAGATTCCAACTAACTGCCCTCCCAGGAACTCCTGGCCTGGACAGGATTCAAGAGCAGGCTTGGCTCTAGAGTTTCCTCTCCCTTGCTTCTAGGTCAGGATTTCCCAGGTTGTAAAAACAAAATAAGGGCGCGAAACGAAACCAGGCCGTGGGACCCTGTTAAGCAGAGAAAGCTTGTGGTTTCTTCTGGGACCCTGGAGTTGCTGGGATGTGGCAAAACAGAGACTAGCCTTTTTGGCCACCGGTAGCTGGACCGGTTCTGGTCCTTGGTTCCCTGCACCCTCCCGTTTCAGGTGACCTTAAACCCTGTCGTAGTTAACCGGACCCGGGTGGTGCGAGGCTCTTTCTTCCACTTTGTAAGTTCCCACCGACCACTCTTCAAGAGCTCAAGAACGAAAAAGGGGTCACAGAGACTTTTATTTGTTTTTTAAAGTGGGGCAACGGTGTGAAATGGGCTTGCGGCCGAGACCATGCTGGCGGCTCTCAAGGATCTACGTGCGGCGGCTAGACAGAATAGAAAGAGGGGGTTTTTGGTGATCAGCACTCGCCCGACCTCAGAGGCAGCTCCCAGCATGGACCCAGTTTCCGCTTCACTGACCGCCCACACTCAGAGCTCAGGGCCTAGGGAAGCGCGTCTCCACACTCGCCGCGGAGCGCCGCCGCCACCCTGCCCGGAGTCCGGCGCATTGCTCAGCTGCCACCGACCGGGCGCAGGCAGCGCAGACCTAGAGTGTCCCCGAGCGCAGCTGGCCTGCTGGTTTCCAGTGCTCCTATAGCGGTCTGCCCTTCCCTTCCCTGAGTCCCTCAGGTCTTCCCTGCCCTAGGGCCACCAGAGCCCCCTCTCTCCCTTAGCCTCCGACGGAGGGCTCCACGAAATACCGCCGGGGCCACGACCGCCTACGACGTCTCTAAGGTTTGTTTCCCAGGACCTTGGGGGCCGAAAATTGACTTGTGTGGCAAGGGTCCAGGAGAAATGAGAGGGAATCTTCCCTTCCCCCCAGATCGCTCGCCTGGAGAGAGGGGCGTGGTCGATGGAGGCAAGGAGGGGCCCTTGATTCTGGGGACCCGAGTGGGTAGCACACAAACCAACGCCTTAAGGGCCTTAAGGCTCGGGTGGTTAAGGGGAGCCCTTTACCGCGGACCCCTGCTCTTAGAACACTTGGGACTCCCGGAGCCACCTGCCTCGACGTTTCCATCTAGTCTCAGGTACTCTCCCAAGCAAGGAAACTCTGATCTGCCCGCGAAAGGAAAAGCATCCCTTTCTCTCGCTGGCTGGCTCTGTTTGTGTTCGCCTTGGCTGATTCTGATGTATGCTCGGAGCACCACCGCACAGACGACGACAAAACCTTGCCACCTCGTTCTGCACTGGGATAAACAACCGCCTTTGGAGACCCTGCTTGCCTCCAATAATCCATTAATAACTGAAGGACTGGAGTCAGGTTCGGCCTCTGTGCCTGGAGGGCGCTCTACTCTGAAGTTTGCTTTGAGTCCCGATTTTGCCCGTAGGCCTCTGGCTCAGCTGGCGTGGGCCAGTGAGGAGCGTCCCTAAGGAAGCCTTGGACGCACTTAGCAAGTAATTTACATAAGATTGGGTCCCTCAAATTTAGCAAAATGAGAAGGCCTTTCAGGAGCCAGAACTAGTTGAGTTGGAACCCCCTGCACCATCTACGGGCACCCCAGTGGGTTCTACCCTTCCACAGTTTGGCAGAGTTGATTGGAGAAAAGACTGGAACCTCGATCCCCTAGGCCTTCTGGCCACCGAACTCAGACCTTTGTTTGGAGCTGTAAGGATTAGCTTAGATGGTTGCTGGGGTCTGTTACAAGAGTATTTCACAATAATGCTGGAGGATGAGCTGGCCTGGGGGTTACTCCAAGGGCCAGAAGAAATTAGAGGGTCTCTCTCTCTCTCTCTCTCTCTCTCTCTCTCTCTCTCTCTCTCTCTCTCTCTC